>OX438915.1:13189417-13918902 GCA_949316265.1 Diarsia mendica | reverse complement strand
AACTAAATTATTTTGTAACTGAGAACGTGCTGAGATCAATTTTTTAGCAGGATGTTGCCATGATGTAAACATTTGAGGACTGCTTGGCTAATCACGGTTTCAAATTGCTTGAGTGGCGTTTGTGTATACCATTTAAATTTGAGGGATGCTTAAATTTAAGTAGCTTTTAGGTGATTATGAGATTTGAGTGGCGTTCCAGTATTCGGGCGTAAGGAGAACCAAAACATACAGACATATGGCACCGTTAAAATTCTTAGCTTAATAAAATACTCTTTACATGATTCTGTCTGGTTTAAACGAAGCATGGTTCTTAATGCTCGCTTTTGTATAGTAAAGGCTGCCTTATGATTATATTTATAGCTGTTTCCCCAAAATTTAATGCTATATCTAAGTTTAGATTCAACTAGAGCAAAATAGACGGTACGAAGTTGGGCACCAGACAAAAGATCCCTTAGAGATCTGATAGCATAACATGCACTACTTATTGTATTCGTAATTGAGTTTAGTTCTGACTTCCAATTTAGTAAACAGTCAATTTGTACCCCTAAAAATTTTAAACTTTCTACTATATCAATTATGCAGCCCAAGGATTCTACGTCTATTATAGCTTTGTTCCTAACTGTAGATCTAAATATCATACATTTTGTCTTACTTACATTTAATTTAAGGTTATTCATAGAGAACCAGGTTTCACAAGCAGCTATTAAAACATTTAATTTAGATTTTAATGCCTCCATATTGTCAGCAGCTATAATAGCACTCGTATCGTCAGCATCTGGTAAAATATTTTTAATGTATTCAATTAGGTCGTTAAGAAAAATTATAAAGAAAATGGGACCCAACACCGAACCCTGGGGAACACCTCTAGTTACAGTAAATAATTTTGATTTCTGAATTTCTTCCACACCATCTTGAAGCGATTTAATTTCGACGTACTGTTTCCTATTATTCAAATAAGAACCAAAAAGTTTTAAAATGTTTTCTCTTATACCGTAATGCTCTATATTATGTATTTAATTACTGGCAAAGCTTTTTATTCTGTGGTGCACAGAATAAAGAGTATTATTTGCAAACCTTTGCTGTGCATAAAATTAATTCTGTTTCGTCTATTCCCAGTCGCCATCACCGGCTTCGATTTGATTCTGTTCCCGACACATGTAAATCACTATGTTCGAATGTTAAATTTAGTAGTAGTTGTGTTATTAAATACAGGATACAATGTTATATTCCAGATGCCGACGCTGCCCATCGGTCGCCACGACTGGGACGCGCTGGTGTCCAACAACCAAGTTATGATCAACACTATCGCGGAACTAAAGTAAGTCTGCCATTTCTATATGCTTGTAATATCAATGAGCTGCTTTTTAAAACAAATAGCTTGTATATGAAGAATTTAATGGACGGTTTGTAACAATTAAAAACTTTTTGTCGATTCAGAAATAGACCTAAAATACCAACTCAAAAATCATTTAAATAAGACGTTTAGAGCCACTTCTGAACAGGGACTGAATTACCCAAATATTACGGTACCTTTAAATTTCGGTATGACGTCATACCGTTAAATAAGGGTTACCGAAATATTGCGATACCGTTATTTTTTCCGGTAGTGAAATTCTGAGTATGGAAATGCATACCGGTATATTTCGGTAGAAGTACCGTAACCGTTATAAATATATCGGTAGCGGTACCTAAACCTTAATAAATAGGGGTTTGCTTTGACGCACCGCCTCGCCACTCTGTCTGTCGTTCACTTGCCGATTGTTGCACATTATTAGATTTTATACTACATACGCAAGTTCCACCGCACACACGCGCGCCGCGCATGCATTTCGGTACCGAAATCGTGTAAGGGTTAAATAACGGTTTAGCCCAACCTTTATTTATAAAGGTACCGGTATAGCTCAACCTTTATTTTAAACCGGTACCGGTATATTTTTGAGGTATCTTAACCTTTAACCGTAACCGCTTTCAGTCCCTGCTTCTGAATGTCAAAAAAAAAACGCGAAGCTACTTTTTTGTTCTGGTTTTTGTATTTCAGTCCCAAACATTTCGAATCTGAGACGTTAACAGATCAATTCCTCCTCTACACACCAAGACATTCCTCATTAGTATAAAATGAACGTTGTTCCATCCCCAGAGGGTTCATAATCGACGTGTCCCGCAAGTCCGACTCCCTGGCGGCCGCGACAGGCGCTGGCGGAGCCGCGGGAGGCGTCAGTGCTCAGTTCGCGAGTGAGATGAGAGACAGCTTGGCGCAGGTCAAGGCCACGGTCACTGGACTCGCGCAGAGGTTTGTACATATTTTTATATAGGGTCTACCTTTTTTGGCAGATTTTTTTATACCCGAATTTTGTTTTGCATAACAGTGGATGGCAGAAACTTCATTTCGCAGAAAATCATTTGTTATACACTCATTTACCATACATTCAAAACGCATAATTTTGTAAGTCAGAATCATCTTTGAGCATAAACTTCATTTCCAGAACCATCATTTCGCCGAAAATTCATAATCAGAATCGTCTTTTGACACGCATTTCATTTCATACATACGTGTAACATGCAACAATAATAATAATTATTATTAATAATTATTATCAGCTCACCCCGGCTAAAATTTCTAGCTGAGAACATTAAATGTTGGTATGTCAAAAATAATAATATTTATTATTATTGATAATAATAATGACGTCACTCATACATGCAACGCATGTACTCCATTCAAATTCAAATTCAATCATTTATTGCATCTCACATGTGTTTCACAAGATCTTATAGTAATAACATAGTTCACATGGACCCTGTCGGGCACAACAATTTTAACCAATAATGATAGTAGATTTAAGGCAATTAACAGTAATAAAAAATTAATGGATTCATTTAAATAAGTAAACAATTTCATATAAAAAAGTAATAATTGAGAATAAAAGTAGAAAAAAATATAAATTACAGTCAAAAACATCATGTCATTAAAATATTAATCAAAATACAATCATGATAAAATTAATACAAAATGTCAATAAAATAAATCAAAACCAAAGTCAAAAGCAGTAAAAGTCAGTCATCAAATAAAATTAAAATTAAAGTCAAATCCAGCATAAAATCAAAATAATAATCCAATTCAAATACAATCATGTTAAAAATTATACTGTAATACAAAATGTCAATAAATAAAAACAAAAGTTCAGTAGATAGGCAGTCAAAGTTGGTCTATTATGATGTCATCATTAAAAAAATCGTTCAATGTGTAATAGCAATTGTCAATTAATAGTTTCCTGACTCGTTTTATAAATATTGTGTCATTTTCTTCCATCCTAATTACATTTGGAATTTTATTATAAATTTTAATCGATGTAACGTGAGGACTAGTACTGTGTAATTTTAGCTTCGATTGGGGTACTACGAGAGTGTTTTCGAATCGTGAACGCGGTGCATATCGACGAGGCTGGTCAGAGATTTTAACATAGAAGTTTGGATACTGTCTTACAAATTTACAGATTTCTAAAATATATATTGATGTCAAAGTAAGAATGTCCAGTTTTTTGAAATGAGGTCTACAACTTTCGTCGTTTTCAATATGGACCAATATCCTGATAATTTTTTTCTGAAGTATAAACAACTCGTTGCTGTCAACACTATTTCCCCAAAGAATTATTCCGTACCTTAACCATGCGTATGCATACGCATAGTAAGTAGATAGGGCAGTTTTTAAATCGGTTGTTTTTTTCAGTTCACGTATTGCATAAATAAAACTAGATAGTTTTGATTTTAGTTTCTGAATGTGTGATTTCCACGTCATATGTGTATCTAGCTCCAGACCTAACAAGGTAAAAGTATCTACACATTCCACTGTAATACCGTCAAACGTAAAATTTATAATTAGGGGTTTTTTTTGATAAGGCCTAAATTGCATTATTTTGGTTTTCAAAAAGTTAATTTCTAAATTATGGTCTTTCATCCAATCTTGTAGATTTGTCATTATTTTATCTAAAGTGTCATGTAGGCGTTCAGAGTCATTACAAGAAGTCAATAATGAGATGTCATCAGCGAACAATACGCACGATTCCGTCATAATTTTCGGGAGGTCGTTGATATAAATCAAGAATAATAAACACCCTGCAACACTACCTTGAGGAATTGAATTTTTAACACACAGCGCATTTGAACGTACATGGCTGAGTTGCCCTGTGTCGTGATCCCAATGGTCAATTTCTACATATTGTTCTCGGTTTTGTAGGTAGGATGCGAACCATTTGTGAGCTATTCCTCTAACGCCGATCCCGTATAGTTTGTTAAGTAGAATATTGTATAGTACCTTATCATAAGCCTTTGTCATGTCAAGTAAGATTCCGATAGCATATTTTTTATTATTTAAAACGTCCAATATTTGTTGTGTAAATTTATAAGTTGCCAAAACTGTGGATCTTTTTTCCCGAAAACCATTTTGAGCTTCATCAAAAAAAAAAATTTTTCGCAGAAATTATAGACGCGTTTACACATTGCCTTTTCGAAGATTTTTGATGATGTCGGTAGTAGTGCAATTGGTCGATAATTATTTGGGTCAGACTTCGAGTTTTTCTTATAAATAGGTTTTATAATAGATTTTTTTAATGCGTTTGGGAATATCCCTTCAGAGAACGATTGGCATATTAATAGGTAAAATGGTAAAGTTAGTTCTTCAGCACAAGTTTTTATCAATATGGGAGGTAGTTCATCCAATCCGTGACTGTATTTGCCTTTAAGACGTTTTATTATATTTTTTATTTCTTGTGGTGTGGGTGGATGTAAAAACATAGTGTTCTCAGTCGGTCGGAGCACAGGCCGACCGCGCGGCTCGGCGTCCCCACTTTGGCTTGTTTGTCCCATTGATGCAAAAAAATGATTGAACGAGTTCGAAACTTGTTTTGGGTCGGACGTTAGTTTATTATGGATTGTCAATTTAATGTTTTGCTGTGTCTTAGGTAGGTTTTTATTAGTACGTTCTTTAATTATTCTCCACATCGATTTGGTTTTATTGCTTGAATTTCGGATTTCCGTAATAAATTGTATTCTTTTTGATTTATTGACTACTTGTTTTAATGTTTTTTCGTATAATTTATAATGTTTTGATAATACAGGATCGTTGGAGTAGGAAGTAAGAATTCTTAATAGTCGTTTATTTTTACATGAGATTTTTATGCCTCTTGTCAACCAATTCTGCACTCGCAGCGTACAGACGTGCTGATCATTATACAATTCTGCACTCGCAGCGTACAGACATTAGCAATTTTTAATACATTAATTATATTGACCTCATTTAGTTTAATAATTTCATAATGCATAAAGTAATTTTTGCTTAGTGTGTAGTTTTAGTGAATTATGAACACAAAAGAGTGAACTTTTAACAAAATGGAAAACAGCCCCTCTAATCCAAGGGGAGCAGCGCAACCCTCCGCCTCTGCGTCGCAGTCGGCCACGGCCGATGTTATTGTTCCAACGAGCGAAATCCAACGATGGATGACCGGCATCCACCAGCACTTAAGTGAAATTTGCTTGATTGCCGCGGAAGGGAAACTTAACACCGAGCAGAAAATGAAAATAACAAACCTGTGCCGTAAAGTAGAATCTGGGACTTCACAAATGGCAGTACTATACCAATCACTGAAGCAAAAAGCAATACACGCAGATAACGTAATCGGTACCCTTAAAGATCAGCGCGACCTGACAGAACATATTTCGGAGCTCAAGCAGTCGATACGGGAATCTAGCTCTGCAGGAAATGCTTCTTTTGCCGACATGGTGAAAAGGGGCTCTAACCAGTTAGTTAAACCACATAACTTAAGTTCTGTCGCCATCTATCCAAATGATAAACTGAAAACAAGTGAGGAAACTAAAGAACTGGTGCAGAAGATCATACGGCCCGAGCAAATGAAGTTACAAGTACGTGGTGTCCGAAGAACGAAAAATGGTGGCGTAATAATAAGTACAGAGTCCAAGCACGACGCCGATAAGCTTAAGAACGCAGTCCAGCTCTCGACATCTGGACTTACCGCCGACGAGCCCAACAAGCGTAAACCCCGGATTGTGATCATAGGAGTGCCGTCTTCCCTACCAGAAAATGAGGTCTTCAAGTGCATTTATGAACAAAATGTAGCAGACAAGTTACCAGCCATGTCCTTGGACTCCTTCTTGACGTTGGTAAAATTAAGCCACAAATCCGGGAAAAGGGAGGCTGCGACCTGTAACTACGTTATTGAAGTTGCGGCCAATTTACGAAAAATGCTAATACAACAATCAAGGATTTTTATAAATTGGACATCTTGCCCTGTCAGGGACTTTACGTTAGTTACGAGGTGTTACAAATGCCAGCAGTATGGGCATGCAGCCAAATCCTGCAGGGAAGTGAACTCTACATGTGGTCACTGCGGTGAAGCAGGTCATATGATGTCCGAATGCACGAAGAAAGCAGACACTCCAAAATGCGCGACTTGCTCCCGCTTCAAAAAGCCCAGTGACCACAAAACGGGAGAGGCTGAATGCCCTGCTAGGAAAATAGCGGAACTCAGATATATTAACTCCGTCGATTATGATGGCACGTAGTAGTGCGTTATACGCTTGGCCTGAATTCCGTTGATTTTCGCTGTCTAAGCAAATTGTCGCCCACAACAACAATGTCTTGACGATATTATTTTTGCAATAACTTATTTATTACCTACTGCTGACAATCATAATACTAGTATTTTAAAGTATGTGCTATAATATTGTTTTACCTTTTATTTACATTTTCAGGCTTTAATTATTTTTGTTCATAACTTACATTAGCGTTTAAGTATCTTAATATATTAACCTATACAAACTCGTTCCATTTTTGCTATATTGTTGTTAAGAAATCTATTGTCCAAATAGTAATTAGTAGAAACATGCCGCCTGTGATACAGGTCTAACCTAGTACAGGCATCTAATTTTGTTATACCTACATTATTTCTAAGATTTAAATTGTATTAATTTATGCCAATTCTAATTTTGAATAAATATATTATTATTATTATTATTATTAATCTTTTCTTTTGTACTTATTAAATTTTACAGTTTTAACGGGTACACAGTCATTTAGTATTTTCAGTAAAATCGTTTCAAATGAGCTGTAGTTTTCATCCATATTTTTATCCGGCATTATTATTAAATTCCAATTTATGGTTTTTAATGCAAGTTTAAATTTTTCTATATTATTTAAATTAAAAATTCGTTTTTTGGTTTTCCACGTTATGCGTTTGGTATGCATGGCGTCTAGTTTTTTTAAGTTTACTATAACTCCTTTATGATCCGAAAAACCGAAATCGTTTACTTGAGTAGTTATTAAATCAGACACAAAGTTTATAAATACGAGATCAATGCAGGTTGAAGTGGTTTCTGTCACTCGTGTTGGTTCTTGAATACATTGGATGAAGTTATATTCTACCATTAAGTTTATTAGTGTTTTAGTTTGTACATTATTTTCTAGAACATTTACATTGAAATCACCTCCGAATATGATTTTATTTTTATTATATTTCTTTAGTAGAAGTTCTAGGATAAGTTTCAATTGTCTATAAAATACATCAGGCTGCCTGTTATTCCAATATAAATTTATAAGTATAGTCTTAAGTTGAGGCAATTCAACGGCACATACTTCTACTACATATTCCACCGACTTATCCATAATATCATTTCGTTCAATGAATTCTAAGTCTTGTCGCAATAGTATGCATACACCGCCGCCTTCGTAGTTCTGTCGACAGTATGACGCTGCGAGGATGTATTTGTTGATGTTAATTAATTCTTTCTTTTCTTGTGATAACCATGTTTCCGATAAGCAAAGTGCTTGATAGTGTCCGTTGTTTTCGTCGAGAAATTCTTCCAATAAGTGTAGTTTATTGTTCATACTTTGCATGTTTTGATATAATACTATAATATCAATATCTTGAGTGACGAAATGTGCAATTATCACTCGTGTTTGTCCGTGAGAGTTCGGCGTCGTGTTCGTATGTATTGTTGGTGTTTTCGTGGTGATTGTCATTGTTTTGCGAGTTAATAGGTTGAATGGAGTCAGTTTTGTTTGTTGCGGAGCTTTGTTTTGTCATTGTAGTGATTTCTTGTCGTCGTCCGTCTACTATTAGTTGATTGTTTTTTATGATTGCGTGGTGTCCCCGTTGTCTTGCTAAGCGTAGGTTTTCCTGTAATGCCTTTTTCTGTCGAAGAGCAGTCTCATTTAAGTATTCAGAAATAAAAAGTCCTGTATGTTTGAAGTACGTTGCGTTGTCTAATATATATTTCGTCATGCGTTTGCTAATAAGCTCAATAACAATGGGTCTCCTAAAGTTGTTGTTTCTTCCTATTCGTGAAAATCCTTCAATATATCCAGTCAGGTCTACATTTAAGATATCTTTGAATGCTTCAACAACACGATATTCTAATTCGTTTTCTGATTCGTAGTCATATTCCGTAAGTCCGAATAGTACGATTTTTTTATAAAAACTATCCTGTTGTGGGTTTCCTATTGTTGTCATATTTTGTTTTATTTCCTTTAATTGTTGTTTAAGTTCTTTGTTTTCTTCTTGTAATGTTTGTATTTTCTTGTTTATCGTTTCAATATCGGTTTTTATTATTTCTTGTTCGTGTGTCAGCTTGTGGGTATCTTTAAAAATGTCTTTCTTTAATTTTGTGATATTTTTTTGGATTTCTTTTTCAATTGTGTTCTTTAGTACAAATAATAGGGATTGATTGTTCTTTTCAAGTTTAGCGTCTAGCAATTTACTGAGGCTATCTAAGGTAATCGAGAGTCCTTCTGGTAGGGTTTCCTGCGTTTTCGTAGTGGTTTGGCAATTATAGTCGGGGGTTCTGCACTCGTTATTTGTGGTAATACTTGTATTTTTTTCGTCTTGTGCGTCGTCAATTGACATTGTAGTGTCGTCCAGTGTTGGTACTTTTGTTTTCCGGATAGGTGTATTGTCATTTCTATAGCGACGAGTGACATTAGTACAGTCTTGGCAGCGCCAGCATTTCATAAGTTCGAAATTATTTCCATGACGCGGGCTCGCTTCGCTCGCATATTACATAACACTAATATCTTCTGTCCCCGAAGTGCCGGGCCTCCGCCGGCCTCCTTCGTCGGCCTACGGCCCGGTGCCCATGCCGCCCATTAAGGATACTTTCGCGAGACGGTCGTTATACCTTATAATAATCTACCAAATAAAATTATGCCATCTTAAAAGTATGCCATTGAAAATTCAGCTATTTAAACATTCTGCGAAATGAGTATTCTATTAAATAATTGTTCTGCCATAAACACATTCGTTCAAAGAAGAATATGCCAAGTGTGGTATGCCAAATAAATTTCGGAGCATCAAGTTTCTGCCAGATAGATGGTACCCTTTTATATATCATCTAATAAATAAAGAGAGAAGTCCTGACTGACTGACTGACTGACTCATCAACGCCCAGCCCAAACCCTTGGACCTAGAAAGCTGAAATTTTGCACAGAGGTTCCCTATATAATGAAGACAAGGAATAAGGAAGGATTTTTCGAAATTCAACCCCTAAGGGAGTTAAATAGGGGATGAAAGTTTGTGTGGAAAATCGACATTTTCACGCGGGCGAAGCCGCTGGCAAAAGCTAGTTAATTATAAGATCTGTACTTTCCGAAAGGTAAGCCAGAGATGTATCTAATAGTACACCTACATTTACTGTTTATTTCGCCAGCCTATTGCCATCAACCGGGCAGAAATCCAGTTGACATTATAGGCACCTTTAATATTGATAACAATGTTATATGAATATGACATATTTAGCATTGATTCAAGTAGAATCCAACTATGGATAGACAAGGATGGCTGATGTAGGAGGCAACGTTATCTTATGAACATCCGCCAATTGTGACCAAGAAAATCTACTATTGATTTGGTGGGAGACGTCTCCCTGTTGTCAAGACAACGACAGTCGAGCCAAGTTCTAAAATAAACACTATAAATATGGGTGCAAAGAGTCAGCAACTTCAAGTTTCTGCCCAAATCCCCATATATTCTAATATTTTTATTAGAAGCTCATTGAATTTTTCAAAGGAATTGACAAAACAACCTAGAATTATTTATTTTTAATTAACAAAACACAAAATCAACACAATTATAAAAACATTAAAACACTCTCAATATACATCCATCGCATCCGAGCTCCCGAGCTAAAAGTGTGTGCACTCTGAGGGCCAGTTTACGGACGCGGCGCGTGCAGAAGGGTCGTCTCGTGCTTTTTTATTAATTTACTGAGAGACGGTTCCACAGCAACAAACGCTGCATTTTAAACTAATGAGCGAAAAATCGCTTCTCGTAAAATCGACGTTTAAAATCCTTAACTTTTTACCCACGACGGAACGGAGACGGTATATGCGTTTGGGGTGAGAGGTTGTTTGTTTGTGTGTTTGTTTGTTTGTGTGTTTGTGCAAATACATGTTGCCATTTTTCTCCAAAACTACTTGTCCGATTTTGATGCAGTTTTCAGTTATGGGTTAGGGTTTGATTGGTGCATGTTCTTAGATAGGTGTTACAGTGACAACTCACCAGGGGGCGCTGCAGCAAACATTTTTTGTGCAAATCAAAGTTGCCATTTTTCTCCAAAACTACAAGTCCGATTTTGATTCAGTTTTCAGTTATGGGTTAAGGTTTGATTGGTGGATGTTCTTAGATAAAAAAATAAAAATAAAAGTAAAAAGTTTAAAATAAAAAGCAAAATTAAAAATTTTGAAAAAACCCACAACTGTTAAAAATTAATTTAAAAAAGGATAAAATAATAGAAAACACCCGCCTTAAAAAAACCCAAGAATGTCCGTCGGGAGCTGAACATTGCAAAACTAGTTCATTTAATGGCAGCCCCCGACGGTCATTTTTCATACATCGCCATGTGTTTGAATTAAAAACGCTGCACGCGCCGCGCCACGCCCCGCCTCTACGTAAACATGCGCTGAGCGTGCGCTGGCTTATAATGTATCGCTCCCTCCACTCGCTGCGTCACCACGAACATGCGATATTTGTCGTATAATAACCAGCCCCCCTCACTTGCACTACTGCAGGCTAGCGGCTGCAGGCAGTCCTCAGGCGCTGAACGTGCCGGCGTGTCCCGACGTCAGCTGCGTGTCCTTCACCGGCCTGCTGCTGGTCGTGGCCAGCCAACTGGCGCTCATGCTGCTCTACGCCATGTACAAGTGAGTAGCCCACAGGCTAGCGGCTGCAGGCAGTCCTCAGGCGCTGAACGTGCCGGCGTGTCCCGACGTCAGCTGCGTGTCCTTCACCGGCCTGCTGCTGGTCGTGGCCAGCCAACTGGCGCTCATGCTGCTCTACGCCATGTACAAGTGAGTAGCCCACAGGCTAGCGGCTGCAGGCAGTCCTCAGGCGCTGAACGTGCCGGCGTGTCCCGACGTCAGCTGCGTGTCCTTCACCGGCCTGCTGCTGGTCGTGGCCAGCCAACTGGCGCTCATGCTGCTCTACGCCATGTACAAGTGAGTAGCCCACAGGCTAGCGGCTGCAGGCAGTCCTCAGGCGCTGAACGTGCCGGCGTGTCCCGACGTCAGCTGCGTGTCCTTCACCGGCCTGCTGCTGGTCGTGGCCAGCCAACTGGCGCTCATGCTGCTCTACGCCATGTACAAGTGAGTAGCCCACAGGCTAGCGGCTGCAGGCAGTCCTCAGGCGCTGAACGTGCCGGCGTGTCCCGACGTCAGCTGCGTGTCCTTCACCGGCCTGCTGCTGGTCGTGGCCAGCCAACTGGCGCTCATGCTGCTCTACGCCATGTACAAGTGAGTAGCCCACAGGCTAGCGGCTGCAGGCAGTCCTCAGGCGCTGAACGTGCCGGCGTGTCCCGACGTCAGCTGCGTGTCCTTCACCGGCCTGCTGCTGGTCGTGGCCAGCCAACTGGCGCTCATGCTGCTCTACGCCATGTACAAGTGAGTAGCCCACAGGCTAGCGGCTGCAGGCAGTCCTCAGGCGCTGAACGTGCCGGCGTGTCCCGACGTCAGCTGCGTGTCCTTCACCGGCCTGCTGCTGGTCGTGGCCAGCCAACTGGCGCTCATGCTGCTCTACGCCATGTACAAGTGAGTAGCCCACAGGCTAGCGGCTGCAGGCAGTCCTCAGGCGCTGAACGTGCCGGCGTGTCCCGACGTCAGCTGCGTGTCCTTCACCGGCCTGCTGCTGGTCGTGGCCAGCCAACTGGCGCTCATGCTGCTCTACGCCATGTACAAGTGAGTAGCCCACAGGCTAGCGGCTGCAGGCAGTCCTCAGGCGCTGAACGTGCCGGCGTGTCCCGACGTCAGCTGCGTGTCCTTCACCGGCCTGCTGCTGGTCGTGGCCAGCCAACTGGCGCTCATGCTGCTCTACGCCATGTACAAGTGAGTAGCCCACAGGCTAGCGGCTGCAGGCAGTCCTCAGGCGCTGAACGTGCCGGCGTGTCCCGACGTCAGCTGCGTGTCCTTCACCGGCCTGCTGCTGGTCGTGGCCAGCCAACTGGCGCTCATGCTGCTCTACGCCATGTACAAGTGAGTAGCCCACAGGCTAGCGGCTGCAGGCAGTCCTCAGGCGCTGAACGTGCCGGCGTGTCCCGACGTCAGCTGCGTGTCCTTCACCGGCCTGCTGCTGGTCGTGGCCAGCCAACTGGCGCTCATGCTGCTCTACGCCATGTACAAGTGAGTAGCCCACAGGCTAGCGGCTGCAGGCAGTCCTCAGGCGCTGAACGTGCCGGCGTGTCCCGACGTCAGCTGCGTGTCCTTCACCGGCCTGCTGCTGGTCGTGGCCAGCCAACTGGCGCTCATGCTGCTCTACGCCATGTACAAGTGAGTAGCCCACAGGCTAGCGGCTGCAGGCAGTCCTCAGGCGCTGAACGTGCCGGCGTGTCCCGACGTCAGCTGCGTGTCCTTCACCGGCCTGCTGCTGGTCGTGGCCAGCCAACTGGCGCTCATGCTGCTCTACGCCATGTACAAGTGAGTAGCCCACAGGCTAGCGGCTGCAGGCAGTCCTCAGGCGCTGAACGTGCCGGCGTGTCCCGACGTCAGCTGCGTGTCCTTCACCGGCCTGCTGCTGGTCGTGGCCAGCCAACTGGCGCTCATGCTGCTCTACGCCATGTACAAGTGAGTAGCCCACAGGCTAGCGGCTGCAGGCAGTCCTCAGGCGCTGAACGTGCCGGCGTGTCCCGACGTCAGCTGCGTGTCCTTCACCGGCCTGCTGCTGGTCGTGGCCAGCCAACTGGCGCTCATGCTGCTCTACGCCATGTACAAGTGAGTAGCCCACAGGCTAGCGGCTGCAGGCAGTCCTCAGGCGCTGAACGTGCCGGCGTGTCCCGACGTCAGCTGCGTGTCCTTCACCGGCCTGCTGCTGGTCGTGGCCAGCCAACTGGCGCTCATGCTGCTCTACGCCATGTACAAGTGAGTAGCCCACAGGCTAGCGGCTGCAGGCAGTCCTCAGGCGCTGAACGTGCCGGCGTGTCCCGACGTCAGCTGCGTGTCCTTCACCGGCCTGCTGCTGGTCGTGGCCAGCCAACTGGCGCTCATGCTGCTCTACGCCATGTACAAGTGAGTAGCCCACAGGCTAGCGGCTGCAGGCAGTCCTCAGGCGCTGAACGTGCCGGCGTGTCCCGACGTCAGCTGCGTGTCCTTCACCGGCCTGCTGCTGGTCGTGGCCAGCCAACTGGCGCTCATGCTGCTCTACGCCATGTACAAGTGAGTAGCCCACAGGCTAGCGGCTGCAGGCAGTCCTCAGGCGCTGAACGTGCCGGCGTGTCCCGACGTCAGCTGCGTGTCCTTCACCGGCCTGCTGCTGGTCGTGGCCAGCCAACTGGCGCTCATGCTGCTCTACGCCATGTACAAGTGAGTAGCCCACAGGCTAGCGGCTGCAGGCAGTCCTCAGGCGCTGAACGTGCCGGCGTGTCCCGACGTCAGCTGCGTGTCCTTCACCGGCCTGCTGCTGGTCGTGGCCAGCCAACTGGCGCTCATGCTGCTCTACGCCATGTACAAGTGAGTAGCCCACAGGCTAGCGGCTGCAGGCAGTCCTCAGGCGCTGAACGTGCCGGCGTGTCCCGACGTCAGCTGCGTGTCCTTCACCGGCCTGCTGCTGGTCGTGGCCAGCCAACTGGCGCTCATGCTGCTCTACGCCATGTACAAGTGAGTAGCCCACAGGCTAGCGGCTGCAGGCAGTCCTCAGGCGCTGAACGTGCCGGCGTGTCCCGACGTCAGCTGCGTGTCCTTCACCGGCCTGCTGCTGGTCGTGGCCAGCCAACTGGCGCTCATGCTGCTCTACGCCATGTACAAGTGAGTAGCCCACAGGCTAGCGGCTGCAGGCAGTCCTCAGGCGCTGAACGTGCCGGCGTGTCCCGACGTCAGCTGCGTGTCCTTCACCGGCCTGCTGCTGGTCGTGGCCAGCCAACTGGCGCTCATGCTGCTCTACGCCATGTACAAGTGAGTAGCCCACAGGCTAGCGGCTGCAGGCAGTCCTCAGGCTCTCAACGTGCCGGCGTGTCCCGACGTCAGCTGCGTGTCCTTCACCGGCCTGCTGCTGGTCGTGGCCAGCCAACTGGCGCTCATGCTGCTCTACGCCATGTACAAGTGAGTAGCCCACAGGCTAGCGGCTGCAGGCAGTCCTCAGGCGCTGAACGTGCCGGCGTGTCCCGACGTCAGCTGCGTGTCCTTCACCGGCCTGCTGCTGGTCGTGGCCAGCCAACTGGCGCTCATGCTGCTCTACGCCATGTACAAGTGAGTAGCCCACAGGCTAGCGGCTGCAGGCAGTCCTCAGGCTCTCAACGTGCCGGCGTGTCCCGACGTCAGCTGCGTGTCCTTCACCGGCCTGCTGCTGGTCGTGGCCAGCCAACTGGCGCTCATGCTGCTCTACGCCATGTACAAGTGAGTAGCCCACAGGCTAGCGGCTGCAGGCAGTCCTCAGGCGCTGAACGTGCCGGCGTGTCCCGACGTCAGCTGCGTGTCCTTCACCGGCCTGCTGCTGGTCGTGGCCAGCCAACTGGCGCTCATGCTGCTCTACGCCATGTACAAGTGAGTAGCCCACAGGCTAGCGGCTGCAGGCAGTCCTCAGGCGCTGAACGTGCCGGCGTGTCCCGACGTCAGCTGCGTGTCCTTCACCGGCCTGCTGCTGGTCGTGGCCAGCCAACTGGCGCTCATGCTGCTCTACGCCATGTACAAGTGAGTAGCCCACAGGCTAGCGGCTGCAGGCAGTCCTCAGGCGCTGAACGTGCCGGCGTGTCCCGACGTCAGCTGCGTGTCCTTCACCGGCCTGCTGCTGGTCGTGGCCAGCCAACTGGCGCTCATGCTGCTCTACGCCATGTACAAGTGAGTAGCCCACAGGCTAGCGGCTGCAGGCAGTCCTCAGGCGCTGAACGTGCCGGCGTGTCCCGACGTCAGCTGCGTGTCCTTCACCGGCCTGCTGCTGGTCGTGGCCAGCCAACTGGCGCTCATGCTGCTCTACGCCATGTACAAGTGAGTAGCCCACAGGCTAGCGGCTGCAGGCAGTCCTCAGGCGCTGAACGTGCCGGCGTGTCCCGACGTCAGCTGCGTGTCCTTCACCGGCCTGCTGCTGGTCGTGGCCAGCCAACTGGCGCTCATGCTGCTCTACGCCATGTACAAGTGAGTAGCCCACAGGCTAGCGGCTGCAGGCAGTCCTCAGGCGCTGAACGTGCCGGCGTGTCCCGACGTCAGCTGCGTGTCCTTCACCGGCCTGCTGCTGGTCGTGGCCAGCCAACTGGCGCTCATGCTGCTCTACGCCATGTACAAGTGAGTAGCCCACAGGCTAGCGGCTGCAGGCAGTCCTCAGGCGCTGAACGTGCCGGCGTGTCCCGACGTCAGCTGCGTGTCCTTCACCGGCCTGCTGCTGGTCGTGGCCAGCCAACTGGCGCTCATGCTGCTCTACGCCATGTACAAGTGAGTAGCCCACAGGCTAGCGGCTGCAGGCAGTCCTCAGGCGCTGAACGTGCCGGCGTGTCCCGACGTCAGCTGCGTGTCCTTCACCGGCCTGCTGCTGGTCGTGGCCAGCCAACTGGCGCTCATGCTGCTCTACGCCATGTACAAGTGAGTAGCCCACAGGCTAGCGGCTGCAGGCAGTCCTCAGGCGCTGAACGTGCCGGCGTGTCCCGACGTCAGCTGCGTGTCCTTCACCGGCCTGCTGCTGGTCGTGGCCAGCCAACTGGCGCTCATGCTGCTCTACGCCATGTACAAGTGAGTAGCCCACAGGCTAGCGGCTGCAGGCAGTCCTCAGGCTCTCAACGTGCCGGCGTGTCCCGACGTCAGCTGCGTGTCCTTCACCGGCCTGCTGCTGGTCGTGGCCAGCCAACTGGCGCTCATGCTGCTCTACGCCATGTACAAGTGAGTAGCCCACAGGCTAGCGGCTGCAGGCAGTCCTCAGGCGCTGAACGTGCCGGCGTGTCCCGACGTCAGCTGCGTGTCCTTCACCGGCCTGCTGCTGGTCGTGGCCAGCCAACTGGCGCTCATGCTGCTCTACGCCATGTACAAGTGAGTAGCCCACAGGCTAGCGGCTGCAGGCAGTCCTCAGGCGCTGAACGTGCCGGCGTGTCCCGACGTCAGCTGCGTGTCCTTCACCGGCCTGCTGCTGGTCGTGGCCAGCCAACTGGCGCTCATGCTGCTCTACGCCATGTACAAGTGAGTAGCCCACAGGCTAGCGGCTGCAGGCAGTCCTCAGGCGCTGAACGTGCCGGCGTGTCCCGACGTCAGCTGCGTGTCCTTCACCGGCCTGCTGCTGGTCGTGGCCAGCCAACTGGCGCTCATGCTGCTCTACGCCATGTACAAGTGAGTAGCCCACAGGCTAGCGGCTGCAGGCAGTCCTCAGGCGCTGAACGTGCCGGCGTGTCCCGACGTCAGCTGCGTGTCCTTCACCGGCCTGCTGCTGGTCGTGGCCAGCCAACTGGCGCTCATGCTGCTCTACGCCATGTACAAGTGAGTAGCCCACAGGCTAGCGGCTGCAGGCAGTCCTCAGGCTCTCAACGTGCCGGCGTGTCCCGACGTCAGCTGCGTGTCCTTCACCGGCCTGCTGCTGGTCGTGGCCAGCCAACTGGCGCTCATGCTGCTCTACGCCATGTACAAGTGAGTAGCCCACAGGCTAGCGGCTGCAGGCAGTCCTCAGGCGCTGAACGTGCCGGCGTGTCCCGACGTCAGCTGCGTGTCCTTCACCGGCCTGCTGCTGGTCGTGGCCAGCCAACTGGCGCTCATGCTGCTCTACGCCATGTACAAGTGAGTAGCCCACAGGCTAGCGGCTGCAGGCAGTCCTCAGGCGCTGAACGTGCCGGCGTGTCCCGACGTCAGCTGCGTGTCCTTCACCGGCCTGCTGCTGGTCGTGGCCAGCCAACTGGCGCTCATGCTGCTCTACGCCATGTACAAGTGAGTAGCCCACAGGCTAGCGGCTGCAGGCAGTCCTCAGGCGCTGAACGTGCCGGCGTGTCCCGACGTCAGCTGCGTGTCCTTCACCGGCCTGCTGCTGGTCGTGGCCAGCCAACTGGCGCTCATGCTGCTCTACGCCATGTACAAGTGAGTAGCCCACAGGCTAGCGGCTGCAGGCAGTCCTCAGGCGCTGAACGTGCCGGCGTGTCCCGACGTCAGCTGCGTGTCCTTCACCGGCCTGCTGCTGGTCGTGGCCAGCCAACTGGCGCTCATGCTGCTCTACGCCATGTACAAGTGAGTAGCCCACAGGCTAGCGGCTGCAGGCAGTCCTCAGGCGCTGAACGTGCCGGCGTGTCCCGACGTCAGCTGCGTGTCCTTCACCGGCCTGCTGCTGGTCGTGGCCAGCCAACTGGCGCTCATGCTGCTCTACGCCATGTACAAGTGAGTAGCCCACAGGCTAGCGGCTGCAGGCAGTCCTCAGGCGCTGAACGTGCCGGCGTGTCCCGACGTCAGCTGCGTGTCCTTCACCGGCCTGCTGCTGGTCGTGGCCAGCCAACTGGCGCTCATGCTGCTCTACGCCATGTACAAGTGAGTAGCCCACAGGCTAGCGGCTGCAGGCAGTCCTCAGGCGCTGAACGTGCCGGCGTGTCCCGACGTCAGCTGCGTGTCCTTCACCGGCCTGCTGCTGGTCGTGGCCAGCCAACTGGCGCTCATGCTGCTCTACGCCATGTACAAGTGAGTAGCCCACAGGCTAGCGGCTGCAGGCAGTCCTCAGGCGCTGAACGTGCCGGCGTGTCCCGACGTCAGCTGCGTGTCCTTCACCGGCCTGCTGCTGGTCGTGGCCAGCCAACTGGCGCTCATGCTGCTCTACGCCATGTACAAGTGAGTAGCCCACAGGCTAGCGGCTGCAGGCAGTCCTCAGGCGCTGAACGTGCCGGCGTGTCCCGACGTCAGCTGCGTGTCCTTCACCGGCCTGCTGCTGGTCGTGGCCAGCCAACTGGCGCTCATGCTGCTCTACGCCATGTACAAGTGAGTAGCCCACAGGCTAGCGGCTGCAGGCAGTCCTCAGGCGCTGAACGTGCCGGCGTGTCCCGACGTCAGCTGCGTGTCCTTCACCGGCCTGCTGCTGGTCGTGGCCAGCCAACTGGCGCTCATGCTGCTCTACGCCATGTACAAGTGAGTAGCCCACAGGCTAGCGGCTGCAGGCAGTCCTCAGGCGCTGAACGTGCCGGCGTGTCCCGACGTCAGCTGCGTGTCCTTCACCGGCCTGCTGCTGGTCGTGGCCAGCCAACTGGCGCTCATGCTGCTCTACGCCATGTACAAGTGAGTAGCCCACAGCTGGGAAACCGCCAGCTCTTACATAAGGACCTTCGCTCTGGGCGTAGCGGAAGGGAATGTTAGACTTGTACTGACTACAACCCACCCATGTGTTCCGGGGCGCGGTATCTCTTTCAGTCAGTCCCGCAGCCCGAAAGGCTCTCGTATCTGCGGTAACCAGCATTCTATATCGTCATTATTGCGATGCTGTTGTGATTCCCATTCATCGATACAAAACGCTACAAGTAGTCCGTCGTGCTAGCGCACGCGTGTGAAATACACATGTTGAACGAAGTGCGATAAGAGCGAATTGTATTAAAAACTGTTGTTTGATACACTTGGGTGTTTGTTACTGCAATTCTCGGCTCCTTTCACCCCTCGCTGCGGCTCGGTTGTAAATTCCGCCTCGACTGCAATAACAAACTTTCCCCACTTTTACCCAATTTCCAAACAAAAACATATCCGTGTAAAATATGTTCTGAAAACTGGTAGCTATCCATTATTTTTTCATCACTTAAATATTCGTTTTTTGTTTACAGAGAAAGAAAAGAAGCGCAAGCGAAGAAATTCTTCTAGGACGTTGTTAGTTGAGTTCGCTAGGTGTCGCCACTAGTTTCATGATATTGCCAACAACAACCGATAGATGGCGTTATTCACAAAACTCATAGAATTTTATTCTCAATATTTTTTTAGTCACTTTTACTTGTCTCGACTTATTTATTTGTTTCGTTCTATAAATACTCAATTGCTTTCATGACAAAAGTTTATTGTTATATAGGAGCTCGGCTCTACTGTTGTACTGTGTATTTAATAAGTCCCATGTAATAGGTGAACCTTAGATACAGCTTTTAGAACGAACACCAGCAAACAGCTTAATTGACAGAAGCTGTAGGATTGGTTGTATCACTATCACTACATAGTATAAAATAAAGTCGCTTTCTTTGTCCCTATGTCCCTTTGTATGCTTAAATCTTTAAAACTGCCCAACGGATTTTGATGCGGTTTTTTTTAGTAGATAAAGTGATTCAAGAGGAAGGTTTTAATACCTTTTTTGCACCCGTGCGAAGCCGGGCAGGTCACTAGTGAAGTATAAAAGCCAATGGAATTATTGGGACATGCGATTAATTAGGACATCTCACTTTGTTTCGTTCTAAAATCGGTTGGATATCTTTTATTGGTTGCGTGACACGTGGATATACCACCTTTTTAAAAGTTGGGTAACAATTACCCGACTACAAAAAAACGGGAGGTTGTTAATTCGTCTGAAATCATTTTGATATACTTATGCTCTTTATGAACTACAAGACCAATGAGACATATCAGCTAGAAAAAACGTAGAAATTGAAAAGTAATAGGATTTTTCCTTTTTTTGTTCAATTTCCCTTACTTATTTATTTAAATAATACGCTATGAACATGCTGTCAAATCAACCTGTTTCTTAATCATAAAAAAAAAATTGAAAATGTATTAATTTTAATGTTGTAGTAATGATCTCATAATTTCGCCGAAAGCCGACATTCTTTCGGTGAAACTCGAAAATATTTCGCCGAACTCGAAAACATGTCTCGAAAAATGAGCAATAACATGAAACTAGTGTATTATTAGTTCTTTTTTACCAATTTATGAGTGCGAGAGACTCTGATATCTGTACATAATAATATTTATATACTGTTTCTGTTCTTCGATGTTTTATTTTAATTATTTTTTCAACAAACTTGTTATTTTTCTATGATATGTGTTGGTTTCGTCTCGCGAAGTGTGTGTGAACGTGTATAAAATGGTTGTATAAGTAAAGATTATTTTTTGAGATTATCTTTTTGTGTTTTATTTATTTAATAGTAGTTAACACTGTCGGTACCTAGCACCCAGCATATGGGTCCGCGCACACAACTCGCCCCCAAGTCCTCGCTATGCGTAACAATAGATCACCAAGCTCATGCCGAGGAGCCAAGTATATAGTATATAGCCCAAGTCATCCTTAGTGGTGAGGTTGTTCGGGAAGGTCAGAAGCGTAGTGGGTATTGAAAAAAGTCGTATAATAGGGGATCGGACTCACTCAAAAACTATGATTCTGCTTAGTCCGTTAAATAATTCGAAAAATATTGGATACGTGTTTTTTGTTTATGTATCAAATTAATAAAACGAAGATAAAACGCGTCAAAGATGGACACCTTGTTACGTCACGTGTAGGTAAAAAAATGTACGAACATAATTATGACGTCACACGAGTTTTCGAAACACTGTATCGTCTTCATCTACGTGAAAAAAAAATACTGGTTCAATATTATTTGGAAATCTATCTGACGAACTAATTAAATTTTTAGTTCGATCCCCTATTCACGTGGGCATTAGTCAGAACAGTTCTCGGTCAGTGGGTTGTCTTAGGGGCGTTCTCGGCTCAAGAACACCATGAACACCCTTACCTCGGGTGTAACGACAGTTGTAATAAAATGTAATTTTTCAACAATATATAGATACAGAACTTTTTTTATCGACTTATGCATAAAGCTTCCGAGTTGAGGGCACTAAGGATGCAGGCAAGGAACGGGTTACGCGGTTACGAAGGGCAAAAGAGGAGATAACTTTCACTACATTGAAGGATTGTAAAAATCGAGCCAACTTAGTGGTAAGAGCGAGCGAAGCGAGCTAGAAAATGTTAGCAGTCAGATAAGTAAAAGGAATACTTTTCATAAATGTTTGTCATTTGTACTTTGTCTTTGCCTTTTCTTTTAGTTAATTTATCTTTTTTTATATTTAATAAGAATATCATATATTTTTCTGATGTTGATTACTGCAGTGAATCATATACTTTTACGCATTAGAAAACTCGCGTTTGAGGTACCATAAGCTCATAACGTAGGTTAAGAGTTAGGTTAGGTCACAGAACAGAAATCTTTCTGTTCCGTGGGTTAGGTGGACAAAGTTGGTCACTTACTGAACAACAGAAATCCAAACTCAAGATTTGCCAGCAAGCAATGGAGCGCAGCATAATAGGTGTTAGGCGAACAGAGAAGACGTTAGAAACACCACCCTGCGCTCCAAATAGCTGATGTTGCGGGTTGCGGAAAAAACAGCCAGGCTGAAGTGGGAGTGGGCACTGGGAAGGCCACGTAGCACGGATGCACCCTGAGAGATGGGCAAAGATCGTCACTCACTGGACGCCTGAGGAAGGACGGCGCTGTCGAGGTCGACCGCGGTGAAGGTGGCGTGACGATCTGATCACGTTTGCGGGATTAACATGACCAGACATCGCACATGATAAAGAGGTATGGAAAGAGAAATGGGGAGACCTTTGCTCAGCAGTGGGACACAATGTAGGCTACCTAAATCAGTTTTTTAGTTAATAATTTTATTGATCAAAATTGAACGCGTAGTAATTATACAAATACCTGTTCGTGTCTGTGTGTGTGTGTGTGAAGGAAGTAAGTAGATTGTATATGGCACGGGCAGTGGTCAAAATTTGAATTTCGCGGGCTACCCTGGAACATCCACCCATCCACCAGATATAGTGTTACAGGGATCTATAAAATGCTGTTGCATAGAGGAGAACGCTCTAGATATAGAGATTTAAAAAAATCTGATTGTAGTAGCTTGATGTGCAGGCTTCTAATATAATTTTGGCGGCTAACAACTTACCAACAGCACCCATCCCTCTCCCTCTCTACATTTCATCAACCCGGAAACGAACTGCAGTGGCCAATTTGGAAATATCTAAACCGACTGAGAGCCCAGGTTGGCCGCTGAAGATGTAATCTTGCCAAATGTGGTTTCGTCGATCCATCCCAAACAAACTGCCAGTGTAGAGCCCCTCTGCAGGATATGCGCCACCTCCTATCCTGCCCATCCTTCACAACCACTTGCACTTTTTAGGACTTACTAGAAGCAAATGATAGAGCTGTGCAGGTGGCTACATACTGGTTTAATACGGTTTGAGCTCATCGACACGTAAAGAAGAAGAAGCACCCTACTTTAAAGTAGTATTAAATAAAGTTATTTTAATGTTTTAAATATTCAAATAAACCGAAAATATACGGTTTCTCAAAAGACTAGTATTCACATTAACATAAACATCAGCCGCCATCTTTGATTCATCATTCTTTCTTTTTCGCTTCTGTCATTTCCGTGACAAGTTTGCCCAGTAGGTGAATAATTCATTTTATACTAAATTATTAGTGATTTTAAAGAAATATTGAGCTTGTGGTCACGTAAACGTTTGTGTTTCAGACATTCAACATGCAGAACGACGCCGGTGAATTCGTAGACTTGTACTGCCCGAGGAAGTGGTGAGTGCCGTTTGAGGTTATCTTACATTGTTGACCACATTGCGCTAAATGAGAATAGCATGCGGATTTTGTCACAATAAAAAACAACTACTTACTCCTAATATGCTGTGATAATGTTCAATGTGAAGAAATAACGCTAATTTACATGAGTTTCATTCCAATGCCGTAGCCAACTACAGATTTTATTTATGTTCCGAAGTGCGTTGAGCTATGATTTAGTTGAATTGAATGTCTGACCCGTATGTGCCTAGGGAGATACACATTAAAAAATAAATAGGTAAATCTGCAATTTGAACTAAGCTTTATTTACATGTCAAACATGTTTGTAAAAATACAACTGATTATTTCTGAACCATGAAAAGTAAATGCTTGTTTCTTCTCAAGATCCTGAAACCAACATAAGTACTATCTTCACACTGAAAGATGGTTAATCATCATGATTCTTACATGTCGACATACTGTTTCAGCTCGGCCAGCAACCGTCTCATCCACGCTAAGGACCACGCTTCCGTACAGCTGGTCATTGCTGACGTAGACCCCGGCACTGGGCGCGCCGCCGAGACATCCAAGATGTACGTGGTGTGTGGAGCTATCAGACGTATGGGGGAGTCTGACGACTGCATTGTGAGGCTCACCAAGAAAGATGGCATTTTGACTAAGTAAGTGTTTCAAAAACAAATCAGTGATGTTGGCAAAGTATTCCTTTTAGTCCGGCACTGTTTGGCATAGTAACGTCATAACAATAACATTTGACTTGGGGGTTTAGACTTACGCCAAATGCTGCTTGCAAACTTTTTAGGCGTCCCAGTATTAGTCCAGTAGGTCCTCATAGTAGCAAATGCACTAATCAACATTTTGACACATTCTGTTTTGATGTGCAGTGATGAAAGGCCAAGTTCTAAATATTTTGTATCTCTGTAAGTATAAATATTTGGAACAGGCCATATGATAAGAATTGTAAGACAACTGTTTTTCTTCATCCAACATTTTGCAAGTACTGCATCAGCAGTTATGCAGGCGGAGTACCAAAGCTGCTGCAAACCTACCTTATAATTCTACTCTTAGCTTTAGTGTGTAGTTACTGTTATAAGTTATTATGTTGGATACGTATGTAACACCATCTTCTGTTTGTTTCAGGAACTACTGATGTAATTTAGTCAAGTAAGGAGCCTAATTTTAAGAAAAAATAAAAAAATCTTTAAAAGTTTGTTCGTTTTTTATTTTAGTTTTAGTTGTAGTATTTATCATAAAATATCACAAGGGTCCGAGTGCCTGTGGGAGCACTCGCCGCATGATTGCACGTAGCTGCTACAGAGCAGTCTCCAGTTGTGATGTAGTCCACTTGCTGATGCGATCAAGCCTGTTGTACATCTGCCAACAGATATAATACCATTACATCAGTCTTACCAAAGGGTATTGTATTACCTAGTATTAACTGGGTTGTGGAGGTCAGATAGGCAGTCGCTCCATGTAAAATACTGATATTCAGCTGCATCCGGTTAGAGTGGAAGTGGAACCCTAATAAAGTTGGTAAAAGGTTAGACAGATGATGAACACCTGGACTAAGAAAGACAGGAGGAATCAGCATATCGAAGGGGGAGGGACTGGGCGTTTTTATTCTACAAATGTCTGTTGGGAGGGGTTCTCATCGCCTGTAATCCTGAAGGGATATGCAAAAGTATAGTAATAATACACCCATAGTAAGATGGAAGTCCTATGAAATGGGGGGCGACGCCTATGACTATAACCGGGCAGAAATCCAGGCGCTGTTAGTGAGAAATTCATGGTGGATAAAAACTTTTTAACAAAAAATAAAACCGACTTCAAAAAAAAAACAAAAAAGTGAAAAATAAACTTTAGAAGAAAAACCAGTCTCTGAAGTCGGTGACTTTTGTTTGTTTGATTTCATTTTTTTGCTAAAAAGTTTTTATTTTTCACCTTTTAGTGGTTCACATGTTCATGGGTCAAAGTGGACAATGTAGCTTTTTTTGAGTTTTGTTTATTTTTCAAAAACCGCTTGTTCAATTTCGAAAAAAACAATTATGGGACCATTTCGGAAGTATACCCTTTCCAACAAAGAAAGAATTTTTCAAATCGGTTAGCAAGTGACGGAGTTATGCCCGAACAAACATAAAAAAAAAAAAAAAAAAATACAAACATCCGAATTGAGAACCTCCTTCTTTTTTAGAAGTCGGTTAAAAAACAATAACACTGCTGACATAAGAATCGCGCTGTGTTTTGGCAGCAGCAATCCTCTGCTGGTCGTGGCCCAGGGCATGGTCGATAGCATGAGGGGACATGGGAGGCCGTAGCATCATTGTGTTTCTCAACGAGGATGACATCTCGCAGAAGGTGGTGGAGTCCACGGGGCGCGCAAGGAGGAATACTCCCTCGCTGATGCGATACAGCGCTTTAGGACAAGGTGGCGAAAAAAGCCACGACGCCCTAGGTGCCAGCGGGAGATATATTGGAGTCTATCGTCGTCACATTGTACAGCTCTCATGAGTGACGATGTTTCAGGTTCGGAACCTCCCGTCTCCGTTGTGTTATCCGTCAGGCATTATTCACCGTTCAGTAAAAATAGTTTCTGGCAGTGTGTCTTGGTTTACTAAGAGGAAATTAAATATTTGACATGGACAGGTACTTACAGTAGGGGTACGACAACACAGAGCGGGTCGGGTAGGTACGACAACACAGAGCGGGTCGGGTACGACAACACAGCGGGTCGGGTATAATAGGTACGACAATACAGAGCAGGTCGGACACGACAACACAGCGGGTCGGGCACGATAACACAGCGGGACGGGCACGATAACACAAAGCGGGACGGGCACGACAACACAGAGCGGGACGGGCACAACAACACACGAACTTAAATGTTTCATGATTTATAGTCATAACGATCTTGTGCTAATCGACGGCACGGGCGGCGGTGAAACAAGAGTACTTAGGTACGAGGTACCAATGCACCTAGGTACGTGTCTATACAGACTAAGGGCCGGTTTCACCACTTGCTGATAAGTCCCTGATAGCCTATCCGGAACTTATCTGCCAGATAAACTACAACTTTTGATAGCATTATCTGTCAGATAACTATCTGACACTTTATCCGTAACCGGTGAAACTGGCCCTAAGACTAGAAATAAGAGCAACTTACGCGTGTACAGATTATATTGTGTGTGTGTGTGTCACCTGCCGCCACCGCAGCCGGGCTTGCCACCGGGCGCGGGGCGGCAGATGGTCTTCTTCTTGCAGCCGCGCACGCCGAGCGCGCTCAGCCCCAGGCACAGCGCCCACCACCACAGCGACGCCGCCCACTCGTACCACTGACACATAACGCGGGGTCAAAAATACTGCTAAAGACCGTACCTACCTACGCCACAGCACCTGACTAGTAATAGGTAATGTATGTAAATTAAAAAAAGGCCGAAAGGCTCTAGTTCCGGAAACTGTGATTCAATTTGCTCTTTTCCGTACTTTGCTTTCGCCGGGTTGAAGGAGAAGCAAAGGTATGAAACCGCTAACAGCCTCACATAAAAAATTCGAAGATTTTTAATTTATTTATAAGTAGGTAACGCAATTAAATGTAGTACTCGTAATCATACACGCACGCCGGTTACGACTCGTAACCGGCGTGCGTGTATGACCAGAATATAAGATGTATGAATGTGGACGAGGCAAAAGTTGTATGTACGGGATCGTAGCAGGTGGCGTTCTGCGGTTTCTACCTATGTAAAGGAAAACCGAAATTTGCCCTAATACGTAGCGTGCGTGACTCACCATAATACAGTTTCTCCCTCTGTTTGTCCTTTTCTTCTTTAGCTCGGTTATAGTTACACGTGGTTGACCACATCCGTGCCGTCACCAATAGCGGGGCTTGCAGCCACCGGGGCAGCGCGGCGGACGACACGACTTCTTGCCGCAGCAGGCAAACGCGCCCACCAACTGCCGACAAACACCAGACCTTAGCACCGGAGACAGAACTGACGGAGCCATGGGCCTTATTTAATAGGTATAACATTAACATGGCCCCAGTACTAACTGGGTTGCCGAGGTCAGATAGGCTATCGTTCCATGTTAAAAACTAGATTTCAGCTGCATCCGATTAGACTGGAAGCTGACTGACCCCATCATAGTTGGGAAAAAGGCTAGGCAGATGATGATCGTCCCCGAAACAATGATATTATAAATAATTGCCCCGAAAGTAGCTAGTAGGTACGTATCAGGTAAACTAACATTTCGCCAGTTATGCTAATGAAATAGACCTAATGCTAACAACCGGGCACAAATTGAGGCAACGAGCTGCTACTATTAGTCTAGAATCGAATCCAGGATCTCATTCTCGACAGTAAAGCTTGCGACCACTAAAGCAGTGACCACAACTACACTCGAATTAATTATGTCAATTTTATTTTAAAGCATTGTGCACAGAAGGTTATCGTGATTCCAGCTAGCTGGACGGCTTGTTACCATGCGGGCCGGGCCATGTCGTACCCCGCACCGGGGTCGCCGGACACTTGCGCGCTCGCCCTTACCTGTAGCAATAAACACAAAAGCCACCAGATGCCAAGGCTTGAATTTTTCATATTTGTGAGGTTGTCGACTTGTCGTACTCCGGCGCAGCCCACTACATTGTGTTGACGATTGTACGCATGCTTTTAATTTATTTCAGTATTTTCACAAGTAATTTTGATTGTGTCATGGCCGAAAATTTTCTTTTGTTCTGTTAGTCTGTCAACTAGTTCTTTTTTCGCTGACGTGTGTTTGCGGCCAGAGAGCTCTTCTGTCAGACGAAGCGGAGTACTCCACGGAGGTGCATCAAACGACGTGTCGTGCATAGATCACTGGACGATGCGTTGAGGTGAAGCCGACTTACGGGCGATCGACGGGCGGCTGTTGTTCGATTCGATCGACTGTATAGACGTGACTCAGATCAAGTTATTTTTTTTACTAGCTAGCTGGCTGCTGAGCCAACGTGGTACTTAATGGGCTTTGACAATTCTGTAAGCCTAATCCAGAAGCATGCACCCGGTAGGCCCAGTAACCCCGGTATATAGTACTTTCCTTCCGTGTGGCATAGCCTTGGGACGCCGACACTCCGTGGCTTACCTTTTTTAGGGTTCCGTACCTCAAAAGGAAAAAACGGAACCCTTATAGGATCACTTTGTTGTCCGTCTGTCTGTCTGTCTGTCTGTCTGTCAAGACCTTTTTTCTCAGGAACGCGTGGAGGTATCAAGCTGAAATTCATATCAAATACTCAAGTCTATGGTCTCTTGGAGCTGTGAAAAAATCAAACTTCTAAGTCAACGCGATCAAAAGATACTCCCGTTTATGCCGCAAATTTTCGACACTCGCAAGGGAATCAAAACCTACAGGGTACTTCCCGTGAACTCAGAATCTTGAAATTTGGTACGAAGCAACGTCTTATAGCATAGATAAAGGAATAATTACGAAAACCATAAATTTTTAGTTACATCAAGATACTCCCGTTTATGCCGCAAATTTTCGACACTCGCAAGGGAATCAAAACCTACAGGGTACTTCCCGTGAACTCAGAATCTTGAAATTTGGTACGAAGCAACGTCTTATAGCATAGATAAAGGAATAATTACGAAAACCATAAATTTTTAGTTACATCACATAATAATATATTTTTTTTACGGAACCCTCGGTGCGCGAGTCCGACTCGCACTTGGCCGGTTTTTTTTTAGTGGGTTAGAAATCATCAAATAACCCCTCCCGCTCTTGGGTAGAGCGAAAGCTAGTGTCAGACTTCTACCTACTGACTCTAAAAACTACCCATGTTCCTTCTTAGCCCTTTCTGTCGAGGCAACGGTATCTCTTGCGAACAACCCGCAGCCCCAATGGGAAGATGGGCGTACCTCAAGGTACAATTCTCGGGCCTTTCCTATTTCTTGTTTATATTAATCTCTCCAAGATACCCAAATAATCCGATGTAATTATATTTGCTAATTGACTCATAAAAAAGTGTTGTGAATGTATATTTAAGTGCGTTTTGTAAGTTTTTATTTTACAAAGCGATCATGTCAATAAATTCCATACAGTGCATGTGCATCCCTATATTCCCCTTAAATGAAGACGCAGCAGAGCAGAGGAAATGAAAACCGAGTTATTTTTCTCGATAAGAAATTCCAATAACAATAAAAAATACAAACAGCGAGTGAGTTCAGAAGTAGGTATGATATATTTGCAATAACATAAATTAAAACAATGACACGTCAGCGCACAGCGCTGGCGGAGTCGGGACAACAGAAGATCTGCGCGGCGAGATAGTGCGTGAACGAGCGCCAGTAGCCGCGGCACAGCGCGCACAGCGAGTAGTCGCGCGGGTGCTCGCACACGTGCGCGCGGCGCTCGTAGTGCCGCCCGCACGGCTCCACACTACGCGCGCGCCGCGTCGTCGCCGACATCGCTTGCAACCGCTTCGCTTGCGAGTACAACTGAATCATTGATTACATACACATACACTACATATATAAAAAACATTGGTTGAATCAATTTGTTGCATTTGAATCGCACTCCATGACGTCCTGCAAGGAATACGTCGAGTTACCATTAACCCTCAATAAAATCCGTTACTATTACTGCCCGACTTTCCAATTTTTAGGTGTACCTCTACCTACACTACCTACCTATTCATAATTGTCAGTTCCAGATTTTCAGTTACAAGGTTTTGTATAAAAAAAACACGTTGGTAAGTATATTTCTTACTATGCACATTACTCATTTTGCAGTAGTAAATTGCACCCGTGCAAAGCAGAATCAAAACGTTTCAATTACTTGCAATGCAAAGGTACAATACAAAAATAAAAATCTCAGCGAAATTGTGTGGGGGATGGTGAACTCGCCGAATACTTGTCATAGTGCACAAGTGTGTGCGTAGTATTGCGTAGGCACAGGTGCACTCTCTGTTCCTTTACTCTCGTAGTCCGAGGAGACGGCAATCCGACATGACCGGAGAGAGATCAGGCGCAGGACCAGTACGGCTTAACGTGCTTTCCGAGGCACGCGGGTATTATACCGCTAACTTCCAAACTCCAGGCTACTACTGAGAAATGTCTAATGAAAAACCCAAAAGCACTTTGTGCCCAACCCAGGAATCGAACCCAGAACCCAACGCTCAGCAGTCGCGCTTTGCGACTACGAGACCAACGGGCATATTACATGAGCGTGGGAAGGAGACGGAGCTATACAAACTCATACAACTTCATCAAACTGAGGTTCATTAATAGTCGGTGCCCAAGCAACATGCTCACGTGATAAATGACGATAAACTGAGGTCATCTTTGAAACAATGAGGTCCTTCGTCATATATGACGTAATAAAATGACGTGATTCGGAGCTTTATGTCGTCGTTTGCTTTTTAAAACGTCATCAAGTAACGTGATTCGGACTCGGAGCCCACCCACTTGATATCTAGTAGCGCCACTGCTCGATAGATGGCACTGTACGCTGACGTCACGTTTCTGAATCGCGGTGTTAAGATTCTCCGCGAGCGAATGACTACCCCTGCTTTATGTGTTATCGCTTCTCGGCCTTTTGGCTAAGATCAAAGTGTAGTATCTGTTCTTTTCAGCTTAATATCTGAAAGTTAAAGGGACCAGTATATTAATCTAATTTTTGGACGGGATGTTTGGGGCTCGCTCCACTCCCGTTGCGGGTCGGCCCGGCCTCGGCACTTCTCTCATTTAGCCATTTATGACGTGATTAGCCATCACGACGTATGCGACGACATGGTAGACGTTAAAATTGACGTCGAAATCACGTAAGCTGATCACGTCATATGACGCACTAATTTGTGACATCCTCACGTCAAAATTGACGTCTATAATGACGTGATGCGACGTCTTTCGATGCCTTAAAATTCACGTGAGCATGTTGCTTGGGCGAGTGAGATGATGAGATGTGTATACCTACTCACATGCACGGGGTCGTCCAAGTCGAACCCACAGCGCGGGTCGCCGCCACTGGTGCCGGTCCCCGGGCGGCTCTCGCACTGCGCCACGCTACACCAAACACAATCGATACAACGTTTCTCACCATATTCATATCTTAAAGTTAATCAGTGTGTGAAGATTCTCATCCAGAGAAGCGATCCTACCTATGTCTGTTGCCAAGCATTGTAGTGGGAAGGATGTGTGCCGAAGCTGTTACTGGTTCATGACGCATTTCTCTGATATGGCAAGGCGTCATAGGCGATGATTACTTACCGTCCCGAGGGGTATCGGCTGGTTTGCCATCTAACATAAGCGGGGTACCTCTCTGTGTCGTACTGCGGCAGCGCGTCGCTGGGCGGCACGACGCGTGACAGCGGGCGCGCTGCGTGCTGCGTGCCGCCCGCGCACGAGCCCCCTCGCCGCGCCGCACCCGCCCCGCACGGCTTGCACGCGCCGTACGTCGAACCACCGCGGATCTGTATCACACACACAAGCAACAGTGACGAGAAGTGCAGGACTGCGACAGCCATCGCCAGCGCCGGCTAAACGCTGTCAAAGTCAGAATTTCAACTCAGTCTCTAAATAACAGTTTTGCTAACTTCTTTGGTTTGTTTAAAAGTGAGCATGTAGCTCAGTGCGTAGGTACGCGACAAGTGCAAAATTACTCGAAGTAAATAGTGTTAGTTGTATTTACCGTGACGACGTTGTGCAAGACCTGCAGGTCGCGCGTCATGTCGCGCGGCCGCTTGGCGCCGTCGGGCTCGGTGGACACCAGCTTGTCCGACACAGACACGCTGCCCGAGGACTGCGGCGCGCGGCGGGTCGGATCGCGGGGGGCGGGCGAGCGCGCGCGCGCCGCGAACAGCCGGTTGAGCTCGTCCAGCTTGTTCATGATGATCTTGTACGTCTTGCACTCGTCTGTCTGCGCAGAACATTGTGTGGAGCTACCGGTCAGTACCTAGCAGTAAGTTCTCAGTGAGGGACCTCGTCCGAGGAACTGTGTTCGATCATCTAACTCTACACATTAAACTGGCTTCACTGAAGAATAAACATTGTATACAAAATAGGGCGGTTACCCGATGCTTGTCTTTACGGCGATGGTCGCGCGTGCTGCGGCTACTGGAGCTGACGTCACTGCTGTCGGTGGCGGAGCGCTCGGAGCGGCGGCGCTCGGTGAGCGGGGCGAGGCTGGCGGGGAGCGAGCTGAGCGGCGCGCGCTCCGACAGGCGCTCGCACAGCTGCGCCACGCGCGCTATCTGCGCTTGCTGGTCCAGCAGTGCGCGCTCGCACACCGCACGGAACGCACGCAGCGACGCGCTCGAGCCCGCGCCCCCCGCCGCACCCGCAGCGCCCGCCGTGGAGCGTGGCGCGCGCGGACCGCTACTGTCGCCCGCCGCGCGTCTGTGCGACACGCGAGTGCTTGACGGAAAAAGGAATAATTCTCGAAATAATCGTACGGAGTGCAGGGAAACTTTGGGACGTTTGTAATTTGAGTTTGTGATTCGACGCTGCTTTGATACTGCCTTTGTGTTCCGTATATACCTATCAAGCTAAGCTTGTAAACACCAACTATGATCGCTGACTCTATCAACAAAGTACCTATAATAATATTCCACAACTATCACACAACGCCATCTAGTCCCAAGCTAAGCAGAGCTTGTGTTATGGGTACTAGACAACTGATAAACATACTTATATATTTCTAAATACATAGGTACATATATCAATGCATATTATAGATAAATTACACCCAGACACAGAACAAATGATCGTGCTCATCACACAAACATTTGTCCTGGGTGGGAATCGAACCCACGACCTCCGGCATAGCAGTTAGGGTCACTAACCACTAGACCAACAGGCCAGTCAAATTAAAGGAGAATGCCAGCGTACAGTACTCTTGTTATATGACTTGTGTATCAAAACCTAAAACGGCATTAAATATCTAAAATAAAAATATATTTTTGAAATAAGTATTAACGATTATTTACAATAAAAAAAAAAAAAAAAAAAAAAAAAAATTCATTTAATTCAGGTAATATAACCCATATTAGACAACACGATTTAAAACATTAGATTACATCACGCAAAACAAATACACTAATTCCAAAACACACAATTCAATTCATCATATCACAATTCAAAATAACCATACAATAAAAATAACTAAATCATTCAGAATAATAAAAATAAATAAATAAATTCAATATTTATCGTATAATAGTAGTCTCTTACATGCGTCACCATATGTAACTTGTCTGTCACAGCAGTGACGCACATAAGGACAGTCCAACCTATTTGCTATCATATTCAGAACAGTGTTGGAGCTAGCCCGCACTCTGCGCACAAGAGACGCGCAGCGCTTCCGCATGGTCGCATGGAAGCAGTCCGTGCGCGCCCATGCGAACATACCTGAAGCGCTGCAGTAGCGAGGCAGACCCAACACCGCTCTGAACGCGTTGTTAAACTGAACGCGGAGGGCGTTGTAGCTTTTCTGCGTGTAACTAATCCACAGGCTGCACGTGTACATGGACGTGCAATACGCCCGGAAAAGAGTTACTTTCACGCCATCTGAACAACGTGCGAACCTGCGGGCCAACATATTAGCTCTTTTAGACAGCGCCCTCCGCTCCCGTTCCAAGTCAGCATGATCCCTGAGGTCGGCCGTGACTATATGCCCTAGGTACTTAAACTGGTACACCCTGTCTAAGGGTACACCATTTAGACGAATAGGCGGTACATAGTCCGGGCATCTAGCACCGCCGGCCTCAAAGACCATGTACTGGCTTTTCTTAATGTTATTATACAAGTCCATGTCTAACAGCGTAATCCTCACACGTCACCATCAACCTCCTCAGGCCACAGATCGACGCGCTCAGCAGAACCATGTCGTCAGCATAGCTTAAGTTATTGACACATACGTCGTCTACATGACAGCCGACGTGCTGTCTGCTCAGCGCGACGATCAGCGCGTCCATGTAGAGATTGAATAACGTGGGTGAGGTCAGTCCGCCCTGCCTAACACCGCACTGCAATCGATATGGCTCCGACATTGCCCCCGACCACCTGACGCTGTTGACCTGGTGCGTATACCAATACTTGAAGATGGAAACAAGTTCTGGTGGTAGATTGACACTCTCAAGTTTTTTCCACAAGAGGTCGTACGCCACCAAATCAAAGGCCTTGGACAGGTCGAGAAAACATGCATAAACTGGGGTCTTACGATCATTATAGTACTTGACGGTATGCTTAAGACACAGTATAGCACTTTCCGTTGATAATTGTGGTCTAAATCCAAACTGATTGTCGTGCAGAGATATATATTTACTTAACTGTGTATTAAGCAAACCGTCAAACACCTTCGCTGTCACTGTAGCTAGAGAAATGGGCCTATAGTTGCTTTTATCAGCCAAGTCACCGGTTTTATCCTTAACTACAGGCACAACCACAGTCTTCATGAGATCCGACGGAAGATAAGAGTGGCTCACGCACAGCGAGTAGAACATTGCCAATACACGGTTTATATGAGGGCCAGCGTGAACCAGGTGTTCAATGGATAAAGAATCATGACCTGGACTCTTGCCTTTGTGCATATTTCTAAGAGTTGTAGCTACATCTTTGGCACTAAACCTCACCCCTACTATCCCTTGAGGTAACTTACCATTGACAACCTGACACGCCGGACCCAACGGCGACTGTACAGAAAATTGGCTCTTAAAGATTTCAGCTATGCCCTTACAATCATTCACTCCCTCGACGCTCACCGGAAGTCCAGGTTTGGCGGTAACTTTGTTGGTGTTTTTCCAAAAACCCTGAAAATCACCTTTGGCGTGCTTTTCCGCAAGCCTATCCATTTTAATCTGGGTTTGATGATCTTGACACCATTTTAAATGTGCCTTAAAAACCCTTCTGCTCGCACACATGTCATCGTACATAGGGCCATCGTTCGGTTTACCGCACGATACCCACTCTGTAAACTTTATTCTAGCCTTCCGGTGAGCCTCGCTGACGTGTTTATTCCAACCCGCTATGCGCGGCCCACTTCCACTCCTCGTACCGACCTCTCTCCCTGCCAAGGACGCAGCACGAAGGGCGGACACAATGTCGGAGTACATAACATCAAGAATGCGATGATGAGAGGGGTCATTACAGTAATAATCAGCACAATTTGCACACTCGGTGGGGAAGTTCAGTCGACTTAAACGTTTATGACACTCTGTGGTATATTTAGCGACCTGTTCCTTACTTCTAGTGCCCCACGATACTGTGTTATCGTTCAACGACATTTTATGCTGTAACTTAGGTGTTAGTAAATCAAGGTCACACTCCATAATTAAGGGAAAATGATCAGACCACAGAGTATCATAATTAACGTAAACATTGGTGACAGATCGTTTTGCCGATTGCGTAACTATACAATGGTCTAACCAGCTGCACGTACCGTGAGCATCACTTATGAATGTGTATGTACCCGAGTCCACACCGAGAATGTCAATATCAACACACGACCAATATTGTTCACTACAGAAACTTACAAGCTCGTCATAAAACAGTTCGTATAGGTCGGCATTAAAATCGCCTAACATAAAAACCGATTGAATGTCATGTTCGTCTATAATAGCACTTACCGCACTTAAACAGTCCGTAAAGTCTGGTAGGTTATCCGCACTATTAGTAGGCATGTATATACTCATCACAAGCACAGGTCGGTCTTTTGTCGTCACTTTCAACGCGCTAATACGGGCGTTATTGCACTGCAACACTGACACTTGTTGGAACACACTGCTTCTCCATAGTAATGCGACGCCGCCAAACGGCCTCCCACGCAGTATGCCAGTGGACGTGTCCACCGCCGACGTACCCGTGTAACCGAAGCCGCTGTCTATCGTGCCTAGATACGTTATTTCCTCAGGTAGTAACCATGTTTCTTGCAGTGCAATAAGGTCACAGGTGCGACACAGCTCCCGCACACTATCCACTGATCGCTTGACGTTCTTACAGTTAAAACTAGCAAATCGGTATCCATGTCTATCCATTGTTTTGTTGCTTATCGCCGCTCACACAGAAGGATCTGGTCGTATTTCGGTAGGTAAAACTCACAAAGCGCCTAAATATGATACCAGCAGGCCACATATTTTCATCCAGGTATAATGGTACTTTGGATTCAGACACAAAAAATTTGAAAGCACTGAGGCCCTTGTCTTTTCTCATTCTAATTTTCTCAAGACAAACAGTTTCCTGAGTTTTACGGTAGATGTATGTAATTATGTCATTCTCCGTTGTCTCGCCATGAATATTCGTGATTAGTATCGGAATTTTCCTATCAGCTGCTTTAAAGTTACAATTTAAATCCTTCGCAATTCCAGACTTGCCCGCAAAGCGGTACTTTGTGCGTTTTTTGTACGAGACTTGTTGCCATTCTTCGTCATTATTATGAAGTTTCGGTGAGATTTCATTAGCAGCCGCTCGCTGTTGGTTCGCCTCTAAAGCCATAGTATTCTCAGTACCGATCAGCTGACTCGCTATCGCGCCCCGCGTCGGTGAAGCCGCAGCTTGCCGGTGCGACTGTACGCGATAGTGATGATTCGTTCGTTGTGAGTGTTGTGACGTACCCGCAGCGGTCGATGCTTCGTTTTCATGCGTCATCGCAATGTTGACACTGCCAGCCGGTGCCGACCGTTGTTGTCGGGCTCCCTTCAATTTTGAACACTCACTTTCTCGTTGTAGTTTTTCATCTACCGTCATAATTTGTCTGTATCGAGGTGGTGTTTTCTGGTTGCTATCACTCTCTAGGCCACTATTATTGATAATGCACTCTTCATTCATCGAAGAATTATGCACATTCGACAGTCCCATAGGGCCACTGTCGAGTAACCATGCACCCCGCCTTGTGTTTACTTTAAATGCGGACGTTGGTGGTAATGAGTCACATTTAATTTTACACATTTCTTCCTTTAAGTCCTTCAAATTTTCTAAGGTTGCATATGTGGTCTTCATCTCGTCGATTGTAGCTTGCATTCGCACGATGTCCTTAAGAAGTTTCGTGCAGTCTAGGTGATCAAACGTGATCGGTGGTAGCTTTTCAAGCTGCCGCGCAACAAACACTGGGATTTCGGTTGGTTCCGCAGATTTAAACACCTTGATGATGTCTGCCATATCTCGTTCTTCTTTCCCTTTGTTTTTCCGGACAACTTTGCGTAACTCCGTGGGAATGGAGTCAAACAGAAGCGATTTCGACGTCTTAATTTCCTCACTCGTAAATGATGAAGTACAGATCCGCACTAAGGTTACTTCGTCAATCACGGACACCTTGTTTTGGATGTACGATAACATCTCGTCTATAACTATATTACACGTACTGCACTTTACAACGTTCGTCATTTTTACAATTTTGCGAAATCGATTATCGCGACCGTCCCGAATGGTTGCGCGGGCGCGACTGAATGGGATAGTTTTTCAAACAATAAATGAGTACTTTTACATTTCCGACGTCATAGTACGCCATTTTGTACTATCACCTGTCAATATTAGGGATTATGTTACTCGTAGTGCGGGTACATTAACATTTATTTTGCGTTTGTCATATTTTTACAATACAGTATGACGTTATGTTATTTTTGCTGGTTTTGTGACATTGTGCTTCGAGTCGAACCTTTTAGTCAATCCGTTCATGCTGCCAACCCATTGACAATAAACATACTTCTAACGCCGCTGCACCGTGTGTGTTGTTTACAACTAAATACAGGACTTTTTGTGTTGTGATCATGGCGAGTGCAACTGTGGTGCGATGGGATAGTTGAAACTGCAATGAAATAGTTTTTCAAACAATAAATGAGTACTTTTACATTTCCGACGTCATAGTACGCCATTTTGTACTATCACCTGTCAATATTAGGGATTATGTTACTCGTAGTGCGGGTACATTAACATTTATTTTGCGTTTGTCATATTTTTACAATACAGTATGACGTTATGTTATTTTTGCTGGTTTTGTGACATTGTGCTTCGAGTCGAACCTTTTAGTCAATCCGTTCATGCTGCCAACCCATTGACAATAAACATACTTCTAACGCCGCTGCACCGTGTGTGTTGTTTACAACTAAATACAGGACTTTTTGTGTTGTGATCATGGCGAGTGCAACTGTGGTGCGATGTCTCAACTGCTCTTTGAGATTAACGCAACTTATGCACAGACGTATGTTGTCGGAGGTTCCGAATAAAATCATGAACATTTTACGAGTCTGGATATCACCAACACCGGTAAGAGTAAACATTGTCTTTTAACTTAGAATGGGGTTTTTTTATTTAGGAACTGTACTTTTATGTTTATGTACCAAATAACAAATCTTAGAGGGCAAAAGTAAAATCCATGTGTGTGTTAGTTTCTCACCTCACCAGTTGAGTTACCGGATTTTTATATAACTTATATAGGTAGGAACCTCATACTGATGTGTTGTTCTTATCCAACTTATTAACTAAGATGATTTATAATATTCCACAACTATCACACAACGCCATCTAGTCCCAAGCTAAGCAGAGCTTGTGTTATGGGTACTAGACAACTGATAAACATACCTCCATACAAGCAGCAATACAAATTGATTTGAACAATGTAATTAAATGGGCCCACGATAATGGCATAATAATTAATGTCAGCAAAACTAAGTGTATGATAATATATTCGCCATATAATACACATGCTAAAAACTTTGACTTGAATATTATAGGCCATAGTTATGAATGTCTTCACAGCGGAAAAACATGTTGTCAATGTATTCATTTAGAGCAGGTAAAAGCATACAGGTACTTAGGACTGACCATTGACACAAAATTTGCGTGGAACATGCACATAGACACGGTTTGCAACAAACTTCGGTCAGTTCTAGGTAAATTGTATGCCCTGAAGCCTGTTGTCAAGAGAGGATTATTGTATGCACTGTACTATGCACTTGCAGACTCGATTATTGGTTATGGGTTGTGTGGTTATGGACTTACTTTTAAAACATATTTAGAAAAAATTAAAATAATACAAATACGACTACTAAAATTATTGGTGAGTAAAAAAACTAAACAAAGCTTAAATAAGGAATATGATAAACTATTTCAAATGTGCAATATATTACCAGTTGACATGAAAGTAAAAATGACAATGATTCTTGAACAACATAATAGTAAAAAATACATAAAAGAAAAAGTGTATAACTACCCAACCCGACTCGCTAAGAAAAAGAGACTGCATGTGCCACAGGTAAATAACTATTACGGTAGGCGTACGAGGCAATGGATGTTGCCTACATCGTTGAATGAATTACCTGAGGGAGTGATCGATCGTGTCACCAGTAAAAACCACCTAAAAAGTGTCCTAAGAAAACACTATCTGTCTATGTGTCCATAATGGCTGCGGTCGATTGACGGTCCACTAATGTCGTGAGCCCAATTATTCTTGCTTGCTATTAATGAATTAATGATGACGAAGGGGTGGTCACATGGCATTGGCTGACTGATGGCGCTGAGTAGTGTTTTTGATTGACCCGTTGTCTAAGTCTTAGTTTTAGGATAACCTAGTTTTTAACTTAGATTTATAACTTAACTTACCTACATGTATAGAATAACAATAAGATTCCACGAGAACCTACTGCCGACAAATTGCTTCGCAGTTTGGCAGATGTGTATTTATGTTACAGTATGCATTGTTATTAAATAAATAAATAAAAAAAAAAAATACTTATATATTTCTAAATACATACATATTATAGATAAATTACACCCAGACACAGAACAAATGATCGTGCTCATCACACAAACAATTATTATTGTCCTGTGTAATTTATTTTAATCAGTGTGTATTCGAGGATATTAATTGTATATAGTAGGTACCTATCATTTAAGATTAGTTGTGCAGAAATATAATTATTTAAATATTTTTTTTTCAGCTGTCAACCGAAGGCACATTGTGTCAGGAGTGTGTTACACTGTTGCAAAATACACTCACATCCCAGGGACAGTTGACACCTGCAGTGTGGGGCTACGGCAGTGGGGTTTCCGTACTGAGATCAAGAACTCACCGAGTGCCATTAGACTGCGGGCACAAAGCGTTTGCCGAACATGCTGGATAACTGCAACCAGACAAACTCACGATGCTGACTGAGTGGAAGATTCTGCTACCCAAAACCGATCTCAGACATATTGAACAAGATTTTAACATTCCAATGCCACCCCTCCTGCCAGAACCCTGGTCGACCAGTATTATGGATTGTTAATAAGGTTAATTCAAGAACATATAAACGTGTTGCTGCCACACCAAACGCAACAATAATGAGCGTCTATTGGTATCATCAATAATTAAAGGATCATTGATACAGCGCGGCGCCACAAAATATAATTATGTTCCTTAGAGTGCCCGGATCTGCAATATCCACAGCTCCATTTTTGGATACACTATTTTTAGATGAATAAAATACAAGTCCAGAAATAATCATTCTTTCATTTATTGTATTTAGTATTGTGTGTTTTCCCTTCCCACCCTACTTACAAAGACAATTCATGATTTCCACTCCTTAAGATTTGAATAGTATCTACAAATAACACTGAGCGATTGATTATCTTAGTAATGATTTCTTCCATGCTTTGCAATTTCATGAAACGCGACAATATGATTAAATCAGTTAGACTTTTAGTCACACGTGGTCACCAGACACGGGCCACCTGAAAGAGCTAAACCGTTACAGATTTTACAAAAATATGCTTTAGAGACACAAAGCTCACTCGTAAACCCATTCAGACCCTTCCAAATAGTTTTTTCAACTAATTTTTGGTTGAGCATAACCTAAAAATAGTCATTTCATTTTTGTAAATATCTCGAAAATGCCACTGTCGATTGTGTTCAATCTTTTGAGGTAGTATTTAGACATGCCATCGAGTATTTTAAAGTTGTTTTGATGAAGACACAACAATGTTGAATTGAGTACATTTGCCCATAGTGCCGCTGGCATTCTCCTTTAAAAAAACCTATTTAATGTATATAATAGTCTCAAGGCGTTGTACAGTACAGTACGCTCAAATTATCTTGGCAGCTCTCTGAACATAGGCTTTGCGAAATTTTACGCATGTAAACTTAGGAATAAAACTGTTATTGCCAGATAAACCAATACTTAAACGATCAGAAAATATCTAATTTAAACAGTGAGAAATACAAATAAAGTAAATATCATAACACTTTAATACATTCGTTGTAACAAAATGACCTGCACGAAGTTCGGAGCTGCCAAGATAATTTGAGCGTACTGTACCTAGAGTTGAGATGAGTGGCGATACCTGTGCGGGCGATGTTTGCGTCTTGCGTAGCTGGTGTCAGAGAGACCGGAGTCGTGGGAGAAGCGCTTGCCGTGCGGCCGCGGGCGGCTGCCACTGGAGTCGCTGGGTATGGTGAGCGGGGGCGGGGGCGGCGTGAGCGGTGCGGGGGGCGCGGCTGGATCCGGCGATCTGTTCACACCGCCCGCGTCCACCACTAGCTTGTCACCGCTGTGTCGTTGTCACAGGAAACATTACATACACACGCTACTAGGTTTAAGTGCAGAATAGAAACAAAGCCGAACAGTCCAGGACGTCGTCTCCACAGTCCACGGTGTCCATACACAGAACAAACACAGACACGTTAGCATTTTTAATCTTTCGATGAACGGGGATGCTGCTGGTTAAAACCAAGATGACGGCGTTGGTTACGTGTAAGTACACGTGCCATTAGATACAGTTTCATTCGAACCGACCTTCTGTCCTGTTCGCTATAATAATATGGCCTATGAGATAGTTCAGAAGTGTAGACTTGCCATCTGAGATTGTCCCCACGCGTGGGCCGTACGGCGCCGCGCATGAACTTGTCGAGGTCGATGATGTCGGGCGGCGAGTGGCCGGCGCCGGACCACGAGCCCGACGACGAGCGCGCCGACATGCCAGTTAGCTACCTGCAACACAACGCGACACTGGAGTGACCTGGAACACTACGCGGCACTTGGGAATAGCTACCTGGAACACCACGCGGTAGTTGGGAATACCTACCTGAAACACCACACGGCACTTGGGATAGCTACATTAGCTAGCTACAACACAATTACACAACGCGTCACTGGGGTGTAGATACCTGGAACACCACGCGTCACTTGGGAATAACTACCTGCAACACAACGCGGCACTGCGGTGTAGATACCTGGAACACTACGCGGCACTTGGGCATAGCTACCTGGAATACCACGCGGCATTGGGAATAGCTACCTGCAACACAACGCGGCACTGCGGTGTAGATACCTGGAACACTACGCGGCACTTGGGAATAGCTACCTGAGTACCACGCGGCACTTGGGAATAGCTACCTGCAACACAACGCGGCACTGCGGTGTAGATACCTGGAACACTACCCGGCACTTGGGAATAGCTACTTGGAATACCACGCGGCACTTGGGAATAGCTACCTGCAACACAAGTAACACAACGCGGCACTTGGGAATAGCTACTTGGAAACCAGGTGGTACTTAGGATACTTGGAACACCACGCGGTACTTGGGAATAGCTACCTGGAACACGCACGACGCAGCACTGGGAATAGCTACTTGGAAAACCACGCGATACTTGGAAATAACTACTTGGAAAACCACGCGGTACTTGGGAATAACTACTTGGAAAACCACGCGGTACTTGGGAATAGCTACTTGGAAACCACGTGGTACTTAGGATACTTGGAGAACACCACGCGGTACTTGGGAATAGCTACTTGGAACACCACGCGGTACTTGGGAATAGCTACCTGGAACACCACGCGGTACTTGGGAATAGCTACTTGGAACACCACGCGGTACTTGGGAATAGCTACCTGGAACACCACGCGGTACTTGGGAATAGCTACTTGGAACACCACGCGGTACTTGGGAATAGCTACTTGGAACACCACGCGGTACTTGGGAATAGCTACCTGGAACACGACGCAGCACTGGGAATAGCTACTTGGAAAACCACGCGGTACTTGGGAATAACTACTTGGAAAACCACGCGGTACTTGGGAATAGCTACTTGGAAACCACGTGGTACTTAGGATACTTGGAACACCACGCGGTACTTGGGAATAGCTACTTGGAACACCACGCGGTACTTGGGAATAGCTACCTGGAACACCACGCGGTACTTGGGAATAGCTACTTGGAACACCACGCGGTACTTGGAAATAGCTACCTGGAACACCACGCGGTACTTGGGAATAGCTACTTGGAACACCACGCGGTACTTGGGAATAGCTACTTGGAACACCACGCGGTACTTGGGAATAGCTACCTGGAACACCACGTGGTACTTGGGAATAGCTACTTGGAACACCACGCGGTACTTGGGAATAGCTACTTGGAACACCACGCGGTACTTGGGAATAGCTACTTGGAAACCTACGTGGTACTTAGGATACTTGGAACACCACGCGGTACTTGGGAATAGCTACCTGGAACACGACGCAGCACTGGGAATAGCTACTTGGAACACCACGCGGTACTTGGGAATAACTACTTGGAACACCACGCGGTACTTGGGACTTGGGAATAGCTACCTGGAACACCATGCAGCACTTGGGAATAGCTACTTGAAAAACCACGCGGCACTTGGGAATAGCTACCTGAAACACCGGGTGGTACTTGAGAATAGCTACTTGGAACACCACGCGGTACTTAGGAATAGCTACTTGGAAAACCACGCGGTACTTGGGAATAGCTACCTGGAACACCGTGCGACACTTGGGAATAGCTACCTGGAACACCGTGCGACACTTGGGAATAGCTACCTGAAACACCGTGCGGCACTTGGGAATAGCTACCTGAAACACCGTGCGGCACTTGGGAATAGCTACCTGGAAAACCACGCGGCACTTACCACACCGGAACAAAATGTACCTACCTACCCCCCTGCTGCAGTGCAATAAATAGCCGATATGGAAACGAAAAGCAACTGCGGACTTGAAGATCTAGCTAGAAGGGGTTTTTTTGACCCATCTCGAACACAATGCGAGTGTGGAGCTCCAATACAGGATTGACCACACCTTCTCTTAGCATCGTGCACAACTAACTATAACTATACCCACCAGAACTTGAATCTGACGGTCACACCACCGGGCTACCACTGGTTCGTAACCATCCATTTATTTACCGTGGAACTGCTAATATAGTCACACATATTAGGTCTCAAGTTAGAACCCAAGACACGCACCTCTGATTCTTTAGTATTCATGCGTGTATTATAGTACGCGCACAAATGCTTCAGTGAAGAAACAACATCACCACAAACAGAATGAAAAAGACGGAAGTAACAAGATGAACAAAGCGAGCTTGTCATTCCTAATAACTTTTTTTTTAACTAATAATTTCAGCATGAAGATATTATAGGTAGGTACCTATATATGTTAGGTAGGTACCTACATACTTTACGTCAATTATAGTAAACATTACTTGTGCGAGTTCCCTTAAATCCAGTTTTTTCCCTAGCTGCATATTGTTTATTAAATCTTAAACATTTTCACCTACTGAGGCTCTGTCTGACCGTTTTGTCTTATTCGTATGCAGAACTATAGGTCCCACAATGAAAACGGGCGGTCCCACAGAGTGTGGGGGGCGGGGTACAAACAAAGGTCGGATCTATCTGAAGATAGAGCTCAATGCTCAGGCTCAATGTGTCTGACCTGAGAACGTTGTAAGGGCTAGGCTGGCACTTGACCTACCGATGCGATCGTGCGTGTTAGAGGAGGTGCGTGGCGCGGGCAGAGAGCGGGCGGCAGGCCCCGGGCGCGCGCTTCGTCGCATGGACTGCATCAGCTCTGTATCCTCACTGTCCTCTCCACTCACTCACACCGCACTCTGACACCTGTCGCAGTGACAGCACACGCCTTTCCATGTTCGAAAAGAAGAATGAAAAGAGGTGCGCGATCTTTTCGGATTGTTAAAATCTTTTTGAGAAACCTATGAAGTAATAAGTAGGTATTATGTGTTCCGTTTGACGTCCGAAGTCCATTATGAGAGAGTACACGTTTCTTTCCATGAACAGCTGCTAGTTGTCGTAACTTCCGCCTCGTAATCGCGCCACTAGCGCCCCCAAACGTCATATCTGTGAACTACTTTCAAAAACCGCATACAAGCCGCCATGATGAAGGCTTATGTCATTGTTGCGTCGTTTTCCGAACCGAGCGCAGCTTTGTTAGATTGTCAGTTATTTCGAATTTTAAACGATATTTTTTATTTTTAGAACTTTCGAGATTAAAGTAGAAAGTTCATTAGTTTGGTATTTGAATAACTTAAATTAATTTTCCGTCTCGTGAACTGTGTTTATTTTAAACAAAATGGACGGTGAAACTATCGCGCCAAACGTGACTTCGCGAAAAAGGACGCGGTGTTCGAGTTTCTTCATCGTCATCGAAGGGAAGTGATACGGTGTCATCGAGTGATGTGGGTGATCCAGCGCCGCGCTAACGCCCCTGGCAGGTACGCGAGTGCTCCGTCTGGCAGGATTCCGTACTGGATCGCAGGTTTGATCTACTTCCAGCAGTTGGTGAGTCATGTTAATAATGTTTTAAAAAATTATATGACAGGCAATAGTGCTCCATTAGCACAAAGCCTACCCACCATGCAAAGTTATATTGGTACCGCTTTATTTTCAACATCGACTGGTCCTACCCTCAATTTACAAGAAAATTTCTTATATCTGCCGCAGCTTACCCTTGCTTTGAAAAATGCAAATCCAGAGGTTTCAGTTAAGGAACCCAGTATAAAGTAAATCCAGAACATGTAACGAAAATAGCAGAAATGCAGAGGTTCGACTCCTCGGATTGGAATGCTGTATGTTACACAGAGTACAAAAAAGTATGCACTGTTTTAAAGATCCATTTTCACCACTAAGATGTTTTTAAATGGAACACAGTTTCGCGGCGTTATCTAATGCTTTCCTAACTCAAAACTAGCACGTAAACGCGGCATTACAGAAACTAATTGGATAACCAATTATCTTCAACTGAGGTTAGTTTAGACAAACTAAAAGAGCTGTTTGGTGCCAAGTCATCTTTTATAACGGTTTAACATGTTATTCTGCAAATTATTTGCGGTAAACGAGCTGCGGTCGTGAGATCGGCGTGCCGCCGCGCATGTGGGCGCAATCTCTGTTATAAAACATTGAAATTAATTGCATAATCGACGACATGGAAACGATTACACCTTCAATGGAATGTATGTTCGGTCCGCGCTGCCTACAAACAATTGCAGGTATAGTAGTCGTCCGGTGTCTGTGGAGCCATCGACGTCTATTCAAAATAATACTTTTCGTTCGCGACAAAACTAACCGAAGCGAAACGCTAACAGAGACAACGAAATTTCGATTTCTCTTCAAAAAAGGAGGGAGGGGGGAAAGATAAGAGTGGGAGGCGAGCGGGACATAAGCATTTTATATAATGACTATTTAATACCGAGTTTTTTGGGGCTGCTGTCTTCAGCATTATATAAAAATATATAGTATAATATGGAATGATTTCGGCCCTACAATTTTTTTTTTTAAAGCTCTTATCCCCTTTCAATCAGGCACCGTTCTTAATCCTACCCTCTTTAGACAACCTGTTAAAACAAACGCCTGTTTTCAAAAAAAAAAATGGCACTAGAAATTCGCAAGATGATTCTAGAACGACCGTTAGAGCCTGCTCCTTCAACCATAGCTCCCCCTTTTGTTCATGATCACAAAGAGCAATCGCAAAACTCGAGTGATATTCATCTTCAAAGCACTAAATAGATACATGGTTATCAACAAATGCCTTCGTTTCTGCAACAAGGCGACTGGATAGTTAAGCTGGACCTCAGGGCATGGCTGCTGCTCCCAGAATGTTTGCTACTATAACAAACTGAACTGCAGAATACCTTCGCACAATAGGTCTGCGCATCGTCGTGTATCTAGACGTCCACTAGAACAAGGAAGTACTCAGTATACATCTAAACATAGCTGTACGCTACTTGTCCAGCCTGGACTGGTGTGTCAATCACGAGAAATTGATCACGGTGCCAACGAGGTCGATCGATTGGGATAACCAAACAAACCACAAGTCCCTACCACGATCACAACCGTAGCGGGCAGTTGGACCCACAAGCAGGCGCAACGCCTCTTAGGGATACTCAACTTTGCATTCCTTCATCACCCACCGGGGAAGAATGCATTGCCGAACGCTAGAATGTCACATCTACTGCGTCAAAATTCTCTCTAAGCAGTACAGCTGACACAAGACTTTCGCCACACACTGGTAGCGGGCAGTTGACCCTCAAGCAGGCGCAACGCCTCTAAGGGTTACTCGACTTTGCATGCCTTCATCACCCACCGGGGAAGGATGCATTGCCGAGCGCTGCAATGTCACATCAAGGTACTGCGTCAAAATTCTCTCCAAGCAGTACAGCTGACACAAAACTTTTGCCACACACTCGTAGCGGGCAGTTGACCCTCAAGCAGGCGCAACGCCTCTAAGGGTTACTCGACTTTGCACTCCTTCATCATTCACCGGGGAAGGATGCATTGCCGAGCGCTGCAATGTCACATCATGGTACTGCGTCAAAATTCTCTCCAAGCAGTAAAGCTGACACAAAACTTTTGCCACACACTCGTAGCGGGCAGTTGACTCTCAAGCAGGCTCAACGCCTCTAAGGGTTACTCAACTTTGCATTCCTTCATCACCCACCGGGGAAGGATGCATTGCCGAGCGCTGCAATGTTACATCAAGGTACAACGTCAAAATGCTCTCCAAGCAGTACAACTGACACAAGAAGTTCGCCAAGAACTCTAGTGTTGGATGGAGAATGGAGAATGTAAGTTAAAAGACAGCAATTCACACAGATGTGCTAACCACAAACTTTGTCATCACGGACGCTTCCGACATTGTGTGGGGTGCTCTGGTCAAAAGTACAAGGTGCATGGAAACCCGACCAGAAAAAAATTGCATTGCAATCTCAAAGATATATATGCTGTGATTGCTGTGTTGTCGAAGGAATCCAGAGCCCTCCAGGACTCCAGGATCAATCTACGGACCGACATCAATACAGTGTTTCCGTACATTCGGAATTGACACGGGCATTGTTGACTCTGGTCGACGGCCTCAATGTTGTACTGATCCCTCACCACCTACGCGAAATCGAGCCTGCAGCGAGTGGCACTTGCAGGTGACAGCAACGTCTTCAAATATATTTCAGACTTGGGAAAAACCGGACATATACTTGTTCGCGTCACAAACCGCACACGTTGTGATAAGTTACGTTTCTCTAGATTCCTCAGGCTCCAACGCCTCTTATCACGACGCATTCAGCAGATACTGGCGATACAACCTCACATGGGTGTTCCCACCGTCAGCGTTGCTTCCACGAATTCTTCCTCAACTCGGCATCAGGTCGGTACGTAATAGTAACACTCAAGTGCAAAAGACCCTTTTTGGCGACCAGACCTGAAGAATCTAACCCTGTCACGGCCACTGAAGATCAGAGACCTGAAGAAGACTTTGTTGGACACAGTGACCGGCCTACCAACAACTCGTGATAACTACCTGCAATGAGAAGCCGGGCTCATTTTGGCTGGGACACCATGACAAGCGATTGGTCCCAAGAGAAAGATCCGGCGATCTTCAACTTTTAAAACTTTCACTCCGATTTGGGGTCTTTGTGGTGAAGCCATAATAATTTAAATTTCCGCACACCAAATCCGACAAATTATAAAAGTTAACTTAAATAAGTATTCTTGTGCACATGTCTGACAACGCATCTATATATTTGTGAAACCACCTCAAATATTAGAATTTCTTCTAGTCATATTGTTAAGCACATTTTGTAAGCAATTGCAAAACCGTTGCCACCTAAGATGCCCACATGGGGCCCCCGGGAATTCTTTATAATAATATATTTAAAAGATAATACTCGTGGCACCAGAAGTTTGTATGAGGTGTCTAAGCGAACGGTGACTATTTTATTTATTATTATGCTCGGGGCGTCGTGTACACGACCTTTTACTTTTGCATATAGACTCTTATCATTTTGTAGATAATGGGGAATCCATAACTTTACATCCAGTATTCGGGTCAAAGACAGATAGCACAACTTTCCAGCAATCCAGTTGGGTTTTTGTTGGCATCCCAAAATCAAAATACGAATCCATTATATTGGCTCCGCAAATAAGGGTTCCGTTACGAACTTGTTCATAACTACTTGAGTTCCTGTTAGATGTGCCACACCAACAAATCGGTGGTTAAATGACATGTTATCCAAGGAAAAGTGGAGGCATGAATCCACTTTCAGAAAATTTTACCACGTAGAAATCAGATCTAGAAACGAAATGTCTTTGGTACATTCGTTATCAAGTTCGCTTCTAGTTCTTGATTCTAAATTAACTGATTTTTCAAATCAAACGATTCCGTTTAAATTTACAGAAAGGCAAGATTACTCTCGCGTTGTCTTTTAATTGGTTTATCTCATTCTTCTGCCAGTGCTTAAATGGCTAGATTTTTGTTCATATTTAAAACTTGAGTATATGAAGGTACCTAAGTTATAAAATGGTGATTAAAAATAATATTGGTTAAACCAATATTATTTGAATTATAATTCACATTGTTGCTTTTCATTCATACAATCCACCAGGAGATAACAAACAAATCTCTCATAATGGACTTCGGACGTCAAACGGAACACATAATATAAAAATTTTACCTTCAAATAAAATTTGTATTATGTTTCCTAAGACGTCCGAAGTCCAGGTAAGGTCTTCCTGGTGCATACCTTTCCTACCTTTGTATCATTATGAGCCGAACAATGACATAAGCCTTCATCATGGCGGCTTGTATGCGGACTTTGAAAGTAGTTCACAGATATGACGTTTGGGGGCGCTAGTGGCGCGATTACGAGGCGGAAGTTACGACAACTAGCAGCTGTTCATGGAAGGAAACGTGTACTCTCTCATAATGGACTTCGGACGTCTTAGGAAACATAATACAAATTTTATTTGAAGGTAAAATTTTTATATTATTGTGGTATTATGCATCATAGTTTAGATCTTATGAAGGTAGGTACCTAGTTGGTTATGTTGGTTAAGCTTTAGTAGAATAATACTGAAACAGTTTTGTGAAATTGTGTTACATCAACAACGGAGATATCGAGAAGAATCCGACATTCTGAAATCTGCCAAAATTCGACACTACCTGAGGACCCGTCTCGATAATCAGTGAGTTCCACACTCGGCGGCGTTAAACTATAGTAGAACGAGTTCCAAACATCGATATCCCGAAGGGTAAGGTCTTCGATGCAAGATGGTGGCATTAGTACCGACTAGGGTCACACGCTGTAGGAACCGTGTAGTATACTTACTAGATATATATGACGGCAACAGTTCTTAGAGCTTTATAATTAGTTCCTAAGCCAAGTTTTTTCAACCCTTCACTATGTCGTACACTCGTACTACATAATAGCCTGGACATCATGTATCAATGTTCTTATTCGTATGACACGCGTGGTAACCTCAATAATATAACCATTAAAATACTTACAAACGTAGTATGGTGATTACTCCTCTGGTTGACGGTGTAGGTTCAAAATTAAATTAATTGTATCAACTGGTCTTGTCATTATCTAGGCCTCTATGGAAGCAGAATTGGAAAAAGAATATTGGTTTGGTTGGAAGTTATGAGTGAGCGTCGAAACTTTCATATTTTAGCACTAATTTTAACCATCTTTGGGCGTAAATAAGTTACGTAGGTATATAGTACGAAAATGAAAAAAATGAAACCATACAGGCATAGATTAGTTATTAAAGAATTCAAATAATTTTATTTTGAACAGATACATTCAATGGATTTTTCATGGTATCCATACTACCAAAGGTCTGCATAGAAACAATCGCGCGCCCGTTTTAGTTGTGTCTCTTTCGCTCTATGCATTTCGCTCGTGATGTCGGATGAAATAGCATGCATTTTAGCCCCGCCCACCAACTAGTTCGTGCCGTTGGCTTGTTTACCCTTAAGGACATAGCGCCTCCCGAGGCAACGATGCAGCGACGAGCTCGAGCATAGCAGTTGGCAGGACCAGCGTGCAAACATAACCGAAAGGGACCGACGTTAGGTCCTGGTCCCACCGCGCACCGCTGCCATGCTCGAGCCCCTTTTTTTGGCGAGTGAGAAATAGGGCATGAATATCGGAATCTCGGAATCTCGTAATATCGGAATCTCGGAGCGAAATTTCCGATATTACAATTCCGATATTGGATCACTCAATATCGGAATTGCAATATCGGACATATTTTTCTATATTTTGAGTTTTAAACTGAACCTGTATTTTAGATCCATGTGTAGCGCCGAGCGCGACAGCGCACTACCGTATCCCGGTCGCCAGTTCACTAATGATGCGATAGGAGAGCAATATAAGCACGAGTGACATTGAAATATCAAAAAACAATTTAATCACTAGAGTCAAGGGTGTAAATGCCACAATTTTCATCAAAACATCTAGGGAGTTTAAGTCATAGAATCTCGTTGTTTCTAATTGTCATGGTCGCTTTCAATATAATTTAAGTCATTGATTTTATCATGAATTTGGTGATTCCTCACTAATCAATAAAGGGAGAGAACTTGTTATATAAATTAAAGAATAACACTGCATTTAGTGGTACAGTAGGTACTTACTACGATCTACAATTATGTGTTTGAAGAATCATGAAAGTATGTTTAAGCAGTTTGGACAGAGTATAATATAAATACATAAAACACTATTACAGTCGGCAAAAATGTAGCTTACCTCTGTCATGAGTTGGTGACAGACGATGGCTTTCTAATAATCTGATAAGGCTGATGATGATCAGCCCATAATGTTCCCACTGCAGGGACTCAACCCTCCTCTTTAGGAGAGGGATGTACTATAATCCACCGCACGCGGGCCTAGTGGGGGTTGGCAGATGTCACATGTCTTCGAATTTTTTCTTTCTAAGACATGCCGGTTTCCTTACGTTGTTTTCCATAACCGTTTTGAGAGCAGCAGTGATTAAATAAATTACACAAAGTAATGCGCCTGCCTGGGATCAAACCCACGACTAACTGTTCGTAAGTCGGGGCTGCCCCACCACTGGGTCATCATTTCAGCCAACTGGGCCATCGCTGCTGTTAATAATGCTTTAATGATATTCCTTCTTTTTATCAAAGAATCCAAGTTTTTTGTTTCGTATTATTCTTTTCTCAAAACTAAACCTAAATAAATTATTGGCTAATACACATTATTATGAAGATACTCGGGTGGTTTTTATGTTAATGACACGATATACAGATTTGTATGTAGGATGACGTTGCGGTACCGCTCCGGCGCCGTACCGCACCGTTAACGCATTGAGTGGCCTCACTGTTGTCCTATATGTCATTATTTTTTACAAGAAATCGTTTATAAAAAGTATATAGAAATCGAAATAGTACCTATTATAAAACTTTAACATTCAAAATAAAGTAATTTCAGTCTAAAAATGGCATTTACGACCTTTCTACGCCGAAGTAGCGCTATTTGATTTAATAAGTAAATAAATATTTTAAAACAACCAAAGTTTGAACCAAATGATATAATATATTATTCAAAAATGTTTTTTATTGCACTCAATCCAACCTCATACCGAATTTGTGCAATCTATAAATAAAATGTGCAATTTCAAATTAAATAACGTAATTCCGATATTAATATCGGAATTCCGATATTGAGATCTAATATCGAAACTCAGTATCGGAATTGAAAATCTTCCGATATTACATGCCCTAGTGAGAAATAATCAAATGACTCCTCCCACTCTGGGCCGAGCGGAAGGGTGTCAGACTTCTACTGACTAAAAACCAGCCATGTTCCTTCTTAGCCCTTTGTGTCCGGGGTAGATAAATAAAACGTCAGGTTTACGGCAAGTTAATTTATTACAATACAATTCATTAGGAGTACATTACATATCAATTTAATTAACCAATCATACAGCGGCGCCACGCACCACACACACGCACTTATTTACAATATATACTAACAACTGTGGGAGACATTCAATTGTTTCAGTGAGGGACAGAGATGGAGCTACACGACATGAATAGCTCCGTCTTTTTCACTCAGCAGTTATTCGCCGACAATGTGGTCGTAACCTAAGTACCATCCACCATGTCGTTGGATCTGCAACGTTCAATAGGATAGTTGACAAAAATATCTAATTATTCCGTCAGATAGATTTCAAAAAAATATTGGAAATTTATTTTTTTCTTTTTTCACGTACACAAAAAATTAAGACGATCTACAGTCCTTCGAAAACTCGTGTGACGTCTCAGTGTGGTACATTAATTTTCACCAAAGTATAATACGTCACAAGCCCCCACTCATGATCTATGACACGTTTTATTTTTGTCTATTTTTATTAATTTGATAAAACACATAATTATAATATTCAATATTTTTCGATACCTAATCTAACAGACGGACGAAACAGAATCATATTTTTTTTTGTCGGGAAACATCCCTATTAGGCGGTAAAATAGACTATTCTCAAAAAAGACAGATACAAAACATAGGACATTAAAGTTTTTAAACAAATAATTGATTGAACCGTGTAAAAGTGTTTTTATAAACACAGAGGCACAGTGTCCCTTACATACAAGCTTACAAGTTACAACATTGCAAGTTTTCACCGTCGACATATAAACAAAATAATTATTTTGTAATATTTACATACATAGGTACAATTCAATCCGATACTGTGTAAATAGCTAAATTGAAAAAAAACCTAAGAATTTTTTTTTCACGATCTACCTTTGCGGTCTCACCAACTAGGCAAAAAAATGAATGTGAAAATTTTGGGAATTTTGCAATTTTTCTATTTCTATTCTCTTTAGTCAGACATCAATTAATGAATTAATAAAGCTTACAAATGGACGAAAGTAAATGTTACGTCGAGGATTTGGTACATATAGTCCAGTCATTTTAGGTTTTATCTGCGCAATAATTCCTAGTGGGCTGCTAGTGCTGCTACACTGAAAACGGTCGATTTTACAGAAAAATGCTCGAGAAATTTTTTGTAGATAATTTTACTAGGAACAATATTATAATGGCCGCTATTGACCTCCGAGCAAAAGGTCGCGAGATATTTACGAAAAACTGATTTTCGTGACCTTTTGACCTCGATAACTTCTTTAGCCGACACGATATCAATGTCGATTTTTCACATCTTCATGAAAATGCCCTAATAAAGGTATACTTATTCAAAAATTCAGCCCACTGGGATTTTTTCCGCAGATAGGAGTTTAAAATGTCTAAAATGATTGGACTAACACTGCGTCCTAGTTCTAGCACAAGCAAGCGGTGTAAATGTAACAAAAATTCGCCGATTTTAATACGAAACATGTTTGTGCCCGCTTGATGGCATTAGGCTGACTCCCATGTAGTAGGGGGCCTATTACATTACTGCTCAAATATGGGTGTACTATTAGGCACACTCCTGCCTAACCCTTCGGGATTTTGCTTGTTGCAAACAATTTAACTAAAATCACCTTTTCCCAACAATTGGGGTCGTCTTACAATCTATCTAGTACGTTTACACCGCGGGCTTGGGCAAGGGTCTCTTTTTTTTGGATGGTGGCATATCATCAAATGACTGCTCCCGCTCCTGGGCAGAGCGGTAGGGAGTGTCAGACTTCTACTGACTAAAAACCACCCATGTTCCTTCTTAGCCCTCTGTGTCGAGGCCGCGGTATCTGTTTCGAACAACACGCAGCCCCGACAGGTTGTACATACAAGGGCATCTGGTCGTCAAAATAAAATCGACGGCAGTTGCGAACTTTCTATTAATTACGTTCATCGAATCCGTTCGACGACGCCGCTGAAGCGAACCAACAATATTGGACTTTGGTACTGTGTAAATAAAGTTGAAAATATTTGAACATACGTTAATGTAATAAAAAGGTTCAATTTAAATTAGCTAGCGACACTCCGCCGACGTGTTGGGTGTCGATAGTTAATTTAAGTTGAACTCGTGGACAATTTCATTGAGATTTAAGTTATTATTTACAAGTTTGTTTTAAAACATTGATCACTTGAAGCTGTATCGTCCACATGAGTGACATATCAACGAACAAAACCCGAACAAAGGACTCTGCCTGCACATTTATTGTGCGAATTGCCAGACTGTGGAACTCACCACCGTCTTCTCTGTTCCTAGATCATTGTAGTCTGGATCTCTTTAAAGTTCGAGTGCCTATAGCCTGTATGTTATACCCAACTATGTTGGGGTCGGCTTCCAGTCTAACCGGATGCCGCTGAATACCAGTATTTTACATGGAGCGACTGCCTATCTGACCTCCACAACATGGTTGCTGGGTAACACGATAACATGTTGTATGTCGTCATACAAGCTCTAAATAAATAAATAGCAAGCGAAACTCAGCAGAGTTGGAAGACGAACAAAAAACATCTATACTTTGTAGTAACTGAAACATTATTTAAATAAATACAAACTTCTGGAGAAATATACCGATGGAATTCAGAATAAAGGAGCTGAATGATTCCTGTCCCTGTACGGTAAGGTTGTCTGTCCGTTTGTCATGTCACACATATGGACGCAGCTCAAGTAGCGTTGTGTACAAAAGAAGCGCAAGCTCTGCCTATCCTATGTGTTGTTATTTGTTAGTGTCGTGAAGCTACGCACTTCACCGGGTCGGCATTATTGTTCAACAATACAAAATACCCGGAGCAAGCACTGAAGACATTCGGCTCAAATATAAGGTCTCATTAAAATAGATGGATAAACTTTCAGAAGTAATTCAGATCACCAAAATAAGAATAATGGTAAAAACAATAAAAAAACGCATTACAAACTTAGGTACATGAAAAAAAAATGAAAATACAGCAACAATGTTGGTTTATCTACCCAAATATCATAAACCCTCTTTAATGCGTTCAAAAACCATAGGCAATGACCAGCATTACCAACCAGCAGAAATTAACAGAACTGTAATGAGCTCATAACCTACTGAAAACAGTAGGTTATGAGTTTTAAATTTGGAACAGGTGTCAAATTCAAGTGAGTGTGCTTAGTGCGCGCGGAACTAGTTGGCCGCGCCTTAGGCATGTTTTTGTTTTTTATTTGTATTCTTTTAAACGCCGCCATTTCGAGCTGTCATTTGTTCGTTAGCTTTTTATTCCCTTTCATTGAGTAGACAAATTTTCTGTTAATTCTTTATTTCTGTCGAAAATGAGTGATAGTGACTCAGAAATTAACATGAACACTCCGCCAGATATCGTAAATGCAGCGACGAATGCAACTAATAACCTGTTTATTTTTTATTGCATTACACTGGTAACAATGCTGGTCATTTCCCTATGGTTCCTGAACCCATCATAGAGCCCTTATGATATTCGGGTAGATAAATTAGTGTATGCAACTATACATAATTAGGCATTACAACACTCGTGTGATGCTATTAAGAAACTCGCCTTCGGCTCGTTTCTTAAACCCACACTTGTGTTGTAATGCCCTTCATTATGCACAGTCGCATAAACTACTATATCCAACATTTTAGGTCAAAATAAAATCACTATAATCAGTGTTTTTTTTTTGCTTGAATATCTTTGGTAAAACATACTGAACGCTGAGTAAAAGTCAATCTATTTTAAAGGGACCTTATATACGCCGATCGACCAACTATACCCGCTTGTTCCTGAATACGTACATAACATCGGATGTTACCACTCCGTCATGCCGACCCGAATAAATCATTAATATCGTAGCGAGCGGTCCACTGCGACGACACACAAACACTTGTATACACAGTCATTGTTCACGATTAGTTGCGTCGTGCTCTGTCGCGGCGCTGTGACTAGATGTGACGTGACGTCAGCGCGACACGACGCGACGTGACGTCAGTGCGACGCTTGGTGACGTCAGTGCGGGGGCGGCGCGGGCGGCGCCGCGTTGCGTCACTGCGTGTTGGCGAGCTCGTCCATACGACATCTGGAGGACAATCGTTATCACTAAATACTTTTTTTTTACTGGATGCTATATGCTAAACTGGATGTATTGCATGTCACTACAAAACAAATGAACAAAAATCAAAGAAATTCCTACAACTTAGATATTATTATTTTTATATACGGCTTGCGTTTGTTCGCAAATCGCGCGACGTGAAACACACACGCGGCCTACACAAGATACCGATTCACTCGAACTTTGAAGATATTACAATGATAGGGGAACATAGACTCTAGGGATTCTAGAAAGATAGATTCTGCAAATCTTGACATTTACCGGGAAATCTTAATCTTACTAGTTTTATGGCTTTTAGTTTAGTCGCTCTAGTAAGTATAGTGTATACCTGACGGCCATCTCGGCGACCTCGAGGCTCGGGTAGTCCAGCTCCTTCACCAGACACAACACTGCGGATAGCAGGTTCGAGTTCTGCAATGAAATTGTAAATACACCATCTTAGTATGAATCATTTGTTATTCTTTCACGTAAAAACTACTGGTTGGATTTGTATCAAAGGAGATGGACAAAATAAGCCTTAATGTATTATTATAACAAATTATTAAAATAAAATAAAATTTTAGGAATATGATTAACGTACAGCAAGCAGATGTTGAAACTGGCTGGCTCTCAAGTTGGTTAAAATATAATAATAGGGATATTTCATGATAAAAAGAACTGTTTAGACGGACTAAACAGTTCTGTTCTTCAGTTAGATTATCGAAAAAATATTGGATACCTACGTGTTTTTTGTATTATCAAATTAATAAAAAAAATTACAAAGATGTGGGCTTGTGACGTCACTTGCCGGTTAAAATGTACTAAAATGTGGCGTCACACGAGTTTTCCAAGCACTATTTATTATAGTCTTCATTGTTTGCTTATCTGACGGACTATTACATTTTTTTTGTCAACTACCTTATTCCCAATGGTGGAGCCTCGTTTTCAAAATCTATATAAATAAAAAGAGAAGTCCTGACTGACTGACTGACTCATCAACACCCAGCCCAAACCCTTGGACCTAGAAAGCTGAAATTTTGCACAGAGGTTCCCTTTATAATGTAGACAAGGAATAAGGAAGGATTTTTCGAAATTCAACCCCTAAGGGAGTTAAATAGGGGATGAAAGTTTGTATGGAAAATCGTCATTCCACGCGGGCGAAGCCGCTGGCAAAAGCTAGTATACTTGAAATTGCGTACATACCCTAGCGACAGGCCTCCTCGTGAACCCTCTATGCTCGGCCATGACAGCGGAGGGGTATTCCTTGTCTCGCTCGCTCGCGTGCGGCGCCGCATGTCGCGCGCTCGCTCGCTCCTCCCACGCCTCGCCGCTGCCGCGCTGCGACATGTGCCCGTAGGACTCCGACCTGGGATAACATTACGACTGTAATACCCGCAGGAAAAGGGGAAATAGAATGGGATAATAAATCCAGACACCGTGGCTGTTACTGAAAAAAATCTGAGGAAAACACCCAATCACACTTTGCAAGACCTGGGAATGAACTCAGGACCTCATGCTCAGCAGTTGCGCCTAGGGACCACTAGACCAAAGATGCAGTACAAAGATTCGATTGTATAAACTAGTATAAAGTAGTGGCGGTACCTTAATTCAAATCTACAAGTCAGACCCTTCATAACCTATTCATCATAATATGAAAGTTTCAACAGTCTGCGTACCAGTTGGCATGCCGTAGCTGGCTAATGTGGCCATTAAATGTTATGCTAAACGTTGATTATTCCACGCTAGAAAATTATACATTTGTATACCATTTTTATGACAGGACATAGTTCGAAAAAAATGATACACAAAAACTTTAACATTTACAAACAAAGATTGATTCGAAATGTCATGGATTTCCGTAATGTAAAACAACGCCGGATTCCATAAGTTAACACAATGTGGATCCCTATGCGCTGCACTGGTATTAGTGGTGTATTATGTTGCTTACCTGTGAGGTCGCTCGCAGTATTATTTGATCACATATAACCTCCTCTAGATTCCACAATGTTCAACATTCTGCATGTTTGTAATAGAGTTCACCAAATATGGCGGTAGGCACATGTTGCGTGGGTAGTCATTACTGATATCCGATTGGCTATTTCAAGGTAATGTCGCTTGCATATAAATAGAATAATAATGGCTTATTATAGATTCTAACTTCGATATTTTTTTGAACAGAATGAAAAATTAACGCTCACTTTTTTTTTGTTGTACTACTTCAACATCAATTTGTAATAGATAACCGAATTTTCCGATTTTGATTGTGACAATTCATAGGCGTAGGGTGCACTGTAGTTAACTTCTATATGGAATCTAGAGGAGGTAATTTGTGGAGTTAATAAAGTTAACTTTCATCATCATCATCAGCGACATCAGCCTATAATGTTCCCACTGCAGGGTCTTAGACCTGCCCGTCCGGGCTGCGGATTATCGAAAGTGATGACGTGGCCTCGGCACAAGGGCGAAGAAGGAACATGGATTGGTAAAAGGGTGTTAGGCCTCCTCTCTAAGGGATGAGCTTATAATCTACCACGCGGGCCCAGTGCGGGTTGGTACATGTCACATGTCTTCGAATTTTTTGGTTCTAAGTGCATGTTTACGTACGCGCGGCGCGGCGCGCGGCGCGGCCGGCGACGCGATCCGCACTAAATTCAAACGTATGGCGGTGTATGAGTGCGTTCACGGAGAAGCGAATTTATACGCGATTGCTTGAATTTGAGGCGGCGGCCGCGGCGGCGAACGCGGCGGCGGCCGCGGCGACGGACGCGGCGATGCACGCGGCGGTTTATTCTCGATGAAGCGATGCCCGCGACGGAACTTGGCCTTGAAAATTCGCGGCGGCCGCCGCCGCGGCCGCCGCGCCGCGTCTCTATGTACACCGTCGTACATTGCCATACGTTTGTGTTTGCGCGAACGATGATATCTGCCGCTGCACGCATCGCCTGTCCGTGAACACAAAATTCGCTCGACGCGTCGCTCGACGCGTCGCCGGCCGCGCCGCACGCCGCGCCGCGCGTACGTAAACATGCACTAACTGTTCTAAGACATGCCGGTTTCCTCACGATGTTTTCCTTCACCGTTTTGAGAGCAGTGGCGATGAAATAAATTACAAAATAACACTTTTTTTGGGGCAGTCGTGTAATAATTCAATTCGGGGCCGCAACCCTGGGCCACCACTGCTCTAAAATGAACTCTAATGAGATAGTATTAGGGTGTAATATAGCAGTTACCTGTCAGGTCGCTCGTAGAAGGGTTCCTGGTAGGGGGGCGAGGCCACACCGCTGGCGGGCGCGGGGTAGCGACACTCGCCGTTCGACGAGTATGAGAACTCCTACAACACGATGAAACATCTTATAACTATCATTTTTCGACATTTACTTTCACTGTTATTGCAAAAATATTGACTAAACAACGACAGGCCTAGGAATCGAACCCAGGATCTGACGCTCTTCAACCATGCTTGCGGCCCTTAAAGCACCGATGTAGCCCAATAGATAATGCTGCAACTTGTTGGCTTTTAGTACTTTAATAGTGTTATTATTAGTTATTACATTACTTATTTATTTAGCTTCTTTAGTTAGACATTTAGACATCATGTTGTTGAACAGCAATGAATACGTGTGTTTGTAATGAAACAAATGTTGATAGTTTACGTGAGTGTCGCAGTCACAAGCCAACGATACGCACAAACTCAATGTAATGGAACAGCAACGGTCAAAACATGTTGCGGAACTTTTGTTTACCATGTTTCGCAACATTTTGCTACTAAAATGAAATGTTGCTGAGTCGTCGTCATCGTACTATGTTACGGATTAATGATAAATGTATGCCTCTAGTGAAAAAGGTTATAACTGGTAAAAAACAGATTTAACTCATCTCTTAAAACGAAGTTAGACTTGTGAAATCGGACTTATATCCTTTTTCACTAAAGACACAGATATAAAGTTACATAACATTGCTTCAGCAACATGTGTTTGTGTTAGTAAACATGTTAGTGAAACAATGTTGTGTTGGTGTTGGTGGTGGGTGGTATACCTTGACGCTGTGCGTGGAGAGCGAGTGTCGCAGCGAGCCGGCGTCCGGGGAACGCGCCTGCAACACACGGCACACGTTGCAACACACGACACACGTTGCAACACACGGCACACGTTGCAACACACGACACACGTTGCAACACACGTAACACGTTGCAACACACGATACACGTGCTGTCACTACCGCGAGGTAGCGTAGGGTCAATGTTGCCAACTCTCAAAAATATTTCCCCGTTAAAAACCTTTAAAATCACAACAATTACTTGAAAATTCCCCAAAAAAAAAAAAAAAAAAACTTCTAACATTGAAATACTCTATGATAAAATCCCTAAAACATCCAATTTGACTTATTTACCCAATAAATTTGAGACAAAAACCCCCAAGTTGGTAACACTGCGTAGGGTGGCATCAACACCGACACGACCATAATAATGAAATGACAGTTTAGTGATCTTGTCAAACTGTGATGCTATTGCAAAAGCGTGGTAATGTAACGTACGTACAGTCAGGGAAACTAACTCGCGAGATTGTAAACTGTCGAAAGAATGTGAACCGTGACATACTGCTTACAATTTTTATTTTTGTGTAGATTATAATCAGAAATATATGACAGTTTACAATCTCGAACAAAATCAAAAAATCGAACTGTATTTACAAGCGGAAATGTGACCGCTTGTAGTTAAGTAACGTGTTTCATCCCTGGCTGCATTTTATGCTGATATGAGACAAAGACCAAATTTACTGTGTTATTAGTATTACTAAATTAGTTGTTATTTCTATCATGAAACGAGGATCTGACATCTGCATGAAAATGAGTCGGTAGTGTCGGTACTCATTACGTTACACTTTGTTGTTTTAAAACTGATTCGTTCCATGCAACACACTGGTATTTTAGCTACATCTAAAAAAGTCGTAAAGTCAAACCGCCTTATTACAAAAGGTAGTTAAACCTGGTTTAACTTAGACCTGGTTTATCTCGCATGCTGTCACTTTCTTTTAAATATTATTGAAGTGAGACGTCATGCGAGATAAACCAAGTCTAAGTTAAACCAGGTTTAACTACGTTTTGTAATAAGGCGGTATGTGTCCAGTGCATAATCGGCCTATAATGTTGCCACTGGTAGGACACAGCAGGACACTTGCTCTCTATGTGATGGAATTTGTGCGCCAGAGTCAACAGTGGCGACTTACAGAAAAGCGCCGAGACAATGAAGCTCGACGAAGTCACAGAGAAACGATTCAACTGTCTTGGATCCCGCAACGAAATTATCCGATAAAGGCAACCGAGCTTATCCCAGTTGTGTACACCCCTGTGTGCCTATTGGCCTTGTTCTGTTCTGTCTCCTGCTGATATGGAGAGAAGTGGAAATTAATGTTTTTCTTACTCCTCCGCTATTCTTTCCTGATTAATTTGGTTGCGTGAGTTTTGATAGAGATGTACCTATGTGTGGTATACTCACGTCGTAGTGCGAGCGCGTCATGTTGGTCATGGCGGGATGCTCGTAGCGCTCGTCGCAGTCGGGCCGCACGGGGGACGCGGGGCACTGCCGGGGATACTAGTACAGCTCATTTATATTTTCCACATACCGACACACTACTCTAAACTGGGCCCCGAGTCTGCTATTCAATAGTGTCAGAATGGTCGATCATTGATCTCATAATGGTTGATTGACGACAAGCCAAAAAGTACCTTATGCCTGTCGACTTATGGTACTTTTTGGCTTGTCGTCAATCAACCATTATGAGATCAATGATCGACCATTCTGACACTATTGAATAGCAGACTCGGGGCCCTGATTGTCTACCAGAGGTGTACCTAGATGCGCAAACTATCGCTATGGCAACTACATTTGAAAGCGTGGAAAAATAGTCAGCTGTCCCTTATATAGGTAGAGTAGTTAACTTTTTTATAGGACGGTAGATGTTATTTTTCATCATTTCTGATCCACGCTGTAATTACTACTGGTCACAGACAGAGAAAGGCCCATTTTACGCTTTTTAACTAGAGTGGCCATTTTAGACCCTATGACATAACCGCTTGTTGCCGCTTTGCGGTTACTTTCAGAAATGAACATCTTAAAGCCGAAGCAAGCACAAAGTACTTAAATGAAATACACAAATTATGTAAATGAATAAATGAGAAATTAGAGCAATAAATTAAGTACGTGTAAAGTCGATCTAGATAAACTTAATTTGCACGTATAACAAGTTTGTACAGATGCCAGAACATCAAGTTACTACAATCTGTCCAATTTCTTTTAAAAGATTTTCAAATTTATTTCTATATCAAAGTTCGCAAGCTAAGTTCAAGCAAGTGCAAGTTTCAATGTACCTATGTGTGTGTTCTACTCAAGACTGATTAAGCTTGACAGTTTTGGGTAGTGATGTGCTGATGTAGGTATGTACTTTATTAAATAGTAGCTTTCTATGGACAGTTGACAAAAGCAGTAGCAAGCGAAGTCGATTGTACACATATAACATAACATGATAGTACAGGGTGGATAGTCATCGAGCCACAAACGGTTACCAGTGTTCAGTACATCGAAAATTAAATCTCCTGTTTCCTACAAAAGTGGAATTACACGTAGCCAAAATGTTTATTTTTATAAAATCCGGCTCGAAGGACAAATCAACTTCCTCGTTGGAAATAAATGAAATTAAAGTAGACTGTATAAAATAGACTTGATGTATTTTTGCCGTTACAATATTGATTTGTCGCGGACAAATATTTTGAAGAGTCCCGGTCGGATCACCGGCCTGGCAGGCTCCCCGGTTGTTAGTACGAATAATAATAATAATAGCCTTTTATTCAGATCAGTGAAACAATTAAAAGAAAAATACATGAAAAAAAACTTAAATCTAAATCTTAATCTATTCTTTTATTTGAATTTTACTGATTCTCTGTAGATCTGTTTGCCAGTCGGCAAAGGCCTCCTCCAATCTTTTCCACTCATATCTTTCTTGAGCCACTCTGTTCCATGTAAGTTAGTACGAAACCCATCAATAAAATTTCTAAGTGGGTTTGGTATGATGTAGGTACTAAATAAGTGGTAACAGTTTGTGCGTCGACGTTCCTTCCACCATGAACTTGCAGATGAGTGGGGCCCTACTATAATGTCTTAAAACAGCCCTAACTTATTCTTAATCTAGTGTGGAAAAGAGATGGCGCTAGACACCCTGTATAGTTCTGTCACGTTTCCACACTGGACTAAGATTAAGTTAGGACTATTTTAAGACGTCATACCCTACTATGACGTCACTGAGAGACTACAAGGTGCAGTAAGATAGTATAGGTGCGGTAAGATAGCGGTCTGACCTGCGGCGCGGGCGCATCGCCGGGCACCTCGCCGCCCGTCTCCGAGCTGTCGCTGCCCTGCGCCGGACACGTTAGTTATACACACAAACATACACACGACTCGTTTGTAATACCAGAATAACAGGATGGCTAATTTCATTAGGAGATAAAAATCATAACCGTGGAACAAGATCAATATATGTTAAAATAAAAGCTTTTAATAAAACAAAGTCCTCCGCCGCGCCAAAAGACAGAGTTTTTCTCAATGAAGCTTTTAGTATATAATAAGACGCGGGCGAAACTGCGGGCATTGGGCTAGTTTAAAATAAAAGTAAAAAAACCTTTCTTGTTTTTTTTTTACTTTTTATTTTTACCTTTTTAGTTGTGGTATCTCAAACAAAACCTGTAATACGGACGAAAAAGAAAACATTTAGTAAGTTTGTAAATCATATTATTCCAGTGCGAAACGCGCACAGCCAAGGAGTGGAACTCCCTGCCTGCGTCGGTTTTCCCGAGTTCATATAACCCCAATCTATTAAGTCGCGAGTAAATAGGCTTCTTCTGGATAAGCTCGTTCCATCGTCGACCTCATCTCTGCCCTTAGGACTAAATTGAAGTCAAGAGTAAGCCCATTTCAAATAAAAATAAACTATCGATTATTCTGGTAATTTAAAATGAGTCGTGAATTATAGTTAGGATAATATAACACATGTAAATCACAGATAAATAAAATCATGAATCCTACCATAAAAAGTAAATAAATATTTTAACTATTAGTTCATCACAAGATAAGTTATTAACTGGTTATTACGCAAAAATATGCAAACTGATGTCACCGTAACATTGTAAATACCGTTAAATTACAATCTATCTCGCGAGATTGTGAATAGTCTGAAGATTGTCAACCGCGACATACCGCTTACAATTTTACGCATTGTTTTTCGGTACATTCTAACGGTATTTACAATTTTACGGTGACTAAATAATATTGTTGTTTTAATAGTTGAATAACATACACATTGATTAGAACATGCATCACCATGTCCAAAGGTAAAGTCTTTACTTTTCTGTATTTAGTTACTTAATACATCACGCTTATACTCCCCTTGGGGGAGGCAGTAGTGTATAATACACTAACAGTTCTGAACAAGCATGATAAAGCAGAATGTAAGCGGCACCGTCTATACCAGAGACATAACATGTGTGTTGCCTTCCCATTTCCCAGAGACAAAGATGACGAAATGTCACATGCGCCCATTACAGTTCTACAAGGATGGTTTGGCGCTTGTTTGGGTGTGTATGTGTGTGGTGGGTACTTGTACTTGTAGTACTGCTCGGGCTGGCGCTCCGGAATGGACTCACACGACCGCTGTGTGTGTGTGTGTGTGTGTGTGTGTGTATGTGTATGTGTGTGTGTGTGTGTGTGGTGGGTACCTCGTGGCGCGGCGGGTGCCTCGTGTAGTACTGCTCGGGCTCGCGCTCCGGACTGGACTCACACGACCGCTGTGTGTGTGTGTGTGTGTGTGGTGGGTACCTCGTGGCGCGGCGGGTGCCTCGTGTAGTACTGCTCGGGCTCGCGCTCCGGACTGGACTCACACGACCGCTGTGTGTGTGTGTGCGTGTGGTGGGTACCTCGTGGCGCGGCGGGTGCCTCGTGTAGTACTGCTCGGGCTCGCGCTCCGGACTGGACTCACACGACCGCTGTGTGTATGTGTGTGTGTGTGTGGTGGGTACCTCGTGGCGCGGCGGGGGCCTCGTGTAGTACTGCTCGGGCTCGCGCTCCGGACTGGACTCACACGACCGCTGTGTGTGTGTGTGTGTGTGTGGTGGGTACCTCGTGGCGCGGCGGGTGCCTCGTGTAGTACTGCTCGGGCTCGCGCTCCGGACTGGACTCACACGACCGCTGTGTGTGTGTGTGCGTGTGGTGGGTACCTCGTGGCGCGGCGGGTGCCTCGTGTAGTACTGCTCGGGCTCGCGCTCCGGACTGGACTCACACGACCGCTGTGTGTGTGTGTGCGTGTGGTGGGTACCTCGTGGCGCGGCGGGTGCCTCGTGTAGTACTGCTCGGGCTCGCGCTCCGGACTGGACTCACACGACCGCTGTGTGTGTGTGTAATTGTGGTTGTGTGTGTGGTTGTGTGTGTGTGTGTGTGTGTGGTGGGTACCTCGTGGCGCGGCGGGTGCCTCGTGTAGTACTGCTCGGGCTCGCGCTCCGGACTGGACTCACACGACCGCTGTGTGTGTGTGTGCGTGTGGTGGGTACCTCGTGGCGCGGCGGGTGCCTCGTGTAGTACTGCTCGGGCTCGCGCTCCGGACTGGACTCACACGACCGCTGTGTGTGTGTGTAATTGTGGTTGTGTGTGTGGTTGTGTGTGTGTGTGTGTGTGTGGTGGGTACCTCGTGGCGCGGCGGGTGCCTCGTGTAGTACTGCTCGGGCTCGCGCTCCGGACTGGACTCACACGACCGCTGCCGCCGGTACTGGCCGTAGCTCTCCTGCTGTAATGACAAACCAAACTAACTTTAATATAATCCAAGATCGCAACATAGACGTCATAGACAGATCACTTCAATTTGGTCCTGAGGATAGAGATGAGGCCGATGGAACGAGCAAACCCAAAAGAAGACTCGCAACATAATTAGATTGGGGGGTAGTATGAACTTGGTCTATGACCAGTGTGTGTTGCCAGTGATTACATACGGGACCGAAACGTGGTCGCTCACAATGGGCCTTATCAGAAAGCTCAAAGTCACCCAAAGGGCAATGGAGAGGGCTATGCTCGGAGTTTCCTTGCATGATCGAATCAGAAATGAGGACATCCGCATGAGAACCAAAGTTACCGACGTAGCCCGAAGAATCGCCAGACTTAAGTGGCAATGGGCAGGGCACATTGCTCGCAGAACGGATGGCCGATGGGGCCGAAAAGTTCTGGAATGGCGACCGCGAACCGGAAGACGTTACGTTGGAAGGCCTCCCTCCCACTAGGTGGACCGATGACCTGGTGAAGGTTGCGGGAACCCGCTGGATGAGAGACGCACGGGACCGGTCAATGTGGCGACACTTAGGGGAGGCCTATGTCCAGCAGTGGACGTCTTTTGGCTGAAATGATGATGATGAACTTGGGAACACCGACTCTGGTAGGGAATCCCTGCTCGTGTTTTGGTCGCGGTCGGAATGACACCTGATGATAATGCAGCTTCCCATTATTGAAAGAACTTTATGAATCGGATCACTATTTACGGAGATTACCCCGTAGTGCCCTGTACCTATATCCATACGGGGTCATCTTTATCTCTTTAAAACACTAGTAAACAAGATTTGAGTAAATAAGTAAATATGAATGTTAGTCACCTGTTGTGGATATCCTTCGTCGTCGGAGTCGGGTATGTGTAGACCGCGCCGCATCGCCTCTTGCACCTGAACACACACTTTATTAACATAATTATACAAATACAAATGCATGTATAATTTTATTGAAGTCAAGACAACAAGGTCAGGAGTTCAGGACGTAGGTCACGTAGGTAGAGGTGTATCAAAATGCGCGAGATTTTAGCGTTTCATTCCTCCTCATTACATGTCCACACCAAGACAAACAACTTCCTTTCAATTTTTCTGTAACAGGTGCCTTAATTTATTCATTCTTGTCTCTCCGCACATCCATCTCAACATTCTCATCTCCGCTACATGCAATCGTTTTTCATCCATGTTTCACAGCCCAGCATTCTTCTTCTTCTTATCGTGTGGGCAGTAAGGTCTAACGACCCCACACACCCTAGTGTCAGAGTTCTAAGCCGCGTCAAGGGCCTCTGACATAGTTTGACGACCGCCATTTGGCGGCCGGGACCACCGGCTTATACGTGCCTTCCGATCCTAAGCACGGAATCATCATCAATCATCCCAGCATTCTGATCCATACAGTGTGATAGTTTGGGGGGTGTGAGGAACAGGGTGTAAAGCTCCTCATCCCCCATAGAAAAGGGAGGATCCTCCAACCGGACGGGTGTTGTGTCCGGCGGGCTAACTGCCCGACAGTTGTAAGTCGGGAACTCCTATATAGGCTTATGTCGCGGATAATGTTGATAGCGCGATGTGTAGGAACTTCTGTAGATCGTTTGTTAGTTTAGTACGCAGGTGTTGCGATAGATGTCGCTAGTCGCCACAATAGTATATATTGTTATAAGCACTTTATGAACACAATTTAAAGAAAAAATTGGTTTACCTCGTCGGGCTGCACGGGCACGTTGTCCAACTTCTCCAGGTTGGGCAGGTTCCGCAGCACCGTCATCCTGTATCTGTAAACACAACACCATCGCGTTATACAACAGAACAACATGACCACACTCAACAACGTTCTAAACTTGTGAGCGCAGGAGCGCATATCATACACAATCCGCATAGTATTTGGCACACTCTCCACAGGTCAGATTCTGAGTGATTCTCCTTGACAAGACCGGTTGTCGGGTTTTTGACTACCCATGACAGCATGACAGCGGGGTGTTTGGTATGCAATGGACAGTAACCATTCACATCTGTAAGCTGTAAGGGGGCCCCCCTTACAGCTTACAGATGTGAATGGTTACTTGATATCGTGTCCAAGCTGTTCTGTTCCTTGCACATCGCAGGAGCTGATGGAGGCTACTGAAAGTGCCAAACTCGTCGCCATGGGCCGACTCAATTGAAATTGTTATCGACACGCTACAATAACCATACATTGATCGACTCTAGCGGTAGCTACCCATGAGCCTCCCTCTGGCTTTCAATAAAACACAAGCTGGTGAGCTCTGGCAGATGGCGCAGGTGTCTGATCTCGTTCAGCTCGTTGATCTCGTTCAATAACATGTAGAACTTACTGCGGGTGTGTGGTACACGGGTTCTCACCAAGCCACAAGCTGGTGAGCTCTGGCAGATGGCGCAGGTGTCTGATCTCGTTCAGCTCGTTGATCTCGTTCAATAACATGTAGCACTTACTGCGGGTGTGTGGTACACGGGTTCTCACCAAGCCACAAGCTGGTGAGCTCTGGCAGATGGCGCAGGTGTCTGATCTCGTTCAGCTCGTTGATCTCGTTCAATAACATGTAGCACTTACTGCGGGTGTGTGGTACACGGGTTCTCATCAAGCCACAAGCTGGTGAGCTCTGGCAGATGGCGCAGGTGTCTGATCTCGTTCAGCTCGTTGATCTCGTTCAATAACATGTAGCACTTACTGCGGGTGTGTGGTACACGGGTTCTCATCAAGCCACAAGCTGGTGAGCTCTGGCAGATGGCGCAGGTGTCTGATCTCGTTCAGCTCGTTGATCTCGTTCAATAACATGTAGCACTTACTGCGGGTGTGTGGTACACGGGTTCTCATCAAGCCACAAGCTGGTGAGCTCTGGCAGATGGCGCAGGTGTCTGATCTCGTTCAGCTCGTTGATCTCGTTCAATAACATGTAGCACTTACTGCGGGTGTGTGGTACACGGGTTCTCATCAAGCCACAAGCTGGTGAGCTCTGGCAGATGGCGCAGGTGTCTGATCTCGTTCAGCTCGTTGATCTCGTTCAATAACATGTAGCACTTACTGCGGGTGTGTGGTACACGGGTTCTCATCAAGCCACAAGCTGGTGAGCTCTGGCAGATGGCGCAGGTGTCTGATCTCGTTCAGCTCGTTGATCTCGTTCAATAACATGTAGCACTTACTGCGGGTGTGTGGTACACGGGTTCTCATCAAGCCACAAGCTGGTGAGCTCTGGCAGATGGCGCAGGTGTCTGATCTCGTTCAGCTCGTTGATCTCGTTCTTGCGCACGTATAGTTCACGCAGACGTCTGCAGCCTGCGAAGTCTCCCAGCGTACGGATCTTGTTTATACTGAAACATGAAGAGAGGAATAGTTCATTGAGTGGAGAATTTGTAGTTGATGGAGGAGAAAACAAAAGATGGATGGATTGTGTGGGGAATGATATGAAGGACAAAGGAGAAAATCATAGCGTAACGATTGACAGCATGGAGCAAAATAACCAGTGGAGAGCGCGTGCGGGGGCTACCGCGGGCGCCAAACACACGCTATAACAAGCGTACGCGGCGAAATTTTGCTCAGTCGCAAAAATTGTAGGCTAACGCACGAACGTCACGTGCTCCCGTTTTGAAAGCATTTATTACGAAAAATAATGCCTAGTTGTGCAATTAAATGGTGTGGAAAGTGTACTACAACTTCAAGTTACACAAAAGATGGGATAACATTGCACAGTTATGTGGTTTTCTATTCAATTTGATCAAAACAATGAAAAAAGAATCATATAATTGCTGTCTCTTTCTGGTACACTGATTTGCACTAATGCAGTTGTCTCTTTCTTTCATGATAGTGATGTTCGTTTTCGCAGTATCGCGACGGTTTAAGGTATCGATATAATTTAAAATATAAGTTCTTAATATACCTTACATTTTTTAGTTTCATTATTGCTATATTTTCAAGTATGCTTATTCCCTTGGTTTTACTCGCAAATGTGTATAATACTGGCATAAACTTGTACATAACAGTAAAAAATTTAAGTAATTAATGATATCTCTGCCTGCCTTTTACACAAAATTTAGACGCGTTGCTTGGAATCTATTTGAATCATTGCAATCCTATAAAAATATGTTTTATACTACACCTGCTTGGAAAGTACCTTGATACTTAATCAAATTTAAGGTAGAAAGTAAGTCATTGCATATCGAACAAATATGCGGGGAGAAAACGCATCTGAGCGGAGAGAATGGATTTTCATACACTTTTCTCTCCCGCTCAGATTACAATTTGAAAAAAGAACATGTGAAAATTGCAGACGCCATTGGTGCAAATTTTCAATTTGAATTAGAATTTAAATTTAATTTTTTATTTTCCTCGTAGGTGTAGTTTAAAGCACTATGTATCACTCGAGAGAAAGTGCGATTCCCGATCTCGGGTGTTTTAAAGCCCTTGCCTACGGCTTCGGGCTTTAAACGACACCCTCGACGGTAATCGGTCACTTTCTTCTCTCGGTGAACAATGTACTATTTTTAAATGTTTTTATATAGGCCAGTGTAGGTATATGGAACAGACGTTATCAATTTTATTTTGGAGTAAAGGTGGCCAATACGCGCATCGGCATGTGAACTGAACACATTGCTGGCAGGTGGCGTGCGTGCAGAAAAACGGAGGCAAAGGCCTATGAAAAAACTGACACGACAGGGATAAAAAAAAATTGGTTGGATTGTGTAGCCTAGCTATGGAACGAGGACTTATTTTTTTTTATTACCAATTTTATTGCAGTATCGGGTTAACCTGCGCCATATACACCATTTAGGGTCCGATAAGCATGGTCCTACGATGCACCGTTTCCGAGTTATGGGCGTTTTAAATTATTGTACCAAAATAAGTTAAATACAAATAATATCTTGAAAACGGATCGTCCTAGGCAAAAAATGACCGAAATTTTAACCCCCCTTTGCTACCCCCGTGATAACATGATCTTAACACACAAAATTAATTTGAACTAATTTGAGGTCCTTTTACTTTTTTATTTCACCAATTTGACGTAGAATCGACTAACCATTTAATTGATTTAGCTTCATGTGTAGCAAAAAAATATATTGATACTCGACTGACATATAATACGAAAAATAATACAAATTCAAAGGATTATCTATGAAAAACATATTCAAAACAAATCCATTTTAAAAACCAATAAATATATTATATTTTTTTAAATACAGTCTTCTAAGTTTAATAATTACCTGTTTTATTTCAAAATCGAACCCGTAATCTCTCTATTGCAAACAAATCGTTATAATACTAATAAGTCAAACAATTATCGATATCGATACTTTTTCAATTACTTTTTTGGAATCCCTAGAGAATGAGTTGTCATTTGGTTGTCAGTTCGTCAACCAATCACAGAGTCCGAAACGTACCTCTCCCCCCGCAGTATATTAGTGACTTTGATTTAGAACAAAAACGTGCCCATACTTTCTCCACTGGTTATGTGCTTCATGATTGACAGGGAGGAATCGGCAATCAAAAGCCCCGGTCAGGGTACTGAAGATGACCTCTTAAGAGATTCGAGGAGGAAATTCTCACCAAGTCTGGATTTGTGCTTGGTCGGTGGCAATAGGCTCGCCCCCTTTTACATTGGACTCAAACATAACTGGCGAAATGATGGCTATCTACCTAACCGGGCTAAAGGGCTAACCGAAGGGCCTGATCTTTCAGGGATTATAGGCGTGGTGTTATAATGATGACCGTGGAGGTCAAAGGGTTCTAAGGCCCCTCACAAACCAGCAGGTCACAGTAGAGAGGGTACTTATTCTACAAACGTTGTAAGATAATCTGCCTTCACATACAAATGTCACCGAACACGCGTGTACCATCATCTGAACGCAGTTCTAACTGAACGCAAGGCCGTAACGCAACGCATTTGCACATCCTGCTAACAAAACATTATTCAATCTAAAACAAACCCTAGTTTAAAAACGTAAGATAGAAAATTCGTTAGTTTTCAAATTTTGAAAGTGCAACGGTCGTGCGTCCTGATTGGTCAATGTTGAACGGGCGCGCGTGATTGGGCAACGTTTGGCGCGCCACGCTCTGATTGGCCGCGTCCTTGCCGCGCGGCAGAACGGCGTTGTTTAGTCTCCCTGACTGATTAGTTACAACCGTTGTTCATTGTGCATTGTCTTAGGCTGAGTTGCATCAAAAAAGTAGTTAAAGTTAAAGTTTGTGTCAAATGGCACGTCAAACAAACATCAAAACTTCAGTTTTGTATCGGTTATGCCAACAATGAGTTGCGCGATTTGACAAATAGTTAAATGACGTCATAACTTTAACGGTAACTGCAACCACTCACTTTCCGCTGGTTAGTGTTATAGTTTATGTTAAATTGTCTGTCAATTTTATTGTCAAACGCGTTGAATATAACCTTTAGACATCATGTCCCTGCTCCAAGAAATACTCGCAGAAACCAGTTCTGATGACGAAAGCGATGAAAAGAAAAGTGTGATTACCTAGAGCCGATCGTTTTTCCACATGGAACGACGAATGTTTCTTGCCAAGATTTCGAGTCTCTAAAAACGTAGCTTGGTGGCTGACTATACGATTGCATTGCAAGGATATTTCATCTTATGTAATTGTTCAACCAAAAAATAATAGGTACGTGCTATAGGTAGACAAAGCAATAAATATAATAGGTACTTACTTTGTTTGAATGTTTGCAAAAAAAAATTAGTAATAATTTTTCTATTAGATACCCCATATAGTACTGTCAAATTTGACAAAAACTTTAACTTTAACGACTTTTTTGGTGCAACTCAGCCTTAGACAATGAGGTGATAAGGTGACAGTTATCAGTGGTGCATGGAGCGCATTTCACTTAAAGCTGTCGGTACTTTTCTTGGTATATTTTATCGCTGTTGTAGCAGATTCAATCATTCAAGCAACAATTCCTTTTCAAAAAGCGCCCTTTCTGTTGAAACAAAGATGTTTTCATTGGTAATATTTTTTTATATTATGAATTGTCGTTTGTGAAGGAATAAGAGTAGATGAAGACTAGAGAAACGAAGGTTGGGCTGTACAAAGGATGGTATGGATATAGAAAGAATGTATCTGATGAGATGATAAGTAATAGAGAAGTAAGGAAGAAGAAGAAGACATGCTGCGTCGACCACCAATGAATTGTGAAAATAAGGGCAAGAGAATGATGATAAAAACCTTTAGGAGTTGATTCTATGAGAAGCTAATATACATCATGTAAACTAAGTTTATAGATGTATAGGTACAGTCTGCACAGCTAATAAGTATACATCACGCACACTAGCTAATGAGTTTACACTTTACATGTGTGAAATAGTTATGCCACACAAACACTGAGTAAAGCAAGCGAGCTCTGTCTTTATTAGTGTGCGTGCGGCACATCAATAATACCATATACCAATATATAGTAATCATTCATTTGTCACTGAATCAGATATAATATTTCGCTAATGCAACTATAGCAATCTTGGCACAATAGTTAACACCTTTGGTTAACGAACGAGGAGTCGTAAGATCAAACCACGGGTGCTGCTTTTCTTTTTGTAATCATTATTTTGTTAAAACATTATTTAAAGTAGAATCTTTAACGATTCAATCCCGTTCATGGATGAGTTATGAAGTTTGCAACGTTTGAGAACTACGACACTCTCAGTCCATTTTATTTCGGCTGCTTATAAACTAACTACCGACAATTTAAAAATAAAATTGTTTTCAAACACCTTCATTTATAAAAAAAATGCAGTCTTAGTGGTCAATCTACGATTATTTGCATTACTTAGTTTATTGATAACACAGAATTACTCTAGATATATTCGTTTGTAATTTATTTCTGTGAATCCAAACATGCATCATTAAACAACGTTAAAAAGGCAGAAATCGTTCTTTTGCATGAGCAAACCTTATTTATTAGTGAAATTGCAAGGCGCTTAATGATATCGGTAAGTAACAGATACTATAACTTTTATGTTTACGTAGGAATTAATAAAATTAACGTAACTTTAGTGCACATTGTTATAATAGCCCATTTTTGTTTGCTAATGTATATTTAAACCATATCTAAAAGTATTTTAACTTGTAGTGTATCTATGCATATGATTATTGAAAATAAATAATATTAATTTGGTGTATATAGAAGTGTGTATGTATTATAGTTTATATATTGTTTAAATAGTTACATATAAACCAAATTAATATTATTTCATCATTTAATAGATAGGTATACATTAAGTTAACTAAAGTGCATTTTAACCATTGTTATAATAGCCCATTTTGTTTGCTAATAGAGGTATATATAGTTTAAGGTATATAATAGGTATATATTTAAAAGTATTTTATATAATTATTGTATATAAATAACATTAATTATATATACCTATATGAAAGCATAATTTTATTTTTTAAGTATACATAAATATTACTATTTCCTATAAAATAACTACTTATTATCATAAGTATTTTAGTAGAAGTAGGTATTTTAAATACTGTTTTGTTTTATATTCACAGAGAAGAACCGAGCAATTATGGGTCCACCGATATGCGGATTCTGGAGACGTGGAAAATCTTCGACGTGGGCCAAAATCAAAAGCGAATTCATCAGCTCGACACCATGACATCGTGGCAAAGCACAAAGCTAGTTCATTCAGATTACCAACACGCGTCACAGCTACAGCAGCACACAATGTGTGCTTACAAACGGTGAGAAATCACCTGCGTTCTGTTTACTGTCCACTGCGCATCGACGACGCCGACTACAGTTCGCTAGGTCATAATTATTTTAATTTTGATTGGAAGAACAATGTGGTGATTTGTAGCGACGAAAAAACTTTTAAGTTGAATAAGGATGGGCGTGAAATATTATGGAGAAAAGGTGGTGAAAGATAATTATAATGAATGTATTAACTAAATTTGTAGAAGTTATTTTAAATATTAAACGATTGTGAACCTTATCGTTATATTCATAATGTTCATGTTTGTGTGAACAAATGTAAAACTTAGCATTATTTTTATTTGTTATATATACAACTTGCTGTATTCCTCTGTTTTAAACAACAATTCGTATTGTTAAAAGTCTGGTGAAGTGATGTTATTGTTATGCAGATAGAAGTTGCCATAATTTCTTACTATCTAACATGTTGATTCACTTCCCAGCTAATTTTACTTTCGATTCAATTTAGATACCACCCTACTTCAATAAATTATTTACGTCCATCCTTAAGCAACAAATAAATTGTCTACCTAATAAATAAAAATAAAACAAATTATTTTATTGTTTTTATTTAATTACCTTTCTACTTTTTTGTTTAAGTGATTTTATTGGTCACAAACTTAATTTTATAAAACAAAAAGTAAAAAAAGGTAAAAAACTGTAAAACTGAAGTATACCCACACAATATTAATAAAAGTTACCGATGAGTGCGTGATGTAAAGTCGGCCTGCGGTAGGCCAGTTTTGACTTATACGCACATAACGCACACTATTAGAAACATAGTTCACTCGTTTTACTTAGTGTGTGTGCGTCTATGACTTCACTCACACATTGGAAAATGTATACTTATTAACTGGTTCAACTGTACTTGCACAGCTTTTTTTTTTGGTGTGTGGAAAATTATCAAATGACCCTGACCCCCCCCCCCCCCCCCCCGCTCTTGGGCAGAGCGAAGGGGAGTGTCAGACTTCTACTGACTAATAAAAAAACTTTTTAAGTTAAACGGTTTTATGTTAAACATACATTGCAATGTTTAAGATAAATGTACTAAAAACCAAAAAATAATAAAATAGATACAGTCGTGGGAAAAAACCGTGGGGCACGTCAATTGTAATTTCCGCAGCACGACAGTTCCGAATTGACGTGCCCCACGGTTTTTTCTCACGACTGTATCTATTTTATTATTTTTTGGTTTTTAGTACATTTATCTTAAACATTGCAATGTATGTTTAACATAAAAACGTTTAACTTAAAAAGTTTTTTTACCTATTTTTATTTTCTAGTTTTTAGCCGCCATCTTGGATTTTAATTTTATATAGTATATTGTATTCTGCTTGTTGAGCCCTTTCATTTGATACCCATATTGATGGGATTAATAAAACATAAATTATCCGCCATTTTGTAGCGGCGGCCATCTTGAATTTATAATGATAATGAATAAACATAATTGTATTGTCACCAAAATCCAAAGTGTATACAAAATTTCAGATTAATCGGTTGACAGGAAGAGGGTGAAATTTGAATTACTAAATTTGATCCAAGAATAAAACAAACGGGGTGAGCTAAATAAAACCGTTTAAAAAATAGGTAAAAAAACTTTTTAAGTTAAACGGTTTTATGTTAAACATACATTGCAATGTTTAAGATAAATGTACTAAAAACCAAAAAATAATAAAATAGAAAACCGTGGGGCACGTCAATTGTCTAGGTACAAATTATCGACTTAATTATTATTAATATGATTTTAATCAACGATTGTAGACAATTGACGTGCCCCACGGTTTTCTATTTTATTATTTTTTGGTTTTTAGTACATTTATCTTAAACATTGCAATGTATGTTTAACATAAAACCGTTTAACTTAAAAAGTTTTTTTACCTATTTTTTTATTTTCTAGTTTTTAGTTTTTATTTCGCATTCTGTTTAAAGGGGCCGCCATCTTGGATTTTAATTTTATATAGTATATTGTATTATACTGGTTGAGCACTTTCATTTGATACCCATATTGATGGGATCGATAAAACCTACGTTATCCGCCATTTTGTAGCGGCCGCCATCTTGGATTTCAATTTTTTATACTAAATTGTATTCTGCTTGTTGAGCCCTTTCATTTGATACCCATAATGATGGGATTAATAAAACATAAATAAATTATCCGCCATTTTGTAGCGGCCGCCATCTTGGATTTCAATTTTTTATAGTATATTGTATTCTGCTTGTTGAGCCCTTTCATTTGATACCCATATTGATGGGATTAATAAAACATAAATTATCCGCCATTTTGTAGCGGCGGCCATCTTGAATTTATAATGATAATGAATAAACATAATTGTATTGTCACCAAAATCCAAAGTGTATACAAAATTTCAGATTAATCGGTTGACTGGAAGTGGGTGAAATTTGAATTACTAAATTTGATCCAAGAAAAAAACAAACGGGGTGAGCTAAATAAAACCGTTTAAAAAACCGAACCCATGTTCCTTCTTTGCCCTTGCGCCGAGGCCACGTCATCTCGTTCTATAATCCGCGGCCCCGACGGGCCACAATAGTTTTAAATAAAGTTTTGCTTTACAGAGCGTTGTCTCTATCACTCACTCTGATGTGACAGTCTTTTATTTTCCTGTAATGACATCCTATTCCAGCGTACTGCCGGCCGATGTGACCGCTCGTCGCACACGATGCGTACACGCACGAGCGCACGAGTGCGTGACGACACGACGTGCGAGCACGCACCTCACGCACGATGCTACCGAGAACTGCTGCAGGATAGCTCTCGCAGTGATATCTCTATTACGGCCTAGATAGCTAAGTAGCATATAACAGTAGCTATCATTGTATCCATAAAGTGACAGAGTTAATGACAGGCAAATATATGTAGGTAATTCACGAAGGGTTAGGCCTTTGTCATTCAACCGGGTACAATCCCACACTCCGTGGGATATAAGGGGTAGGTATGTAAGGATCATAGCAAGTGGCGTTCTGTCTACCTCATAAGAAAGCAGTGGTGAGTTAATGCACATATTGCACATATCCTGAACAGCCATATTCCACTAAATCAGCTCCACCTGCCAACACCAAAAGCTAATAAACAATGCCAAGCCATGGCAAAGCCCAAAAGCCTGCGGTGAAAGTGACAGCAAATATACCTATCAGGTGCCGGGAGCGAGGCGGCAGTGCGGCAGGCAATAACGCGCATTACGACAATATTGCAAACGACCAGACGGCAGACGGTAGAGAGCAGACAGGTCACGACCTCCGTGCCTCCCGTACGGACATTGGGAAGCTATTAAAGGCGTTTAGGGAGATATTAAGAGCATAGACGGGCTGCATTTTTCCATACAAATGTATTCCCCTATTCTCTTCCTGGATAATGCCTCTAGAGTAATCGTTTTATTTATAAAAATCCAGGTCTATTGAAGGCATGCCCCTGTCATTTTTTTTTTCAAAAAATTTATTACAAAAATAAATATGACTTACCAAAAACCTAAAAAAATACCCCGTTTTTACCTACGTAATCAGGGGGTCTACTCGCTAAGCACCAAATCCGTAAATACGGCCGTATAAACGGGGTTTTTTACTCTACGCCGTAAATGTGTGTAAACCCTACTCTCTAGTGATCACGGACCAATGACTTTCGAACGGAGTCATAGACAAGCTTGCTTTATTCTTTCGGTTGATTCCCGGTTTTCTTACTTCGTGGTTTTCAAGCATTTAAATTAAAAATATCATTGGTATTGTTAGAAAAAGACTGCATTTGCACAAAATATTTATTCTAATGTCTTTTTAGACATAATTTAAATATATTTGTCCGGGTTAAAGCTGTAACCTCTGCCTTCTTTGTATTTGATTGAAGGATACCGATTTGTCAATGGAAATGTCAAAATGTCAGTTTTTTATTTACAATATAATAAACAATTTGCATTATTAATACGAGGTACGACCCGGAAACTTTTCGTAATAAATTGTAAAATTGCCTCAAACGCTTTTGTAGGCCCTCACGCGCTCAAATAGAGGCACTCCTCGATTTTATAAGTGAAAACAACGAGTTGGTACCTACTAACAATAAACATCAGCGGAAACAAAAACAAACAAACACGGAGTAACTAGGAGCCCCCCAAGCTAGTTAAAAGCACGTTGCCACCGGTAACAAGCCAAGGACAGGCTGATGAGGAAGGCTTAATTTGTATGGACAACATGTTGCTGCGTCCCGCTATACATATCACATCACATCATGATGCCAGAGGTTTTGGAGTATTTAAGGAGCAACAAGATTCATTTCAAGTCTTTTATGGTGCAGGACACATCATCTTGAGACCCATATGAAGGAGTTTTGGTCGTAGGATATTGTGTATTAGTGTTTTCGCGAAAAGCTACATGGCACCTTGACTCGAAGCCCGCCAAACATAGTTAATGGTGTTAATTTGTTTGATGTATTAGTTTATTATTGTACTTGAAGATTATTTTGTGTATTGTTTAGGGCATTCAATGCTTGAAAATAAGTAATTTTGGTGCAAAATAAAAGAAACAACTGTTCAACATTAAATTATGCTTTTATAGTAGAAATCTTTGTTTTAGTTATATCAGAATCTTCTGCCAGTCCCAGCGCCAAACCAAACCATTACCTACCTTCATTCTTGAATCAACACCATTTCGTTGCTTTTGTTGAGGCAAAAAAAAGGTAATAGTTTCTCGCAGGAACCTTGAACCTTCCTTCCTTGTTTGTGTGTATGTTTGTAATGAATAAACTCAAAAAACTACTGCGTCGATTGCAAAAATTCTTTCACCATTAGAAAGCTACATTCACCCTGAGTAACATAGGCTTTTTATCCATGTATTCCTAAGACAACGGGAACTACGCGGGTGAAACCGCGGGACGTCCACTAGTCTTCAAATAATTCCCTTATGAGCCTATAGTTCCTTTAAACTCAAAATGGTGAATACTCGACAACCGAAAGTTTTAGCGTGAAAACAACCGGCGAATGTACTTTTAGAGCTCCTTCGAGCATTCAAAAAGCAGCCAAATTATTGATTTTCTAAAAAAAAAATTCTTTAAAATCTTTTTTTTTTTTTTTTTTTTTACTTTCGGGGCCTGCACGATAACTATGTTGTTATCGTTTAAAATGACATAAAAATCCGCGTAAACAAGTGTCAAATTCAAATTTTCGGACGGGCTAAAACTCATCGGGAGTAGGGCAAGCTGTCAAATCGACTAGTCATTCTATCAATTCTGAGTCAATTTCTATCTTAGTTCGGGCCGACTTTAGTACGGCCCGAAAATTAGTCGGCAAATTAGCGAGTAGACCCCCAGATGACTACCAAAGAAAATTGAAAAGTTTTTAAAATAAAAACAAGTAATAGGGGCATAGATCTATTCTTCCTTTAAATTTTCATACCAAATATAATTTAATTGGCTTAGGTTTCGAGGAGAAAACAGGAGAATACGAAACGTCGATCGGTCAAGGTTTTTTATAGGTAAAATCGTTCTGAGCTGCAGTTGTCTCTATCGCACTCACATATTGATACCGTCCGGTTGCTAGAGCGCAGCGCGACGGCAATAGTTATATATACGTATATTATACGCAGCCCGTCTATACGCTCTTAATGAAGAATAATAAAGTTCATTCTCCTTTCTTGTTGGTTTAGTGGCGGGGCCGCGGGGGTGTGATGGCTAAGCAAATGTAGATGTATTTAATTTATTTGTTTTACTGCCGTTAGTCCTACGTAATACGGGGCGAGCCTAATGGCATCAAGCAGGTATAAATTCAGACTCGTGGCTGCTATTGAGAAATTCCTGGTGGAAAAATTCGATAAAACTTTGTGCGACGCGGGAATCGAATCCCATGCTCGGCAGTCGCGCTTGCGATCAATAGATGACTAGACCAACGGAGCAGACAATAAAGACAATAGATGTTTTAGAGCCCCTCTGTGTAGCGACCAGACATAAACACGACAATCGGATTGGAGAGAGATTAGATATAGAACCAATTATAACGCAAGTAGCAGACAGTAACGCTAATAGGATAGTATAGCAAATGGCCGCGCGCAGACGGGTCACGACCTCTCTTACTGAGACACCACACAGATACTGCGCAGAAGTTACTTTGCATATACTTTTATTAGTTTAGAATTACCCTCGTTTTTTTTGTCATCATTTCATCAAATTATCCAATAATACCCAGTATTTTGTATTCTTAGCCATACTCTGGTCAGTGTTTTACTTAGCCGTTTAATTAAATGTTTTAAAATGTTTGTTAAAATATTTCGGTAATTGTGTAGAAGTGTGTGAGTGTTTGCGAACGAGGAAGACTGACCTGCCGTGATACAGTTTTCACTAGTACGGAGGTCAGTGTGAATCAAGCTCAAACAACCGCATAATGAACACAGGTATTTATAACTACATAATTATGTGATAATATTTGTAACTAGTAGACGTAGATCACAAGATTGTTGGAATTTGTGTATAAGGTTGTTCTTTTATGATGTCAATAAACTTTATTACTATTATTATAAGTATTCCGTAATAACAAAGACAGGGGATGCAACCCGGTGCCCAAAGAGATGTCAGTAACATTGCAGGGGCTCGCAAAGGAGGACCCCATCGGGGCTGCGGGTTGTTCAAAAGAGATACTGCGGCCTCGACAAAAAGGAACATGGGTGGTTTTTAGTCAGTAGAAGTTTGACACTGCCTACTGTTCTACACAGAGCGGGAGGTGTCATTCGAAGATTTCCCACCTTCCAAACAAAAAAAAGGGATGCACCCGGGTCCGTTTACTACCTTTTCACGGCTAAACAGATTTAGGGCCTTCGTGGACAACACGACCGCGACACCTTGAACATTGGGATACTTTTTATCCTGATAATTCGTTGCTGTGGGATAATTTCTAACAACAGCACTTCCGAAGCTGCAGGAATAAATCAAATAGAAATAGCAAGTAGAAATAAATAGTCAATCACTGGGAAAGTTATTGCAAAGGTAATTCAGTCAGATGTTATCGTTTGGTGGCGAAATGTAGAGGATGTTATTTGACGTATTTGTGTCGATTTCATATCCGTCAGAGCATCGTTTGCTATCATCAATATTTAAGGTAATTTTCTGCACTCACAGTATTTTTCCAATTTGTTTAGAAATATCTTAGTCGGAAGATAATATACCAAGTTTCGTGTCCGTACTATTTACCGTTGAGGAGTTCTTTCGTGATGAGGCTATGCCTCGGCTCGGCCAGATTATAAACGAAGTGGAACTTCTGCACATTACTGCGCGTAAAAGTATTGTCCAATGGGTAAAGCATTATTGTTTACTTAGGAAATTAGTTTGCGAGACGGCTCATGTTTCTAATGGATCTCTGTTGTTTATATTGATGATGAATAGCTTCAACTATGTGCCTTGTACCTTGCTTGAATAGCTAACCATACTGCCTCCCACTTTTGGCACACAAATAGGCCAAGTTCTGGGAAATCATCAAGTGACTCCTCCTCTTCTGGGTGGAGCGGAAGGGGTGTCAGACTCCACCCATGTTCCCTCTTAGCCCTTTAGAGGCCAGGGCCGCGGTATCTCTTTCGAACAACCCGCAGTATGTGCTTTGTAGCCCTTGTAGGTACATACCTTGCTTGATAGCTTACATTTTCACACCTTGTCGGCTAAACAGACTACCAGCTTTGGCACACAAATAGGCCAAGGCCTGAGTAAGGATACTATACTGATACAGTTATTCTGCGTTATCCCACTGCTGGGCAAAATTATTTCCAGTTTTTTTTTCGATCCTGCAGTGCAAGTACGTAGCACTCGATTCGCTTCGATTCGATAAATCTGACAGTTATTCTCGATAAAATGAGCTTTTATCGAATCGAATCGATGTCGCAAGTACGTAAATAATATTTTAACGATCGGTAGATAACTCTAAAATTTAAACGATTTTATCGAAAATGCAAGTACGAAACGACATTTTGACAGTTTGACATTCCGCCCACGATAAATCTTGTCCAAATTCGATAACAAGCTCGATAAAACTGACAACGATAACGATCTCGATGTCTTATCGATGCAAAGTTCGTACTTGCACTGCAGGGCCAATTTGGACCGTTGGTTTTGTCCAGCTCGTCCCGCCCTCTAGTGGCTATTTTGGCCCACAAACAGTGGGATACATGTGATGCGGAGGCAGCGGAGGTATGAGGAAAATGACGTGAGGAAAGGTTTGAGTATGAATATATATAGATGGGTATAATAGTAGAGGAAGACCTAAGAAACGATGGATATAATGTGTGAATGAGAAACAGAGAAGTTTGGAAGAAGAAGACATGCTGTGCCGACCCCAAATGAATTGGGATAAGGGCAACAGAATGATGAGACAATGGGATACATCATCTTATCCCGGAAGTACGTTCCCCCGGCTAATTTCCGAACAGGCAGTCAATCTCGAGCAGCATCTAGTTCTTCTAACACAAATACAGCAGTGTATCGTGAAAGTGGCAGTGAGGGCGTGACTGACTGACTGTTGGCTATTAACGTCAGAACTCCGTCAGTTGGTTTACAAAGTGCCGGTGTAGTGTCATCACTGTCATCTCAGTGTGCAGTGGGAATTAGTCGGAGTTAGTAAAGCCCTGCATATTATAAAACAAAGTCCTCCGCCGCGTCTGTTTGTCTGTTTACGATAAAAAAACAAAACTACTGCAATGTGAATCCCAATCATAGTGTTTACTCAGCGATTCTGTTCAATGAATCGATCGTGTCGAATCGATCACCCGGCCGCATGTATCACGCTGTCACGCACAGACCACAGACAATCCGTGTCGTCGTGGAGTGTGAGAGCGCGGAACTAATGCACTGACTTGCGTGTTAGAAGGAGGCAGGTTATTGTTTAACTTTTCTCTTTTACTACTCAAACATTATTAGTTTGCTAACTTTCTTCAGAAGAGAGCTTTGCTCAGACGCGTCATAATCTAATCACGAACCAGGGCCCCGAGTCTGCTATTCAATAGTGTCAGAATGGTCAATCATTGATCTCATAATTGTTGATTTTGACAAGTTTGGTGTTGTCAAAATCAACGATTATGAGTTCAATGATTGACCATTCTGACACTAAACTTAATTGAATAGATAGCAGACTCGGGGCTCAGTTATAGACAATATTTTAGTAGTAGACAATCTTTTTTGATCGGAGTACAGTGAACACACAACATTCCTTGAATAAGAGAGAAGCGGAGTCAAGAAATGCGGTACTAAGTGTACCCAGTAGGTACTCATGAGTTGTGGAGGACACATAGGCAGTCACTCCATGTAAAACACTGGTATTCAGCTGCAGCCGGTTAGACTGGAAGCCGACCCCAATACTCGGGAAAAGGCTAGGCAGACGATGATGGCAGAGCTTAGCAGCACATCTACTAGATTCTATGAACTAAAAGATTAGACAGTCATTCGAAACCCGATTATTATTATATTGCAGAAGTAGCTATTGTAGTAGTAGTAGCTTTTGACCTCGATCTCTCCTTATGGGAAGCGATGGATGGAGCCTATAACGTAACGAGCGTGCCCAGCGTGCCTGTTCACTCTTGCTTTGAAGGCAAAGTCATCATTGACATCTATCTCTGTCCTCAGGACAAGATTGAGGTCAAGAAAAACCCCATTTCTCATGTGATTTAAATAAACAAGCTACATTTTCTTCCAAGGCCGTACGTCCATGATCCAAACAATATAAGTATATCAATCTCACGACCTTGTAGGACTTAATCGTCAACTGGCGAGCGCGAATCTCGCGAGCGCGCGCGAGTTGGCACTTTTCGATTTTGCCTACTTTTTTTGTCGTCAACTCGCGCGTCTATATAATTTGATGTTTTAATGTATAGTCAGCTACAAAAACGTTACCTATAACAAATTTAATTTAGTTAGGTACTTACCTACTATAAATGTATAAGAAACTTTATGAAATTTGATGCTTTTTAAAAAAAAAACTTTCATTCCAGGTTTCAATACCTCCTTCCTACTTCTGGTGTCCTGGTAGTTTGTGGGACTTTACCACCTATGCTTTATAAAAAAAAAACTTTAATTCCAGTTTTCAATACCTCCTGCCTACTTCTATTCTCCTGGTAGTTTGTGGGACTTGCCCATCTATGCTTTAAAAAAAAAAAAACACATTCCAGTTTTTATTAAGTACCTCTTTCCTACTTCTGATCTCCTGGTAGTTTGTGGTGGGACTTTACCATTTATGCTTTTTTTTTAACTTTCATTCCAGTTTTCAATACCTCCTGCCTACTTCTGATGTCCTGGTAGTTTGTGGGACTTTACTATCCTTTTTTTCTCATCTCCTACTTGTCCACGCCAATGCCGTCTGAAAATGTAACCTTAGGGGGGAAAAGTGGAATAACTCAAAATGTTATGGGGGATTTTTGGAATGATTTTACATTCGAGTTCAGTTTTCCACCCCAAAGTATTCTCTCAGGGGGGATTTGTGGAATAACTCAAAATGCCAAGGGGACTTTCTGGACATGTTTTACATCCGAGTCCAGTTTTCCCCCTTGAGGGGGATTTTCTCAGGGGGGAAAAGTGGAATAAGCCCAATTGCTCATAGCGCGCCTTCTCACGGGTTAATAGTTTTTGTTTTCAATCTCTTTTTATTTGACTGTACTTTACATAGACGCGCGAGTTGACGACAAAAAAAGTAGGCAAAATCGAAAAGTGCCAACTCGCGCGCGCTCGCGAGATTCGCGCTCGCCAGTTGACGATTAAGTCCCTTGTAGACGTCATTTATCAAATAACAATAGAACTGTATCGATGGCTGAACCAATAACACGTTTATGTTCTATAACGAGTATAACAACGTATCGGTTTCGTTATAAACTCATAATTAATGATACAGCTGAAGGACATCACTAGTAGACTAGCACGTGAACTGTCGGGTCACTTTCATTCAAGGACATCAATAGGGCTTTAGGTCAAAACGAGTAAAGTAAACTAATTAAGTACCTATATAATATTTTTAGGGCAAATTGTATTGACTTTATATTCATGTTACGTAAAGAAAAGAATCATTTATTTTTTTACCCACGACGGAACGGAGACGGTATATGCGTTTGGGGTGAGAGGTTGTTTGTTTGTGTGTTTGTGCAAACACATGTTGCCATTTTTCTCCAAAACTACTAGTCCGATTTTGATGCAGTTTTCAGTTATGGGTTCGGGTTTGATTGGTGCATGTTCTTAGATAGGTGTTACGGTGACAACCCACCAGGGGGCGCTGAAGCAAACATTTTTTGTGCAAATCAAAGTTGCCACTTTTCTCCAAAACTACAAGTCCGATTTTGATTCAGTTTTCAGTTATGGGTTTAGGTTTGATTGGTGCATGTTTTTAGATAAAAAAAATTAAAAAAAAAGTAAAAAGTTTAAAAAAAGTTTAAAATAAAAAGCAAAATTAAAAATTTTGAAAAAATCCACGACTGTTAAAAATTAATTGAAAAAAGAATAAAATAACATAAAACACCCACCTTAACCTTCGGCCCGTCGCGCATCTTTTAATAACGCGGTAAGTCGCGTGGGGTCAGGGTTGGCATGTTTAAAACAAGTTGTTTAAAACATGTGTTTTAAACAGTGTTTAAAACAGTTTCAAATAAAACATCGTTTTTTATTAGGTGTTTGAAAACATTGTTTAAAACATGTTTTACACAATGTCTAAAACGTTATAAAAAAACAGGGTTGAAAACAAATGTAAATTGCAAAAATAAATGAATCCTAGTTATATTTTTCCTTATTTTTTATTTAATCAAGTTTAAACATTTTTTTTTAAATAATTAAAGTGGCTTTTTAACTTGGCATTCAAACATGTACAATTTTTTATATTTAAAATCCTTAATCAAGCAATACTTGTTGGATAATAAGCAGATTAGACAACATAAATTACTATTTTTTAACCGACTTCCCAAAAGGAGGAGGTTCTCAATTCGATTGGTAGGTATGTTTTTTTATTAAGGTATTTAAAAACTGTGACAAGTTTTGCAGCTTTCTCGTTACCAAGTTTGTTTCGTACATCAGAATGAATAAATCCAAATGTTTTTGTGTTATTGTGAAATGAAAAATCAGAAAGAAAGTCCGCTCTATTTTATAGGTACACTCCATCGGTAAAGTCCCCCGGGGAATTCCCAGAACTTTATATGTTTTGGGTATTCCCCTTATTTTAAGAGAAGTTTAGGTGATTTCCCTACTAAAAATCAACGTCAGAACATACAGAATGTATTGAACTAAGATCAATTTTTGTCATGCAGTTTTTAAAATAGTATAAAAGTGAATTATATAAGGCTTAATCAATTAAAAATGGATGATAACTAACTTAGGAAAAAAAACAAAAAAAACACCTGTTTAAAACATTTTAAACTGTTTGTTTTATAAAATGTAAAAAAAACTGTTTTTTTTCCAACCCTGCGTGGGGTCCCTCAAAACCTCAAGAATAAAACGCCTATAAAACCCCTAAAAACTTGTATCTTTCCAACTATTGTAGCAGTTTCTTATTTATTTATATAATGACAATAAAATCACAAAAAATATATCAAAAATAGTCATTTATTTACTGTTTAAACTTCCAATCTAAAATTAGGAACATACATTTCTCTCTTTGAGATCACATCACAGAAAAAATATTTTTATTTATTAATTAAATCAATGAACTTTAATAGAAAGTCAAACGAACTTACCTGTAAGTGACGTTCGATGACTATTAAACGATGTGATTCGCCCGAGAGATTACACTTATTACTTGTAGTAGCACGGATATGTGCTGCCATCTTACACGATTTTAGAGCAACAAAAATAAATCAATTTTATGCGCCCTAATGTGGGTATCTCATACACGTTTTCCCCCTTTGGCCATCGTTAGCCACTATTTCGTGCAAGTCAGGGGAGGATCTAGATTTATCTTGATCAGGGTCAGGGAGGGAGTGTAATCTCTCGGGCGAATCACATCGTTTAATAGTCATCGAACGTCACTTACAGGTAAGTTCGTTTGACTTTCTATTAAACTTCAGTGATTCGCCCTTCGAGATTACACTTAGGTATTACTTGTAGATGTTTAGAGTCTCACGAAATAGTGAAGAGGGAACTATTTTATTTAGGGAAATAAGATAAACTGAAATATATTATTATGTAATATTTACCTAACAAATATAATCAAAAACACAAACTTTGAAAATCAAAATTAGGTTCATACATGTAACAAAGACAAACAAATCATTATCATTCGTTGATTGAGGCCATCCTACAAATGGACCGGGCAAAGGCATCTGAGGTGTCTGCAGCTACTTCTCTATTGTAAAATTTAGCAAAAGTTTCTGATTTGCCGGTCCAACCCGCAGTTCTTTTAATAATATCTATGCTAACCCCGAGCCTATTGGCGGCAGACGTAGCTGCATGCCTTGTGCTGTGGGCGTTAAAGACAGATGTGTTTATACCGCTTTCAGTCAGGATGGCCTTGATCCAACGGCTTAAAGATTGTGAGCTTACATTATTGAAAGGCTTCCTAAAACTAATTAATAAGGAGTTACATTCAGGTTTTCTCTTATCTGCTGATACACTTAAATATTGTTCTAAAGTTCTAGCAGGACAAATGGAAGGTCTTTCGTTGAAATAAGGAAGAATCAATATTGGTGTGGTACGATTCACGGCCGAGGTTTTGATTAAATCCGTGATTTTCGTTATTATATTTTTAATATTATAGACACCTTAATCAACGACAATGTTTGCACTCGGTGAGCAGTAACTAAAGCTAAAAGTGTAGTTAATTTTTCGATAGTTTTAGGAAAGACTTTCATTATGGAACCAATTACTTAAAATCTAAAACAATAGATGGGTCCCAAGTAAAATTATATCTTGGAAGTGGAGTTCGCAACTTGAAGACTCCCTTCATAAACCTCGTGACCTGTGGGTCATTCATGGCAACCGGGTTTAAAAGAAGCGATAGCGCTGCTTTAGTACAGTTAATTGAGCCATACTTTTGACCCTGGTAAAAAAGGGTAACTAAGAAATCTAGCACATTAGCAACTGATGCTTGAAATAAATTTAAGTTTTTATCCTGGAAAAACGCAAACCATCGTTTAAAACATGTAATAAATTGTTTTAAAAGTACTACCAGCTAGAGACGCCAACATCACATCCGCAGCATCTGGAGGAGAGCCCTGCATCAGAAATGCCTGCCTGACAATACTCCGGCAACCAGGGTAAGGCTCTCTTGAAACTTGTGTTCCACAATGTAAGGGGATGACACTAATGTTTTATTAGGTGTAAAAATTCAATTGGACTAGTAATTAGCAACTTCCTAAAAAGTGGATACCAAGGCTGTGTTGGCCAGAGAGGGACCACAACAATGCTTGTGCTTGCTTCCGCCTTATCGAGAATTATTTTCTGTAAACCCTTTAAAACTTACAAAATGGAGAAAATGCGTAGAAAAATTAGGTAGACCATTTCAAGGTGAATGCATCTACCGTAAATTCTTCTGGATCATTATGCCAAGAAACAAATTTTGAACATTTCTTATTTAAACGAGTCGCAAATTAATCAATATCAGGCCGAATGAATTTTTTACATATACCTATCTTGAAAAGCATCGTCAGCGAGCTCCCATTCAACATCAGCATGTATGCGGCGTGATTCCGCGTCTGCGGTATAGTTATCCTTAGAACTAATATAGGAAGCGAAGACAAACAAACGTCGCTCTTCGCACCACTGCCAAATGTCACGACCAACAGAACTAAGATGGGGGAATTGTATGCCGCCCATCCTATTTGTATAAGAGATAGCAGTGGATTTATCAATTCGTAAAAGTATTTCACAGTTACGATAATCATTGGCGAAGATTTTCAAGCCAAAGAATGCTGCCGTCAGCTGTAAGTAATTAATGTACTGAGTTAATTCCTTGCTAGACCATTGTCCGCTGGCCGTCTGGCCTAAGCAGCTGACTCCCCACCCAGTCCGAGACGCATCTGAGTATATTTCTAGCTTATAATCGCTGAAACGAATAGGACTGGCGCAATTGTCAATATTACTAAGCCACCAGTCAAAGTCTTCTCGTAAAGAAACAGCTAAATTAATATATTGATTGTAATCATCTTTTTGTTTTAAACAAAGATACTGCAATTTAGTTCTCTCAATATATTTTTTTTTATGTATAGCCAGCCGTACTGCATTGTTGGGCAAATTGATATCAGCAATAATATCAAATGAGCAAAATTACGTAACTTACATCTTTCTAATTTAGATAAGTGTAAAAGTTCATCTTTGATTCTACGTTTCGTATGCTAATCGCTAATCGTAAGATTTTCGGAATTGAAAACGAAACCTAAAAATGTTGCAGTTCGGTTAGGTATACCAACACTCTTCTTTAGGTTAACTGATTGAAGTAATTCTTGTGTGATTTCAAAATTATGTTTACAATCCATATAAGTATTTCCAAATAACAATAGATCATCTAAATAAATGACGGACAATAAGCCATGATTACGTAGAAATAAATTGCATTACTAGACGCATAATTTTTGTAAACACATAAGGTGCTATATTAAGACCAAATGGCAAAACTTGAAATTCATACAGCTTCCCCAACCAACTAAATCGCAGAAGCGCTTTCTAGAGTCGCTGTGAATATTGATAGCGAAATATGCATCTTTAAGGTCAATACAACACAAGCTTAAAGTGTGGCGCAATGATGAATCTTTTTAAGGATTTTAAATAAATCTATTTGTCCCATTACTTTTCTTAACAAAGAAAATATTTGATAAAAATTGGCCATCACATAGTTCACACACGCATACGGCACCAAATACTAAGAAGATTATTAATTTCTTTAGTAATAAGCAGTTTATCCACATCAGACTTAGGACTAATTATGTGGATAAGATATAGGCTGGGATATATCGTTTGAAATTGGAATTTGCAAACCGTTAACCCAAGTTAACACGATAGGATCATATTTTGTGATTTGCGACCAATTATGGTGAAAAAACTTTAATCTACCCGCCTGCGTGTTGGTATGGTCCACTTCAGCTAACGGCGTGGAGTCTGGTTGTACTGGCGCGGAGCACGGCGATCCGTCGTACGGCGTATCGGGAATTGCTTGCGCCCACCAGCCGTCGCGGTCTGCCTCGGTGGCATGCGACGCACCTGCGACTGCGGCGGTGGCGGGCCCCTCCAGTTTAAAGCCCTCGACGTATGTTCCTTTGGTTGATGGTTTTTGGGTGGCAATTTCGGCTTGGCAGCTGGTTTTAACTCGGTGCCTGCTCTTATTATGGCTTTCATCGATTTTAAATTATCCTGGAGATCATTACCAAATAGTAAGTAATCACGTTTAAGATCCTTTACATTACCCTTAACCTCTTCGTTAAGGCATGACAGCAAACAATGTCTCCTTGTTTGTGTCTCACTGTAATGTGTGTGACATAAGAGTCTGCCAGCATCACTAAGGGATTTTAATGTGTGACATTTAATCTCCTCGTCACAAGAGCCCGTTTGCAAGACAGCAGTGATTGTGTTGGCTACACAGGTTATGATAGAGGATAAAACCTTATGTTTGTCAAACAATATATTATTGTCCCTCTTCAAAACACCTTCATTAACCGCTGCTCTAATTTAAGGATTAAGTGTTGGAGCCTGGGCCATTTTCAAATTGAAAGGTAGGTACACCATAAATATTCAATATGTTCTTTTTTGTTAAGCCATTGACCAGAATATCAGTCCACCTACTAGCAAAGTCTTTCGAGCGGTGCACTCCTTATAAGCCGCGCCGCCGCCGCCGCGCCGCCGCCCCGCTGCCCGCAAAATTCGAGGCTGAGGCCTAACTCTTGGATGCTTTCCGTAGATGCATTTTCTAGAGGCGGTGCGTCCGTGGAAGTAGCCTCGGGTACAACAGCAGAAGCGCGTTCAGGCGCGGAGGCTGAAGTTGTAGTCGCCGCGGACATCGGTTCACCGGGGGGCTTTGGTTGTGAAGTTGAATCGGATAGAACAATAACTTCGTATGGGGTTCCTAAAAACAATAGAACGAGAGCTGTTTGAACAAATTCGTGATACAAACTCACGGTTTGTACTCTAGAATTGAACATCCATCTTTAACAGAAAGTATAAATTCATGACATAATCTTTCAGACTATGTTCTAGAACAGGGCTGTCCAAACAAAGGCCCGCGGGCCGCATGCGGCCCGCGCCTTGTTTTCATGCGGCCCGCGACACACATTTTAATCTAAAAATAGTTTTGGCCACAAATAGTTTGGATAATATTATTCGTTGTCAAAACATGTACTCAATACTTGGTATAATTATTTATCTTCAGTCTTGCAACATTTCATTCGCATGATCACTTAAAAGTGAAGCTACTTTTACTATTATTGAATTTGAGCGGCGTTTTGCTGATTTCAAAGGATTAGAGAGCGATTTATCTCTTTTTAACAAGCGTAAAGACTGAATACCAGTTAGAATTATGTGACGTTCAGTCAGATCCCTTTTTCAAGGGTAGAAAAGAGACAGGAATGGATTTTTTTAAGATCCTTGGCGACCGTTTCCCCAAGCTAAAAAATGTTGGCTTGAAAATGGGATCGATGATGGGCAGCACTTATTTATGTGAAAGTGCATAATCAACAATGAATTTTATAAAATCCAAGTATAGATCTTCACTGTCAGATAAATCGCTTCTTCATGCAATGCGCCTGGCAACAACGAATGTTGACGTGGATATTGATACTATTGTTAAAGATAAATTAACGAAAAATCAATAAACATAGAAAGACAAAATTACCAAAACATAGAAAGATAAATCAATAAACATAGAAAGACAAAATTACCCTGTATTTTATTTACTTGACAACTGAAAATATTTTTCTGGCCCTCCAGCTTTTGTATGAAATTTAATTAGCCCGCGAAGGTGTATAGTTTGGACAGCCCTGTTCTAGAATATTAAACACAGTAACAAATTCTTGATACAAACTCACGGTTTGTAGGTACTCTAGAATGATTGAATTGTAAACTGTACAAATTCATGACATAATCTCCCGGACTATGTTCTTAGAATCTTACGCACAATTATAAATTGTTGGTACAAGCTCACTCTTCTCTCTAGGATTGGCACCCACAATATTGCAAATAAAAAATCATGACATAATCTCTCGAATTATGTTCTAGAATTTTGGTGCTACATAATTATACAGCGATCAACCTTACAGGTTGAACTGAAGTACATTATAGGTCGGTATTAGCCTTACAGACTAAACTCATAAGCACTAGGCACCCAATAAATAAAAAAATTGTATAATACAAACAAAATGTTTTGTAAGAAAAAGTAGGTCAAGGACACGCGATCCGGTGCGGTGCGCCGGCGGCGCCCGGTCACCAACCGACGCGGACGTTTTCATCCTTCGAAATTTAAAATGTTACCGACCTTCGTCATGTGAAGCCTCCTGCAAAGATTCTGCTGGGTGATGGTCACTATCAGAATACTGGTTCTGTTCAAAATCCGAACTAGTACTGTCGTACAATTACTTCCTTTGTTTACGCCGAACACGAGACATCTTTTTCTCTAATTTTCTCATTTTCCTAGCTAAATACTCCTCCTCGTCGTAACGTTTCCGTTTTCCCATCACTGAAATATCACTAAAAAGTCTAGAATACACAAACTAATTTACGATAAGAAAATTACGTGCGCGATGGCAGCCACACAAAACGTGTATGAGATACCCACATTAGGGCGCATAAAATTGATTTATTTTTGTTGCTCTAAAATCGTGTAAGATGGCAGCACATATCCGTGCTACTACAAGTAATAAGTGTAATCTCGAAGGGCGAATCACTGAAGTTTAATTTATATTATACCTGTAGGAGATCACATAAGAACAATCAACATTGTAACATAAAGGCTCGCACCAAGAAAAAAAAATTTTTTTCGTTCGTCGCGTGGGGTCTTTTACGGCCCTCGCGCCAAAAACACGTCTGTATCTCACTGCGCTGGCGCGCGAACTGAAGTAAGCGGCGATGCGCGCAAACTATAGTTTGCGCGCATCGCCGCTTACTCTCTAATTTCGGAGGGTACCTGAAGTACTAAAACTCCTGGATGGTTTTAAATGTGTTAATTTTACATTTTTCTAACACCTAGGCTTTCAAAGACCCCATGCGACGGGCCGAAGGTTAAAAAAACCCAAGAATGTCCGTCGGGTGCTGAACATTGCAAAACTAGTTCATTTAATGGCAGCCCCCGACGGACATTCTTGGGTTTTTTTAAGGTGGGTGTTTTATGTTATTTTATTCTTTTTTCAATTAATTTTTAACAGTCGTGGATTTTTTCAAATTTTTTAATTTTGTTTATCATACAGTAGGTCATATCTCAAAGTTGCAATCGTTATTTTACGAGAAATAATATGCGCTTGAACAGTTCATCATCATCATTTCAGCCAAAAGACGTCCACTGTTCAGCGTAGGTTGAACAGTTATGTAAACAATACGATTAAAAAACAACAATAGATGTTGAAATATTTAAACAAACGGCAAGCTTGGCAAATAAGCCGATGCGATTTGCCTTGATATTCACATTTGGCTTGATTTTCTAATGGCATGTTACTTTCGCCTACGGAGCCAGGCAGGGGCCGTATTTTTGAATCAATAGAATTCCAAATCGTGTACGAAATCGCAGAATTCGTATGCGAATCCGTACGAAATCGCTATTTTTGAATATTCATACCCGTGAATTTTGCAACGAGTGGTCCGACCCACTCGTTTCCGATATTCTACCAGTAGAAATGACGTGATGAATTCTGCGATTTCGTACACGACTTGGAATTCTATTGATTCAAAAATCACGGGCCAGGTCGCTGGATGCATTGCCATTTCAGACGCATAGCTGACACATGTCACCCGGCTGTACCGAGCCATATGCATCACGCATCGCAACTTGTCTGTGAACCTATACAATGTATGGTCTTATAAACCGGACGAGCTTCGACACAAACAGCTTTACTTCTACCCCATTTTTTTTTTTTTTGGTGGGTGGAAAATCATCAAATGACCCCCCGCTCTGGGGCAGAGCGAAGGGGAGTGTCACACTTCTACTGACTCGTTCACGTTCTATAATCCGCGGCCTCGACGGGCAGCTTCTACCCCTACTACTGTTAGCCTGTATCATCTAACCGCCTGGGTAAACGCATCGCCCATGCCCTCCAAAACTTTGGATCCAGGGCCAATGCAATGTCATGTGGATCCAGCTCGTTCCACTATGAGGTCTACCGCGTCGCCTCCTTACTTCTACCAACTTCATAAGGTTCATTTTACAACGGTAAACGTGCTCACATACCTGAGTGCTAGTACTTCGACGTTGGGCATCCTCCGCAGTAGACTGACGTCACCCAGCTCTGCTCCCCTGAAACAAACAAATGACAAGCGTTACTTATACGTCCCGTCTTCTTGTTGTGTGTATCATCATCTGTCTATAATGTTCCCACTGCAGGGACTCAGGCCTCCTCTCTAGGAGAGGCATGGGCTAAAATACACCACGCGGGCCCAGCGCGGGTTGGTAGATGTCACGTTTTCCTTTTTTTTTGCTGGATTCCCCACGATGATTTCCTTCACTGTTTTAAAGAAAAATGTTAAAATCAAATCCTTTTAAAATATTCGCAGTCAGAATTCATGAAGCAGCTATTTTAATTTAATTCTCCGACTCAAAAGCTTTACGTAATTCCAGTGAATACAAAAGCTATAATAACGAAGGTTGCCGAGGGTCGCGGATTCAGCCATTCATAGTTTAAAGAATTGACCTACTTTTTGAGACCTAAAATGGAAGGATAATCGGTTTAACTTTATAAGCTAGGTAACTTTTGGAACTGAAAAGTAAATAAGTTATCAATTTGGTCTATAAGTTGGGGAAAATGTTAGTAGAACGCAATATCTAAATAGTCTTTGGTCAACTAAGTAGACCCACAATAAAACTATGAAAGAAAATAATTTAAAATGTGATTTGTTCGACTGCTCTCGTAGGTCCACTTCGAGGGGTCCAGAATCAGAATCAGAATAATTTATTCGTAAACATAGGTAATAATTACATAATTATAAGCTCTTAAAAATTAGGTAGTGCGCTATGTTTTGCCAATTGGCATACAAATTACAAAAAGGACGGTAATACATACTATTTTTGAATAAAATGTCTTACAAAATAGTTACTTTCATGCTTGGGCTATCATACCTATATTATTGTACATGCATTGGAATTCAATTTTATTATTATTAAGTACCTATTCATAATCAATTTCATTTCATGTCAATGCCAGTTAACTAGATTAGTCATATTTTATAAGAAAACTTATAAATCGACGGTCGATGCACACCTCGATCGAACCACTGAACGGGTTAAAATCATTCGTCGTGGGCAGCAGCTAATAAATGATTTTGGAAAATTCAACCCCTAAGAGGAGAAAATTCGGGGTTTACGTTGCGTCCGGGCAAAGTTGGCGCGGTTGGCTAGTTCCACATATTGTTTTGATGTAGGTGCTCTTCGTGGTTTTAATGCTGCTACAAATTTTTTAGAAGCTGGTAAACTCAAATAGACACAGAGGTTTTTAAAAAATAAATTGGACTGGCAATAAAGTTTACATACAAATATATAACACAACATCACGCATGGAATCCCTGAAGGGTTAGGCAGAGGTGTAACTAATGGGCACGCCACGATAGTGGCGGTAAGTCCCCTCTTTGAGGAGTGGCTGGAGAGGCGCCACGGCGCCCTCACCTACCGTCTGACGCAGGTCCTCACCGGACACGGGTGTTTCGGGAGGTACCTGCACCGAATCAGGCGGGAGGAAACGCCCGGATGCTTCCACTGCGAGGATCGACCGGAGGACACGGTGGAGCACACTGTGGAGGTGTGCCCTGCTTGGGCGGAGCCCCGCCGTGTTCTCGTAGCGGCGATCGGCGGCGGTGACCTCTCGCGCCCGGCCCTGGTGCAAGCCATGGTCCGGAGCGAGGAGGAATGGGACGCCGTCGCCTCCTTCTGCGAAGCAGTGATGCTAGCGAAGGAGGTGGCGGAACGAGAGAGGGAGAGAACCTCTCAACGTCCCAGCCGCCGCGGAAGGCGCTCCGGGCGTCGGGGGTCACGCGATGACCTCCGGCCACCGTAGACGCGGGCCTGTGGACGGTGAGTAACGGGCTAGCTCGCCGTCCGGCCGTCGTCATGACGGCAACAGACCGTGTCGGCGGCGCGTACGTGTTCCACGCGCGCCTCAAAGAGATGTCAGCAAGGAGGGGCCCGCAAGGGCCGACGCCCGTCGGGGCTGCGGATATCGAAAACTTACCGCGGCTCCGACACAAGGGCGAGGAAGAGGGAACATGGGTTGGTTTTTAGTCAGTAGAAGTCTGACACTCCCCTTCGCTCTGCCCAAGAGCGGGGGGGGTTATTCGATGATTTTCCACCCACCAAAAAAAAAAAAAAAAAAAAAAAGAGGTGTAACTAATGTACCTACTCCACCATTTCGCCAGTTTTAGCGAGAATATTGCCATCAGCCGGGCACAAATCCAGCCTCCGTGGCTGCTACAGAGAAATTCCTGGTGGAAAAACCCAACAACACTTTCCTTGATCTGGGAATCGAACCTAGGATCCCAAGCTCAGCAGTAGCGGTTGCGGCCACTACACCCAATGAGGCATACAAATACTTCAGTAAATTATAAACAAAAGACTCGCAAAAACAAAACAACGTCAACAGCACAGAAGAGATAAAATAGGTTAGAAAGGAAATAGTTCCTGATTTGTATTAGAACGCGTGTCGCCGCTTGTCTCCCACTCTCTGTAACCACTACATGCAAGACGCTTATAAGTACGCGAATTATGCACACAAATAAACCACACTCACTTAGATCGCGAGCTTGCTACTGGTTGTCACACTAGCGCAAACATTGCGTTTGACGTACACTCACACTTGCGTATATTTCTCATACATGTTACGGTGACCAAAAGGTCGATAATGTATATCGATAAAATTACTTGAGTTTTGTTACTTTAAGTTTTGTAGTTTTTGCTTTAATTTCGGGACGGGACAGAAAGAAAGAAAATAAGAAAGCAAAAATATTTATTGGTCTCTCACACATAAAAAATTAAAGATAAAAAGTAAACATAAAAGATTTTTTTCAAATATTGAACATTAAGTACTTGAAATTCAATTTCAATTCTGATTTTATTATTGTCTTGAAATAAAACTTATTTATTAAGTAGCAATAGCATGCGTTTGCTATCTTTCAAATTCGAATTTTTCAGAATTAAATGCAATCTCACACTAATATTTTTCTATAATAGCTTTATTCAGGTCTGTAACATATCTGGATCTGTTGGAAACCTAAAAATAAAATTTAAAATGTATGTTTCGATTTATAAATGGCTAACCTCAAAACAAATTTTAGATGAAAAACAATCAATAAACAATAATAAGGTATTGATAGTATGGGATAAACAAAAGTTATTTTAATCATAACATAATAATCATTTGAATGCATTCACACATACTAAATATCGACATTATTTACAACTTGGTACAACACTATCGAAACGCAAAGAGTAGGCAGAATTTAAGCTTTGGCTCGTCGCACGCGACGTTCGCAGTGAACGAAATGCATTGCGCAATCGCCCACGTAGTACAAGATGGTACCCACGTATTGCAAGCAATGTACATAATTTCGTTTCTGCTTGCGATTGTATCATTTTTGTCTGCGAACTACATAATACTATTGTAATAATTACAAATATCACTTGTATTTTAAGGTTTTTAGACTTACCGATGAAGAGAAATCCCTTCTCGAGCCACACTGCACACCTGGCTTCTTTTCCGACACGTAATAATCGCGCAACACGGCATAATTCTTTTTTTTTCGCGGAGCTCCGTTCGCTGTCACAATATGAGCGCGATTGTTGGTCAGTAAATCAAATTTTGTCGACATATGATCGTCTGATCATATAGGCGGCGCGCGTGCCCCGCCCACATGGCCTTTCTAACCTCTTTTATCTCTTCTGTGGTCAACAGTTTAGTTTTTGCAAGCCATGCAAGGCAATGCTCATTTGTAATGCCGTCTACGTGTTATGTTACGAAGTATTACATATTATTACGGAAGTACGAACGCGACATACACACAAAGCAAGGTCGTACGACCGTATGCCTGTCTATACATAGTATGATAGTACCCACAGAAGAGATAAAACCTCTTTTATCTCTTCTGTGATAGTACCTAACACTAACGATATACTATTAGGAATCAGAAGTGAAATACGTGAACAAAATAAACAATGTTTAATATCTTTTGAATTACACTTTTACAAAAATATCAAGACAAACATTTTAAACACTAATCAAATAGAAATAGCACTAGCAAATGGAATAATCAGTACACGAGCAAAAACATAAACCAAAATTAGCGAAGCACACGATAATAGTCGGGTAGCAAGTCCTTTCCGAGCGCCGTCCAAGCAAAAAGTGACCGTTGCACCGCCGCTCGCCTCGTTTTATGAACTTCTGTCAGTTGCCGCACGTCGACCGGACGCTAACCGCACGGTTACTGGCTGATGTCGTGACTTTGAGCCAACACGGCCTCTCCTGACGCTCTGACGTCCTCGTCAGCTTCCAACAAGGCGGCTGAGTCTTCGCTGTCTCCTTGATAGCGTGTCTCACAACGCCAGTGGGGCGTGCTGGCACGGGGGAGTGCCACGCACAACTGCGCCTGTGGGGCGCGCTGGCACCGTGGAGCGCCGCACACAACTGCGCCTGTGGGGCGCGCTGGCACTGTGGAGCGCCGCACACAACCGCGCCTGTGGGGCGCGCTGGCACTGTGGAGTGCCGCACACAACCGCGCGGCTGCGCCTGTAGGGCGCGCTGGCACCGTGGAGTGACGCGCTTAACACGTCAGTAGCGCGCTGGCAGCCTGGAGCTACGCGCTTAACACGACAGTAGCGCGCTGGCAGCCTGGAGCTACGCGCTTAACACGACAGTAGCGCGCTGGCAGCCCGGAGCCACGCGCTGTACACGCCAGTAGGGCGCGCAGTCGGCCTGCAGCGACGCGCTCGGCCTGCAGCGAGGCGCTCGGCCTGCAGCGAGGCGCTCAGCAACGTCAGAAGGCGCGCAGTCGCCTTGCAGCGACGCGCTCAGCAACGCCAGAAGGGCGCGCAGTCGCCTTGCAGCGACGCGCTCAGCAACGCCAGAAGGCGCGCTGGCACCCTGCAGTGACGTGCACGTTCACGGCGTCATTGTGGCAAAGCCCTGGCAACCACTGCTAAGGCCAAGCAGCGTTGCGTTTCGTCCATCCTTGTGTAATGGTTATTCTGTAAACAAACAAATTTACATCAGAATTTTGTTCCGCTCGATCACTCCTGACCAAACTTTAGTTCCATTGGGTGGCACCAAATTCGACTCTCATTAATTAAATCAAATGTACTGGAAATTATCGAAAATACAACACTCAACTACCTTGAGTCATATACCTAGTCGTTCACACCAACCTTAAAAATTCTATTGCAACAAAAACTGCTGAAATCATCGAGTAAAACCTTTAACACCAAGGCTCTCTAACCGAGTAGTACAACAAGAGAGTAATCTCATTCATTAAGGAACATTCAAGTCGAGAATCAAATTCAAAGAAACATTCACCAAACAAAACTTGTCAGACAAGAATACCAATAGGCACATAGGGATGTATAAGCACATTGTTAGCATATCACACAGACTTCTTCCACAACACTGTAGGCATAGGCTCCAAGTTTGCATACCCCTCAGTGGCTGTTGACATCACAGACTTCCACACACACTGTAGGCATAGGCTCCAAGTTTGCATACCCCTCAGTGGCTGTTGACATAGGCACATTGTTAGCATATCACACAGACTTCCACACACACTGTAGGCATAGGCTCCAAGTTTGCATACCCCTCAGTGGCTGTTGACATAGGCACATTGTTAGCATATCACACAGACTTTCACACACGCAGCTGAGGTCACGCGCTTGACCAAACCACACGTTCCTATGTAATGGTTACTATGCAAAGAGACAAAACCTGACCAAACATCTACGACAGAACCTGACCAAACATCCATTAGGTCCTACTCTCGTTGATAAAATCAAACGCGGCTAAACTGGAAATTATCGAAAATACAACAATCAACCACCCTTACATTGTCGTTTAAATCAATCTTAAAAACATTATTGCGTCAAAAAAATGCCAGGTTCACAAAAATCATCGAGTAAAACCACAGATCTCTAACTGACTAGTAAACAAGTCTATCTCCCGTGTGTATCACTATTTGACTTAACACTACGGTCTCTCCAGACCCTGACCTCAACCAGAGCTAAACGCACAACATACAAGAAACACACCCACTGTCTACTCGAGTTTCCTCAAAAACCTTCAATTTTAATCAGACTACGACTACACAATAATTACTGGTACTGTCTAACACAATACAGCCGATAGAATCTCTTGGCTTGCAACCACAACTTTACTTCATCAAAATCCTTATAAACATCAACTGATACGTAACTCATTGTCATCTTTCTTAGCCTATCATGTGTATTATAAAGCAACTTCTATAATAAAGCAAAACTTATCAGACTTTACAGTGCACATGTATACGGCCTACGTCTTCACACGAAAACAAGTCAACTGATCATATTGCGTAGGGGTTTGCATTTACGCAGACCATGATTATTCGAGTTTGATGTGCCAACAACTGCACTTTTTGGTTTCAAATATACGGAAAACAAGACTTTTGACTGTATTTTGTTTTGTTCATAATTGCGGCTTTTATTTGAGCATCAGATATCACAAATCACAACGTTGCTCTCACCAGGAATTTCTCCTGTATCGTGGGTACCTTCACAAATATTTAAACTCACATACACAAGTACCCGACTTAAAAAAAAAAAAACTATCTGTAGGTCATACAGGTACTTGTACTCGTAACGTCATTATAGCACAGTGACCATATCGACTTCACGCGGACACAATGACCGAAATTCGTGTTTAAAATGAGTCCACGTGCTGTTATTGGTCAACCAATCGTTAAGCGACGTATTAGCACCACCATGTAAATAACCACCAATGCGTCCGAGGCATTGCCAATCACCCCAGTGACCTTATAAACACACACATAACATCACGCCTGCAATCCCCGAAGGGTTAGGCAGAGGTACCCAGTATACCCACATTTCGCCAGTTATGTTAAGACATAAGCTTAACCATGTAATAGGGGTGAGCCCATTGTCACCAACAGGGCACAAATCCAGAAAATAACACTTTGCCCGACCCGGGAATCGAACCCAGAACCTTCATGCTCATAGTCGCGCTTACGACTACTAAACCAACGAAATATTAAAATGGTTCGATCTTACTTGTATCAGGAACGAAAGTAAACCAATCCTGTCCGGAGCGTCGCCTCAACCGCGAGAGCGGTTACACAGGACTTCGCGTCCTTACGCGGCTCCTACGACGATCTCGTTCGCGCTTGGAACGGCGATCGGATCCCGAAACTTGCTATACGTGACCTTCCACTCCACTTATGGTGGCTACGAGATCGCTTAGAACGCAAGGCACTAGTTTTTGAACGCGAACAACTCGATCTATCCATTGCTAACTACTACCCGCTTTTATCTAAAATTAAAAGCCTGAAAACTAGTTTTTAACTTGTGGGCGAAAAGAATCTTTATCCCACTTCTGATATTAGGAATCAGAAGTGAAATACGTGAACAAAATAAACAATGTTTAATATCTTTTGAATTACACTTTTACAAAAATATCAAGACAAACATTTTAAACACTAATCAAATAGAAATAGCACTAGCAAATGGAATAATCAGTACACGAGCAAAAACATAAACCAAAATTAGCGAAGCACACGATAATAGTCGGGTAGCAAGTCCTTTCCGAGCGCCGTCCAAGCAAAAAGTGACCGTTGCACCGCCGCTCGCCTCGTTTTATGAACTTCTGTCAGTTGCCGCACGTCGACCGGACGCTAACCGCACGGTTACTGGCTGATGTCGTGACTTTGAGCCAACAATACAATAATACAAGGTGTAAACAGATCCTCACGAAGCCGTCAAACAAGCTTTCTGTTCATCAATACTATTCCTGGGAAACGACATAATATTATCAGGGGTGAAAATAAATAATAGAAAACTGGCCAAGTGCAAGTCGGACTTGCATAAGAAGGGTTCCGTACCATTGTAGGTAGTAGATATTGACAGATTTTCCATGTTATTTTAGCGCCATAGACTTCTTATAGGTTTTCCTGTAATCTATAAGTGTTCAGACAGACACACGAGTGATCCTTATAATATTTTTTCCGGTTCCGTTTTTCCTTTTTTTTATTAGGAAACTTTTGAAGTAAGTATTTACTTCATACAAAACTTATTTTCAATACACTTCCTCGAAAACTAGCTCTTATTGCACTACGATTAGGTTCGACATGCATCATATTTCGCACGCGTGCGGTACTAAGAATACAGCGTGCTGTAATATTATTACCGCACGCTGTAATCATAGAGCAGCGGTAATTCGATTAAAACTTATGAAATTAAAAAAAAAACACCACTGACTATTATAGAGCAGGCGTGTTTTTTTTTTAATCTCGCCATTTTGATCTGCGTCTTTACAGCGTAAATATTTTTTGAATATTTAAATTGTGTTTGTAAAAAGAATACTACTAATAAACGTAAATATTTTAAACAATTATTTACTTTTATGAACAAGTAAGCATTTTTTTGTGTTCTTAATTAAAAAATATTTAAATTTTATATTTTTCCTGTGAGGCTGTTTGGCGGCTTTATACCTTTGCTTCTTTTTCAACCTGGCGAAATCAAACCGCGGAAAAAAAGTAAATTAAATCATAGTCTCATCAAATTTGTTGACAAAAACACATAACGTTTTTAGTTAATTTCTTCGAAAGTGTATTGAAAAACGTCGTTTGATACACGTGGGAATTTGTTATTGCATTTCTCGACCCCATGAACACCCTCGCCATACGGCTCGGGTGTTCAATCTGCCTCGAATGCAATAACAAACTTTCCGCACTTGTATCAAAATGTACTATTGTACCTACTGATTTCAGAAATTGTGGCTGGAATTAAATTCGTAAGTCGCCGTCATGTCATAGATGTCGCTGCATTACCATAGACACATGATCTTACATTGCGAAGTAGTCGTACTACGCTCGAGTCAGCAATAGTCAGCATGCTGCACTGAGTGAGGTGAGTGCACTGTCTTGACATTACGGCATCCATTACGGCTACTTATAGAACGCACACGCACCGCCCAAGATAACGTAACGTGCACCGGCGACACAGATACCGTTTATCTACCCAAATATCATAAACCCTCTCTAATGCGTTAAAAAACCATAGGCAATGACCAGCATTACCAACCAGCAGAAATTAACAGAACTGTAATGAGCTCATAACCTACTGAAAACAGTTATGAGTTTTAAATTTGGAACAGGTGTCAAATTCAAGTGAGTGTGCTATTCTATAGTGCGCGCGGAACTAGTTGGCCGCGCCTTATGTGGCGACAGGGGTGAGAGGGCGGGTTGCCTACAGCTCGCAATGCACAGGAGACTATAATTAGACAGTGATGACCAATCTCGAGATATCGTGAACAATAATTTATTCAATTTATTGAAAAGAATACAAATAAAAAACAAAAACATGCCTAAGGCGCGGCCAACTAGTTCCGCGCGCACGTATCTACATTAAAACAGATACCTATCGATACGAAACCCCAATTCAGTATGATTTTAATTATAAATCGCACGACATTTTGATCTCGAGTGACACAAGAATAGTGACTTTGTTCGTTTGCCTATGATTAAAAAAAAATAACAGATATCCGAAACGCCGAGATTTCGAGCTGTCATTTGTTCGTTAGCTTTTTATTCCCTTTCATTGAGTAGACAAATTTTCTGTTAATTCTTTATTTCTGTCGAAAATGAGTGATAGTGACTCAGAAATTAACATGAACTCTCCGCCAGATATCGTAAATGCAGCGACGAATGCAACTAATAACCTGTTTATTTTTTATTGCATTACACTGGTAACAATGCTGGTCATTTCCCTATGGTTCCTGAACCCATCATAGAGCCCTTATGATATTCGGGTAGATAAATTAGTGTATGCAACTATACATAATTAGGCATTACAACACTCGTGTGATGCTATTAAGAAACTCGCCTTCGGCTCGTTTCTTAAACCCACACTTGTGTTGTAATGCCCTTCATTATGCACAGTCGCATAAACTACTATTAATTATCATTTCGATATAGACTGCCACTTGTGTAGTCTATAGTTGTGATTGTGGCTAGCACAAGGTTATCCGATGACCTGGTGAAGGTAGCGGGGATCCACTGGATGCGAGACGCACGGGACCTGCCAATGTGGCGACACGCGGGAGACTTATGTCCAGCTGTGGACGAATTTCGACTGAAATTACGACGATGAAAGGGTTATCTGACTAGCCCACCCGCTTCAAGACTTCACAAGTTCACATGGTTACTAACTTAACTTCGCAGACACACGCCCACGTATAACCTTCTCCTCTCCTACACTATATATATCTCTTAGCCGCAGCTTCAATAAACTTCGTCAGGAAGTTTTGGAGATAAGCGATAATGGGATTGATCGGTTTCCTCCGTTTGAGGAAACAGATGTCTTTGTCGACTCATACAGACTTTTGAATGTCAGAAAAACAAAGAAAGCGATGCTAAAGTCACAGTCACAAGGCATAATAACTTGAGACCGTACTGTAGTTTCCTTGCGTGATCGAATCAGAAATGAGGACATCCGCTTGAGAACCAAGGTTACCGACGTAGCCCGAAGAATCGCCAGACTTAAGTGGCAATGGGCAGGGCACATTGCTCGCAGAACGGATGGCCGATGGGGCCGAAAAGTTCTGGTATGGCGACCGCGAACCGGAAGACGTTGCGCTGGAAGGCCTCCCACTAGGTGGACCGATGACCTGGTCAAGGTTGCAGGAAACCGCTGGATGAGAGACGCACGGGACCGGTCAATGTGGCGACGCCTGGGGGAGGCCTATGTTCAGCAGTGGACGTCTTTTGGCTGAAATGATGAATGATGATGATGTACTGTAGTTGCCCATTCCAAATCGTAGATCTCTATGGAGAAGAATTAATTAGCAAGCTCTGTCATACTCGTATAATAATAGAGGTGTAGTAGCTGGTACAGCAGTACCGAGTACAGCTGGGTCATTGTACAACCGCATAGCTCGGGGTCGCCGCTGTCGGCAGTTGGCGGCGAAAGTGAACGCAATGCCGAGCGGTGATCTACGCGCGCTCATCTCAGTCTCAGTCAGCCTGTCACTCAACGATTTACATACTGCCCATCATACTGCCTCATGTTTCTGTGTTTATGTGAAGGATTGTGGCACATTGTGATTTAGAATAACTTTGTATTTGTCTGTCATCGACTCTGTTCTATGTTATGATAGGGATTAGTGGACCATTGTACGAGAGCCCTTCAGAAGCAGATCAAAGCCAGCCTTCGTAGGGCATCCGCAAAGGATCTTGGTTTACCAAGAGTTTTCTTGTGGATTCTCGTCGTCGACTCAGTCCTTCGTTTGTAACGGAATATTTACCATATTTATTATTTATTTCGAGTTTCTTTCATATCTGACTGACAGTCATACATACACATGAACATAGAACCTCCTTCTTTTAGGAAGTCGGTTAAAAACGTTTCTTATCTAACAGATAACTGACGTAAGCTGCGAATGCGTAGATTCATCATCATAGAACTTACAAGAATTAGAATGATTTAGCGTGACGTGAGCGAAGTAAACGAACCTTACCATTTTAACTCTACGCCCGCAGTTTACATTCAATGAACGAAGGTCACAAATTAAAACGCAATGAATGACTCAACTATGCGTGGGCAGAGAGAACAGCTAAGTTTCCACTTCTTACGTCATCAGCGTGTAATGTTCCACAGCTGGGACACTGGCATCCTCTCCATGAGATACCACCATGCGTGGGTAATCATCAAATGACTCCTCCCGCTCTGGCGGCCCATGTTCCTTCTAAGCCCTTTGAGTCCGGGGCCGCAGCCCCGAGTACCATTATCATGGAAAACATCGTGAGGAAACCGGCATGTCTTAAAACCAAAATATTCGAAGACATGTGACATCTACCAACCCGCACTGGTCCCGCGTGGTGGATTATAGCTCATACCTCTCCTAGAGAGGAGGCCTGAGTCCCTGCAGTGGGAACATTATAGGCTGATGATGACTGTAAGTATCTACCACAGTATCACCACTCACTCAATTTTTGTAGAGAATTCATAGAATAAACCACAAACTAGTACCTACCTACAAGGCTTTTAAAACTACGATGTTTCCACTCAAAAGTTAGGGTTATCACACTTTCCATTACCCATAATAACCTTTTTTTTTTAAACTAATTCAATGAAAACTTCAATTTCCGTCATAAAATAACAAAACAACTGTAAAAATCAACGGCACCATTCATTTTCCTAACAGTACACTCAACCGCATACAATACTAGTAGTTATACTTTGAGAGACCCTTTAAATCCGTAGCAATAAGGTCGGTTTTCGTAGTTCATGTTTCGCTTGTACGTGCATTTGAGTGTACTACGTCAAATTACTATCAAGTAGAGTTCATTCGCCTTTCGTGTTGAGTCGTGACATCGCGACAACCCTACGTGTAGGTGGATACGACTTTAGACCTTATTTCTTTTACCACAAAGGATAAAATTGCATGCAAAATATAGTAACATTCTATTTAGAACTCTATGTTGACTGCGAATTAGGTAGAAAATTGAATGAGAGGCAAAACTAAAGCTTTTCAAAGCGCGATTCATATTAGTAGGGTTCCGTGAGATTGGTAGTAGGAAACAGGTAGGAAACTAAACATTTTTATTAATGTAAGTAGTTGGAATAGGAGCAAGGATGAGAATACTGCAGTATAACTATTATGGCCTCGGGGACTAGGGGTCAAGCAGATTGCTCAGGTTAGCAAAGGTTGACGTTGTTCTGCATTGGAAAGCTTGATTGCGCTTTGGGTCAAACCTTCTCTACATAGTAGCATGGTAATGGCAAAGAACAATGGCAGCTCCCCATACATTAAATTAGCTGAGATTAAATTCATGCGTCTTTAAATGAAAAATATCTTGTTTAACTCGGCGTCAATTTCTGAATTAGTTTATGCAAGAATATTTGTTCGAGAACTCCGAGAATAATGAAATTCAGTCATGAACTTTTGTAAACATAACCTAGAAAAGTCTGTGACATGAGTTTTCTATTCTATTCTATTTTTGTTTAATGGCAATTAAAGCCGATGTCGACTATTCTGCCAATGTCCAGTGAGTTGGAAAAACAAGTGTGCACAATAAAATAAAAAGTAAAAATATGAATCTAATGTTAGTTAATTATGGTCGCAAATAAAATTCTTCGACACGATGTGGATCTTGTCGGGTTAGTACGGGACTGAAACAAACAAAAAAATATAAATAAATAAATATTAAAATTGTTAAAACATAGATTATACGCGTAGCACACCCACACATTCAAATTTATAATTTAATGTTATTGTGACGGATGAAAATCATCAGCGCCACAAGCAGTTCGGGGGAGGAATATGTTAGCAGGGAGGGGAAATTAATCGGAAGAGGGATTTTAAATTTAGGGAGACGTCTATACAGATCTAGAGGAGGAATGTTGTTTGAGCATTCAAAGAAGATGTGATCCAGAGTACCCTCTTCCAACCCACACTCACATAGAGAAGAGTCCCTAACCCGGATTTTTTGCAAGAAAACAGGAGTACTACAGAAACCTAGACGAATACGACATAGAACTGATATAATAGGTTTCGAGACTTTTTTGTAGCCATAGAACCAAGGTTTTGGTTTTATGATTGGTTGTACCGCGTAATAAAACCTGCCCTTTTTCGATCCGGTGATATTCCATTGATCCTGCCACGATGACTGTAGGTTAGTTCGTGGGAGACTCAATAAGTCATACCCCTGAATGCTATTGTGGGAAAGATCAGCTACTGACGATGAGCAAGCATCTTTAGCCGATGCATCAACGCACTCATTTCCCTTAATACCACAATGACTAGGTATCCAAACTAGCTGAACCTCTTTTCGATTGGTAGCACAAGATAATAATGATTCTTTAATTTGTAGAACCAGGGAGCTGTGCAATTTACTTTTAAAAGGGTTTTGTTTTAAGGCTTGCAGGCAGCTAAGAGAGTCTGTGAAGATTACGGCTTTGTATATATTATGGTGAGACTGTATAAAGCGACAAGCTTCCAATACAGCCACACACTCACCAGTGAATACAGAAGACTCCTTAGGACACTTAAACTGTAAAATTATTTTAGAGCTCTGGTAATAGACCGCCGCTCCAGTGTGGTTAAATTCGGTTAATTTCGAAGCATCCGTAAAAAATAATTGAAAACCATTCCATCGCTCGCCCACCACCGCGTTGAACGCCGAGTTCGCTGACGGGGATTTTTTGGATATACCAATGTTAAAGATAATATTTGGAACATAGCTTAAAACTTCATACGTAAAATGAAAAAGGGGCAATCTGGAGAACTGAGTAATAGGGCATGCTAAATTTATAATTTCTCGAAAAGATTTTAGAATTAGGGGTATTTCTTTATTTTTCCAGTAGTTTGAATTTGTACTTATGGCATCTAACTCGTACAATTTTTCTATAAGGGGATGTGAAGTCCTGCACATAAGTCTAGATAAAAATCTGGAGGCCAAATATTGGCGTCTAAGGGCCAGAGGGGGTTCAGCACACTCAACCTGCAACGCGTTAATGGGGGAGGATTTCATACAACCTAAGATGATTCGAAGGCATTTAGACTGAATCTTATCCAGTCCAACCAAGGCACCTTTGTTACACGGGATCAAAAGATACGTTCCATAGTCCAAAACACTACGAATTAAGGCATTGTAGACCAATTTCATGGTGTAGGGGTGAGCCCCCCACCAAACGCCCGCAAGAACTTTTAAAATCGAGATAACTCTTTCACATTTTTTTATAAGGAAATTTATGTGATGTTTGCCGGTTAACTTTGCATCCAAAATGACGCCTAAAAATTTTACTTTGATAACTATTGGAATATTTTGTCCTAAAATGTCGATTGTTACATGAGGAGTGCTTCTTTTACGAGTGAAGATTACTGCCGAACTTTTTGGCGCAGATAGCGACAGGCCATGGCTTAAAAGCCACTGATTCAAAGAATCCAGAGAGAGGCACAAAGATGACGCGGCATCGGCTATTGAGGAATCTGTCACGTACAGGGCAATGTCATCGGCATATTGTAAGATCTGACAATTGTTGTTTAAGCAGGACCCAATATCCGCCGTATACAGGTTGTACAGTATGGGACTGAGGGGAGATCCTTGTGGGAGTCCCTTCCATATCTGCCTCTCATCGAACACCTCTCCCTGGACTCTCAGGACCAGCGAGCGGGACATCAGTAACTCACATATGCATCGTATCATCTTAACCGGTAGACTCAGCTGTTGCAATTTTTGCCTGAGTACTGGAAGAAGTACACTGTCATACGCAGAGGAAATGTCCAGGAAGGTAGCTACAACCGATTCATTTTTGGAAAAAGCTAAGCGTATGTCCGCAACTAAAGTACCCACACTGTCCATAGTACCAAGTCCTTTCCTAAAACCAAATTGGTAGTTCGGCAGCATGTCTCTCGACTCAACAATCCACTCGAGACGGTTTTTAATTAGGTGCTCCAATAATTTGGCTAAGACTGAAGACAAAGCAATTGGCCTAAGACCATTCGGATCATCTGAATGTTTGCCTGGTTTCAAAAGTGGAATAATTACTTGCAATTTCCATTGTTCTGGGACCCAACCATGAATATAAGCAAAATTTAGAATATTTAAAAAGTAAGTTTTAGCCTTGTCACCAGAATGAGTTATAAAAGAATATGGCACACCGTCAATACCTGGAGCTGAGTCCCGGACATGACTGAGTACCACATTCAGTTCCTCCAAAGTAAATGGCGCATCAAAAGGATCCTCTGATATATTTTGAAGGGGCATGTTTACACATTCAGAAAAAACTGGAACGTATGGTGGAGCTATTTTATCAAAAAAAAGTTCAGCTGTTTCCCTATTGATTGGAGAAGAAACTGATGGGGAACACCCATGTCTGAACCTATTGATACTCTTCCAAACTGCTGACACAGGTGTAGAGGGAGACAAAGATGTGCAGAATTTTACCCAACCCGCACGTTTCTTCTTGCGAAGGTGACGTTTGGTTCTGGCATTAATCTGACAGTATGCCAACAGATTTTCAGTGGTCATATCTGCATTGTAACAAACCTCAGCCTCATTCCTGTCCCTGACAGCCGAAGTGCACTCTGGATCCCACCACGGTGGTGATGGAATTTTATTGCGGGCACTGTTTTTCAATGGAAAGCAGGAATCAGCACTGGAGGTGATGGCTGTAACAAAACCCTCATAGCAGGTCTTGGCATGATGGTGACCAAGAGGATCAAACAAACTTGAATTTAAATTTGGCAAAACTTCAATTTTATCCTCCAATAATGATACAAAATTTACCCAATTTGGTTTGGACAAATTATATTTCAGAAGTGGAGGAGAACTTTTCTCTAAATAAGTCTTATTAAACAAAGATATTACTATGGGGTAGTGGTCACTACCATGCGACAAGGATGTGCATTCCCAATGGGCCGAAGCCGCTAACTGAACTGAACAAAATGTTAAGTCAACACAACTCTTTTGTTGTCCAGGAAGGGATCTGCGAGTCGGGCAACCATTATTAAGGATACAGAGATCCAGATCATCCAGAATCTCAACCAAAGCCACACCAAAGGCATCACAGCGCTCAGACCCCCATCTATAATGGTGACAGTTGAAATCACCCATGACCATAATTGGTCCTTGAGTGTTAGAAAACGTGGTTTTTAAAGTATCTAAAAATGCAGGCCGAGGGTGAGCAATGTATATTGAAAACACTGTAATACCTTCCACCCTTCCCGCCACAATACTCATTTCACCTGTGAGTGAAGGCAAAGGAAGGGGCAGAAGTGGGACCCGATTATTGATAAGGAGAGCTGAACCTCCATATCCATCAGATCTGTCACATCTGAGAATATTAAAGTGTGGCATGCGAAAGCTAAGACTTGGGGTGAGCCAAGTCTCAGCTATGGAACAAGCCAAAGGCTTGTATTTATTTAAAAGAAATATGAGGTCGTGCTTTTTATGCCACACGCTCCTCACATTCCACTGAAGGAATACTAGGCGGGACGCCATTTTTAATCGATAAAAGTATAGAAATAAGTTGGTCGGCAACGTTGGACGGTAATTGTGAGCTGGAAGAAGTAGAAGAAATAAGAGTAGGAAGTAGTTTTACCAGAAGTTCAATAATTGAACTGATATGATTAGACGTAGGATTGTTGTTATAAGCACAGCCATTAGGCTGTGAGGGTTGTGGAGAACTGATTATCTGCTGATGAGCAACTTTGTCGTATGAAGGGGAAAGGGGGGCGTGGGTCCTGGGTTTGAGAGTGACAGTTTTGCGGTACGACTGGGTAGTTGGAGAAGATTTCACTATGTTGGCATAGTTGCGGGAAACTATTGGGATCATTTTACATGCCTCTGCATAGGGGATGATTTTTTCGGCCATGACCGTCTTAATCGCCTTCTGCCTGCCATACTCAGGACATGACTGGCTATCGGCAAAGTGATTTCCTGAGCAAAGCGCACAGAAAGCCTCAGCTACTGAAACATTACATCCGTCACCCGGGTGGTCGTGGCCACACTTGTTACAGCGTGGTTTAGACCTGCACAGATTTGCCACATGTCCAAATCTGCAACACTTGCGGCATTGAATAGTGGGATATATGTATTGCTTTACTGGAAGAGATGTGTAGCAGCAATAAATCCTAGTTGGCAGCACCTGCCCATCAAAGGTCAAGACACATGTTTCCGTGGGTTTCCACTCATTGGCCCCGTCTCTTTGCACTTTGCGATTGATGCGTCTCACTTTCAAAATTTGTCCACAACCTGAGGGCACAGTCAAATACGACATCGCTTCTTCTTCAGAGAGTTCTGAGGGAACACCTGTGACAACACCCATCCTTGTGATGTTGAATGTTGGGATTGATGCTGTATAACAGTACTTAGACAAACAACTGTTTATTAGGAAAGAGTTAGCATCCTGAGGGGAAGCAAACTCCACCGAGACCCGGTTTCTGCCGACTCTATTAACACCACCACGAACAATGTTCGCGATGTTGTTGTTCATTAAGAATTTTCCAAAATTAACAGGGTGAAGAGTGGTGCCAGAATTTGGTTGTGTCTCAATACGCGAAACGTGGACAACGTATGGGGCTTTATCCATGACCGAATATTTGGTACGTCCAATTTGGTTTTTTTGCTGCTTGCTTGGCAGAGAAGGAGGCAAAATCTTATCGTCAACATGACGTTTTCGCGTGTTTGGTTGGGATAGAGGAATTTGCGATACATCCATCGCTGTAGCGTTCAAAACATCCGCCAATTGCGATAGTGGGTTCAGTGCGTATTGATGGTCAGAAGAAGTTGAACATTGAATGTCGGGAGGGACTTTATCAGGGGGTTTGTTTTTTTCCATTTTGTGTAAAAACGCAAAAGGGAACTTAAAATAGAACAATCACAATACAAACCTGTTGACGATCACAAGGACAACACAACTACAGAATGACAAGTCACTAAAATATCGAAAAACACTTAAAAAAAGCAAAAAAATTCTAAACACACGTGCTATCCAACAAACACGGTGGCCGAATCCCGACATGAGTTTTACCAATCTATATACCTACAGCTGTCTAAACAGCTTATTTTTTTAGATTTGGGGTAATAGTCTTTTTGCCAGTAATTAATTGGAAGTAATTCATTTATTTTTATACTCCAACATTTTTACACAACACTTTCACTTAGAAATAAACATTATTGTTAATTAATTTCACTCCGTTTTATTACAGTAACAAACTAAAACTAATTATCCACTCAAATGTCCCGGTCCCTCCGGCGACGTTTTTCATTTATATACTTGTAACACTGTACTTACTGTCACTTGACAGAATAAATACAAAATGGCGACACTAAACATGAATAAAAAAAAACCGGCCAAGTGCGAGTCGGACTCGCGCACCGAGGGTTCCGTAAAAAAAATATATTATGTGAAGTAACTAAAAATTTATGGTTTTCGTAATTATTCCTTTATCTATGCTATAAGACGTTGCTTCGTACCAAATTTCAAGATTCTGAGTTCACGGGAAGTACCCTGTAGGTTTTGATTCCCTTGCGAGTGTCGAAAATTTGCGGCATAAACGGGAGTATCTTGATGTAACTAAAAATTTATGGTTTTCGTAATTATTCCTTTATCTATGCTATAAGACGTTGCTTCGTACCAAATTTCAAGATTCTGAGTTCACGGGAAGTACCCTGTAGGTTTTGATTCCCTTGCGAGTGTCGAAAATTTGCGGCATAAACGGGAGTATCTTTTGATCGCGTTGACTTAGAAGTTTGATTTTTTCACAGCTCCAAGAGACCATAGACTTGAGTATTTGATATGAATTTCAGCTTGATACCTCCACGCGTTCCTGAGAAAAAAGGTCTTGACAGACAGACAGACAGACGGACAACAAAGTGATCCTATAAGGGTTCCGTTTTTTCCTTTTGAGGTACGGAACCCTAAAAATCAAATAACTTTTCATTTAAAATATATTTTTTTATCCGGAGTTAACTAGTTAATGTGATACTTTGAAAAAACGTAAAAAAATAATAGAACTGCCTTCGTATATAAGTCACTTTTAGTCGCTCAAATTCAAGTCAGCTAAAATTTCGCCATTGTTCTTTCGTTTCGGAGAAGGAAAAGATCGTGACGAAGTAAAGCCAAGTTAGAGATTCATGGGCGGCAAGAAAACCCTCGACACTAGTTCCCTGGTAGGCACTAAACACAAGATAAAGAAAAAAGACCCCAACAAAAAAATCGTTTCCCAGCAATTATTTAGCGTTGCGTTGAGTTACTTAGTTGGATGTTCAGAATGCTTGGTTGACGGTTTCGTGAAAGGTCCGTGTACACCCTGTATCTATTTAACCTATTACAGCGCAATAGACTGCCTCGTTGGTCAAGGGACGGCTGAGCATGAGGTCCTGGGTTCGACCTTCGACTATCAGATTATCAGTAGCAGCCACGGACCCCGGTCGATGGCAACAGGCTCGCCCTCTATTGCATTACATAGGACACACTTAGTTTACCACTACTGCCTAACCCTTCGAGGATTATGTTCTTTTACAGTGCAAAGGATAATCTACTACAACATAGATTCTGATTGCCCTCGAAAACATAATTATGAATTCAGCAGGCGTTCGCTTCAAACCCCCAACTGCATGCATAATGAACACTAAACTGACATGTATTACAGCGTGCAATACGCATATCATGTCAGCTGTTGAACAATTGAACAGCTGACTACTGCCGACTGCTGACAGGCCAACCATTACTGATTACCGATTAGTTCCGGAGAGAGACATCGCCAAAGCACGATACTTGCGTAACTGTTGCAGACAATGATTGTATAATTAGCAACCGGTGGTGGTAACGTTAACGAGAATTTGATTTTTATAATCACGAAGTGGAAAGAAATAAGCATGTTAAGGACGCATTTACGATGGATAGTCAAATCATTACTTTTTTAAACAAAAGTATGTTTATTAAATACAATGCTTTGTATTTTTAAAATGTTTTTGCGACGAATTGTAGGTAGATGTGCAAGGTACAATTCTTAACTATAAATATAATTTTAGATATGTCCAGTTTCTCAATAAATGTACCGAAGTGAAATTTTTACTTCGGTACATTTATTGAGAACCCGGAATTATGTACAGAAATATTTGTAGTTCAGAATCGTACCTTGCACATCTACCTACAATTCGTCGCGAAAACATTTTAAAAATACAAAGCATTTTCCTTACATAGTATAAAACAAAGTCGCGTCTGTTTGTTTGTTTATTTGTTTGTTTGTCTGTATGCTTAAATCTTTAAAACTACGCAACGGATTTTGATGCGGTTTTTTTTAATAGATAGAGTGATTCAAGAGGAAGGTTTTAATACCTTTTTTGTACCCGTGCGAAGCCGGGGCGGGTCACTAGTATTTAATAATTTACATACTTTTGTTTAAAAAAGTATATAATTTTAGAATATAATTCGCATGGTCAGTTGGTCACAATGAGGAGGGATGAATCGGGTGTGATTAAAAGAGTGAAGAATATAAATGTGGATGGATGGAGAGGGAGAGGAAGACCAAAGAAAAGATGGATGGAGTGTGTGAGGAAGTGAGGAGTGATATGAAGGAAAAATAAATGATAACGTTACGACTGACAGGGCAGAATGGAAGAAAATAACGTGTTGCGTCGACCCCAAATGACATGGGATAAGGGCAGGAAGGTGATGATGGTCCGTTCGTCACACGGTTTCGTTGGGGCTGTTAATCATGTAGGTCGCTCAGACGGGGCTTGCACGTTCAGTCAGGCAGGAGACGATAATATTGAATATTATCCCGACATATATATGGGGATAATATTTATCTGACATACACGCGGGTGGAGCCGCATGCTAAATCTATTTTTAATAACAATAACAACAGCGTTTATTAATAGAGTAACAGTATAGTCGACCAAGAAATTGGTTTACCACTGTAAGGTTGAATATCATTTGCACGTACAAAACATCAAGTGCTATTTTCACGTCAGAATCTGTCAATCTGTCATCCTTAGCGAATAATTATGTTACTGGGAGATGTCATCAAAAGTGGTAAACCAATTTCTTGGTCGACTATACAATAGTATGACATTACGTTTTTATTTGTTATATACAATAGAGTTCATGATTTACTAGAGTATTGATTACAAATAAGATCACACATTCATGACATTACTAATTTTGTGAATTAATTGTACGATTCTGCGTTTTTTGAAATAACTGCCTATCTGACCTCCACAACCCAGTTCCTACTGGGTAAAACGATACCCTTTGGTAAGGCTGGTTAACCGACTTTCGGACTACGACGACTTGTAACGACTTAAACGACTGTCAAAGTTCTACACAAGACAGCCGGGACTAACAAGCTTAACGTGATTTCCGAGGCACAGAAGAAACTTTGTGTGTAATGGGCGGTCACCCACCCACGGATCTACCTAGGCAATCGTGGCTTAACCTAGAGATTGTCCCGAGATGCATCCGATTAGACTGGAAGCCGACCCCAACAAAGGCTATAGGCAGATAGTTAGTTAGTACCCTGTTGTACAATTGTCCCCCGTATTGTACATTGTACAAGGGTCGCACTAAAACGTGTCGACAACACCTCGTAGCTCTGAACACACCCTGCTTAGTATCGATCCGAATTACCTTTGATGTAGATATAACGTGGGCTGGCGAATAGGGACACCTATTCCACGACCGGACGATATTCTTTCTGGATATTAGTGCAGCTGAAATGAGAGTGAACTATTTGGCTGGTGATGGTGATGTTTTGTTGTGTAGAGCATTCATCTCTTATCAGAAGTTCTGCTTTCAAAACCAAATTATTTTATTTCAAATATGCCTACATGGGCCTACTTGTACAAGTCGACAAAAGGGTGCACAGTTCGGGGTGGTTCGGGTTAGTCGATTCCTATGGAGAAGAACCGGTAAGAATGTATATAACCGGTATGTATGTTTACTTACTCTTTTAAAATAATTTGGTTTTACAAATAACTCTATGTGACAGCATTAGTACTTAGATATGGGGGGACTTTAAAGGGTGATGGTTTTATGTGTGGTGGTGTAATCACAGGTATAAAATAATGTAACGTATAGGCGTTACCTACATTATTTTATTTGATCACCAAAGGGTGAGGCAGAGGTGTTCCTAGCTAGTAGTACACCCATATCTCGTCAGTTAAGTTATCCCATGTAACAGCTAGGGGCCGGTGAAGGAAAACATCGTGAGGAAACCGGCATATCTTAGAACCAAAAAAAAATCGAAGACATTATGACATCATTACATCAACCAACCCGCACTGTGTCCGCGTGGTGGATTATAGCCCATCCTTCTCCTAGAGAGGTCTGAGTCCCTTCAGTGGGAACATTATAGGCTGATGATGAACGGGGGCCGAGTCTGTTGCCATATTTGCCATCAACCGTGCACAAATCTAGACTTCTGGCTTCTACTGAGAAATTCTTGATAAAAACCCCAATAAGTTGAATTGCTCTAATATCGTTTTCTTTTCTCAATCTGGCTATGTAATATTAACAGCCGCATCATCATCATTCATCATCATTTCAGCCAAAAGACGTCCACTGCTGAACATAGGCCTCCCCCAGGCGTCGCCACATTGACCGGTCCCGTGCGTCTCTCATCCAGCGGTTTCCTGCAACCTTGACCAGGTCATCGGTCCACCAGGCCAACAGCCGCATACTATAACGTAATACCAATTAAAAATGTAAAAAGCAAGTATCGATAACTAATGAAACCGAAATCAGTAGTAAGTACTGATGACCGCCTGTCTGTGTCACCTCGCGACAACGAGTAGTGACGGAATGGAGTGCTCACTCACGTCGTGTTTGCTGGCGCTCCGTCTTGTGATGTAATTAGAATAAAGCGTAGACGCAAGAGTCAAGCTTGTATTATCTAAAACAAGAGCTGGATATGGAAATACTCAAAGAAATTCCTCAGTAATGTTCGAATCAGCCGGATGCTTATTCACTCTTAGAAATTTTGCATAGACTCATAGAGCAATTAAATAAGTGATCGCCCCCTAGGGTATTTAACTCGGGAGAGCTAGTAGCCACTAGCCAGACTGTTCAGCGCTTCGAATATAGGTACGCTCAGTAATCGCGTTTACGACTACTACTCAATTTATTTGGGGTCGGCGCAGCTTGTCTTCTCCCATACTTCTCTATTACTCGGTATCTCAGCAGTCATCTCCTTTCTAGCCATATCATCCTTCACACAGTCTATCCATCATTTCTTTGGTCTTCCTATACTCTTATACCCACACTACAAGGCCTACAAGCCAGTAACGATCGCTCATCATCAAGCACTGTCCTTCCACGCGCTACCTCCTCCATGGCCGCTGCCCATTAGCGTGGCTCGCGTGAGGCACGCACGTCGTATATATCTATTATTTATTATTTACTACCTAATGTCTGACAAACATATCGCATAATAATATACCCGACCTGTCCACTAACAAGCGAAACTGGTCATTTCACTTATATTAATGAGCGATTTTACCTTGTAACGTGAGTTGTCTGAATGAGCTGTTCCGTTAATTAACTTATCATCATTTCAGCCCGGTTGGGTACCTATAGGCCTTCTCTTTTTGTCTGCTACTCCTTTGTGGTGATCTGTGCATCCCTCATCCAACCGTTTCTCGCGCTCCGGAAAATATCGTCGTCGTCGCTGGTTTATTAATTATCTATGAAATATGCATTGCCCAACAGTGTCTTCATTATGACACTTTTAAAACCACCCGTACACCATTTACTAAGATTTTTCTACGAGCTTCACTGAGGTAGACCGCTTGGTTCATTCCCAAAAGAGGCTGAATTCCGCCACAGTCGGAATATAACCTGTGACGAAGAACTTATCCAACAGAAAAAAAGGAATATCTGCAGGTCTGCTGGGTGCGCCGCAACTGTGAGGACTTACATAGTGTAAGTTTTTATGCCTATTCGATCGTATATGAGGGGTCAGATAATGCTGGGGCACTGACTGCATTAGGTCCACTGTTGCTGTGTCAATGTACGCTGTATATCATTGTATTACATAATTCTATACAATCAGTAAAAAATATACAGCCAGATAAACAAACAGATAGACATGCAAATAGCATGCAGCCACGCACAGGTGTTGCCTCCGTGCACCGTGTTGAAAGCACGGACACACAGCGTGTCGAATGCACAGACACACGGCCTGTGCACGCAGGTTCGTGCGTACACCATGCGCAATTACATGCTAAAGTTAATTGCAATAATAAACATTTATCTTGAACCTTCTTCTCAGAAATAATAGTCGAACTTCAAAAACTTCGAATTGTTACGAGGCGCGGTGAGTGAAAGGCTTTCAGGTTTAAGCCAGCCATCTTAGACTCCAGGATACTCGAACAGAATCATCATGGAAGCTTGTTCAAGTAGTAATTACAAATCTTCTGAAAGGTTCCACTCCATCTAACAGCATGGAATCGGTTAGGGCCAGGAGCAGTGAGGTTATGCGTATAAAAGTGGCAACATCGACATTGCTGTCAGCAGCAGCACCCTCACAAAGAGCAGCTCTAACAAATGATGGTTTTGGGCGAATACGAACGAACATGGAAACAAGCCATCCGTAGTGACAAATGCACTCGTTGCGTTCCCCCGCTAAATCGATCGAAGGATACCTCTGTATATTTTCATTATCCGTGAACTTGCATTTTTTTTTTTAAACTGTGTAAGTAATTATTTTTGAAGTTTCTAGAATTAATAAATGGAACTGTAGATGTTGATGATGATGCCATCTAGCCAATTTCGGCCACATTTGCTCATTTGAATTATCAAGAGAACTTTGTTTGAGATTAAAATGCTTTGACTACATTTGAAATGCGCGATCGCGTCAAACCAACGCTTAAGAGGAAACGCGAGTGGTCTTTTCTCCATACAAACGCTCTCGCCTGTTTTCTTTTTGGTTAATGACCCTAGAGCAATGGTTTTTTACAGAATAATAAATATTAACTATTTCTATGCCCCTATGTTTTCCTTTTTGGTGATAAATTATTTTTATAAGCACTAGAACCCTCAAAAAATGCTCAAAATTGCTTGTTTAGATCGCTGTTAACAGAGTCCTAGTGTACAAATTTGACAACTATTAACGAAAAAAGAAAAACATAGCGGCGTAGTATATAACCTCCTTATTCATTGTCTAAAATATCTTTTAAATTGGTTCAATATTGGAGGAGGAAACAGGCGAGAGCCAAACCTCGAATTCTAACTTTTTTCTACAGTTGTCCTTATCGCACGAATTTGAGGGCAGGAGGACGGAGAGAGACAGCGATAGTAGAAAGAGACAGCACTCGCATTTCCTCTTAATCCCTACTGCGCTCAAATATCCTGCCCTTAAGAGGAAACGCGAGTGCTGTCTCTTTCTACTATCGCTGTCTCTCTCCGTCCCCCTGTCCTCAAATTCGTGCGATAAGGACAACTGTAGAAAAAAGTTAGAATTCGAGGTTTGGCTCTCGCCTATTTCCTCCTCCAATATTGAACCAATTTAAAAGATATTTTAGACAATGAATAAGGAGGTTATACAGGATTATTTTTTATTCAGTGCGCAAATTTTTTTTGGTGGTTCAGTATCAGTAATAGAACATATTTCCATTATTAGTTCAAAACTTTTTTTTAAATTTTTATCCGACTTTAAAACAGCAAAATATGGGCACTATCTATTCGTAACAATATTGAATGAGCGCGCGTGCCTACCGGCAGCGGGGGTGAAACCCGGGCGGGCGGCAGAGAGCACAGGCGGGCTGAGGCGAGCGCCCCGCTGCCCCGCAGTCTGCTCACGCATGCGCTATCGTGACGTCGCGTCCAATCGCTTTCCCGCGCAACCCCCGTGCCACGCATGTCATACTCGTACATAACAGACCTACAACTGCCTCCAAGTCACAATGTCGGACTTTACTAACCGCGAGTCTTATGAGATGGTGCGGGCGGGTGTATCTAATAAGTGGTGAAAGTCTACGAGCAGCTCGCAGAATGTATGCTTGGGAAAGCATTCCCCGAATACGAGCATTCTAAACCCCATAAGAAAGGACCATTCTAGCAGCCACTCAAAGGCTGCTTGATCACGGTCAGTTCATTACCTTTTACATTATCTTTTTTCTTTACTTTACAAATCACTAGTTTGGAAGTTACTAAACCGACAAGTTCTAACGTGCCGTACCTATCAGCTGTTCTGTTCCCGCTGTACGCGTGACCTCGAGTCATTCGAGTTCAATGTATGAAATTATGAATGCGAGTCGCGGCTGGTAGGTACTCTGCAACGCGGCGGTCAGCTGATCGGTTGAGGAGGAACACTTTTTCATTTGTGCATTGAACAGTTTTTGATTTAAAATGTCTTAAAATGTTTATTATTAATTTATGAGTTAAGTAGGTACGTAGTTATTTACTCTGCGATATTACAAACATAAGATTGGTCTGCAGATTTTTGTGATACTTAGCTAGCTTGTTATGTGTAGTATCAAATAACACAGTCATAACAAACCATTTAAAACGAAAGTTCTAGCTTATTGCAGATTCAAGTTAAAATGTTTGGCAAATTATTTTTGTAATCATTGGGACATAACTTACGAAAGGTTGAGTACTATTCGGTGCACATCTACCTAACGCTTTGGAGATTACAGGCGTGATGTTATGTTATCGTTAAATCTTGCCAAAAGGACAATGTAGTCTCTTTTTACAACTTTAAAAATCCTCGCCACCCCGCTCGTACCCCAATGCACTACGAGTTTCCGACAAATACATTTTGTTTAATTTTTATTCACTAAATTGCAATGATAAATAAATTAAGTACCTACCTACATCATTACACTCCACTACACACAGTAGGTAAGTCCCTGGTAACTAAGTAAGCCATAGATCAACGAACTAAGCGGCGCACGCGTTTGTTTAGTTGTCGGCATACAACAAAGTGCCTGTGGCTCTGATCCAGCCCGCCGCCCGCCGCGCCGCCCCCGGCGCGGCACCTACAAAGAAATTCTAAGTTTTAAGAATGTTTAGTTCGGATTTATGCGTTATCGAGTGTGCATGTCATTGTGTATTTTCATAGCGCAAGGTTTTAGTTATTATGGACATTTGCTAATAATTGCAATGCGTATTGTCAGACTCAGTACCATAATCGGGCGTGTGTCGTGCGTGTTGTGTGTGTGAATGTGATAGTGATTATGTCAGTAACATAGGTAGACTAGTGTTGCTACTGTGAGTACCTACATTGTTTGTGTGCGAGCGTGTTTTAGCTGGTTGGTCTTGTTTTTGAACGATGCCAGTTATCAGTACTCACCGTGGGAATACCTACGTAAGTACATTTTAACTGTTGCGGTATGGGCTATGGAAATACCATCGAGGTCATTCGAGGTCGTACGCTGACTAGAGCAGATCATGCGTCTGTTTTCACGTGCAGTGGTCACCGATACTAGATCAGCTAGATGACAACAAAGCGATCGACAAGTACTTTTCGTGCTAGTATCTAGTTGAATCGAATTTAATTTACCTAATACTTTTAGCTAGGTAAGTTTATACGCTGAGTAGCGTATGGGTTTATTGCCATGCCTATCTACCTACTTCACAACACGCTGGAACGTGGCGCGTGGTGCGCGCCTCCGGCTGTGTGCCATGTCCGTGTAAGCAAAACGCACACATAGGAATAGTCTGGCGGTAGTACGAAAAACTAATGAATGAGCGCTTCGCTACGGGCGGGCGCGGGGGGCAGCGCGCGGCCGCGAGTTGCCATAAAATCAATTTCAAAGTAGACATTTCTCGTTAACGATATCTTTATTTTTTTGTATTAAGAGTTATTAAAATAAAAAATACGTATTTAATGAAATACATTTAAGTTTAATTTTACAAAGTTTGCGCACTGAATAAAAAGTATTCCTGTATACTACGCCGCTATGTTTTTCTTTTTTCGTTAATAGTTGTCAAATTTGTACACTAGGACTCTGATAACAGCGATCTAAACAAGCAATTTTGAGCATTTTTTGAGGGTTCTAGTGCTTATAAAAATAATTTATGACCAAAAAGGAAAACATAGGGGCATAGAAATAGTTAATATTTATTATTCTGTAAAAAACCATTGCTCTAGGGTCATTAACCAAAAAGAAAACAGGCGAGAGCGTTTGTATGGAGAAAAGACCACTCACGTTTCCTCTTAACCCAGGGCCACTGTGCCCCAGAGTAGCAACACCCGCAGTGTACCACAGTACCCGTGTACCGAGTGACCCGGCAGTCACAGTTGACCCGCTACACTTGGCACCCTGCCCGACCCACTTACCAGTTAACAACACAACTTTGGGCTATTTCTTACTAATTCAACGAAATATGTGTCAGAGTTTTTTAGAATTTTCCAATGTATCTCTAAGCTTTGTTCATTTTGTTAAAATAAATGTGTGAGTAATAGAAAGATGTCGACGACATTTTATGTTATTTATATCGTTTCTTGTTTACGTGGGTGTATCGTAAATGCGGATATCTTACTGCTAATACTTGATATTTTTTTCATGTAAATGTGGGAATCGACAACGTTCTACCCTTATGATATAACGACTTATTTTTAGCGTGTCGATAACAATTCAAGTTGAGCCGGCCCAGAATTTGGCCACGAGTTTGGCACTTTCAGTAGCCTGCATCAGCTCCTGTGATGTGCAAATAACAGCATAATTATGACAACTGCTACGTTAATGGCTGACAGAGACAGCTGCTAAGCTGAGCTACACGACAACGATGGGGCTCTGCAAAAATGAGTTTTTGGAGGTCAATGTGCCATGCCATTACTACGGCCAGGTAAATAACTGAAATCCTGTCTAAACTACTGCTCCAAACAAAGATATGACCAAAACCAACCAAAACCTCTATTACGAAATAATATCAGTCATTGAAACTACCGATCGAGTTGGTAGCCAGTAGCCACCAGCCGATGGTTATAGCTTCGACATAATAATCGATAACAATCATTTCGCACGAACGACCACAAATATCCCGTCACCGGCCATTCAACAAACGACTTTCAAACTTTATTTTGAGAGAGGAATTCCTGTAGGCTATGCAAATCCATACTAATATTATAAATGCGAAAGTAACTCTGTCTGTCTGTTACTCTTTCACGCCTAAACGGCTGAACGGATTTTGATGAAATTTGGTACAGACATACCTAGTTTGGAACTTGAGAAAGGACATAGGATAGTTTTTTTTTTTTTTTTTCGCGAGATAAACCAAAAATCTGCCGGAAGTCACTATTCCACGCGAACGAAGTCGCGGGCAAAAGCTAGTATTATTATAATTATTAACATCATCTACCTAGCCTTTTCCCAACTATGTTGGGGTCGGCCAGGCTAACCGGATGCAGCTGAATACCAGCTCTTTACATGGAGCCACTGCCTAGCTAACCTCCACAACCCAGTTAATAGTAAAAACGATACTCTTTGGTAAGACGGGTAGTCAGACTTTCAGGCCTCTGACTACCTGTAACGATAGCCAAAGATCTAGCTATATGGATTTCGAGACATGGCGGAAGCTCAGTATTTTACCCATCCACGGACGAACCCAGGCACACGTGGCTTAACCTAAAGATCGACTCGAGCGGCAGATATTATGAAGTCACGCGTTACGTATTACCTTGCTAATCTTTAGAAAGACATGGCCTCATAATATTTTCAGTGTAACGACGCGAAGCTCTTCGCCCAAACGTTCATGACCTCATAAGCAAGCTCCGCACTACGCCACGAGGATGACTCAGCACAACAGCAGCCCCTTATACGACTACTTTATACCTCGTAAACAACTTTGACACGACGCGGGTCCCAGTAAAAGTGCCTAATAAGAGTTTTGGCGCAGCTGAACTTCACTGTGACCATAAAACAAGTCGGCTTTGTCTCCGTAATGGCAATGTTTCTGTGATGTCACTGGTATTTCAGATCAGATGTGCTTACGGTCGGTCCAAGCAGAACCGCGAAATCCTCGCTCAATTTATTGGCTGCATTGAAAATAGTACCGGATTGACTATTGTCTAAAGTAGAAAATTGTATAAACATCGATGCGGACATCAACCGTTGCCTTCGCAAGCATGGGACTGGATTGTGGCCTTGTGGGCCTTTAAAACATGGTAATACAGTTCTATTTTTGATGCAGCCAGTAATTTGCTCGCGCATTTATTCCGTGAACTGACCCTTACGGTTCATGACACCAGGCCAGTCAAGCAACACACGTGTGTATGTCCTGTTTCCGTCACGAAAGGCCCGGTATCCACCAAACCAGAGAGGAGCGGAGACAAGAGATGTGCGGAAATCGCTCAACAGCATTAGTTAAAATTTACATCTGGTCTTTCGCCCTTCCTGTGATTGGTCGAATTTGGCGTATCTCCTCCCTTCTCTGCTCGTCTCCGCTTTGGTGGAAACCGGGCCTTACGTGAGGGAAACAGGTGATACACGCGTGTGTTGCTTGACTGGCGTACACCCACTTTCAGCGTGATCAATCGAACCGGCAGGTTCTGTCAGTAGCCATATGTGGTATCTCTTCATCTTGTGACCTTCCCCTAAGACACGCTTATAAGCGCGTCAACGTCAACTCTCGTACGAGTCCCGCGTGTGACAAAAGACGCATAAATGTATACGCACTTCCACTTGAGTGCCACATAGGAACAAACATACAGGCTGATAAACCCGTAAGTACTCTCCTGTAGTCGGACATAAAAGCTCGTGGGCAAACTGTGGTAACTAATTTATTTACCAATAAGTGGACCATAAGCATTTTTACCATCCAATTCCATGTTAGTATTAGTCATAACTACTCATAACGCGGCCTTGACCGGTGGCATAAAGTATAGTAATCAAAGGAACGATACTTGCATCAAATTGGCCTGTACTTATTCTCGGTATAGCCATTGCTCATATCTACGAACCTCGCGTGGTAGCATGGGTACGTGGGTAGCAGCCAAGCAGCCCTGGATATAACGACAAACAGTATCGATTTGTATTGTATCGCTTCCATTTACATATTTACATCGTTTCGAGCCCTTGCTCTGTTTGCGTTGTTTAGACTACATTTTTACAGCTCTTTCGCACAACACGGTTTTTTTTCCTGAAAGGGACATGGCAGGCAGGCATTCCTGTTTGTTTAGAAAATTTTCAGACTCATGTAATAAGGTGATCCCAGTGGTTTACGAAGATATGCCTATAGTGCACTCATATTTCGCTATTTAAATGGGGTAACACTCTTGGAGCTTGGTACAGTGCAATCAAATTATCTTGGCAGGTCCGAACTTCGTGCAGGTTATTTTGTTACAACTAATCTGCCGCGCTAATTAGAAACGCAGTATAGAAGGTTTTTTGGAAAATTGAGTTACTTATAGATTCTAAATCCTCGTAATGAGCTCTATGTAGTGATTTGATCCTTATTTTGATAGCTCTTCTTGAAGTGGTATTTTTATTATGCAAAAACGCAGCATGTTTCCTGCTGACAATTAAATTACTAAGCACAACTGCAGTAAGACACATTACTGCTCTTTGCCTTACAGTATTTGTATAAACTTATTTTTTTCTACTAGTAAGAAACGCAGTAAGAAACACTTGCTGCTTTTATGATTTGTAAATTATGTTTAGTGAATAATTTAAGGATACTACGTATAAATGCAGTAATATTACTACTTATAAAAGGGCCACATACACTTTAGATTTTAAAACAAGCCACGATGAAAATGAGTACCAAATCCTAGATTTCCTTCAAATTAAATTTATGAAGAATCAAAATTTGCCTGAGGTTAGACAAAAACACGCCCCTAGGGGTATAAAGGCTTGGCTCCCAGACTGGAGCGGGCTGCGGCTGCCTTTAGGTGGCTCTTGCCCAATCTGGGGGGCCAAACGCCTCCTGCCGGAGGCCCGAAACGCCCGGATGCTTCCACTGCGAGGATCGACCGGAGGACACGGTGGAGTACACTGTGGAGGCGTGCCCTGCTTGGGCGGAGCCCCGCCGTGTTCTCGTAGCGGCGATCGGCGGCGGCGACCTCTCGCGCCCGGCCCTGGTGCAAGCCATGGTCCGGGGCGAAGAGGAATGGGACGCCGTCGCCTCCTTCTGCGAAGCAGTGATGCTAGCGAAGGAGGTGGCGGAACGAGAGAGGGAGAGAACCTCTCAACGTCCCAGCCGCCGCGGAAGGCGCTCCGGGCGTCGGGGGTCACGCGATGACCTCCGGCCACCTACTACGCGGGCCTGTGGACGGTGAGTAATGGACTAGCTCGCCGTCCGGCCGTCGTCATGACGGCAACAGACCGTGTCGGCGGCGCGTACGTGTTCCACGCGCGCCTCAAAGAGATGTCAGCAATATGGAAGGGGCCCGCAAAGGCCGACGCCTGTCGGGGCTGTGGATTATCGAAAGGTTAACGCGGCTCCGACACAAGGGCGAAGAAGGAACATGGGTTTGGTTTTTAGTCAGTAGAAGTCTGACACTTCCCTTCGCTCTGCCCAAGAGCGGGGGGGAGGGGGGGAGGGGGGGGGAGGGGCGGGTTATTCGATGATTTTACACCCACCAAAAAAAAAAAAAAAAAGGGGTTTATAGGCGACAACTAAATCAGCCATAATTGATAAGCTTTTAAATCTAATGCCCGATACAAGGAAGAAATTTTGGCTGAATTTGCCCGTAAATAATAATAATGAAACTGATATCGAAGAGGCCTGATAGTTCTATAATACTTTTTAAATATTTGAATGGTTTTGTTAAAGTTTTTTTTTTGTATTAGTAGTCATAAAGATCTTTTTAATGATAAGTTCTCAGACGTGCGAATAATTCTAACACTGACTGATCTCCGTATTTGCCATAGACATAAATCACTAATTAGCTGTGATTAAGATAATTAAAATTTTATTGTTCGAAACAAGGAAGGAAGTTTGGTTGAAGTTGATTAATGAAACTGATCTTAAATAAGTGTGACCTATTTTATATTAATATTCCTAGATTTTGTAAAAACTCAAGAGATTGTTACTAGATTTCATTATTTCACTGTAATTAGTGATAATTATAAGTCCTTGTTACTATAAGTAATATTAATCTATGATTTTGATCTCAACATAATGCAATATACCTAATACTTGGCTGTGGTTATAATAATTATTAGTTTTAAGTTTTATTTGGTAATTCTAATAAAAATACACTAAAGTAGTTGTACTATTTATTTCTTCTTGATATTTAATGGGTATAACCTAGTTATTGTGGTTTTTTACGTGTATACACTAATTTCAAAGCTAATAGTCACTCTTTAACTGCGGTTATGGTTTGTAGTCAGGCTAAGCACAACTATATGAAAATATTTTATTACTAATAATAAAGGCAGTAACTGTCTGTGATTAAGATAATTTCAATATTATGTTTTATTTGCTATTTAAAATAACGTAATTAATTAAATATACGTTGTTTTATTTAATTAAGAAGTGGTTAGGATGAATATAACCAAGTAATTCACATCCCTTTGACTGGCCTGTTGGTCTAGTGGTTAGTGACCCTAACTGCTATGCCGGAGGTCGTGGGTTCGATTCCCACCCAGGACAAATGTTTGTGTGATGAGCACGATCATTTGTTCTGTGTCTGGGTGTAATTTATCTATAATATGTATGTATTTAGAAATATATAAGTATGTTTATCAGTTGTCTAGTACCCATAACACAAGCTCTGCTTAGCTTGGGACTAGATGGCGTTGTGTGATAGTTGTGGAATATTATTATTATTATTATTATCTAAATACTATTTTTAACAGCTATAAGTCACTATTGCACTGCGTTTATAGTTTGTAGTCGGAGTGATAATAATAATTGAATAAAATAAAATAAACGCAGTAAACTGGGTTTGCTAGTAGAAAGCGCAGTAACTCCAAACTTACTGCTGTTACAGCTTGTAATAGTGGAGTTAGTTTTGAAGACCCTGCTAAGCATAAATAGTTTTTATTTATTTAAATTAGTTGTATTAAACATATAGAGAATTGGGTTAGTTCATAAGAAACAGTGCATATTCAGCTATACGTGTAAATCAAAACATATTTGCAAACTTTCAAAATTACATCTAAAACAACAAAATAAAAGTAATTTTTTTTTGGCGCCATTTACTCGAAACTACGAATAACCTCCTTACTGCACTTCTAATTAGCGCGGCAGTAATGTCTAAAAGTGTTTTGATATTTATTTTATTTCTCACTGTATTATATATTAGATACTAGCTGATGCCCGCGACTTCGTTCACGTGGAAATTTTGATGAGTGACTGTCTCGTTGATTGAGTGACAGTGAAATTAGTGATAGCTTTGATTTCCACATCAGCTGTTCCAGATCTTCAAACTTTATACGACAACAGAGAGTGCTCATCAGGCTGAACAATTCTTGCTAAGACGTCATTCCTATATATGTTATAGTGTAGCTGGGCTCTTGGACTTCCACATCAGCTGTTCCAGATCTTCAAACTTTATACGACAACAGAGAGTGCTCATCAGGCTGAACAATTCTTGCTAAGACGTCATTCCTATATATGTTATAGTGTAGCTGGGCTCTTGGAGTTCCACAACAGGTGTTCCAGATCTTCGAATTTATTCTCTTTGCAGAAAATGCTCATCACGTGGAACAATTTTTGCTATGGTACCATTTTTGTACCTCTTATAGTTAAGCTGGTCTGTTGCGGTTCTGCATCAGGTATTCAAGTTTCCAAGATAAATTATAGCCTATATGTTGGCCAGACTTAATATCTATACAACAAAAAAAGAACCATTCAAATCCGTCGAGTAGTTCCGAAGATTAGCGTGTACAAACAAACAGACAAACAGACAAACAGACACACAGACAAACAGACAAACAGACAGACTTTTTTTTTTCGATTCGTGCTCTATTACTGTTTCTAAACCCCCCTCAATTATTATTTTTTTAATATATTCAATGTACAGACACAGTTTTTTTACTGTTTTATTATATGTAATATAGATTTTCTGATCGTATAGGTATTCGTTTATCTGGCAATAACAGTTTTCTTCACAAGTTTACATTTAAACTTACTTCATTCAAAAGTTCGCAAAGCCTATGTTCAGACCTGTCAAGATAATTTGATCGTACTGTACAAGCAAATAAATACAAATGCCCAGCAGTGGGTGAACTGGTGAAGTCGGGATATGGATGATCTTTACTAAAATCTCTTGATTATGGCTCAGACTGGTTGCTATTCAGGATTATCTAATGGAAAAACCCATTATCACATCCTGGACTCCAACTCATTCGCAAAATAAATGATTTCTGATTTCTGAGGATCGAAAGACCTGGTGCTCAGCGGTACCAGCACTACCAGCCCTTGTATATTTTCATTTGTCTAAATTGTGGATATTTCACAAAGCTTTTACCAACATATCTACTGAACATGCAATCGGACGATTTAAACAAATGCCTTTTTCATAAAACTATGCATCCCCGGAAACGCTGAATTACAATAAATTAAGTTTACATCTCTCATATTCGGTAAGTAGGTCCTTATTACCCCCAAATGGGGCTTGTAGGTGACCAATTAGCGCTCCAGGGCATTAATGTCGCAAGAAAAGCCCTAGGGCGGTAAGTAATTAAAAAATAGTAGATTAGTAGCCAAGGGCTGTAAGGCATCAATTGCAGCCCGAGATATTTAGGCGCACGAGCGCAGCGAGGGCGCCAATAGTTCGAGGGTGCAATTGATGCTTACACCCGAGCTAACTACTCTGCTTTACATCTCGATTATGAGGTAAGAAGGAAAAACCGGCATTACAAGAATAAAGTTTTCAAATATCTCTCTTTACAACTTTCAGGCAAAATATTGTTAATTGCTGCTTCAGCTTCCATTTTCATTGAATCGGGAGTGCAGCTTATATCTTCATCACTTGCAGAACTCATGTTTTTTTCCTAATTAGCACTTAATTATAAAAAAAACAAACAATATTTAAAGTAAAAGTTTTCTATTACCGCCTTTTTCATCTCTTTTTTTAATTTTTTTTTTTCAAGAACGAAATTGAGCTTCGCCGTTCGATATTTAAAATTGATGACTATTAAGCCTCCCCCACACAGGCGCGTTTTCGTAATCATATCTGTTGATATGAGTTCTTAGAACATTTGGTATTGGGACGCAGAAACGCGAAAACGCAGAACCGCAAAAACGATCCTGTGTGGGGGAGGCGTTATACTCATACGAAGACAAGGCTGAATAGCGAAGCTACCTCTTTTGTCATTGGGCTGAATGCATGATGTCTATTGCCAGTATGATGGTTAGATGTACGTGAACTTTTTGAAAGAGTGAAGTGTTTTTTTTTAATTACTTACCGCCCTAGGGCTTTTCTTGCAACATTAATACCCTAGAGCGCTAATTGGTCACCTACAAGCCCCATTTGGGGTTAATAAGGACCTACTTACCGAATATGAGAGATGTAAAAAACACTTATTTACAGAATTAAAAGAAATGAGGTCGATTCTTTTAAATATAACAATTTACGATGATTTTATTCAAATATTTACGTTACACACCAGGGTTTCATAAATCAAAAGAACATGCACACTGCATTATTTGCTACGAACATTGCCTCAAACTTCTGAAGTCCCCTGTTTGCCTAGTACTTCTTAAAGTGAGTATCGATTCTTCCGGAACTTTCTGGATGTGTGGCCTTTTTTAATACTATGATGTCTATGTTTACGTGTCTCTTTCACTCTTAATATAAGGATGTGCGTGTGAAAAGGACAGTAAATAAATATGAGACATAGTGTAGTGGTATGTTTACCCACACATGCACACCACTTGCGAGCTTATAAGTGCCTATGACGTTGCACCGTCAAGTTAAGTTCGAAGTCTCGCGTCCCCGTGACAACACATATAGTCGGTTACTACCCGTTACTCGTGTCAATCATTTATTGTAGTATTGTACCGTGTTTAGTTATAGTAAATACTATTAAATTCATAGTGCAACATAGAATTGGACATTTCATTTTATCTAACTATAGAACCTATATCACGTCCCAACAAAAGTTCTATAATAGTAACTAGTTGGGCTCGCAATGCGTTGCAACACCAGAGGTAGCGGACATACATTATCTGTCTTATCTTGCGCTGCATGACCTGACACCTGCACACTTGACGATCTTATGACTGCATCAGCGAGCGGAGTTCGCATAGCTGAATATTGGGCCTTTAATTTAGTGAAGATTTGCCATCGACACATTAAGAAGAAAATCGGCTGTCGTAGCATGTGATGCGGAGGAATGAAGAAAATATCGTGAGAAAGATTTTGGATATGAATGTGTATGGGTACAAGATTAGAATAAGACCAAAGAAACGATGGATGGACTGTATTAAGAATGATATGGCAGAAGAAGACATGCTGCGCCGACCCCAAATAAATTGGGATAAGGGCAGGAGAATAATGATGACGCTAAGAAGAAGCTCAGCATAGGTGAAGTTGGTCTTCTGGACTTTCTTGTGCAGTGAGTATACTGTGTGCATGTGGCATTGACGTCCAAGGGCGACGGTAAGATGTCATCATTACTCAATGCAGACAATCAGACGATTGGAGATCGTGAGGCGGAACGGAGCGACCTTTGAATGCTTTTGATAATGTCATTTTTATTCCTATACGAAACACGTTATGGTGAATCACGACATACGGCAATTTATTCGAAATATTCAATACATAAATATTCAGTGTTTTCGGTTTTATTGGACGTATCACTGGACCTGGACCCTTACCGCCTTATTCATAAAAATAGTTAAGAGTTGTTTAACTTAAGGCGACATTAGCTGCCCGCGACCTTGAGCGCGCGTTTAACTCATCGCCTAAACAATTAAGGTTGAAAATGGCGATGCGTTTGATGCTCGTGACTGCCAAAATGAACGATAGTTCGCAGATTTAATTTATTTAAAAAAAAAATACGCTGTAATGTTAAAATATTTTTACATATGTCTTTAGTTGGTTAAATTTCCTTTCTGATAGTAAAAAAATAAATAACAGTTGTCACTCAAAATATTGAGCATTTCGAGACGAAAAAGTTTTTTCGTGTGATTTTTTTGTGATTTTGTGATATTTTTTTTGGAGGTTCTTGATTACTTTTAGAAAATATTTTTGCATAAGTCTTTTACCTATACATTTGACTATACACTGTATTTTTTTTGGAATTGTAATAAGTAGCAATACGGCTAACTCTGCGACGAAAAACAGGTCGTTTTTACGGTTCCCCCGTTGACTGCGTTTATCTCGCATGACGTCTCACTTCAATAATATTCAAATGAAAGTGACGGCATGCGAGATAAACCAAGCTTAAGTTAAACAACTCTTAACTATTTTTATGAATAAGGCGGTTAGTGGATTATTTAATGTAGACAACTCCTCAGGGAAACAAGGCATTTTCTTATTCGGGATAAGCCCACCACACTGTTCCGAAATCACTGCTGAAAGTCAGTAATTCAGTATCAACAGTGCGATCACCAGTGCCCAGTGTAGTACAGAAATGAACCCTGTTCGTGTCCTAATACTTTCCTTTTTCGTTAAATATTGAATGTTGAGTAATAAAAACTGATGTGTCGTTTCCCGGCTCTCCCTGGTCTCCGGTAAATACATTACTAAATACGTAAACGTTTTATATCGTTCGACGGAGGAAGCTGTAACATTTTGTCTCAGTACAATTATTTCGAGGTATTCGTTGGAATTGGACATAATGAGAAATGAGTAAGGAAAGCCAGAAATTGGGGCTTTTGTCTGAGAAGTTGTATGTAAGCTGAAGAATTAGAAACAAATTGGGATGAAAGTTTTCATTACAGCCAGAACTGTGGGCCATAGGTACAAATGTTTATTCCGACACGCAACACAGCAGTCAAGCGCTCAGTCATTGCATGGTTGCACCGTATTTAGTAAACCAATCGAAATGAGAACCTCCATCTTTTTTGAAGTCGGTTAAAAACGTGCAAATAATCACCTTGTATGGGACCGTAGTTGAGTATTGCTCACAGGACATCGTGGCGCGTGGGCTTGCCGCATGGAGCAAAATAACCAGTGGAGAGCGCGTGCGGGGGCTACCGCGGGCGCCAAACACACGCTATATCAAGCGTACGCGGCGAAATTTTGCTCAGTCGCAAAAATTTTAGGCTAACGCACGAACGTCACGCGCTCCCGTTTTGAAAGCATTTATTACGAAAAATAATGCCTAGTTGTGCAATTAAATGGTGTGGAAAGTGTACTACAACTTCAAGTTACACAAAAGATGGGATAACATTGCACAGTTATGTGGTTTTCTATTCAATTTGATCAAAACAATGAAAAAATAATCATATAATTGCTGTCTCTTTCTGGTACACTGATTTACACTAATGCAGTTGTCTCTTTCTTTCATGATAGTGATGTTCGAGTTCGCAGTATCGCGACGGTTTATGGTATCGATATAATTTAAAATATAAGTTCTTAAAATACCTTACATTTTTTAGTTTCATTATTGCTATATTTTCAAGTATGCTTATTCCCTTGGTTTTACTCGCAAATGTGTATAATACTGGCATAAACTTGTACATAACAGTAAAAAATTTAAGTGTATGATATCTCTGCCTGCCATTTACACAAAATTTAGACGCATTGCTTGGAATCTATTTGAATCATTGCAATCCTAGAAAAATATGTTTTTTTAAATGTTTTTATATAGGCCAGTGTAGGTATGGAACAGACGTTATCAATTTTAGTTTTGGAGTAAAGGTGGCCAATACGCGCATCGGCATGTGAACACATTGCTGGCAGGTGGCGTGCGTGCAGAAAAACGGAGGCAAAGGCCTATGAAAAAACTGACACGATAGGGATAAAAAAAATTGGTTGGATTGTGTAGCCTAGCTATGGAACGAGGACTTAATTTTTTTTTATTACCAATTTTATTGCAGTATCGGGTTAACCTGCGCCATATACACCATTTAGGGTCCGATAAGCATGGTCCTACGATGCACCGTTTCCGAGTTATGGGCGTTTTAAATTATTGTACCAAAATAAGTTAAATACAGATAATATCTTGAAAACGGATCGTCCTAGGCAAAAAATGACCGAAATTTTAACCCCCCTTTGCTACCCCCGTGATATCATGATCTTAACACACAAAATTAATTTGAACTAATTTGAGGTCCTTTTACTTTTTTTTTCACCAATTTGACGTAGAATCGACTAACCATTTAATTGATTTAGCTTCATGTGTAGCAAAAAAATATATTGATACTCGACTGACATATATAATACGAAAAATAATACAAATTCAAAGGATTATCTACGAAAAACATATTCAAAACTAATCCATTTTAAAAACCAGTAAATATATTATATTTTTTTAAATACAGTCTTCTAAGTTTAATAATTACCTGTTTTATTTCAAAATCGAACCCGTAATCTCTCTATTGCAAACAAATCGTTATAATACTAATAAGTCAAACAATTATCGATATCGATACTTTTTCAATTACTTTTTTGGAATCCCTAGAGAATGAGTTGTCAGTTCGTCAACCAATCACAGAGTCCGAAACGTACCTCTCCCCCCGCAGTATATTAGTGACTTTGATTTAGAACAAAAACGTGCCCATACTTTCTCCACTGGTTATGTGCTTCATGTTATTTAACCATTACAACTTAGAGGATAATAGTGAGAGTTGCCAAAAACCATGGAGCAAAATAACCAGTGGAGAGCGCGTGCGGGGGCTACCGCGGGCGCCAAACACACGCTATATCAAGCGTACGCGGCGAAATTTTGCTCAGTCGCAAAAATTGTAGGCTAACGCACGAACGTCACGCGCTCCCGTTTTGAAAGCATTTATTACGAAAAATAATGCCTAGTTGTGCAATTAAATGGTGTGGAAAGTACTACAACTTCAAGTTACACAAAAGATGGGATAACATTGCACAGTTACGTGGTTTTCTAATCAATTTGATCAAAACAATGATAAAAGAATCATAAAATTGCTGTCTCTTTCTGGTACACTGATTTGCACTAATGCAGTTGTCTCTTTCTTTCATGATAGTGATGTTCGAGTTCGCAGTATCGCGATTCGCGACTGTTTATGGTATCGATATAATTTAAAATATAAGTTCTTAAAATACCTTACATTTTTTAGTTTCATTATTGCTATATTTTCAAATATGCTTATTCCCTTGGCTTTACTCGCAAATGTGTATAATACTGGCATAAACTTGTACATAACAGTAAAAAATTTAAGTGTATGATATCTCTGCCTGCCTTTTACACAAAATTTAGACGCGTTACTTGGAATCTATTTGAATCATTGCAATCCTAGAAAAATATGTTTTTTTAAATGTTTTTATATAGGTCAGTGTAGGTATGGAACAGACGTTATCAATTTTAGTTTTGGAGTAAAGGTGGCCAATACGCGCATCGGCATGTGAACACATTGCTGGCAGTGGCGAGCGTGCAGAAAAACGGAGGCAAAGGCCTATGAAAAAACTGACACGATAGGGATGAAAAAAAATTGGTTGGATTGTTTAGCCTGGCTATGGAACGAGGACTTAATTTTTTTTATTACCAATTTTATTGCAGTATCGGGTTAACCTGCGCCATATACACCATTTAGGGTCCGATAAGCATGGTCCTACGATGCACCGTTTCCGAGTTATGGGCGTTTTAAATTATTGTACCAAAATAAGTTAAATACAAATAATATCTTGAAAACGGATCGTCCTAGGCAAAAAATGACCGAAATTTTAACCCCCCTTTGCTACCCCCGTGATATCATGATCTTAACACACAAAATTAATTTGAACTAATTTGAGGTCCTTTTACTTTTTTTTTCACCAATTTGACGTAGAATCGACTAACCATTTAATTGATTTAGCTTCATGTGTAGCAAAAAAATATATTGATACTCGACTGACATATAATACGAAAAATAATACAAATTCAAAGGATTATAATAAGAAAAACATATTCAAAACTAATCCATTTTAAAGACCACTATATATATTATATTTTTTTAAATACAGTCTTCTAAGTTTAGTAATTACCTGTTTTATTTCAAAATCGAACCCGTAATCTCTCTCATGCAAACAAATCGTTATAATACTAATAAGTCAAACAATTATCGATATCGATACTTTTTCAATTACTTTTTTGGAATCCCTAGAGAATGAGTTGTCATTTGGTTGTCAGTTCGTCAACCAATCACAGAGTCCGAAACGTACCTCTCCCCCCGCAGTATATTAGTGACTTTAATTTAGAACAAAAACGTGCCCATACTTTCTCCACTGGTTATGTGCTTCATGGCTTGCCGCCATACAATATACAATACATAGTGCTTTATATACATATACAATGACTCAATTTAAGTATAATATACTCATTGTTTACGAGTAAATGTGTACATACACATTGCAATAAGGTGCAATATCGCTTGACTTAAATAAGTTGATAGAATTATCCGTACTTATTATGTTATTATAGTATTTTACACTTTATATGTATTGCAGTTAAGTGCAATATCGCTAGACTTAACAGGTCGGTAGTATTATTAGTATACGCAAAATGCGCTGATTATCGAAGGCGTACATAATGTTTATATTATGTTTATCTAAGTACATAAGGTACGTCGTATTTGTCATTCAGCACACAATGACTTATGTTAGTCAAGTTTTACAAAAGACTGTTGTATCTGCTTTTATCGTTGTCCCAGTAAGACAGACAATAGGGATGTTAAGGCGAGGTTGCAGTACTTTGTTTTTATGTACGCACGACCTCGCCCCCCGCCCTGCCGCGCGAGCGATATAATGCCTAAATTTTGACTGTTTTTTGCTTCTTGGAGAAAAACTATAAAGAAATTATACAATGTGTTTTCAACATTTACTTCAAAATAAAAAGTTCTATCTATTGATATAACTTTTATATAAATTCATGATGAAATGTCTTAGCAGTACACGTTTGAAATTGTGATTTAGAGTCATGTTTGATAAAAAAAAGTATCGAGCCGATCATTCTAAATCGCGTTTCTATCTTTACGATTTACTAGAGAGTATGTTCAATTTTTATGTAATGATTTTTATTTATTAAAAAACTCGTATTTAGTTCGATTTTTATGGGTTCAAAAATCTTAAAATTACTGCAACCCGGCCTTAACTAAAAAAATCTAATCTGTCCGTCAGATAGATTCCAAAAAATATTGGACACATATTTTTTCTTTTTTCACGTAAACAAACAATGAAGACGATACAGAGCTTTGAAAACTCGTGTGACGTCATATTCTAAGACATAGTAAGGCATTTCTTTCATTAGCGAGCAGTGACGTCACAATCTCACAACCTCCCACTCAAATCTTTGACGCGTTTTATCTTCGTCAATTTTTATTGCCGAGGACAAATTAGTGTTAAGTGACTTATCGTCTGATCACTGTGGTTTAATAGCTAGCTTTCCTATGCCATTAAAAAAAAAAGCCGCGCAAAATAGAATGCAGGCCTCATACAGCTAGTCGCTGCAATAAATTTAAAAATAATGTAGCACTTAAAGTAACACCGTCAATAGTTGAGCACGAGACTCCTAATGAAATTTATAAAGCCCTTTTTGATGTTGTGCAAAATGAATACCAATCTATTTTTAAGTCTAAAACTATTAACATTAAGGGACCTTCTGTTGGCTTCAACCAATGGGCTACACCAGGTATTTACAAAAGTCGAGCCCGATTATACGAGTTGTATGGTCTTAAACAACACAGGTTTGATACAACTTTTCTAGAGTATGTTAAGAATTATTCCAAATTATTTAAAAAGATTTGTATTATTGCAAAATCTAAATTCTTAAGCGAAACCATTAAAAATTCTAATAATAAAGTTAAAGCCACTTGGAAAATCATTAACAATGAAACAGGTAAATCTGTTAAACAAGATAATCACCTTGAGATCATGGTGGGTAACAAATTAGTTAATAAAGCAGCCGACGTAGCCGAGGCTTTTAATGAGTATTTTGCCAGCATACCTATAGCGACGACTCGTTCCCTGAGTTCGTCGCCGTCTAAAGCCGAAGATCTTTTGCATAGCAGCGTGTCTAAATGTGGTAACGTATTTAGTTTCGAACATGTAACACCTCGTGATGTAGTTAACGTTTTTAATTCACTTAAGTCTAAAAACACAGGTGATTACTGGGGCATTTCTATTAAACTTTTAAGTAACATTATCGACATCGTAGCCCCCTGTCTTGCTGTTACTTTCAATAAATGCGTTGATTTGGGTACTTTCCCTGACCTTATGAAGAGCAGTAAAGTCATCCCTCTATTTAAATCAGGCAGTAAAAATGATATTGGGAACTTTAGACCAATTTCTATTTTACCTGCTTTTAGCAAAATTTTTGAAAAATTAATTCTCAAACAGTTGTTAGTACATTTTAATTTAAATAAACTCCTTCATAATGATCAATATGGCTTTACAAAGGGTCGTTCGACTACGGATGCAGGTGTTGCTTTGCTAAAACACATATTTAACGCATGGGAGAAAGCGCAAAATGCAATCGGTGTTTTCTGCGATCTTTCTAAAGCTTTTGATTGCGTACATCACGACACGCTTTTACGGAAACTGCGTCATTACGGTGTTCAAAATGAGGCCCTAAATGTGATAGATTCGTATTTACAAAATAGATTCCAATGTGTAGACGTAAATGGCGCGAAATCTTCCGGGCTACCGGTTCGGCTAGGTGTACCTCAAGGTTCAATACTGGGTCCGTTTTTATTCTTGGTTTATATTAATGATCTGCCATATTATTTAAAGGGTTTTTGTGACGTCGTACTATTTGCAGATGATACCTCTCTTATCTTTAAAGTAGATAGTAGGTAGTGTGACGTGACTGTGAAATAAGAGTCTCGAGTTCGATCCACAGTCGCATAAAGTCTTTTTGAGATTGTTTTCGGCAAAATCTTGGAATTCTATCTTACAATACTACACATTAACTATTATAAAAAGACCCACGATTGAAAATAACATCTTTAACTACAACACAACAGAGGGCGCTGAAGATAAAATAAAACTATGGAGAACATAACTCATCGGAAACTACACAAAACGGGATCTCTTAATGACTTGTCTGATATGACAAAATATGACGACGAAAAAACTATATTTGACACCACAATGTTGAGTATACCAGACAGTCTACATAACTATAGTAATAATGACATAGTTACCGACTTAAACGAACAAATAAAATCACTTAAGACACAACTAATGAGTGCTCATCAAGAAATAGAAGACTTAAATAACGAGAATTTCCGTCTAAAATCTGATCTACAAAAAACTTTGAAGACGGTCGAGACTTGTAAAAAAATTTGCTTAACGCCTGATAGAAAAAATGGCTCACCATTAGCATCAGCTCGCAAAAAGAACACTAAGAATCAAATCATTTCACCGATTATCTTAAATACCGAGTCCAATAATAGAGGAACTCCTGACAACAAATCTAAGATGCTTAATAAAGAAACCCAAACATTAAAGGCGAAAAATAACGACAAACTGACGCAAACCGAACTGAAATTGACAACAACATCACAGGTGTGTAATATTGCCTGCGAAAAAATACCAGGAGCTAAATATGAGCCAAAATTGAAAAACAGATTATCTGTAATAAGCAGCTATTGCACAAAGGGAACGCTGCCTTTAATCGAAGAAATCTTTTCCAAACACTTTAATTTTTGTCATCATTTACTGCCAAAAGTGACCACAACAGGTTTCCTGAACTCTATTGAATACAAACTAAAAGACTTCACAATGGACGACTACTGCCTGTTTTTCATTGGGGAAAATGATCTGGACAATGGAGACTATTTGAATATACTGGATAATCTGAAAAACTCGATGAAATATATTAACCACACAAACATTATTATCTGCGCTCCGACCTACAAAACAGGTGCTCTAATCCACAATTATAAAGTCGAGTTATTCAATAACCTACTATGTTTAGATATAAAAAATAATCAATATGCATATTTTTTCGATAGTAATCGCACCCTATCAATGGAAATGTTTTCCAGCAGTACAGGAAAATTAAATAAATATGGATGGAGGAATATTTATGAACAAATCATGTCCAATATATTGGTGGACTACAAATCATTCTGCTCTCAAAACGATTTAACAAACGACAATATTGATCAAACGCGGCCATCCTTAAATAGCGAGTGTGAAGACAAATCTACAACAACAGAGGACCAGTTTTTTCTTTTATAAGCACATGAACATTATGCACCAAAACATCGCTGGACTTCTTAACAAAACTGATATGTTGACGCTGCATATCCAAGAGCTAAACGCTAAACAAAAGTTTGATGTAGATGTATTATGCATTACGGAACATTTCGTTACCTCAGGTCACGAATCATTGATAAACGTGCCAAACTATAAGCTTGCATCGTGTTATTCAAGAAATAAGAAGCGAGGAGGAGCATGTATACTCATTAAAAACAAGTACGAATGTAAAGAGTTACCTAACACATCTATTAAGGGAGTATTTGAGTATTGTGCAGTAGAATTAAGACAGCAGGGATTAATAGTTGTTTGTATTTATAGACCACCGAATATGTCCAATATTAAAATGTTTTTTGACCATCTAGATAGTTTGTTAAAGAAATTGTGTACCAAGGCAAATAAAAAAATTGTGATATGTGGTGACTTCAATATCAACACACTGAGGAAAAATAATGTTACGTTAGACTTCGAAAATTTACTGTTAAATTATAATCTAAAGTTAGCGATTGATCAGCCAACCAGACCAAGAAGCGGTACGTGTTTAGATAACTTTGCCCACAATTCCAAACAAAATTGTATGAGCGATGTAGTCGACTTAGGTTTGTCGGACCATTCCGCTCAAATTTTAAAAATGCCAGTAAATAAAACATGTACAATTAATTCTTGGAGAATTGAAAAGCGCGATTTATCTAAAGAAAATTTACATTTATTTAAAAAGCACCTCCAATGCCTATCCTTTTCAGATGTACTTGGGACAGATAACCCTAATGAGGCATATAATAATTTTATTGATCTCTTTCGTTTATTATATGACTTATGCTTCCCAATTCAATTAAAAAATGTACAATCAGATAAAAAAATTAAATGGCTGTCACGAGGTATAAGAATTTGTAGTAAAAAGCAAAGGAACATGTTGTGGAAATACAGAAAAACACCTACAAGTGAGAACAAAAATAAATTTAAAAACTATGCACGAAAACTTAAAAAGATTGTAAAGCTTACTCAAAAAGCCCAAAATAATTATCTAATTAATAGCTCAATAAACAAATCGAAAGCATCATGGCAAATAATAAATAATAATAATAATTTAGTTAAAGAACCAATTTTGCAAATTAACGAAGGTAAACAACTAGTAAAAGACCCTAGGCAGATTGCTGAATCGTTTAATAACTTTTTTGTTGACCAAATACATGACATATCCAATAAATGTACGGAAAATACAGCACCAATTTCCAAAACCCAAAAGTCTCTATTTATGCAACCGGTAGTCCCTCAAGACATCACACGTGTGATACAAAACTTGAAAAATAAAAAAAGTTTTGGATTCGACGGCATTTCCACCATTGTAGTCAAATTTGTGTCTAATATCATCGCAAAACCTTTGAGCCACATTATGAATGTGTGTATAAGCTCAGGTGTATTCCCTGATAAATTAAAAACCGTTATCATAAAGCCATTACATAAAAAAAATGACAAGGAAGACATGTGTAACTATAGACCAGTAGCTCTAATTTCAGTATTCTCTAAAATATTTCAATGTGTTGGGCAGTTCACACAGTCTTAACCTTCGAGCGTCCAAGAACCTATTGCTTGAAATTCCCTCACACCGTACTGGCTTTATGTCCTCCTCTTACGCAGTCTCAACCATAAAGCTCTGGAACGCGCTACCCCTTGGGATTAAAAAAGCCGAAAGTAAAATGGCTTTCAAAAGAGCAGTTCGGAAGTACTATTTAAAATCGGACTAAATTGCTCATAATCAAATCTCTGGTCACAGTGTTTATTATAAGGTTTCTCGTGTTTTAGACTGTTTTGTATGTATTATAATATATATTAGTTTATTATATTCTATCTATAATAATATGTATTAGTATGTTCTTATTTATGTATATCAATTTATATTACATAATGGTTTTCTCCTTATTATTATTTTTTGTACTCTACCACAGTGCTGTCTTATTTGACCCTAAGGTTGACTGGTAGAGAATGCCTTGTGGCATTAAGTCCGCCTATGTACCACTCTTGTGCATGAAGTTTAAATAAATAAATAAATAAATATTTGAAAAAATAATTTATGAATCCATTTACAATTTTTTAACTAAAAATGACATTTTATGCGAGGAACAAAAGGGCTTTCGTAAAAATAAAAATATCAATATGGCAATATTCGATCTCTTAAAAGTAACTATGAACAGCATGGATAAGAGAAACCCTATTTGTGCAATATTTACAGACATGACAAAGGCATTCGACTATGTAAAACATGATACTCTCTTAAATAAACTTAGCGATTACGGCATAAGAGGAAACGTATTGAACCTAATTAAGTCATATCTAACAGATAGAAAACAATTCACAGAAATATCAAGGATCTGTTCTAAAACTAAGCGTGAATTGAAATATGTATCTAGTTGTCGAGTAACTAAATTCGGAGTTCCACAGGGCAGTGTACTCGGTCCATTACTGTTTCTACTCTACATTAATGACCTACCCCGCCAAATTAGTCAACCAATGACGTTATTTGCTGATGACAGTACTGCCATCGTCGAATGTATAAATGAGACGAAATATGAAGACGAAATAAACAGCACACTTAAATCAATCATAGATTGGCTCAATAAAAATAATCTAGTTATAAATTTACAAAAAACTAAAGTCATGCACTTTCACCAGAGGTTACAGCCAAAAAAAGTAATTACTGAATATAATGGACAAAACGTAGACACAACTTCAGTGACAAAATTCCTGGGAGTACATATTGACAACAAATTAACATGGAAATCTCATGCTGAAAATGTGTGCCAAAAATTAAGCAAATCTGCATATGTTCTCTATAACCTGTCAAATAAAGTAAACATAGATGCGTTAGTGATGGCATATCATGGATTAGTGGCTTCAGTATTAAGATACGGACTAATTTTTTGGGGCAACTGCAGTGAGAGAGAGAGGTTATTTAAGGCCCAAAAACGATGTCTTAGATCAATGACAGGTCTTAAGTATACTGAAAGTTGCCAACCTGTATTTAAAGCCCTAAAAATTCTGACATTACCTAGTTTGTACATACTAGAAGTTGCCGTTTTTGTAAAATTAAACAAACACTTATTTACCTCAATGGTTGACAAAAGACAACGCACAGGACCAATGAGGTCCCAATATAAAAACCAATTGCACACAGGTGGTCATAAAACAGCCTTATTAAAAAATAACATACTTACCATGGGACCGCTTATATATAATAAAGTACCTGAGAATCTGAAAGATCTACCCATAACAAAATTTAAAAAACAATTAACAGAACTGTTGCTTAACAAGTGTTACTACACAATTAAAGATTTTTTAAATGATAAAACTGTGCAGTAAAATGTTGATGTTTAATATAATGATGTCATTGCTATGCCTTTTTGTGAATTTTTATTATTGTGTTTTATTAGATTAATTGGTCGACATTTTATATATAATTTGACATACTTATAATATTGACATTACTTGCATATTATTATTATGACATTATTATTTATTGATTGATTTGGATTATTTTTGACATTGAACATTTTGACATTAAGCTTTTACAATACACATCATGACATTAATATTATTTACTGAATGATACGCGAGACATTTATGATTCATTTTTTGTTTTTTCATATTTTTGTGAGACTGATCTGTTTCTGCCAACTAAATTATGACTTGTGCTGTGGTAATGATTATAATATAATAAATGTTGTGTGTAATTAAATTCAAAATGTAATATTTTGCACGCCGGAAGGTAAAAATGTATCGGGACAATTCAAAAATATGCGATCTTATCATGTATACCTACATTTTAGCAAATAAACGATTTCTTTCTTTCTTTCTTTCTTTCTTTCTTTAAGATAGGAATAGACACGATTTTGACGACGTAAACAGCGCGCTATCAATGGTCACGGATTGGTTCACAACAAACAACCTTGTTCTTAATGCCAAGAAAACTAAAATAATTAAGTTCGCTTTACCCAATGTTAGAAATCTAGGTCCCAATATTATCCTCGCCAATCAGGAGCTGGAAACTGCCGACTCTGCTGTATTTCTGGGCATAACAGTAGATTCAAAATTACAATGGGGTTCACACATATCAAGCCTAGCGGGAAGGCTAAGTTCAGCCGCATACGCCGTCAGAAAAGTAAGACAATTCACTGACGTTGATACAGCACGGTTAGTCTACTTTAGTTACTTTCACAGCGTTATGTCCTACGGTATTCTGCTGTGGGGCAAAGCTGCTGATATTCAAAATATATTTGTTCTGCAGAAGCGAGCGGTTCGTGCAATTTATCAGCTGGGTGCCCGAGTTTCCCTTAGAGATTTTTTTAAGGAGATTGGTATTCTCACGGTTGCTTCTCAGTACATCTTTGCCAACATTTTATATATTAGACAAAATATCCATCTGTACACTAAAAACAGTGATATCCACAACTTTAACACTAGAAATCACTCCGTAAACGCGCCTTGAAAAAAGATATAGTCTTGTCAGTTACTCCTCTCTTAAATAAATATTTTTACAATATATAAGTGATATTTGGCTGAAGTCTATTGATCTACGCTGTGTAGTAGTGAGTGTGAACCAAGCTTATTAATAAAAAACAAGGAAAGACAACAAACAAAAGTGATTTAGAACGTAAATGGTAATAAGTGCAAATCACGTCGGACATAGTGACACATCAGCTGGTTCGGCAAGTGCACGGGAACGTCGCGGTTGTGCGGACTACGTACGAGTGATAACGGCGTGCAGCGAAAGTCAGTGACGTATCGCTGTCTAATTACTGCGAGCGCCCGGTGTGTTTACGAAGAACGCGACGTTTGTGACAGTTACAATAACAAATTGCTTGCATACATACTCGCTAATATTTTTCTCCATACTTGAGTGACTTGAGTGGCTTTGCTTACATAATATCATGTTCCATTGTCATCACTGCCAGGTCGAAGCCAGGGATGGTGTGGAGTGTTCACTTTGCCACAAAAAATTTGATTTCCCTTGTGCCGGAATTACCGAGGCGGGGTATCGCAAGCTTGGTGACAGGAAGGCAACTTGGAAGTGCAGTACTTGTAAAGCTAGGTTGGCGAGTCCTTCTAACCCACCCTCTGGGAAGGCTACACCAGGTGATTTAAATAGCATTCATCAGGAGCTCCGCAAGCTCACGGAACAGTTAGGCTCGTTACCTCATTTAATTGAAACAGTAAAGACGATTCAAGCGGATATTTCAGACCTCAAAAACATAAAGGATGAGATTGTTGGAGTTCAAAAATCTCTAGAGTACGTCCATGCTACGGTTGATGAGCTCTCGGTCAAGTTGGTGGACGTTGATAAACAAATCGATTCCCTGCAAAAAACTCAGGAGGACGTCTCACGATTCGAAATGCGGTTGGGGCGACTGGAGTCAAGCATGCGCGAGAGTGAGCAGAGATCGCGGCTTAATAACATAGAAATTAAGGGAGTCCCAGTCACGCAGTCGGAGAACCTTTTGGCTATTGTTGTTAAGGTTGGCAGCATAATCAAGTGCGAAGTCTCGAAGGAACAAATTAATTATGTTGCCCGAGTTCCCCAGCGGAATAATAAGGATGCTAAAAACATTATTTTATCCATGCACAATAGATACTTGAGGGACGATTTCATAGCGGCGGCGAAGAAACACAAATCACTAACAGTTTCTGACCTGGGTATTAATGGGGTTGGCAAGATTTTTGTTAATGATCATCTCACTTACGAAAATAAACAGCTACTTAACAGAGCAAAGATCTTGTGCAAGGAGAAGGATTTTTCTTTTGTATGGGTGAAGGGTTGCAAAATACTGGTAAAAAAAAATTCTACTACACCCACATACGCAATTATGTCAGAACTAGATTTGAAAAAAATAAGTTAAAGTTTCTAATATTGTCATACTTTCATAATTTTGTATTCGTTTGTAGGTCAAGCTTGAGAGGCACTGGTGTTTATGTCTCGATCACCTCATTAGTGGTTTTGGTGGGCCTTGCTTTTGTGACGTCGGGTTTGTTTACTTTCGCTATTCCTATACTTTTATTTGCAGATCGTTTGCATTGTGTGCCTTGTCCCTATCAACTTAAGGTCGCTTCTCGCTCATTCTGTACATCGATTTTTGTATTTGAATTATTATGCCATAGAACAAAGGAATATTTGAACTTCACTGATTTTTGCAACATTTATTTAATGAATCACTTTAATCTTCACTTGTTTATTATCACACCACCGACTCAGAGTAGGGTATTTTTTAGTTTAATTTTAGTAGTGGGTAGTGACTTCTCCATAACATTCTACACTGGTATAAATCAAATCATAACACTGCACTTTGTTTACTTTATACTTATTCCAGTTCTGCCGCACGTTAGGAACTTATCTCACGCTTATTCTGTGCTATTCTCAATATTAATTATTTTCTCTTTTAAACATGCCAATTAATATTTATCACCAAAATGTACGTGGCTTGCGGACGAAAACATCAAGTTTCTTTAGAAATTTATGCTCAAATAACTATGATGTTATATGTTTAACAGAGACGTGGCTAAAAGAAGGCTTTAATAATAGTGAATTATTCGATGACCGTTATATTGTTTGGAGACGTGACAGAGATTACTTTGACAGAAATCAGACACTTGGTGGTGGCGTTCTGATTGCCGTTCGACGTCAGCTCATTGCGGAGGAGCGCTCCGACTGGCGCTCGTCCGCGGAGGATCTATGGGTTACTTTAACTTTGAAGCGTTCCAGACCCGTAGTGTCATATAAATTGCATATTTGTACAATTTATCTTTGCAAACAAAACGGAGGTTACTCGTTGACTGAACAGCTTACATACTTTTATACTAAGTTAAATGACATTATAATGAATAACATAACTGACACTTTTATAATCTTAGGTGACTTTAATTTGCCAAACTTAAAATGGCAACAGTCTGATGATGGGTACTCTTTTCGCCCGGATAATATACTCGGTTCTACTCAGACGGACTTTTTTGATATTTTGAATACATTTGATCTGGTTCAATATAACGGTCAAAGGAATCTTAATGAACGGGTGTTGGACCTAATCTTTTGTAACAATCACCTCACTGTTGATAAATGCTCTGACCCATTAGTTCCGGAGGACCCTCACCATATAGCTCTTAGTATTTCTGTAGATTTTGTTGAGTATCACGCACTCCCATCACAGCAAAGGAAAAAATTTGTCTATCAATCGGCTGACTTTCCTCCTATAATGAAAGAACTTGAGAAGTTTGACTGGCGCACTGATCTCGCCAAAGGGTCAGTGGATGATGCCTTATCATTGCTGTACGTCAGACTGAATAAAATTTGTGAAACTTTCATACCATCAAAAATTATTAAATCTACGTCTAATTATCCCCCTTGGTATAAAACCCCTCTAATCAAAATTCTTAAACAAAAATTTAAATACCACTCTAAGTTTAAAAAATACGGAAATTTATCAGACCATGAGACATTTTTGATCTTGCGAAATCGTGCTAAATCATTAGAAAAAGAAATGTACGACAATTACATCGAGGCAATTGAAAATGGTATTAAAAAATCGCCTAAAGCTTTTTGGTCTTTCGTTAAAAGCAAGCAAAAGTCTTCGTGTACCTTTCCATCGGTTATGAGATATGGACAGAGGTCGTCGGGTCAGGGTGATGAAATATGCGACATGTTTAGCGAAGTTTTTAAATCTAACTTTCTCCAGAACACTATCCCCGATGTAACTCAGTTGGATGGTGACATGCCCTGTTCGTATCAAACGTCCGCTTCTGATATTGGCTCTATTGAAGTCAGTGAGACTGAAGTACTGAAGCTGCTGAAAGCTATTGACGTCAATAAGTCGGCAGGGCCAGACGGTATTCCTGCTATTCTAATAATTAGGTGCGCGCAAAGCTTGACTTTACCGCTTACCCTAATATTTCGTCGTTCTCTTGGTGAGGGAGTAGTGCCGCATGTTTGGAAAACAGCTTTTATCACACCCGTCCATAAAAAAGGCCCTAAGGATAATGTAGAAAACTACAGGCCAATATCTAAGCTCTGTTTGTTTGCGAAGATTCTGGAAAAAATAGTTTACGCTTCAGTCCACAGTGCTATTAAACAGTCACTTAACGACTGTCAACATGGTTTCCTAAAAAACAGGTCTATTGTATCGAATTTGTTAATCTGTTCCGACTACTTGTCCTCCACCATGTCTGAACCCTCTCAAGTGGATGTTGTCTACACTGACTACAGTAAGGCATTTGACCGTATAGACCACGGTGTCCTTTTGCGTAAGCTGCTTGCGATGGGTATCAGAGGTGATTTATTCAGATGGTTTAAATCTTATATTGAAAATCGCTGTCAAACAGTTGTACTGAATGGATACAGCTCTGTAACCGTTAAAATCCCCTCGGGAATTCCACAAGGATCCCTTTTGGGTCCTTTACTTTTTATTATTTTCATAAATGACATTGTTTCGTGCTTTACCCATTCTAAAATCATTCTTTACGCTGATGACATGAAAATTTTATGCCCTATATCGGAACTTTCAGACTGTTTTAATTTACAGCGGGATTTAGATGGACTTCAAAATTATTGTCTCCATAATAAACTCGAACTCAATGTTGCCAAATGTTTTGTTAGTACCTACACACGCAAGCCGCATGCAATTACGTTTCAGTATAAGTTGCATAATACGAGTATACACAGGGTAAGCGTTATTAGGGATCTGGGTGTCACGTTTGATTCCAAGTTGCTTTTTGATGAACATATTGAAACCATTGTTGGTAAGGCATCTAAAGCACTTGGTTTTGTACTTAGATTGTCAGCTGATTTCAAAAACGTTAAGACATACAAAATCCTGTATTGTGCTTTTGTTCGAAGTCATTTAGAGTACGCCTCACAGGTGTGGAACCCTATTTATAATATTTATATTGACAGAATTGAGGGTATTCAAAAACGCTTCCTACGTTTCTTACAGTACAGAACTAGTAAATATACCCCCAATTATGAAGCACGATGCAGGAGGTTTCATATCTTGCCACTGTATGAGCGTAGATCCATTGCTGATATGGTATATTTGTTTAAGATCGCAAATGGTACTATAGACTGCCCTGAGATGTTAAGTAGTTTGGGACTGGTTACACACTGCAAAATGTTTCGGAAACCTAGTTTGCTGCATGTCCCTCACTCCAAGTCCGCGTACAGGCAGAATTCTTTTCTCATCCGTGCGAGCAGAGGCTTTAATAAACTAGCTGGAGAGCATGATTTGGACATTTTTAACACCAGTGTCTCTAGGCTTAAGAATGGGTTAGTGAAGAGATTTTTTACGGATAAGTAGGTAGGTAGTTGTATCTGTATCAGTGTTTTGTATCTGTATGGTTTTTACTTCTTTTTTGTTTTTTTTTTGGTTTTATCAATCCTATTTCCTAATTTATAAAGCTAGCTAGTTAAGCTAAGCTATTTAGTAATTACTTCCTTCTTTTTGTTGTCTTTTTTTTTCATTTTTTGTTCCATGTATTTATTTGTGGAAACTTGTAAATGGCCTTCGAATTCCTAGTTTTTAAGTATAATGTTTGTACTAGCTGTAAGTTTCCCGAAGAGAATAAAATAAAATAAAATAAAATAAAATAAAATAAGCATAAACTACGTGCTCCTTTTCACCGGCTTCACAAAGTTCACAATTCATTCGTAGGGCTCGGGATTACATTTTATAATAAACTGCCATCTTCTTTTCTAGACTTGCCATTTAATGAGTTTAAAGCCAAAGTTAAATCTAATCTTTGTTTAAAAGCTTACTATTCTATTAACGACTACTTAGATGATAAGAATAGATGGTCGCTGAGTTGAACACAAGACAATGTTTGTTATTTGTGTTCTTTCTCCAAAATTAGTTTACTGTTATGTTATGTATTTATTATTTTATTTTTACATTGTTTACACTTACTTTGTAATTTGTATATACTTTTGTTTATTACTGATTGTGTCTGTAGTAAATCTTAAATTTAACTGACACCTTGCTATTGTATCGAGTCTGGTTCTTCTAACCAACCAAACAGACAGATGTGTGCTGGGGAGTTTGTTCCGCCACTTCTTCTTTCCAGCTAAACACTAGGAAGTGCCGATGGGTGGGCGTTTTTGGGGGACTGTCTTATAAAAAATGTAAATACAGTGAAACCTGGTTAAATGTGTCTCAGATATTCAATTTGTTTCATGGGACCCCAGTATGAGTTCCAGTTATAGAGATTTCTCACTTATCCATGTCCCAGTTAGCCAAATTTCACTGTAGTAAAGTAAAGTAAAGTAAATTTTGACCTTCGAAAAGTGCTGATTATCAGCCTAGTTTGAATAAATGAATTTTGATTTTGATTTTATTGATTTGATAGAACAAAAAATACGTACTTATCCAATATTTTTCTATAATCTAACAGACGGACTAATTATAATCATATTTTTTTAGTCAGTAAACATCGCTATTACTGACACTGCTCATAAAACCACTAAGCTTAAGTGGGACTGAACTGGGCACATGCCCAGTGAGCTGTGGGTCAAATTAGCCACTTTCTGGAGCCCTGATACAGCCAGAAAGCGTCGCGGTCGCGGCAGACCTCGTAGAAGATGGCGGGACGATCTGGACAAGACTAACGACACAGAATAAAAACGTGCTAACGACCAGTGGCCCACTTTGGTCTTAAATCAAAACAACTGAAAGTTTTGGGGAGAGGCCTGTGCTGTGCCCAGGAGTGGGATGATGGCACAGTATTAGTAGGTATCCTGTATCAGTAACCACAAGCGCATATGCTGAGCGTGGAGTTCTGGTTTCGAGTGCCAGGTCAGAAATAATATACGGAACGCTCAGTACAAGCTCGTAGTCTAGATTTGGGCCTGGTTATGATCGTCTTTTCAATGTTAAACGGCGCTTGCCAAGGTCGACCCGTAGATGGGTGACCATCCTTTACATACCTACTGAGTTTTCTTCATGCGTTGGAAAGCACATTGAAATGTAGACATTTGACAGTCTTTACAGGCACACAGTGAACAGAAAGTCTGACAACCAGTCATACCACGGGTTATCGCAATACCCACTTTATAAAGTAACTAGCTGATGCCAGCGGCTTCGCCCGCTACAACTCAAAAATTATTCCACAGGAAGATAAAATCGGGATATAAACTATCCTATGTGTTAGTCCAGGTTATAAACTATCTGTGTATCAACTTTTATCCAAATACGTTCAGTATTTTTTGCGTGAAAGAGTAACAAACATCCATACTTAGAAATTATAAACTTTCGCGTTTATAATAATTGTTTTCCCTGAAAACCAATAACAAAGAGCAGTGAACTGAATGAATGGATGTCCGCAATCCGTATCTATCAGACAGACTACGTAGTGTCAACACACGCGGTAATTGCGACTAGATCACGAACTGTCATGTCCACATAGATATCAGATACACGTAGATAGGGGTAACAAGATAATGACTACGATTTCACTATCGTCATAGACAAAATGCCTGCTCTTTATTCCTATTTGTTCCCTTCGAGCTCGCCACCGGGACCCCACACATCCTAGTGTCAGAGTTTCTAAACCGCCTCAAGGGCACGATCAAGGGCCTCTGACATGGTTTGACGACCGCCATTTGGCGGCAAGGCTTATATACGGCTGACCCTGTTTCCGTTTGTTACCACCCCGGTTTGTAAATGGCATTTATTTTGTGCTATCTGCCCTCTTCATAATAATAGTAGGGTGATCATATTTTAATCAACATACAACTTGACACTGACCAACTGAACTGAACTGAATTTCGGGGGCTACCCCTAGACGACGGTATTCTCTTCTACACGTGCTTAGGAAATGTTTCGACTATTTGAGAGCCACCTCCTTTATTTGGAGTCGGTTAGAAAGGAATTTTACTTTGAATCTCAACATTACTGTTTTTTTTTGGAGGGTATGTATCTCATTGAGATGGTACCTATATTATGTGAGAACTATGTAGCAAGACGTGCAAGTTAACCTTCATACGGTCTTCGGGTCAATTTTGACCCATATAAGGAATTAAACAAAGTTTACTCGATAACTAATGTATGTATGTAATCATCAAATGACTACTCCCGCTGTGGGCAGAGCGGTAGGGAGTGGTGTCAGACTTCTACTGGATAAGAACCACCCATGTTTCTTGTAAGCCCTTTGTGTCGAGGTCGCGGTATCTCTTTCGAACAACCCGCAGCCCCAACGGTTGACTTCCCTCCGGCCGTCATTGCGCGCGGTTTATACTGGCTTTGCTCCTGCTTTTTAATTACGATTGTTGTGTTTTGCGTTTAATTTTATTAATTCTCGGCTTGTGATTTGTTTCCAATTGTGTGATTTAGTGTTGAGTGCTCGTGTAGTAAGTTTTTCTGGCATTTTAACGTCGGTTTTATTGGTAATAAGTTAATTTCGTTGGCATTCGGTGAGTACATTTATTTTTTTGGGTGTGTGGGTACCTCGTCATAAATTTGCCGTATTTGTCGCCTGTTATTTCTTTTACTGCTACCGATATAATTACGTTTTAGAGTGAAATCCGTAATTTATAATATGTCGACTACAAACGACGAACCCCCGGATCGCGGAAAAGAAACAATGCGCCGGAATGATGAAACACCTACCTCCGGTAATCCGAAACGATTGTTCAGGGAAATGTCTCCTACGTACATTTCGCCCAACGACAGATCAAAACGGCTTCATACATCCAATTCCATTGAAAAGTCTTCGCCGTTATTAAGTGCCAGTCCAAGTGCGAGCCATGACGACTATTACGATTTAGTTTCTCAAGCGTCTGCATATCTAACTAAAATTAATGAACTTGTTAATGACCAAGGTTCCCGAATTAATGTTGCGAATAAATCTGCCATCATGGACATGACTCAGCGCATAACGTCCATTGTTTCTTTGTTAGCCATAAAATCATCCTCCAATGAAACGAAATTGGCAGTTACGGAACGCGAATTGGATAAAATTAAATCAAATACCAATGTCAATACAAGTAACTGTAATAAAGTTTCATATGCGGATTCATTAAAACTTCGACTGCCTAAAACTAAACTTGCGCCGGTTGTCGACTCGCGCGCACCCCTTCCATGTGTCGTGGCTTATCCCACCGCTGAGCGATTAGCTGATTACTCATCGTCCTCTGCTACTAAACAAGCACTCATGAAGGCGATCAATCCCAGTGACGACGGGTTTCAAATTGTAGGTGTTAGAAAAACTGCAAAATCTGGTGTCGTATTACGTGTCGCTAATGACAGCCAAATTAAAAAATTGCAATCGGTCGACGCTATTAGGTCCGCCGGCCTGCGACTTGAAAAACCGAAAGGCCGAAAGCCACGTATATTAGTTAAGGACGTGCCATCCTCAATGGAAGACAATGCTTTTTTGCACGCATTGTACCGTCAAAACATTCAAAATGAACTGCCAATACAAGAGGACGATTTTATTAAATCAACTAAAATCTATCGTCGGCGTTCCTTAGATAGCGGTCGCAAGTGGATAGGCATTGAAATCGAGTCCAACGTGCGTAAACATTTAGTGTCCACTAAGGAAAAATTATTTATTGATTGGGCGACTTGCCGGTTCAATGACGACGTTGATGTAGTCCGCTGTCTGCACTGTCAACAGTTCGGTCACGTTAAAAAATACTGCGTTAACAAGTCACCTACCTGTGCTAATTGCTCCGAAGCACATGAAACAAACGACTGCCCGCATAAGGACAATTTAAATTTTATACCTACTTGCGTGGCGTGTAAGCGTTTTAAAAAACCATTTGACCATCGTTGCGGGTCACCAGAGTGTACTACCTACAAACTTAAGCTCGAACAGTTAATCCTCAACACAAACTACTAAAATAATGGATAGTTTAAATATAGGACAATTAAATCTCCACAACGATAGGGTAGCGACTTCTGAACTAGACAAATTAATTATCGATTACAGCTTGGATATAGTACTTGTTCAAGAGCAATATCAAAACGCGCGCTTACGTCATAAAGTAGTTCAGCTGGATTCAAAGTCACGAGCCGGAATTTACGTAGCGCGTTCTTCTAAGTTTACAGTAACGTCTTTGCGTAACCTCATGACGCCGCACTGTGCCGTTGCGGAAGTCTCCTCGGCTTCCTATAAAGTTTACGTTGTGAGCTGTTACTTTCAATATTCAGACCCTGTTGGTCCTCACATACATAACCTCCGTCATGTCTTGCGGTCACTCGCTGGCTGTAAAATTATCGTTGGCGCGGATGTTAACGCGTCCTCGTCTCTGTGGTATGGCAAGGTTCGGTCTACGGATTCCGACCGACGTTCCGCTGTCGAAGATTTCATTGCTGAAATGAACCTATCGATTCATAATACCCCAGATGCACCACCTACTTTTTGCAGCCAAATGGGCGAATCTTGTATTGACGTCACACTTTCTAGTGCAGACGTTCGCTTGGATAGGTGGCGTGTCCTACCTGATGCGTCATGTAGCGATCATCGGCTTATCGTGTACGAATTTGTTCCGATGTTTACTCAAGGTCCGTCACATTCACATATCATTGGTAACTTTAGGTATAAAAGTAAAGGCGCGAATTGGGAATTCTTTAGCTTGCTTTTTGCGTCTAACACCAAAGACTTCACTCGAGACGGGCTATCAGCTGAAGAAAGTGCTGAAATTATGTCAGACGCCTTCACTTACTGTGCTGACATCGCCATTGGTCGCGGATCTATGACCAATATCCGCAGATGTGATTGGTGGTGTGACTACCTAATTGAACAACGTAAAAGTTATCGCCGAGCGCGTAGACATTTAAATAAGCTTAAAAAGCGAAAGGTCACCGGAGACCTCCTAACCTCTGCTTTAAATGCGTTTAGAGTTGCCAAGTCCCGCTACAGAGCATCAGTAGAAAAATCTAAAGGTAATTTACTGCGGAAAATAGTAGAAAAATTAGATAAAGAAGGTCCGTGGTCTCCTTTGTATCACGAGTTCAAAGCAAATCGATCAGTCGATCTTGCGTTCGTCGAAAACATCAAAGTAAACAATAAACACACCACCGGTATTGAGGAGACAACCGAAGTTCTATTAAATACGTTGATACCTGATGATTTGCCTGATAATGATAATGACTACCACAAGCAGATCAGGGCGTGGGCGGCTGTGCCACCTGAATCACCAGCGTCAGACCTTCCATCCATTGACGAATTCATTAAAGTTGTCAGGAAACTCCCACTCAACAAATCGTCAGGTGAAGATAAAATATCTAATCGGATGATAATAGAAGCATGTAAAACAGCGGCCGACGCGATTTTAAGTGTTTACAACCGTTGTATCGCAGAAGGCGTTTTTCCTCGTATATGGCGACGCGGCTTTATACGAATAATTCCGAAAAGTGGCGACAAGCCTCCGGACGATCCTAAGTCTTACCGCCCTATAACACTGCTACCATCTTTGGGGAAACTCCTGGAGCGTCTTATCGTTCCACGTTTACTACCAGACGGACCGAAATTTCACAACAACCAATTCGGTTTTACCGTGGGAAAATCTACCGTAGACGCGGCACTTTCTGTCAGAAAAATTGTCAATACATCCGACATAAGTACGTAGTTGGGATCTTTCTAGATATTTCTGGGGCTTTTGATAACGCATGGTGGCCGATGCTACTCCTTAAACTGAAAATTCGTGGTTGCCCTAAAAACATATACAATCTTGTTTGCTCGTACTTCTTAAATGGTTCCGCGAAACTCAAACTCGGACATCATTCTATGTCAAAGTCCCTTACCATGGGATGCCCTCAGGGTTCGGTTATGGGTCCGTATGTATGGAACGTAGGCTTCGATGACTTCCTCGCGATTCCACTTCCATGCGGCTGTTCATTAACCGGTTACGCGGACGACGGCCTGCTGCTCATTCAGTCAAGTACTCGGGCTGGACTCGAAAATTTGGCTGACACTTGCCTAAAATTAATATCCCAGTGGGGTGATCGTAACCGTCTGACCTTTGCACCACATAAAACTTATCAACTTCTTTTAAAAGGTAATCTTAAATCATGGCCTAGTATTAAATTTAATAACGTTCCCGTGAAAAAGAAGGAGTCTGTATGCTACCTTGGGTTTGTCTTAGAGAGGAATTTTTCATTCATTGAACACATAAAAACAGTCGGTGAAAAAGCTAAAAAGAACTTTTATGCTTTAACGAGAATATCCAAATCTACATGGGGTTTATCATTTTTAACTCTAAAGACGATCTATGGGGCTACTTACTTGGGGTGTATGTGCTACGGGGCACCAGTTTGGGCCGATAGGGCCACCATTGGAGCGGTACGACGTAAATTACTTCAAAGCCAGCGGTTGGCTTTGATTTTCTTGTGTAAAGCGTATAGGACGGTTAGTACTGAAGCCTTACCGGTACTGGCAGGGGTACTTCCAGTCGATCTTGAAGTACAGCGCCGTGCTTCAATGTACTACTGCGCACGAGAGACCGCGGACACAGACTTTTTAACGCAACGTGACCGTGCTAAAATAGCTAGATTACTTAAACCACAGACTGACGTCTGGGAGGAACTTCTGTCTGAATGGCAATGTAGGTGGGATAATTCCATCAAGGGCCGACATCTTCACCAGTTCTTTCCATCCGTTCGTGAGCGGCTGGCCAGGACATGGCTGGAGGTGGATCACTGTGTCGCCCAATTTCTCACAGGTCATGGTAACTTTAAGAGTAAATTATTTTCCTTCAAGCTTGTTGAGTCGCCTTTTTGTCAATGTTCTACATCTGACTGCGAATTTGAACAAACTGCACATCACATTTTATGGGAGTGTAGTCTTTGGCAGAATGAACGTAATATTATGTTAAATAGTGTACAGGTTACATCCGGAGTTATTTACTATACGGACCTTGTAGAAACTAGAACAAATTTCCGTGCGTTCAAGCAATTTTGTCATACCTATTATTGGAATCAAATATAACAGCTCACAACTTAGGACCCAGTAATATTAATGACAATAATATCCGTGGTGCTAGGCAACTGGGCTTATCTCAGTTGTATACGTCCCTGTGTGCCTATTGGCCTTGTTCTGTTCTGTCTCCTGCTGATATGGAGGGAAGTGGAAACTATGTTTTTTCCTACTCCTCCGCTATTCTTTTCTGATTAATTTCGTTGCGGGATCCAAGACAGTTAAATCATTTCTCTGGGACTTCGTCGAGCTTCATTGTCTCGGCGCTTTTCTTGTGGTCGCCACTGTTGATTCTGGCTAACAGGAGTTACAGTGGTTTGGGAATAGTGTGGCGGGCTTGTCCCATATTTATTAGCCCCAACGGTAAAATAAATATGCCTTAAGTACTCATTATTCATTAGATTTGGCTCTGTGTGCTTTAGCTCCACTACATTTCCGCATTGTAAGACGTCACCTAAAAAATTCAATACCCTACTCTCCATAACTCCATATTAGCACAAGTTTTTGCCAGCAGCTACGGCCGTGGGAGGTCGTAAATTAATTATTAAAGTACTAGACGCGGAGATGGCTGATGGAGTAAGATTTTGACCGAATGGTGGCGACTGGCGAAGGTTGGGCCAGAGAAAGCAGGGCCGTACAAAAGCGCGTTGGGTCGACGATATTGTCAGGAGCGCGGCAAAAGGATGGATGAGGGACGTACAGATCAAAAAGGGGTGGCTATACCCAACAGTGGGTGATTTTGAAGTGATGAACATACAGAGGAGGTAAATTTACTTTTTTCACACATCGTGTTATTTCTGTTAGTTCTTTGAAATAACATAGGTACCATTTCCGTGAATTTTTAACAGTAGTGAAATAGCCAATTATAGAGTATGTGGTGCATCGTTTTAGCCATTCTTATTACCCGTGCGATACAGTTGGGTAACAAAAGCTCAGTTCAAACCGAGTCCGCCTCTTGTCACCCACGCCTCGCCTTATATGGCGCTTCGCCGCACCACACACTGAGAAAAATTGATTTCTGGCTTAAGGTGTATTCCGCCTTCGACGGCTAAATTATAATGACGCGAGGCGATTTTGTAACGCTTACGGTTATTTTGGCTTAGCTAGGCGTTTCCGTTAAAATGGTACGTCTTTTATGATAACCACTAACCGACAAAAATGTCTTATCGTAAGGCAGTCTTGGAATTCAACTTTATACTGTAAATACAGCAGTAATGGACTACATAATACGCTTTAAATTTACGACGTCGAATATGTGGTGAATATCACCGTAATTATGGCAATATTTACCTTAAATTAAGGCGATATAATACTTCAATAAAAACTAAACAAACGTAAGCATAAGTCATAAACAAACTTTCGAAAGCGTCATAAATAATCTTTAGCATGGCAATATTCACCTTATAATAAGGCGGAATATACTTCAGTCACAAAAATTTGAACGTAAACATATAGTTTTTCAGCGACGTATGTATTCGGCAATATAAACGTATAATGTGGCCGCATTTGCACTATCATAAGGCGAAATATGCTTAGATTACGATGAATCAAATGGTAACCTTAGGTTATATAACGACGTACATATACGGCACACATAAACGTAAATATGGCAATATTCACCTTATCAAAAGGCAAAACATGGTCAAGTTACGACTGATTGAACGGTAACATTACGTCATATAACGACGTACATATTTGGTCAATGCAACCATAAATTTGGCAATATTTGACTTATCATAAGGCGAAATATGCTTAGATCACGACGAACCAAATGGTAACCTTAGGTTATATAACGACGTACATATACGGCACATATAAACGTAAGTATGGCAATATTCACCTTATCTTATGGCAAAAATGGTTAAGTTACGACTGATTGAACGGTAACATTACGTCATATAACGACGTACATATTTGGTCAATGCAACCGTAAATTTGGCAACATTTGTCTTATCATAAGGCGAAATATGCTTAGATCACGACGAATCAAATGGTAACCTTAGGTTATTTAACGACGTACATATACGGCACATATAAACGTAAGTATGGCAATATTCACCTTATCATAATGCAAAAAATGGTCAAGTTACGACTGATTGAACGGTAACATTACGTCATATAACGACGTACATATTTGGTCAATGCAACCGTAAATTTGGCAATATTTGTCTTATCATAAGGCGAAATACGCTCAAGTTACGACTAATCAAACGGTGAATAACGTCTTATAACGACTTACATATACGTCGAATGAAACCGTAGATTTATGGCAATATTGACCAATAGGATAAGGCGAATGATACTCGAGTTAGGTACAATTTAATCAAACGTTTAAAAAGTCTGATAACGACTTATTCGGCTAATAATTATAAGCGTAAATTTGGCAATATTTCCCCTTTCATAAGGTCAATAACGACGTACCTACATAATATTTGGTGAATGAAACCGTAGATAGATATGGCAATAGTACCTATCTTATGATGGTGACAATTTATAATTTATTCAAACGTTTACAAAGTCTAACGACTTACGCATTCGGCAAATTAGGGTTAAAAAACCTGGCCTAGTGCAATTCGACTAGCGCACTGAGGGTTACCGTACAAACCTACTTACAGTGCGATCAAATTATCTTGGCAGCTCTGAACATAGGCTTTGCGAAATTTTACGCATGTAAATTTGGGAATAAAACTGTTATTGCCAGATAAACCAATACTTAAACGATCAGAAAATATCTAATTTAAACAGTGAGAAATACAAATAAAATAAATATCCTAACACTTTTACACATTCGTTGTAACAAAATGACCTGCACGAAGTTCGGAGCTGCCAAGATAATTTGATCGCACTGTATATTATGCTACCTACATAAGTACCTACTTATATTAAAAATAGAAACAATATAAGTAGATTAAGTAATTTATCTACCTGCTGAGTAGGTAACTGAGTGTGGAGCACAGAACTCGTTGGTTTGAACTGGGTAGGTGTATTATGTAGGTACGACAAAGGACCTTAAGTAAATTGGTGAGTTTCAGGTCAATATCTAATATGGTAGGTATTGGTAGGTACCTATACCTACCATATTAGATATTTTATGATCTTTATTCTGTGGCTTTATGATCCTCCTTGTTGCCAGCCAGAGGCAGAGCCCTCGCTTTTACACACAAGCTCTGTACCTGCACAGAATAAAGACTGTGGTGCCTGTACCCACTTAGACAAAGCGAGCGTTGAACATTCTTTATCCGTTAGTGGGTACAAGTCAATTTTGTTTATACGTAATGTTATATATGTTGTAACTATCTATGTTTATTAAGCGAGATAATAACCCATACTGGTATTGGTAATTGGACGCCAAGAAGAAAAAGTAGCCGAATTAAACGAAACGAACAATGGCCAAGTCACACAACATTAACTATAATAATAAAGACATCGCAATAAGAAACCTTAGACTTGGCACGACTTTGTTTAGATTTCATTACTTTTTAGAGATAAACAAGCAGCTCCATCGAGACTTTGGCTTATTTTTTACAGAATGTTTTTGTTGGGATTTCACTTCTTTTTGTAGAAACGTGGGCATATTGATTTATTTTATTAGATTTTTTTATTTAATACAATTTTTTTTTGTAAGTAGTTTTTTTTTTTTAATTTTCGATTATCCTACTTTTTATAGTTTTCCCTTTATGTGGCCATTAAACCTTCACTCTGTACCAAATTTATGTAGCTCCCTGAGTTTATGGGAAGTACTAGTTCTATTTCGATGATCATGAGTGAGTGAGTGTCATAAATACGAAACTTTGCTTTCGCTTAACTTCGGAACTAAATGACCTACAGACTTGAAACTTTTTATTTTAAGTGTGTTTTTATAGCTTACTGGATGACGGAAATTTCAGCGTTCTGATCTTATCCAGAGGTCCTCAAATAGGGGCCTGATAATGCGGCGAAATGGTTCCAGTAAAGGATGGTACGGCAGTGTTTTCTTCGCGCTCGACTCGGCGGGGGCACTGCCGTGCCCCCCGATGATATTGCTAATTTACAACAACCAATAAGTTTTATACCTTACATATGAAATGTATTCTTAAATGTTTTAAATAGGTGCCATAGTCTGCAAAAAACACCATAACACAATGTTAAATGCTTCTAGAATAAGACATAAATGTCATTTATCTGTTTGTTTATGTTAAAATAAAGAAATTTCAAAATTAAATTCAATGTAAGTAATGTAATACCTACCTACACATAAAGATAAAGTGTGATGAGTACCTACCTACCTAGTAGTTGTGTTTGTTTTCTGTCTGCACCAAATATTATGTAGATACGTCGTTATTGACCCTATCCTATGAAAGGGGAAATATTGCCAAATTTACGCTTATAATTATTAGCCGAATAAGTCGTTATCAGACTTTTTAAACGATTGATTAAATTGTATCTAACTCGAGTATCATTCGCCTTAATATCCTAATGGTCAATATTGCCATAAATCTACGGTTTCATTCGACGTATACGTAAGTCGTTATAAGACGTTATTCACCGTTTGATTAGTCGTAACTTGAGCGTATTTCGCCTTATGATAAGACAAATATTGCCAAATTTACGGTTGCATTGACCAAATATGTACGTCGTTAAATGACGTAATGTTACCGTTCAATCAGTCGTAACTTGGCCATGTTTTGCCTTATAATAAGGTGAATATTGCCGTATTTACGTTTATATGTGCCGTATATGTACGTCGTTAAATAACCTAAGGTTACCATTTGATCCGTCGTGATCTAAGCATATTTCGCCTTATTAAGACAAATATTGCCAAATTTACGGCTGCATTGACCAAATATGTACGTCGTTATATGACGTAATGTTCGAATAAGAAAACGAGTCACCTTGCAACGCGTGTGATTGTCAGTTTTGATTTTGTGGTGAGAGCGTCGTGACAGTGGTGTGTAATAACAAAGTTATTGAATTGAATTTCATATTTGTGATTGTAAATTACAATGGCATCTCGCTTGTATTTCACTTGGAGGATGTTTGAGACCGCGAGAGCACAAGATGAGCGTAATTTAATGTCCATTGGTCGTGCAAGAGCACGTAACTCGAGCAAGCCGCTTAGAGACCTTCCAGAGGCTGAATTTAAAAGAGAAGATATAGGCTTCCTAAGGCAGCCTTCAGGTTTTTTGTGTCGAGAGCTGAGGCAGCTTGCTGGTTTAAAGTCTACTCAACAGGTGTCCTTGGAAAATAAGGTAATGTATCAGTGTGTACTTTTGAAACACTTTTTTCAATCTCACAATGGATCAATGTCCTAATTTTCTTTGTTTATTATTTTAGGTCCTTACAGTCCTGTTTTTTTATGCAACTGGATCTTTCCAGCACCCAGTGGGAGTGGCTAAAAACGTTTCACAAAAAATGTGCAGTGTCTACATTGAAGATGTTACTTAGGCTCTGACACACTAAAACATACAAAAAAATATACTAGATTTCCTAATACTTCAATTACCAGGCAAACAATCAGTCAAAGGTAAGGTCTACTATAACTTTGCTGACATACATACTGTAACTATTATACAATATTAATGACATTGTAATATGAAAAGCATATTTATGTACCTATGTTGTTTATTTCAGGTTTTGTGACAAATATGGAATACCCGGAGTAATTGGTTGTATTGATTGTAGCCATTTTAGAATATTTGGACCGCCAAAGGATGAAGAACATCTATATTATTGCCGTAAGCACTATCATTCAATAAATGTTCAAATGGTACCTAAATAATAATTTAATTAGATACCGATATGAGTTTGATTTAATCTTTCCTTCATTAAATAATTATTTTTCTTAACTGGTTTGTTTTATTTTACAGGTATGTGATTACCAATATAGAATTTTAAATGTAAATGCCAAATTTGGAGGTGCAAATCACGATTCTTTTATTTGGGAAAACATTGACATCAACCCTTATATCCAGTCTTTGCACCAAAATGGGGAGATAGTGTGGCTTGTAGGTAAGTTCTACCCAATAATATATTGTTTGAACAACATTGTGCATTAGGCTATGGCAATAAACTAATACATTGATCATCATTGTAGGAGACTCTGGTTATCCACAACGACCATGGCTGATGACTCCGATTTAAGACGCTGCTCCGAACACCTTGCAAGCCAAATACAACATAAGCAGCCAGAGTTGTCATAGAAAATACATTTGGACGGTTGAAGAATCAATGGCGATGTCTTAACAAAGATCAAGTGCTCCACTACAAGCCACTCAAATGTGCAAGAATCATACAAGCCTGCTGCGTTCTACATAATATTGGCATTGATTTTAATGTTGCAGAAGAGGCTGACATCACTGGTTGGTATTAATAAATTTATAATTCGAAAAGAAAATCAATGGCACAAATGAGTATTGAATATTAAATTATTTATATTTTTAGGATTGCACCATGAAGAACAACATAATAAGCCCATTCCCACAGAGAAAGTAATAGGTGCTCAAACGTCTGACCTAATCAGAGGAAGGGTTCTAAAGGGAACAATTAGTTAGAAGACTTGAACATATTTAATTTTAGTTACTTTATTTAATAGTTTTATTAATGTATATAGTTAGTTTACTCTATTATATAATTTGAAATCACCTAATAACCATCTTTCCTAAATTAAGCATAAATAGATGTACTTATTAGTTGAGTTTTATTTTTGTACACCTTTATGGAATTGAAATTGTCTTTTTATTTTACCATCTTTATTTTGTAAACACTTGTAAAAACTGTAATGCTTTTATTCTAATCTCTTATTGTTAATTAAGTCTCTTAGTATGTTAATTATCTAAATGTATAGCACATGTGTGAGTAAGTACCATGTTCCTACTTGGAAACTAGTATTTTCTAGATATTTGTTTCTTGCTGATGCTAGCAACACATATTGGATCCTTCAGATCTTTTTACTTTAGTTTTTTAAATTAGATTTATATATCAGACATTGTTATAGTGACTGGTTGATCTAGAATAAATTATGAAACACTGGTATATTATCTTGTTTTTCTAACCAAAACCAGATGGGTTGGGCTGTTAAAACACATAGGTATTCTTTTTATTTTAAGTATACAGTTTTGTTCTATTGATTGCAGAAGCTTACAAAGACTGGGAGAACAGCTTTCTAAGAACAGCTGGTTACGCTGTTCACTGAAGGCATTATCATGAAGTTCATGTGAAGGATGTTAGCTCGCGCTACCTTAGAGTGAACGCGCACTTTGAGCGGCCCAATGCCCTTAATATGAACTAATAAATGATAGTAAAGCAAGTCAATCATGCCCTTAGGGAAAAGCGTTACCAGCCGTTAGAAGGCTTTTTTTCCGGTCTTCATAAAACATTTCTGCTCGAAAAGAAAGCATAAATTACCTTACTAGGAGGTGAATACGACTTAGTAAACGTTAAAAGTGCTTAGTGGACAGGTTAAACCACTGTAAGGAAAGACATAAGACACCTTATAAGAAGTCGATTACGAGTTAGTAAACGTTGAAAACGCTTAGTGGGCAGGTTAAACCCACTGTAAGTAAAGACGTAAAATACCTTACTAAAAGTGAATTACGACTTATGAAAACATCAATAGCGCTTAGTGCACAGGTTAAACCACGGTCAAGAAAGACTTAAGATGCCTTAATAAAAGTCGATTACGACTTAGGAAACGTTAAAAATGCTCAGTGAACAGGTTAAAAATACAGTAAGGTAAGACGTTAGACGCCTTACTAGAAGTCGATAAACGTTAAAGGCGCTTAGTGGACAGGTTAAACCACTGTAAGGAAAGACCATAAGATGCCTTACAAGAAGTCGATTACGAGTTAGTAAACGTTGAAAACGCTTAGTGACCAGGTTAAATCCACTGTAAGTAAAGACGTAAAACGCCTTACTAGAAGTCTATTAAGACATAAGAAGCAGTAAATAAACATTCAAAACACTTTGTGAACAAATTAAACCACAGTAAGAAAAGACGTAAAACGCCTTACTAGAAGTCAATTGGGACAATGATACGTCGGAAAGTTTTATGTGTGTGACCCGAGCACCTCCCTTTACCGTTTATATCGCCTTACCGAAAGTTAAATCTCATCGTCAATCAGTCGATCCTATCTGACTTACCACGTTTATAGCTTTTGAATTAAGGCTTATCTGTTAATAATTACGTCTAAAATACACATAAGAGAGTATATTGCTGCATAATTTTTGCGCCTTACGCTTAAGGCGTAAAACGCCTCCAACCTAGGAAGGCGTTTTCGGTCGGTTGACTTTTGGTCGTTTTTTCGCCTTCATTACGAATAAATCCGCCCTCGTTACGAAACATTCAGCTTTACATTTTTCTCAGTGCACAGCGCCCTTGACGACGCGGGCGAGGCAGTACTTTGTGTATGACGACACAGAGGTCCTTATTTACCATACTTGATGTGGTAAGTTGCTAGTATTGTAACCAGATGTTGGACAAAGATCTTTGTCTATATAAACGGAGAAAGGATTGGGAAAATTCTGTTATCCTTGTCATACTGATGTTGCAGTTTGGTATTGCCTGGGGATTGGGACAACGATCATCCACTTGCCCTTATCCCTTGCATGTCTTCTTCCACACCTACTTCTCTGTTTCTCGTCATCTCAGGACTCGGGAGACATCTCCTTCCTGTGACCAACCAATAGCGGGTCAAATCGGGACCTGGATGATGGTGATATCCTCGCCGCTCCATGATCACTCCATGTAATATGGGTACTGGTTTTCAGCCGCATCCAGTTAAATTGGATACCGACTACAGTGTGATTGGAAGAAGGTGCCAAGTCATTTTTCATAAAAGAAATATCTGTATCAGCATTTAGGGAATATGCGTCCTAACATGGGATTTATTACATAACAGGCGAATTAATGTTACCTTGCTGTACACCTCTGTCTTACCCATCGGGGCCTGTATTACGACTAGGGCTTTCAATACCGGTATTACGGGATCCCGTAATACCGTGATCCCGGACAAATATGGGCCATTTTCAATACCGGTATTGAAGCCCTCAATACCGGGATCACGGTATTGCAAGCATTACATGTATTATCGTAAATTAAATTCCATTTTTAAAATATAATAATGACACACGAGACAGTGAGACAATGACTGATAATGAACAAGATATGACCATAGAAGAACCTTCTACTTCATTGAATTCGAGCAGTGGAAATGATATCGGGAGGCTGGAAATCGTCAAACCTGCGCGGTTTCGCTTCGTCTTCAAGGACCCACCAAGCAGACCCACCGGTGGGTCTGCTTGGTGGGTCCTTGAAGACGAAGTGCATTGACGATTTCCAGCCTCCCGAACGAACCAGATTCCGAAAAGGCTTTAGTACCGTAGACAGCATACCTACATACGCTGCGTGGTTATGTGGCTGGATGTCATACAAGAGACCGAAGAGTATAACCTGCCTCTCTGATTAGCGGTTGTGGACTACGAGAAACCCTTTAATTCGACCGAGACTTGGGCCGTACTGCAATGTCTCCAACGGTGGCAAAAACACCACCATGTCAGTTCGACTTCAGGACCAGACCTCGGAACCTTTTTTTGTGTGACAGGGAGACGTCATATCTCCGAAACTGTTCATCCTGCACTGGAGGATACCTTTAAGGTTCTGGATTGAAGAGACCTCAGTGAAATGCTCGATGACCGCAGTAGAGCTTCCGAAAGAGTGGGTCTTAAAATAAAAATGGACAAAACCAAGGTCATGTTGACTGTCCACGTAACACCCTCACCTATCAAAATCGGAGACTCTACACTCGAAGTTGTGGACGAAGTCTACCTAGATCTAGTGATGTAAAATAGGTCCAGTTCGACCAGTCAGTCAGTTCGAACTTCGAGAAAGAGTAGAAATCGTCGTGGTGGGCAGGGCACATTGCTCGCAGAACAGATGGCCAATGGGGCCTAAAAGTTTTGGAGTGGCAACCGCGAACAGAAAGACGTTGTGTTGGAAGGCGTCCAACAAGGTGGAACGATGACCTGGTGAAGGTTGCGGGGTCACGCTGAATGCGCCCATAGGACAGGCCACTGCGGCAACACCTGGGGGAGGCATATACGCCCAGCAGTGGACGTCTTGGTTGAAATGATCATTAATGATGATGTGTGAAAATGAAGGCACGTCCATTCCTACCGGCAGCTTAGAGATATTTACTGTCTGTAATACCTACGAATCTTGATGCAGAGCGTGCTTTTTTTTTTCAGTAGGCTATTGTGAATGATGGCTAATAGCTAATTAAGCTATACTTACGTTTCTACAAATATTGATAGGTAGCTATGTTGAGTACCTACATGATACATTTCAATAATAATAAAAATTGACTTTTTTGATATTTATTCTTTTCAAACGCTATGTGGAATGCCTTCCTACAAAAAGACTTGAGTTAAGTTTTGATTATGTTCCTACTTAGTCCTATCTAATTAAATAATCAACCAATACCAAATTGTTATATAGAGCGCTATTTATAAAAGTTATAATTAGTTAGTTAGTTAATAAAATAAAAAAACAGTATTTTTGTTTTTTATTTACATACTTTAAATGTTGGTATGTAATACCGGTATTAATACCGTGATCACGGTATTGACGTCCAATACCGGATCGATACCGGTATTGAAAACATCCGGTATTTTGAAAGCCCTAATTACGACCGAATCACGTAAGCCACCACTGGATACATGTCACGTATATCGCACGACAGTCGATAAATCCCGTGATATACGTCGAGGCAATGTGACGCCTCGCCGCTGCCTCGTCAAATATGTAAGGACATGAAATATTTACGAGAGGGACTCATATGGGAATACGATTTTATAGTTATGTTATTGCTGGTTTTCGAATAGTCTCCAGTCGGTATCAGCAATACTGAGAGCAGCGGTGGCCCAGTGGTGAGGGCCCCGATTTACGAACAGTAAGTCGGGGTTTCGAAACTAGGCAGGCACATAAGTTTGTGTGCTTAAATATTTGATCACCACTGCTCTCAAAACGGTGAAGGAAAACATTGTGAAGAAACCGTCATGTCTTAGAACCAATCCCCCATCCCATCCCTCTCCTAGAGAGGAGGCCTGCCTGAGTCCCTGCAGTTCCCACTGCAGGGACTGCACATTATAGGCTGATGATGATCGCTAATATTCTAATGTGCATTCAAAGCAGGATTCGAAGTGATAATTCTCATGATAATTTAACGTTGATAATTAATAAGTACATAAATTACTATCAATGTCACTTCACATATTGTGCCCGAATGCGATTTGCCATTTCCGCATTATAATATCCAAACCGCAACCGCATATTATTATTTACAAATGAAATAATTATGCATTTTGTAATTATTTCATTTGTAGTTCTCGCCTGCTGGGGGTTGTTCGAAAGAGATACTGCAGCCCCGGACACAAAGGGCTAAGAAGAAACATGTGTGGTTTTTAGTCAGTAGAAGTCTGACACTCCCTACCGCTCCGCCCAAAGCGGAAAGAGTCAATAGACGAGTTCCCACCCTCCAAAAAAAAGCCTATTTTTGCAATACGGTCTAGTAGTTTCTGCCTACCCCAAATGGTAAAAAGGCGTGAGTTTCTGAATAGTGCTTTTAGATAATTATGAGTAGGCGCCAACAGGATGAGATGTTCTATTGCGCAGCGAATATTTATTATTTAACTTTTGCTTTCTAAATTAAGCCGGCAGTTCGAGTAAAAGCGTGATGATGTTATGTTCATAAACCTGTTCTGCGAGTATTTTTTGTATGTTATTCGTTGGCAAACAACTCGACACTTCAGTATTTGGTCACACAGGCTATGGACATCAGCAATAGCAAAGTCGATCAGCTAGATCGAAGATGCTTCGCCATTGCCACCAATCCCAGTGGTAAGCTGTTCAAATGTCTCTTGGGCCTCTAATAATCATCATCATTCATTCATCATCAGCCTATAATGTTCCCACTGCAGGGACTCAGGCGTGGTGGATTATAGCCCATCCCTCTCCTAGAGAGGAGGCCTGAGTCCCTCGAGATTAAGAGATTAGATTGAGAGACCAGCGAAAAGTGGTTTTTCAAGCTGGCTGGACACGCTTTCGATCGATTATCTAAGATTCTGTAGCGTCACCTATTCTGAAATAAGGGTGTTTAGCCGTCACATAAAGTGCCCTATTGCCCTATTGTAAATGCGAGCAGTTTTGAAGTTTTGTCCAGCGGACCAGAGCCACATAATTTTAGTCAGTAAGTCTACCTTTTAACTTCTAACAATTTCATTTTAGATAAAGAAGAACTTCAGCTGCACCCGTAAGCAGTAAACTAAATCCTGACAAATCTGGTTTCCGTGTTCGAAGGTTTGACCTACGTACGACCAAGTTGAGGCTGTTCCGTAAACTTAGTAAAACAAGTAAAAGTTACCAACATTTCAATTAATTATTATGAATTTCAGTAGAACCGCTCCATACTAGAGGATTTACATTATTTAAAATACTTGTAGACAAAATAATTCATTAACGTTACGTTATTTAAAAACGTTTACATGCTGTAATCAACCACTTAAGGATGACACAAGGTATATAACGGCATGTACTAGTGCTCACAGTAAACTTTAACACGCAACATTGAACTGTGTCTGTGGTGACATAAGGAGTACTTTGGCGTGACAGAATGTGCACGGGTAAGGCACGCTTGGAATCCGGCGCCGAGTCACGAATGAATCAAATTATCTAATTAGATGACTTGCCTCCGAGAAGTGAACAACACTGGAATGGATGTTTGTGAGGTTATTGCATCTTCTACGATATATTCTTCGTTATGCCGTTGTTGGTCTCGGCTGTCATCTTTGACAGTCGTTACAAGAAGTCAGTAGCCGAAAATCTGACAACTAGTCTTGCCAAGAAGTCTTGTCTTTACCTATTAACTGGGTTCTGGAAGTCTGAAAGGCAGTCGCTCCATGTAAAAATCATAACCCTCCTTTGGCTTTGCCGTAGTCGGGTAAAAATACTTACTACCGTATTCAGCTGCAACCGGTTAGACTGCTTGGCAAACAGCTTTACGTACTTTCCGAGGCACGGAGGAAACTCGATATGTAATGGGCGGTCACCCATCCACAGACCAACCTAAGCAAGCGCGGCTTAACCTAATGATCGACCCGAGTGGCAGTTATTATTAAGCCACGAGGTCTAAGCTCTTAGCCAGAGGGCTTACAAGTATTTGAGCACCGAGATCATGGGGGTCGTGCCTCGAGGGTAGATAATAACAGCCGCTCCAGTCCACCTTCAGGTGAAGCCGCACTTGCCTAGGGTATTCCATGGATGAGCACCCATTACATGCGGAGTTTAATCCGTGGCTACTATCCTGTTAATGTGTCCAGTCGATCCTTTAAAGGAATTATGGTACTTAGCTCATGTCTGAGCTATTTACGGTAATCTGACTTGCCTATTACTAATCTTCCTTATGACGCAATCGGCTTCTTTGTAAAACAACGGTGTGTTTGGCTAGATGGGGTATAGTCGACCCATCTCTGACAGAATCTTTTTCTTAAATTTATCTTTTTAAAAAATTAAAAAAAAAACGTTGCCCCACACTAGGAATTTCTCCTGTGTCGTGGGTGCGTTTACAAACATTGAAACTCACATACACAAACACGCCCAGACCCGAAACAACTATCTGTAGAATGTGAGTGTGGAGCACAAACACAGGACATGCCACACCTCCTCTCTTGCCCGTCGTGCCCAACTAATTGCACGTTCAAGGACTTGAACGAAGCCAACGAAAGGTTGCTACGTGCTGGATGGCTGGATGGACAAAATGTGAGTTGTCGACTAGAAAAGAAGAAGAACGCTGTGTTTCAAACTCGCAATCGCAAAGGACTTAAATATTATGAAACTGTCTGCGCCATTCACATTATTTATCCGCATTTTTATTAATATCTATTTATCTAATTTGGAAATCACAAAACGCATACTTGCAACACTATACACGCTATACTCTTCTCTCATTGGTCAAAATGAAGGATCAGACGTTCATTCAAATCCCTTCCGCCCGCTCTCATCTTCCTTCATCCACCAGTCCTACCTCAGCGTCAATAACAAGCGCACGTGAAATTGCCCTGCGCCCGCGCTTCCGCGACCGCCATTAAAAAGACTCAAAATTCAAGCTAGAAACTGTGTATAGAAATGTGTGTGTGATCCTCCTCATATCATCTTGTGACACTTGGTGGTTTTTCGCTGAATCAACGTGCTCCAGAAAGCTGTGCTATCGAAGACATTACGCTTTTCCCTTACCCTAAAACCGTGAGTACCATATTTCCATCCAAGTGTTCTGGTCCTTCTTTCCAAATAAAAAACAAAAAATTACTTCGCATATACACTACACTCATCAATCACAACATATTTATCACATTTATCTATTTAATCGCATAAAAACGCTCAAATACGCATCCGCTATTACTCTCGTCTATGTGACAAGCCCACGAGGGCACATTCCGCTAACATCTCATCAACGCTAAGTTATTTCTTTAAAAACGCATCATATTTTACCGCATTTAGCTATTTATTCGCATAAAAATACGCTCAAAACACGCATCCGCCATTACACTAACCTACGTGACTCGCTCACGAGGCATTTCCCGCTAACATCTCATCAACGCTAAGTTATTTATTCAAATACGCATCTTATTTCACGCTAAACACTCTATTGCTAAAATATTATAAATATATTTTAGTCATCGCACACATATTTCACAGGTTATCTCAACACATAACGCACACGGGCAAGTCCAATTTATTCTCGATATTTCGCATACATTCACTCATTTAAGTATTATTATTAACGATTATTAACTCGAATAGGCATTATCCCAACGCATAAAAATGGCTTCAAAGCATGGTAAATCCAAGGAGTCCGATAAGGAATCTTATGGCTCCGCAGAAGAAAATTCAAAAGTGCTTCTGTTTGAATCTAAGAAGGAAATTTTATTCAAAATGCTGCAATCAATTTATGACCTCGGTCGACAAGTTTCAGTAAATAGTTCATTAAAATCTCAATTTCTAGCTAGGATTAATTCCCTTGATCAAATTAGGACGAATTTTATTGAAACGCTTGATGCTTACAATTTAGCACTCTTGGAAGCTGGATCAGCTATTAATTACCAGCCGTTGTCAGCATTTGATGAAATCTATTGTGAAATAAAAGCAATCGAAGCTAACCTTCTCAAGTCTCAAAATAACGAAAACAGCAGTAGTAAATTCGAGTTTTTAAATCGTAAATTGCCACCTTTAAAACTTGCTTCATTTGACGGCACGCCCAGCAAATGGACAATTTTTCATGAAAACTTTAAAAGTCTTATTCATGATAATTCGCATCTAACTGACGCCGAAAAAGTACAATACTTGATAGGGTGTCTCTCTGATAAGGCATTAACTGTTTGTTCGGGCGTCGCGCCTACCGCTAATAATTACCTACTCATTTGGAATGCTTTAATAGAAAAATACCAAGATACCCGCGTACAAGCTTCCATGTACTTACATCAAATGATTCAGTTTAAGCCTTATCAATCTATAGACACATTTATTGAGCAGTTCCATGCATCGCAAGCCGCCCTACGGCGCTTAAACATAAAGGATTTGTCAGATTTTATAATAACGGATATTGCACTCAGCAAGCTTGATAAAGAGGTCGTTAACCTTTTCGAACGATCACATAATCATATTGAAATACCTACTTTCGATCATCTTTCGCAATTCTTAAAAGAACAAAGTAAAATAATAACACTTCGTAATCAATCTAACCCCTCTAAAGTCCGTAATTATAATAGTGAAAATAATAAATCCACTTCTAATAAATATAAAAATAGCCAAACATTCGCGATCACTACCCAGGACGCATCCGTGCGTGCCTGCAAGGTGTGTTCGTCACCTGATTCACACCCACTTTACAGATGTTCTCGTTTCATGAATCAAAACGCAAAAGAAAGATTAGATCTAGTAAACAAACATAAGTTTTGTCGTAACTGTTTAGGATTTCATGATATTAAAATGTGCAAGTCAACAAATACTTGTTCGGTTTGCCAACGTAAACATCATTCGCTAATACATTTGGACAACTATCGAGGAACCGGCAACTCGCCGCCGCTGGTAACCGCGCCCCGCGCGCCCTCCGCCTCGCCCCCGCTGGTAGCCGCGTCCTCGCTAGCTGCCGCGACTGTGAGCACTGTGGGCTCGACGACGACGCCGCACGCGGAGCGCGTACATTCAGGCGCTTCGCATTTGTCAATGACTTCGGCTACCTCGTGCGTTGAAAATAATACAACTGTTTTGTTGCCCACCGCTTCCGTATACGCTTATAATAATAATAAACCTCATACTCTCCGCGTTTTCCTTGATACCGGCTCAATGAGTCATTTTATTACAAAGGCTTGCTGTAAACGTTTAAACTTAGAAATTACTCCTGACAAATCTTCCATTTTTGGGATCGGTCACGCTAAAATACCCTCGTTTGGAACTGCTACTTTTAAAATATTTTCCCGCTTTGATCACCGCTGCTATTATAAAATTCACGCTCGGGTTTTAGATCGTATTACAGACGACTTGCCCAACATATCTATAGATATCTCAAATCTCGCTTCATTACGCAATCTACCTATGGCTGATGACGCATTCCACGTTCCCGGTGAGATAGATTGCCTCCTTGGCAATGAACTTTTCCCGCTTTTGTTGGGCAGTGGAAAGGTAACTTTACCTGGCTCCTCGGTCGTCGCCGTAGAAACCACCCTTGGCTACATAGCCATGGGTCGGGCTGATTGTCAACCTAGTGTAACTCCGCGCGCTCGCCCCGCTCAAATAAATAAAAATAAAAGCGAGCAAACTTTTCTGTGTGCGGCTAGCACGCTTCGCTTAAATACGCTCACGCAACGCTTTTGGGAACTCGAAAGCGTCCCTAGTAAGGTTCACATGAGTCCTGACGATCAGGCGTGTGAACAAATATTTAAATCAACTTATTCTCGCGATGAAACAGGTAGATACACAGTGCAGCTACCATTTAAGGCTCCGTGTATAGACTTAGGAAATTCACACTCAACGGCGACGCGCCGTCTCCTTAATTTGGAGAAAAAGTTAGATTCTGATCCCGAGATCAGAACTAATTACAACGCTACGCTTCAAGATTATCTTGACAAAGGTTATTTAACCAAGGTCAACGACCCCTCTCTAACTATCCCGCATTTCTATATCCCTCACCGTGCAGTTTACCGCCCGGATAAACAGTCTAGTAAAACTCGCATCGTGCTTGACGCTAGCTGTAAAACTAGCTCAGGTAAATCACTAAATGATCTCCTTTATGTAGGTCCGAATCTACAAAGTAACATTTTCGATTTATTAATTAATCTTCGCATGTTTTCCGTTGCTGTAGTTGCAGATATCGAAAAAATGTATTTTCAACTTAATCTTTCCGCTGATCATCACGCATTTCAACGCATTTTATACAGATTCAATAAAGATTCTGAAATTTCAACTTTTGAATTTAACCGCGTTTCTTTCGGCGTCTCAAGCTCACCATACTTAGCTATGCGAGTAGTTCGCCAACTCGCATCTGACAGTCGGGAAAAATACCCACTCGCAGCTTACGAGGCTGAAAACCATATGTATATGGATGACTACGTATGTTCGCTAGATGGCGTTGAAATAGCTGAGCGGACATACCAAGAAATGGTCACCATGTTCAGGTCAGGCGGTTTCCACCTTGTAAAATGGATCTCGAATAGTTCCGAACTGTTAGATAAAATTCCTTCAACTCATTTAAATCCGCAAAATATTGAGTTTGACGCTGACGCGGATAATAATACTAAAATTATAGGTATGCAGTGGAATCCAGTAGAAGACTTTTTTCAATTTAAAATAAATGGTAATTCTCTTAAATGTACGAAACGTACCGTCTTATCAGCAACCGCACGGCTGTTTGACCCCTTAGGTCTTATAGGTCCAGTTACTGCATTCATGAAAACGTTAGTTCAGGAATGCTGGAAACTTGATCTTGATTGGGATGATCCTGTACCCGCTCACATTGAAAATAAATTTAGTCGGTTTCACAAAGAACTTCCCTATCTCGAAAAAATAAAGTTCCCGCGACATGTAGGTATCACCTCTGGTTCTCATGTCACTCTCCTCGGGTTCGCAGACGCCAGTGAGCGCTGTTATGGTGCCGCTGTTTACATAAGGGTTAGTTCTAACGATGAAGATAGCGGATCAGTCCTCTTATTAACTTCTAAATCTCGCGTCGCTCCGCTTAAAAATACGCCCTTAGCTCGCCTCGAGCTATGTGCGGCTCTCCTCTTAGCAAACTTGATCAATTCAGTTGTAGAAGTTTTAAGTAAACGCTGTAAAATTAATAAAATCTTTGCTTTTTCTGATTCAACAGTCACGCTCACCTGGATCCACTCGCCCTCGCACAAATTTCATACTTTTGTCGCAAATCGCATTGTTGAAATTAATTCAAATTTACCCGCAAAACATTGGTTTCACATAGATGGAACTGAAAATCCCGCTGACGTAGTTTCTCGTCCTATAACGCCTAAACAATTATTGGATTTAACGCTCTGGTTTAACGCTCCGCATTGGTTTTCATTCCCCTTATCTCAGTGGCCAATCAAACCATTTAAAATCAATTTAAATAATAACAATTCAGAAATAATGGAAACTAAAAATATCGTTCTCTCTGTTAAAATAACGCAAGAAGGTTCACAACCTATTCAATCTTTAATTGATCGCATTTCTAAATATTCTATTTTACTTCGTAGCGTAGTTTTAATATTACGTTTCTGCAAGTTAATCAATTCGCGTGGTTGTATCACCGTTTCGGATTTGGATGCTGCGGAAATACACCTTATACGTTACGTACAAGGTAGATATTTCTCTGAAGAAATTAGCGCGTTAAAATCTAATAAACGTTTTAAAAATAAAAGTCTCGCTAAACTCAACCCATTTCTGGATTCAAATAATATTCTCAAAGTAGGTGGAAGGTTAACTCATTCTAAACTGGATTATGGTCAAAAACATCCCATTTTAATTCCAACTAAATCACGCTTTACTCAACTCTTAATTGACTTTTATCATGTAAGTAATTTGCATACGGGTCCCGCTCTTTTATTAGCTATAATTAGACAAAAATTCTGGATTTTAGCTGCTCGTAACATTATAAGACAACGCGTACATAGTTGTAATCAATGCTTTAAAATTAAACCTCGAAATACTTACCCTCCTATGGGCGATTTACCTGATTTCCGTGTGTCACAAGTGAAAGCGTTCGTAAATACCGCTGTAGACTACTGTGGTCCGTTCTACGTTACGCATATCCGAAAACGCGGAATTAAGAGCCACAAAGCTTACGTTTGTGTGTTTGTCTGTCTAACAACTAAGGCAGTACACTTAGAGTTAGTCTCTGACCTAAGTTCAGATTTATTTCTCGCCGCTTTCAAACGGTTTATTTCTCGGAGAGGTCCCGTTGCTATGATTTATAGTGATGGAGGCACAAACTTTATTGGCGCAAAGCGCAAATTGAACGAAATTTACGAATTAATTCAATCAAAATCTCATATAAACTACATAGGTGAACAGTTATCAGAACATCGTGTACAATTTAAACATAGTCCGCCTTACGGTCCGCATTTTAATGGACTCAGCGAAGTTAATGTTCGTTGTGTCAAAACTCATCTTTTTAAAGTAATTGGCTCTCAAATATTAACATACGAGGAGTTTAGTACCGTACTCGTTCAAATTGAATGTCTTTTAAATAATCGACCTCTAAGTATTTTAAGCTCAGACCCGTCTGATATTAGTGCTTTAACGCCTAATCATTTTCTCAACGTAACACCGCTTAAATTTCTACCTGCTGAAGATGTCACAGACATTTCAGACAATCGCTTATCGCGCTATCAGCTTCTTAATAAGATAACTCATTCCTTCTGGCACCGTTGGAGTCAGGAGTACCTCACTTCCTTGCAACAGCGGGAGAAGTGGAACACACCGTCAAAGCCTGTTGAAGTAGGTACGATCGTTGTTATCAAAGACAACAACGCTCATCCGCTTTGTTGGCCTTTAGGTGTCATAGATGCGACTTATCCTGGCAAGGACAATATAATTAGAACTGTGAAGGTTAGAACTGCTTCCGGTACTTATATACGCCCAGTAGTGCGGCTCTGTCCCCTACCTACGCAATAAAATAGTATAAATTCCCTTTAACTCTATTTAAGTTTAAATTCATATGTTTAAGTTAAGTTTTTTTTCTCATAAATTTTCTAATAGAGGAAAACCTCTAGTCCGGGGGAGTTGTCTGCGCCATTCACATTATTTATCCGCATTTTTATTAATATCTATTTATCTAATTTGGAAATCACAAAACGCATACTTGCAACACTATACACGCTATACTCTTCTCTCATTGGTCAAAATGAAGGATCAGACGTTCATTCAAATCCCTTCCGCCCGCTCTCATCTTCCTTCATCCACCAGTCCTACCTCAGCGTCAATAACAAGCGCACGTGAAATTGCCCTGCGCCCGCGCTTCCGCGACCGCCATTAAAAAGACTCAAAATTCAAGCTAGAAACTGTGTATAGAAATGTGTGTGTGATCCTCCTCATATCATCTTGTGACACTTGGTGGTTTTTCGCTGAATCAACGTGCTCCAGAAAGCTGTGCTATCGAAGACATTACGCTTTTCCCTTACCCTAAAACCGTGAGTACCATATTTCCATCCAGAAACCATTATATAAGTCAGTATTTGCGTAGAATAAATAAGTATTACTGTTCATATTTGAGTAAATATGTGCTCAATTTGCATATAGAACGGAAAATAGAGTTTCCGTAGAATACGTTGTATATTTGTAAATATACAAACAACAGTTGGATAAGATATAAGTAGTGAATAATCCGCGTTGGTTTGATAAAACATAGGTAAACTATCTTAGTTACAATTCTCGAGACCTTCATCATCTGTTTAGCCTTTTTCCAATTACGTTGGTCTCGCAACCAGCGTGCGTGTATGATCAGATAATTATTATGATATGACAATAATTAAGCCTTTTTTCGTTTGGTGGGTGGGTAATCATCAAATGACTCCTCCCGCTCTGGGCGGAGTGGAAGGGAGTGTCAGACTTCTACTGACTAAAAACAACCCATTCTGTTTCTTAGTCCGGGGCCGCGGTATCCCGGCCGGCGTCGGCCCTTGCCGGCCCCTGCAATGTTGCTGACATTCTCTTTGAGGCACGCGCGACACGGCCTATCGTCGTCAGACGGATGGTGAGCTAGCCCATTACACGGGTCTTTCGTCGTTTCGCACCACGAGCGGTCACAACACTTAGCCTTAGGTCAAGGTAAAAGCCAGCTCTAGGGTCACGGGCCATAAACCGAAATGATAAGCTGATAAGTAGGTGACCAGTTGATCACGCATTACATTCAGTGTAATCCGTACCTCGGATAGCACGTTAAGCCGTTGGTCCTGGCTGTACATTGTGATGCTTAGACAGTCGTTCATCTTCATCAGCCTATAATGTTCCCACTGCAGGGACTCAGGCCTCCTCTCTGGGAGAGGGATGGGGTATAATCCACCACGCGGGTCCAGTGCGGGTTGGTAGATCTCTCATGTCTTCGAATCTTTTGGTTCTCAGACATTTCGGTTTCCTCACGATATTTTCCTTCACCGTTTTGAGAGCAGCGGTAATGAAATAAATTACACAAAGTAATGCGCTTGTCTGGGTTTGAACGTACGACTTACTCTGTTCGTAAGTCGGGGCCGTCACTACTGGGCCACCAGTGCCACCACCGCCGCACAGTCGTTACCGGTAGTCAATCACGGAACTTTGTTGAGGTCAGATCGGCAGTCGCTCCATCTAAGTTCTGCTATTCTGCTGTATCCGGTACGACTGGTATCCAAGAAAAAGCAAGTTGTAGAACACGGCGTGCCATATTGATGATCAGATGATAGAGGTACTATGTCGTAATCGTGAAAGCAAATCCGAGAGTAATCTTGTTCTGTATGTACTTGCGGCTTATGTTTAAGATGGTATTGGTTCTTTTTTTTGTGTAAATTGGTATGTATATATCTATGTACGTTGATGCGCTGGCGACCGCAACCGCGACGCCGCGCGCGCGACCTCTCCGTGCCCTTGAATGGGCCGCTGCAACAGTTCTACGCCACATCTCAAGGACGATAGACGCACGTCCTTCACCTTCATCTTTATTCGCAATTAACTGTAATTATTGCGCGCGCGCACCCTTTATAAGAGTGGAGAATAGACCCTTTACGAACGATACGTGTTTTGTGTAATTGGTGATACCTGGACCACGAAAAACGGTGACCCGCCATCCCGAGATCGCACCAGATTGTGGGAGTCCCGCTGAAGGCGTTACGTTGGTATGTACAATCAATTTGCATGAAAACTGATCTATTTCTCCTGGCCTCCTACTTAGTGAACCCCCTTCGCTCTCCGCAGGAAATTTTGGAATTATCAGAACCAGCACCCGCGTGGTGAAAAATAATTTAGTTGGATTTTTTTTGAATTTTCACGAATTATTTCCACCATTTTATGGTCCTTCGACGCTCAGATTTTGATAATTTTCATCATTTTCATCTTTTCTTATCATATTTTACCAATCCGCATCAAAATCCGCATTTTTTTTATATATACTACGAAGGTAGGCAGCCACTTTGTGTGTGTCGCGCGTCGTATTTATTTCTCATTTTTTCATACCAAAGATATTAAGAAGAACTCCTTTGGTTACCGCTTTAAAAATATATATTTTTCATCGCATATTTTATTGTTTTCGCATCGCATTTAATCGCATTTCGCTATCTCTGGACTAGGTACCTAACCTACCCACATTGTTTTGATATCTATCCGCCCGCTATTAAGAGCGCTATTACAAACTCGAGTAACTTCGAAACGAGCGGCGACTGACGGTTCTTGCGCCTGTGTGCGTGATGTACGCTTCTTCATACACACACGTGCAGAGGCAGAGGTGCGTAACACGTTTCACTGCGGTTTACTTAGAATTGAATTGGGAAAAAATACAAGTTATGGAATGTTTTATTTTATGTGTGTGATAATGAAATACAAATAATATAAGTAACATAGATTTTTTTTAGTTTTCCATCATGGGTGTCGTTTATATGGTTTTCGGGGCCGCTGATTACGAAAATGAGGTCAAAATAAAAATCAAAGATGGCGCCGACAAAATTTTTTGACTTTTCCGTCATGGGTGTCGTTTTCATGGTTTTTGGGGTCGCTGATTACAAAAATGAGGTCAAAATAAAAATCAAAGATGGCGCCGATGAAAATTTTTGGCTTTTCCGTCATGGGTATCGTTTTCATGGTTTTTGGGGTCGCTGATTACGAAAATGAGGTCAAAATAAAAATCCAAGATGGCGCCGACAAAAATTTGTTTTTTCCGTCATGGGTGTCGTTTTCATGGTTTTTGGGGTCGCTGATTACGAAAATGAGGTCAAAATAAAAATCAAAGATGGCGCTGACGAAAATTTTTGGCTTTTCCGTCATGGGTGTCGTTTTTATGGTTTTTGGGGTCGCTGATTACGAAAATGAAGTCAAAATGAAAATCCAAGATGGCGCTGACGAAAATTTTTGGCTTTTCCGTCATGGGTGTCGTTTTCATGGTTTTTGGGGTCGCTGACTACGAAAATGAGATCAAAATAAAAATCAAAGATGCGCCGACGAAAATTTTTGGCTTTTCCGTCATGGGTGTCGTTTTCATGGTTTTTGGGGTCGCTGATTATGAAAATGAGGTCAAAATGAAAATCCAAGATGGCGCCGACGAAAATTTTTAGTTTTTCCGTCATGGGTGTCGTTATCATGGTTTTTGGGGTCGCTGATTACGAAAATGAGATCAAAATAAAAATCAAAGATGGCGCCGACGAAAATTTTTGGCTTTTCCGTCATGGGTGTCGTTTTCATGGTTTTTGGGGTCGCTGATTACGAAAATGAGGTCAAAATGAAAATCCAAGATGGCGCCGACGAAAATTTTTGGCTTTTCCGTCATGGGTGTCGTTTTCATGGTTTTTGGGGTCGCTGATTACGAAAATGAGGTCAAAATGAAAATCCAAGATGGCGCCGACGAAAATTTTTGGTTTTTCCGTCATGGGTGTCGTTTTCATGGCTTTTGGGGTCGCTGATTACGAAAATAAGGTCAAAATGAAAATCCAAGATGGCGCCGACGAAAATTTTTAGTTTTTCCGTCATGGGTGTCGTTTTCATGGTTTTTGGGGTCGCTGATTACGAAAATGAGGTCAAAATGAGGTCAGTGGGTCGTCATAGGGGCGGTTTTTTTTTAGGAGTTGGAGTATAGGCTTAGGGGCACTATGAGCAGCAAAGAAAACAGAAGAAAAAAAATTAGTTTAAAATAATTTTCGGGACTTGCTAAATTTTCCTGTTTTTTTTTTTTTTCAAAAACGCCTCATTTTTTTTTTTGTTTCGTGTTGTCCTTGACCATAGAAATTATTTAGGTTCTGCGAACCATGGTCCTACGACAAACCGTTTCATAGTTATGGTCCTACGAATTTTACTTCGTTTCATCTAGAATGCTCTATATTTCCAAAATGGCAGCTCGGATGAAAACTTTTTCAGAATAAGAATTGTTGTTCTAGTCGACAACTATGAGATGATATAAAAAAACCGCGACAAAGTGAGAGAAAAAGAAAAATTTAAATTTTTTTGTAAGTGTCGGTCGATCTTTCACCTTGTGTATCCTTAGGGGCACAGAATTTAGTAAAATTTTCAGAAGTTTTTTTTTTTTTTCAGGATTTCGGCTATTTTTCTTATTAACCTGGTCCATAGAAACCATTTAAGCTCCGAGACACATTATGGTCCTACGACGCACGTTACACATCTTCGAAATTTTTGGTTCTAATCATGCCGGTTTCTTCACGCTGTTTTCCTTCACCGTTTTGAAAGCGTTCAACTATAGAATGTTCAACAAATATCCTATACAAAACGACAAATGTTTTTTACACCATCTCATAGTTTTTGACTAGAGCAACAATTCTTTTCCAAAAAAGGTTTTCATCCGAGCTACCATTTTGGAAATATAGAGCGTTCTAGATAAAACGAAGTAAAATTCGTAGGACCATAACTCGGAAACGGTGCGTCGTAGGACCATGTGTCTCGGAATTTAAATGGTTTCAATGGACCAGGTTAACAAGATGCTGCAATAAAAATAGCCAAAATCTTGATAAAAAAAACTTCTGAAAATTTAACTGTTCTGTGCCCCGAAATTTTTTGCAAATATTTCTTTTCTCTCTCTTTGTCGCGGTTTTTTCACACCATCTCATAGTTTTTAACTAGAGCAACAATTCTTTTCCAAAAAGGTTTTCATCCGAGCTACCATTTTGGAAATATAGAGCATTCTAGATGAAACGAAGTAAAATTCGTAAGACCATAACTCGGAAACGGTGCGTCGTAGGACCATGTGTCTCGGAACTAAAATGGTTTCAATGGACCAGGTTAACAAGATGCTGCAATAAAAATAGCCAAAATCTTGAAAAAAAAAACTTCTGAAAATTTTACTGTTCTGTGCCCCGAAAAATTTTGCAAATATTTCTTTTCTCTCTCTTTGTCGCGGTTTTTTTACACCATCTCATAGTTTTTAACTAGAGCAACAATTCTTTTCCAAAAAAGGTTTTCATCCGAGCTACCATTTTGAAAATATAGAGCATTCTAGATGAAACGAAGTAAAATTCGTAGGACCGAAACTCTGAAACGGTGCGTCGTAGGACCATGGTTCTCAAAACCTAAATAATTTCTATGGTCAAGGTCAACACGAAACAAAAAAAAATGAGGCATTTTTGAAAAAAAAAAAGAAAAACAGAAAAATTTACTAAGTCCCGAAATTTTTTTTGAACAAAATTTTTTTTTGTGTTTTCTTTGCTGCTCATAGTGCCCCTAAGCGTATACTCCAACTCCTAAAAATCCGCCCCTATGACGACCCACTGACCTCATTTTGACCTCATTTTTGTAATCAGCGACCCCAAAAACCATGAAAACGACACCCATGACTGAAAAACTAAAAAATTTCCTAGCCGCCATCTTGGATTTTCATTTTGACTTCATTTTCGTAATCAGCTACCTCAAAAACCATGAAAACGATACCCATGACGGAAAAAACAAAAATTTTTGTCGGCGCCATCTTTGATTTTTATTTTGACCTCATTTTCGTAATCAGCGACCCCAAAAACCATGAAAACGACACCCATGACTGAAACACCAAAAATTTTCCTAGCCACCATCTTGGATTTTAATTTTGACATCATTTTCGTAATCAGCGACCCCAAAAACCATGAAAACGATACCCATGACGGAAAAAACAAAAATTTTTGTCGGCGCCATCTTGGATTTTCATTTTGACTTCATTTTTGTAATCAGCTACCCCAAAAACCATGAAAACGATACCCATGACGGAAAAAACATTTTTTTTTGTCGGCGCCATCTTGGATTTTCATTACGACCTCATTTTCGTAATCAGCGACCCCAAAAACCATGAAAACGACACCCATGACGGAAAAACTAAAAATTTTCGTCGGCGCCATCTTGGATTTTTATTTTGACCTTATTTTCGTAATCAGCGACCCCAAAAACCATGAAAACGACACCCATGACGGAAAAGCCAAAAATTTTCGTCAGCGCCATCTTTGATTTTTATTTTGATCTCATTTTCGTAGTCAGCGACCCCAAAAACCATGAAAACGACACCCATGACGGAAAAACTAAAAATTTTCATCGGCGCCATCTTGGATTTTTATTTTGACCTCATTTTCGTAATTAGCTACCCCAAAAGCCATGAAAACGACACCCATGACGGAAAAACCAAAAATTTTCGTCGGCGCCATCTTGGATTTTCATTTTGACCTCATTTTCATAATCAGCGACCCCAAAAACCATGAAAACGACACCCATGACGGAAAAGCCAAAAAATTTCGTCGGCGCCATCTTTGAATTTTATTTTGACCTCATTTTCGTAATCAGCGACCCCAAAAACCATGAAAACGACACCCATGACTGAAACACCAAAAATTTTCCTAGCCACCATCTTGGATTTTAATTTTGACATCATTTTCGTAATCAGCGACCCCAAAAACCATGAAAACGATACCCATGACGGAAAAAACAAAAATTTTTGTCGGCGCCATCTTGGATTTTCATTTTGACTTCATTTTTGTAATCAGCTACCCCGAAAACCATGAAAACGATACCCATGACGGAAAAAACAAATTTTTTTGTCGGCGCCATCTTGGATTTTCATTTTGACCTCATTTTCGTAATCAGCGACCCCAAAAACCATGAAAACGACACCCATGACGGAAAAAACAAATTTTTGTCGGCGCCATCTTGGATTTTTATTTTGACCTCATTTTCGTAATCAGCGACCCCAAAAACCATGAAAACGACACCCATCACGGAATAACCAAAAATTTTCCTAGCCGCCATCTTGGATTTTCATTTTGACCTCATTTTCGTAATCAGCGACCCCAAAAACCATGAAAACGACACCCATGACGGAAAAAACAAATTTTTGTCGGCGCCATCTTGGATTTTTATTTTGACCTCATTTTCGTAATCAGCGACCCCAAAAACCATGAAAACGACACCCATGACGAAAAATCCAAAAATTTTCGTCAGCGCCATCTTGGATTTTTATTTTGACCTCATTTTCGTAATCAGCGACCCCAAAAACCATGAAAACGACACCCATCACGGAATAACCAAAAATTTTCCTAGCCGCCATCTTGGATTTTCATTTTGACTTCATTTTCGTAATCAGCGACCCCAAAAACCATCAAAACGACACCCATGACGGAAACACCTAAAATTTTCCCAGCCGCCTTCTTGAATTTGTTTTTTCTCGAAAGATTCATAAAAGTGAATATTTCAATGCATCATTCGAAAGATTCCCCATTATTTCTAAAATAAAGATTTCTATGATTTTTTATCGACTAGTAAAGTATCATTTACGAATAAACTTTATAGTAAGGTTGCGCAAAGCGTTCCTTTCCAACATAGAACATGACTACAATTTATTTTATTTTATCATAATAAATTACAAGAATACTTACGTTTAAACTGTTGACAACCTCTGGTCTACCTGTATTCGTATACGTAACCCACACTAAGGCGCGCGGGAGCGCGAGCGACATAGGTCCGTCCTCCACGAGCCCTCAGGCGTTACTGAGCATATGGCGGCCGTACATCTAGTAATAAGGCATTATTTTGGAAAATCGTAATAAAAAAATGAGACGGCGTAAAATTCCAAAAAAATATAATTAGGGAAGGTAAAGTGTTGTACTATATGTATGTCTATTTTTTTTTTGTTAATATTATCTTTATCCTATGTTTAAACCATATTTAAAACGCATAAATTTTAGCTCAGTATTGCTTTTGAATATCCTTTTTTTTTGCTGCGATTCCATTTATATCTCAATTCTAATCAGGACAAAAACTTCAGGACTATATAACCAGTATTTTGACATTTTTTTCAGATTTTTCTGTGTTGCCAATTTGTCACAAGTAGCAGGGAAAAACCAGATGTTTTACGTTTGCTCGAAATTGGGTGTCGGAAAATTGCTATTTCTCGAAATATTAACATTCAAAACGAAATTCTAATCAGGACACAAACTAAAACAAAGTCAGATTTATAATTTTTCATTGAAATATTATGCCTTTATCTATAAATAAGACGTGTCCAGGACTTGTAAAAGTACGTATTTTCGGCAAATCGCCCAAAGTTTGTGACAGCGCTCTTAACGAATAATGTCGTCTAATGAACAAAAGTTAAAATTATTAGAATGCCAGCGTCAATTATATTTCGAACGTATGCAAAATGCTTACGATCTTTCGCGTAATTTAAAAGATTCTAGTGCATTAGACAGTTTTCTTTGTTCGATTGTAACCTTAGATGAGGTTCGCAGTAATTTTCAACAATGCCTAACTGACATTAATACGCTTTCGTTGAAAATTGATAAAGAATCCGAACCTGACTTCAATAAATGGCTTGCATTTGAGGATTTATATTGTCGCGTCAAACGTAAACATTCGCAGTTAGAACCTAAGTCGAGCTCGAGTATGACTAAACATGATGTAAACAACGATAGCTCGTCACCTAACGTAAAGCTAGCTCGCATCGAAATTCCCGAGTTTGATGGTAGTTCTAAAGATTGGCCGCTTTTTTATGCTACATTTCAAAGCGCTGTACATTTAAACACGTCGCTTAATGACACAGAACGCATGTTTTATCTGGCCAGTAAACTTACTGGTAAAGCGAAATCTGTTTACGCTGGATTTATTCCATCTGCGGAAAATTACAGTACGATATATTCCACACTCATAGATAGGTATCAAGATAAAAGAAACTTGGCTGTCACTTATCTAGATCAGATGTTTTTATTAAAACCTGTTCTTTCCGCTACCGCTAATAATTTAGAGACTTTAATCGATCAATTTTCGAACTCGTATCTCGCATTAAATAATTTAAAATTACCTAACTTGTGTGACTTCATAATATCACACGCTTTGTCTCAGCGCTTAGACAAAGAAACCGCGCAGCTGTTTGAGATGGAGAACCGAGGTAAGGATATACCTACACTCGATAGCTTAATTTCTTTTGTCCGTGACCGTATAAAAGTTTTAAATCGGACGGGTGATAACAGCACTAACGCAAATACCTCGTCTGCAAAAGGTAATAAAAACGCGTCAAGTAACTCGTCGAATAAAGGCACCGCGCGCTCTTTTGTAGTAAACAATAACAAAGTTACTTGTCAATTGTGTGAAAAGTCGGACCATGATCGACTTTATTCATGTCCGAAATTCAAATCACTAACTCCTCGCGAACGTTTTAATTACATTAAAAAACTCCGCGCATGCGTAAATTGCTTGAGTTTGCAACATCACACACGTTCTTGCGGGTCGAAGTCGACATGTAAACAGTGTGGTTCGAAATTCCACCACTCTTTACTGCACTTCTCGGAGTCGAATGAGTCATTGACCCCAGGCGATAACGCATCGAGTAGTACAGGATCAACGGTTCCGATACACGACGCGTCTGCCAATTCGTCTTCAAACTCGGTTTCTAATAAACAAGTAGACAACGCAGTAGCCCTTTGCAGCATGAGTGCCAGCAATAAAAACCCGAGAAAACCAAATAACGTTTTGTTATGCACCGCCCTCGCTAACGTCAAGTGCAGGGACGGATCGATTGCTCAAGTTAGAATTCTGATCGATAATGGTTCTCAAAACCATTTTATAACCCGCCGCACTTGTAAACGATTAGGAATTCGCATTTTTAATGATTGTTCTGACAGGTCAGTGAACGGATTAGGCAACTGCACTCAGACTATTTCCGGCATCGCTAACATCACTTTATATTCAAAATATGATGAAACCTTTAGCTTGCCGATTCAACCGCTAGTTCTTAAAACGATTTCAAGTGATTTGCCGAGCGGTCAGTTTGACATTTCGTCTTTGACCTACTTGGACAATTTACAGCTCGCCGATCCTAACTTCCAGACTCCTGCCGACATAGACCTTTTGTTAGGCGCTGATACTTTCATGGAGATCTTGCGACCTGGAAGATTATTAGGACCACCTGGAAAACCGGATGTACTGGAATCCGCTTTCGGTTATTTAGTTTTCGGGTCGATCGCCTCACTACCTTGCCACAATAATAGCCCACCGATTAGCCAGACATTTTTTTCATCTTGTGACGAATCGATCGAATCTTTAGTTGCAAACTTTTTGCAACTCGAGTCAATACCTAGTAAAACTCACATTTCTAAACCCGAACAAGAATGTGAGGATTTTTATGTGTCGAACACACACCGCGATAATGAATCAGGACGTTACGTCACCGCTTTGCCCTTTTCGCAACCAACTTCGTTGCTAGGCGATTCTATAACTATCGCCTCTCGCCGCTATACTAGTCTAGAACGTCGGTTTCAGACAAATACCGCTTTAAAAATCGAATATGATAACGTAATGAGAGACTATCTCGAACGTAACATCATTTCGCCCGCTCCCGCTTCGACAACTGATAAGGACTATTACGTCATACCGCATCATGCAGTTACGCGACCGGACAAACCGGTTCGAATTGTTTTGAACGCTTCTCAGAAGTGCGTCGATTCTAATATATCATTAAATGATTGTTTACATTCTGGCGCGAATTTACAAGCTAATTTAACCGCGATCATTTTAAAGTTTCGACTATTTCCTGTTGCTCTGACCGCCGACATTAAACAAATGTTTTTAGCCATCGGAATTCGCGAAGAAGACCGCCGTTTTTTAAACATTTTTTATAAATTTGACGAAGACGCAAATGCACAATTGTATCATTTTAACCGCGTTTGTTTTGGTTTACGTTGCTCGCCGTACCGACCTTGCCATGAGAACAGTAAAGCAATTAGCTCAAGATGAAACTGATTTACCACTCGCTTCGGAAATCGCCAGTAATAATTTGTATATGGACGATTTGGGGGTGTCCGTAGCCTCCGCCGAAGATGGGACTAAGCTCGCCCTAGACTTGATTGAGCTATTCAAACGTGGCAATTTTGACTTAGTCAAATTCGTGAGTAACTCGTCGGAGGTGTTGAAATCGATTCCAATAAACAACCGCTTGTCTTCAAACATTGAATTTGACAAAGAGGACCACCTGAAGTTGTTAGGCCTAATTTGGTCTCCGACTGAAGATGAGTTTTCGATCGCTATTAAATTTAACCCGCAGTCTAAATGTACTAAGAGACTTATGCTTTCCGCAATCGCTAGGTTATGGGATATTAATGGCTTTTGTGCCCCCGTAATTTTACATGCAAAACTTTTGATAAAAGCTCTTTGGGCCGCGACACCGAGAATCGATTGGGATGATACCCCACCACGTGACATCTGCATGGCGTGGAACCGTTTCCTCACTGAGCTTCCCGCTTTACAACGCTTTAAAATACCGCGCTTTCTCGGCGTTGTGCCTGAATCCCGCGTTATTCTGATGGGGTTCGCAGACGCATCCGAGAAAGCGATGGGCGCTGCCGTGTACCTCTGTGTACATCCCGCTTCTGGACCAAACGAGGTCAACTTGATTGGAGCCAAAAGCAAGGTAGCTCCCCTGCGTAATATAACTTTAGCTCGCCTAGAGCTTTCCGCCCTTTTAGTGTTATCGAAACTGTTTCGATTTGTAATCGATATAATTTCTTCCCGCTGTCACATAGACGAAATATTCGCTTTTACTGATTCGACTGTGGCCCTCCACTGGGTTCATTCGTCTCCGCATCGCTTCGATACTTTCGTTGCGAACCGCATCGCTCAAATACAGGACAATCTTAGTTCTAAACACTTTTATCATTGTGAAAGCGCGCAGAACCCCAGCGACTGCATAAGTCGTGGGCTCACTCCCGCTCAATTGTTAGACCATCCACTATGGCTCCACGGCCCCACGTGGGCTCGTGACCCAGCGCACGCTTGGCCAATTAGCCGATTCATCTTTGATCCCGCGCAGGACGAAAAGCTTTTAGAGCTCAAAAAACAATCAAATGTTTTTATCACTACTGATGTGCCGGAACCTTTTCTCTGCGCAATATCTAAACGCGTTTCTTCTTGGTCTAAATTTCTTCGCATTGTAGTATACATCTACCGTTTTTTGGGAAAGCTCCCGCGATCCAATAGGATGATGCTTTCACATCTGGATTTTGCGGAGACTGTCGTTATAAGGGCACTCCAACAACAATATTTCGCAAGCGACATTAACGCGCTTTCTAAAAGCCACAAGGTGTCCAAGTCGCTTCTCCCGCTTTCTCCTTTCCTGGAAAACGACATTCTTCGCGTTGGTGGCCGGTTAGAAAAATCTTCACTTGAGTTTGATAGCAAACATCCAATTTTGCTTCCCAAAAGAGATCATATTGTAAATTTGATAATTGATTACTACCACCGAAAATACCTACACGCCGGTCCACAATTATTACTTTCGCTGTTACGACAAAAGTTTTGGATTATCTCTGGACGCAGCACGGTGAAACAACGCTTCCGCTTGTGTAACCGCTGCTTTAAGACTAATCCCCGCACAGAAGCACCTTTTATGGCAGCTCTTCCCGCACCCCGCGTCAATGAAGCTAAGCCTTTTCTTTATTGCGGAGTGGATTACGCGGGTCCAATTAATTGTCTAATAAGTAGGTATCGTGGTGCTCGTAAGGAAAAGGCGTACATATGCCTTTTTACCTGCTTTGTTACTCGAGCTTGTCATATCGAGGTTGCAGTCGGATTGGATTCGATGTCCTATATTCGCGCCTTACGACGCTTCATATCCCGTCGAGGCAAAATTGTTTCCTTATTTTCCGATAACGGAACTAATTTTATTGGTGCGAAAGCTCAGCTCAATGAGTTAAATGGATTTCTTAAATCTAAAGCCTTCCGTGATTCCTTTGAACAGGAAACACTGTATCAAGGCATAACATGGCATCTGAATCCGCCTACCGCTAGCCACTTCGGTGGTTGCTGGGAGAGTCAAATCCGAGTCGTAAAGAATCATCTCCGCCGCACTATAGGCGACGTTCTCCTCACGTACGAGGAGCTACTTACTGTCCTCACACAGGTTGAGGCCATGATCAATTCTAGACCGTTAACCGTACTTAGTTCAGACCCCGCAGAGCCCGAAGCTCTAACACCCGCGCATTTTTTGACCTTTGGTCCGCTAGACTCATTTCATTCCGACCCGCGCTTAGATTCGGTAGATTTAATCAGCAACAAACGTTTACTCGATGCCATAGTTCAGAGATACTGGAATAGGTGGAGGCGTGAGTATCTAAACACTTTACAATCTCGTGTTAAGTGGAATACCAAATCTAATCCGGTAACCAAAGGTACTATAGTTCTTATAAAAACGGAAAACTCGCCGCCTTTACAATGGCCCATAGGTGTTATCGATGACGTCAAACCTTCCTCAGATGGAGTAGTCAGAGTCGCTACTGTACGCACACGAAATGGCACCTATGTTCGACCTGTAGTAAAACTCTGCGTTTTACCCTCTCAATAATAGTTTACTAAATAGTTATTACATAAGCCATCTAGGCTCCCCTTAGTTATAAGCCTTAGTTTAATCATTATTTTTCCCGTTTTCTTGTAAAGGTCATCCATTTTTAAGCTAACTGGATGTACCTACTTTATCCCGCTCTCGCTTCGCTAATAGCTCTCCCTGACTCTTTGGTTCAGGACTTCTTCAAACTCCTGAAGGCCGGGGGGATGGTTCTTTTTTTTGTGTAAATTGGTATGTATATATCTATGTACGTTGATGCGCTGGCGACCGCAACCGCGACGCCGCGCGCGCGACATCTCCGTGCCCTTGAATGGGCCGCTGCAACAGTTCTACGCCACATCTCAAGGACGATAGACGCACGTCCTTCACCTTCATCTTTATTCGCAATTAACTGTAATTATTGCGCGCGCGCACCCTTTATAAGAGTGGAGAATAGACCCTTTACGAACGATACGTGTTTTGTGTAATTGGTGATACCTGGACCACGAAAAACGGTGACCCGCCATCCCGAGATCGCACCAGATTGTGGGAGTCCCGCTGAAGGCGTTACGTTGGTATGTACAATCAATTTGCATGAAAACTGATCTATTTCTCCTGGCCTCCTACTTAGTGAACCCCCTTCGCTCTCCGCAGGAAATTTTGGAATTATCAGAACCAGCACCCGCGTGGTGAAAAATAATTTAGTTGGATTTTTTTTGAATTTTCACGAATTATTTCCACCAGGTATTATGTACATTGATTATGTAACTGTGGCTTTGAGACGCACCGTGGTTTTGAGAGGCTCTTAATGAGGACCGCTAATTTAATTACTTAGCTTGCAAAATAATACATAGTATTCTTTTAGCATGAAATTGGTAACTGCAAGGATAGGGCGAGGCGAGCGCGACTGGCCGCTACTATCAATGACGAGAGTTCATTCCAGATCAGAAAAATATAAGTACCTAGTCTACTAGATTGTAGATATTTTATGTAGTTCACATCACATTCAAATAAACACTACTTATCGTAAAACAGACATTGCGGTAAGAACATAGGATGCAAGGGCGAGCGAAGTGAGCTCGGGACTTGTGGCGTACCCTGACTCGGATAGGTAAGGTTCGAAGGGGATGTCGGGGTCTGTAAGCGAACTAAGACTAGAATTTATTTGTCTGGGTAGATTATAATTTTTTATCATTGCAAATATTTGTCAAAAGTTTTGTAAAAACTTTACTGGAATCCAGCGCTGGAGTTGGATAATGAAACAAGCCCGCCACACTACTCTCAAGCCACTGTAACTCCTGTAAGCCAGAATCAACAGTGGCTGGAGTTGGATACGGGATTTTGATCAAAAATCAAAATCCGCCTCAATTTGTTTCGCGTTCTATTATAATACCTAGTTAGGTTCTGAAACTGTGTAACGTATGAAACGAGACCACAGCTCACCTTGTCCTGCACAGTCATAATGACATAAACACTATAAACTAAGCGCATTACATAACGCAGTAGGTACCTACAATGAGCGCAATACTGCACTGTCTCGCCGGCCGAGCGGCCCACAGCGCCCGTGCAGGATGACTCATTGCTCATAGCACGTGGGCTAGATACGCTATTGCGTGGCGCCTAGATTTACTGCCCAGGTGGTCTGACGGACGACCTTGCTGCTTGCTGTTCACTAACGCTTCGATTCGAAAAGTCTATCTTTATTAACCGACTTCAAAAAGCAGGTTTTCAATTAGGCGGAACCTTTTTTTTATGTATATTGCCCGATTACACAAGATGGCTGGACCGATTTTTGTTTCCGAGTTTTTGGATGAGTACCTTTTTGGCATCACGAAAGCGGCCACTTTCCGAATCGAAATTGAATAGAAGCGTTTGTAAATAAGATCTATTTTCCAGGTCGGGCATCGGTTTTTACGTAAGAAGTTCCTCAGTAGCAGCTCAAAGATTGAAAGTTTATGGTATGACATTACCCTCGGAAAGCAGGTGAAGCCGTTGGTCTAGCGCTTTTTCTCTGCGGTCGTGGCGGATTGCCGTCCTATCGGTCTCTATGAAAGTGGGGCAAGAGACGTACTGTGCAAGAGATGCACATACACAAGTGCATTCAACCTGTGTGTTGCTTATTTTGTACGGAACTGTCACCGAGCGCCTTCAGAGCTGCCAGTTGACATAGGTCATTAGTGTCGTAGAAATAGTGACACGTTTGGTTTGTCGCTGTAATCAGAAGTAAATTAAAGTCAGCTTCAATTATTTGGAACCCCTATAATGTACTTACGCCTTGCTTCTGTACAACTAGGTCAATATCTTGGATTTTGCTGTAAGATTGTACTCTGAGATTTAGGGTTCAAGTGCAGAAATACATTCTGCCCCCACAAAGAGAATCCAAGTATTATGCTTTTTTATTCGTCGTCATTTCAGTCACGTCTCTTCTCACTATATCATCACTCTCACTTAGTCCATCCATCGTTTCTTAGATCTTCCCACACCTACAACCATTCACATTCACCCTCAAAACTTTCCTCACGACATTGACCTTATTCCTCCGCCTCACAAGTCACATGTCCATACCATTATAAAGATTACCTCACATTTTTTCAGTCACCGGCGTATATTTCAGATTCAGACCCTTCTTATTTCTTAGTACGGTACTAGTAAGTACCTACCTAAGCATTGCGCAGACTCTTACGCGATCCGGCACATTTTATCAAGGACAAACCATTTCAGCAGTACAAGTTATGGAGTCAACTATGAAATATGTACAAATATGAGCGACGAATATTTTCTCAGCATTATTTGGAAAGAGTTCTTGATGTAATTGGGGGCGCAATTGCTATGCGCTTTGGATGAGGAGTTGCAGACATCAGCCTCATACACAATATTACTTTGACTGGTAACCTGTTGGAAAGTGGTTACCGTCATTCACGGGTTAATGAATGTTAGTGTTATTACATCTTACCAACAATCAGTCTGGTATAGCGTATAGCGTCAACAATCAGTCAATCACTAAACACTATTTTAAACGAATTTAAAACATCATTGTTCTGTTACGTTCGACCAGCAGGGCTATTGGCTATCTCTGTTGACAGTTGTTTTGATTATCACTTTCGCTCTGTGTGCTTTCATTAACTGTCAAAAGGTTAATTTGGTATCGGCTATGACCAGTAGTACAACGCTTATGACGTCATCGGAGACCATTGTCGTTGATAGTCACTTTAACTCATTTTGACAGAAGTTTCTGTATCGATATTTTTAAAATTGCGATTGTCTAAGCTTATTTGACATTACATTGTTTATACACAGAGTTTAAAGTGACTTTCGTGAAAGACGCTTCTCAAGGGTAGTGTTTTATGATGATTTATGACGGTTGATACTGGTACTAGTTTCTATAAGTCCCGTATTGTTGGAGCTACTAAAGATTTTATAACTATATTTGCATTATCTAAACTCAATCTCCTTAATATTATATATTCCTTGATATAATTGCATACCTAGCTCATATTGTGTAAATACTATTTACAATATAGAAACCTGTCTTTTCTTGAATTTGGATTTTGTTTTTACAATGATGGTTTTTTGAGACAATCTGTAATATTCTTTAGGTAGTTGGTGAAGTGTAATAATGGGTACACCTCTGTCTAACCCTTCGGGGAATATAATATTTTCCTACCTTTGTATAGATTCATTTCACGTATTGTTTTGTGAATATGTGAACATTGTGGCCTTTTGTGTCGTGCCCTGCAATGTTCTGCGTAATAATTAGGGTTTATTTCATCAAAATCGTCTTACATAAGCAATAGACATTAATTTTTAAAACTTAATTAGTAATCTCGAGCAAAATATTTTATTTTATTTTCCTTTTGTCTTTACTTCTTCCATGCAAAACATGAAAGTAATTAGTACTACGTACAACAGCAATTTCTTACTGGCTGACAACAAAAATGACATTCAAATATTACTTTTAAATCTCTTTGACAATAACCATTTGACATGTCAGGTGCCATAAAGAGGCTAAATCTAAAATATATCCTCAATCAAGTATTGTAACGTTCAAGCAGTACCTGCTTAACTTGGCCGTATAATAGTCGATAAAAAATAGAGGTGTCAATTGCTGGGATGTTAGTCACCCTATAATCACTGTCACGTGTTATCCACACAATGAGATACGCAATACCAATTTTATGACATTAGCAGTTAAAACCAAAGTTCTGTGGACAACTGGTGCTTGTTATTCACTGACTTTTGAAAAGATAGACAATAGCCCTGCAGTTTTATTGTAGATCAGATAACAGAGAATGATTGAATATTACTGTTTGAAAAAGTTCTCCTTTGCCCTTACGCAGGGACCGAAAAGAGCTGGGGTTTTTCGATTTGGTCTAATAATTTTTAGTGTTAGTTGAAAAACCCTAGAACAAAGGTTATGCCGTATTATAGGGCTAATCAGCTTATTTAACCGGTTCACAGAGTTCAGTAAAAAATGTGCAAAAAAGTGAAGAAGTTAGCCAAAGCTCGGTGCTGTCTTTTTCATTCTGGTTAATCACTAATATTTAAATGGTTTATCCGTATAATAGTTCATCAAGCATGTCAGGTCATCTCTGCCACTCATTCAGTCTCTCTAGTAATGTGTCTTATTGTCGCCGGAGTACCGCAGTAACTTATGATGACTATTAATTGATGACATTCGTTTTTTCTGTGGCTATAAAAGGCTGCATGGCAATAAAGACAGGTGTTCTGATTCACCAGTGACTACTAGTGACTCTAGTGAAGTATAGTGTGTGAACAAAAGAACGCAGGTTGTACCTACCACGGTTGTATACGGTGTATTCTTTCCCACATTATTGTTTAGTGCGACGTATACCCGGTATACCGCCTACCACTGTTATAATTATGTTCCTACGTTATTTTAACTGTTTTTTTAATACTATACTAGCGGACCTGGCAGACGTCGTCTATACAGACATGTATAGAGCATGTACATGCATCAATGCCATGAAAAACTGCTTCGAACATAAAAGCTTTGATGGCACGGTTGGCGCAGTGGCTGAACGTTTGACTGCTTTGTTGCGTGACGCGGGTTCATGTCCCGCATGGATCAAAATATTTATAGCCAACAGATAATTGTTCCAACTCTGGTTGTTTGTGATATCAATTATTCATAGCCTGAAGGCAACGCGATAACCCCCATAGAAGCTGCCGGTTTAAACTGGAAAAAATACTTAACCAGTTGTCCACATTAGCCCTGGGTCAATAGAATTGACATGGAGACTGCTCATTGGACAAAAGTGTGTTGAAGCAGGGTATCAGTAATCTTCCGGCCCCCTATACAGGTTCAGGGGGGCGACAGATTCGGGGCCACCTGTTGGCCCCCACGACACTGGACCCGAGAAGGCGCGTAGTGTTCCACGCGCGTGCACTCTAAGAAGTAATGGGGAGGGAGGCCTGCAGGTTCTACGGGCTACTAGTCCAGGGCAGCGTAAGTCGAAGATCCCGCTGCCCCCAGACGCAAGTGTGCGAGGGTACACCGGTGTGTTTTATTCAGTACGAGTTTGACAGAACCCACCGCTAAGTCCAGGGCAGAGGACATCCATTGAGGAGGATTTCCATATCGGAAAAAAAGGTCTCAGTAATATAATAGTGTACTTTTTTTTTTTGATATGGGCTTTATTACTTTATTACAATTATTACTCTTGACCTCAATCTTGCCCTAAGGGCAGAGATGAGGTTGACGATGGAACAAGCTTACCCAGAAGAAGCCTATTTATATTTAAACCACAAGAAGCTCTAACATTGAGGAAGCTGTTAACCACAGACTCATGTAAGTTAATCATCTTAGCATATCATTGACAGGAGTGACACATACACGGCAGATACACAATACACATTGATTGTCTTTGCATCATCATCAGTGTCTCAGTTGACATGATTACTATGTGTACTCAAGATTTTCAAGTGCATAGATAAAAACAATTGTCTGTCTCCGGGATTTGGATAAAAAAAAGGATTTATTTTCATTCAGTTTTCCTAATCTTATCAAAAAAAGTGTCATCGTCTTTGCTACTTATCATATAGTATAGTAGTCAGTGGAGTGCTAGCACGAGCGGTCCCAGGTTCAAATGCTAAACGTATATTATGGGTCTTTGAAAAAAAAGGGTTTATTGGGACTTGCAGGAAAAGTGAATTACACAAACTGCATAAAACAAAACATTCATATATATTTTGTTATTGTTACTAAACTAAACTGTAAGTGAGCTAGGTAGCAGACCGCAGTTTAGTTTTATGGACAATAGGCTCACTCTCAGTTGCTCCATGTAAACTACTGGTATTCAACTGCAGCCAGTTAGACTGGAAGCCAACTCCAACATAGTTGGGGAAAAACTTAGGCAGATGATGAGTCTCACTCTCAATTACGTACGACTTTTAAGATTGCCTTTGAAATACTTTGAATATAAACAATACAAATATGTGTGGTGGTTGTTTATTATCATCACCTTTAATCTAATCTGAAGGTGATCTACATAATTATAGTGTGGTTGATGCATGTTTTTCTTGCTTCAATTCATTGAATACCATGTTTAATTGATAAGGCCAGTCATTAGTCACACATCACAGGGGAATTCTTGAGAAAACAAGTCATGCTTCTATTTTATGGTTTAATGGCAAATACACCATTTTTGTTTCTTTAAGACTTTGTCCTGCACTAGGAATTTTACTTGGACTGTGGATGCGATTACAAACATTTAAAACTCATGTACACAAGTCAAACAACTATCTGAAGCCCATACAAATCTTTGTTCCCTAAGGGTATTAAACCTGCAATACGCAATGCAGCAGACAATCACTCAGCTACTGCGTCAACCATGCCGTTTGAATTAACAGTATTGTTTTTGTAGTTTATTGGACTACCGAACACCCAACAGAACTTAGTAATGATGGTTTACCAGAAAACAATATTATCATAGAAAATAAGAATAATCTAAGTATTGTTTTGTTGTTGCATTAAATGCATTGAAAATGTGTATCATTAAACAAGCAGAGTTACAGACGACTAGCCTAGGACTGGCCTAGTTTATGAAATGATAACTTATCAGTTATTTGAAGTTAATGGTGTTACTGATATCAAAACCTAACAGATTACCACAATTATTTGATCTTTACACCTCAGATTTTGTTGTAGAAACACTCATTATAGCTAATGCCTACATCTCATCAGGCATTATGTTTTTGCCCATGTCAAATGCTGCTAGGCCAATCTTATTGCGATTAAATAAAATTCAAGTAGGTATGCAAACTCTGGTCAGTGGGTCGTCTTAGGGGCGGACTCTTTATTAGAACAATATGTTAAACTTCAGAGTAACATTAGTGGCTGCAGTAGCTCATAGTAAACTTAATGAATAGTTTTCTCACACTCCATTCTCATAACTGGTTCATTAACTCAGCAATTAACATGAAATAATGGAACAAAATCTCATGCTCTATGGACATGTTACATTCATAAAAGTGAAAGATGAGGCAAGGCAAGGCAATGAATGTTGTTCAGCCAACTTTAGTGAAATTATGATAAAACCTTAAGACCATGAACTGTGGCACATTAACGCAAACAAATACGTTTACGTTACGCCTCCGTGCACTGACTGCGATTTCACATTACGACAAACCGTGAGCGGACGCCGAGACTAGGCCGTTGGAGATTTTAATTTTCGTACGTTCTTTGTCCGCGTTCAGTATCATTAGCAACATTGCGAACCCTGCGTCATGTACTCACCAGCAGTTCAGCTTCTTGATTGCGCTGAGATCCGATTGCTTGGATCTCGCGATCACCATTTCTTCAGTGAGACGAGCCATTGTTGATCACTTCACTGACACTGGTATTTGTATAAAAAACAAGTAGAAAAACTAACACTTGAACTGATATTCACGGCGGAGTTTGCGCGAAGTTCATTGCGACGAAACACGCGACGGCAACGCGACCCGAGCGCGTCCAAATAACTGAAAAACAATGAGCGAGGCGCGAGCAACCGCGGCGCCCGAACGATGTTTCCACTCACTTGACGTTGACGGTCAACTTAATTGTCGTGTATGTTTCCACTGACTCACGTTGAAGCAGCTGTGTGTGGGCGGATTAAACAGCTGATTACACTTTCTAAGTAGAATAATTATTCTAGTTAGAACACCAATTCATCTGATTCAATTTTGTACAAAGAAATAAACAAACCGTGGAGTTTTATTAGACTTTCACCTTTCACACGAGATACCTAAACAAAATAATAATAACATAACATCACGCCTGTAATCCCCGAAGGGTAAGGCAGATTTGCACCCATTAGAGGTAAACTGTAATAAGCACCATCTCGCTAATCAAAACAGTAGGCAATTTTATTTACGAGGTTTCAAGGACTTGTTTTTTCAGCAGCCAGTTACAGTATCCATTCTAACACCTGGGTCTTCCTCTCCGTCTCCATTCATCAAATCATCAAAAAATATTGACTGACTGACAGATCATCAAAATCCATCCCAACAACATGACAGTGACTGATCAAACAATGGAAACAAAACGTCAGTCAGTGTTGCCAGACGTTTTGAATGGGCGATCGTACGATGGGTTAATAAAAAGTCGTATTCCCTAAGAAGGCTACAAAAAAAAAATAGTACGTTTTCAAAACCTTTGTTTTATTATATTAATACAGCAAATAATCAATTTAAACACACACTTTTAAGTCTTTATTTATCCCCGTAAAGGGTTTTACTATTCATGTTATTTAACATTTCTCGTGTTTGAGAAAAATCCACACAACACCCATAACGCTATAAATGCTGTTTGGCTAAAAGTGTGCCATTTAATGTTTCATTGCTCAGCCTGTTTCGGATCTCTGTTTTTATAAGATTGACTGAAGCAGCGTTCACAATCTGCGTTAGAGTGCGGAAGGCATAATAAGTCCAGCAGAGCAAATTTTGCTATATTTTTAAAATCAATCAATCAAATATTGATATTAGTACTTTGGTTGTATGAAATCTAAAAAAGTCGTATGTTTACGTACGATTTCTGCCCTTGGATCGTACATGCAAAATAAATGTAAAAAATCGTATGAATACGACTTAAATCGTACATCTGGCAACACTGACGTCAGTCTTCTTGCTTGACTTTTCCAAAAATGTTGCTATGTTAGAAAAATTATGTTATGAACAAAAGCATTCTGACCAAAAGACGACTGATGTGTTGCTTCAGTCAATCTACCCAACGGACGTCAACGAATAAGCTTCATGCTCAGGCTTCATGGTTTAGCAAATGCCAATGATCGATACTTTTTTGGGGAATTGGTATATTGTGAGCTACTAGTATAGCATGGAATCCTATGTATATAAGTACTGTGTGTACGCTTTTCTTTCTCAGCGTGAAAATAACACCGAATATGTAACAGATTGATACAGTGCACTAGAATATCAGGCTGATGCAAAACCGATGTTCCCCGCTAATACACAGGGGCCGCGTTCCGTATTACAAAATAATCGCTCACAGCGCTCACGTCTATATTTTGCGTTCCGAATTAGATATCACGATTATGACAGCTATGAGCTGTCATCAATTCGGAACGCTCGTAAGCGTGCTTACAGTGCTCACTCGTCACGTGATAACAAAAACAACCCTGCATGAGAGAAATTCGTCGCCCGCTAAGCTCGTCTTGTATATTTACTTGAATACTCATGGTTATGAGACTCCAAAGAGATTTCAAAGAACTAATTGAATGTATTTGTGCGACTCCAGCCAGTGAACCTCAGCTGTGAACACGCACACACACCCAGACTCACACACACACGCATCAGACATCTGTCATTTTTTACTTTGATTTTGGGTGCGTTCCGAATTACGCTGTAATCGATTTGAGCGTCCATAAACCCGTACCGAATTACTGTGAGCGCGCTAACGATGTCCCTTGAATCGTCATAGATGACGTCATGACATGTGTCATCTTGCGATTACACCGACCATGCCCCAAATAGATATCACCGTGAGCGCTGTCAAAATCAAAGTAAAAAATGACAGATGTCTGATGCGTGTGTGTGTGAGTCTGGGTGTGTGTGCGTGTTCACAGCTGAGGTTCACTGGCTGGAGTCGCACAAATACATTCAATTAGTTCTTTGAAATCTCTTTGGAGTCTCTTATCCATGAGTATTCAAGTAAATATACAAGACGAGCTTAGCGGGCGACGAATTTCTCTCATGCAGGGTTGTTTTTGTTATCACGTGACCAGTGAGCACTGTAAGCGCGATAACGAGCGTTCCGAATTGATGACAGGTCTTAGCTGTCATAATCGTGATATCTAATTCGGAACGCAAAATATCGACGTGAGCGCTGTGAGCGATTATTTTGTAATACGGAACGCGGCCTTTGACAGCGCTCACGGTGATAATTATCTATTTGGGGCATGGTCGGTGTAATCGCAAGGTGGCGCATGTCATGACGTCATCTATGACGATTCAAGGGACATCGATATCGCGCTCACAGTAATTCGGTACGGGTTTATGGACGCTCAAATCGATTACAGTGTAATTCGGAACGCACCCAATGTTTTCCATGCAACCGTAAACGTCAATTTGACAGTGACGTTCCAACGTAAACTGAGCCTGCGGGCTGGTGAAGTTGTGAATTTTCCGAAAAGTGATCAAGAAATAGTTAAAAATATGGATTCAAACGACATATTAGATGACAAGGATAGTGGGCCAGAAGTCCAAATCAACTTCCCGAGCTCTGTGATGAGCCGTATTGAAGAAATGATGGGAGGAACTGAACAGTTTGATAGTGCGGAAGTGAGATCGACTTTTCTCTGTTTTGCTCTTATTTCTTGGCTGTTTACTGCTTTTGTTTGGGTCTAAATTTAATTTCGTACCATTGCCCGTAAGAGCTACCGATATAGATTCGATGAATACTGTTTTAAAGGCGTTGTTTTAAGTAGAACTTTTCATGCCTCAACATGGATTCCACTATCAAAATCTTGTACTTAACAAAATTTTACAGTACCTACCTCTATATATCTTCTACAATTGTCCACCTTAACGTCAAATACCATCAATAATGTATTTAAAACAACAAAAACCGTATGTTACACAGTTCGATGCAGTAGCATACATCAACCGAGTCTTTCCAACGGAGCAGTCTCTCTCAGGAGTGGAGAGTGCGGCGGCGCGCTGTGAGTTCCACCTGGCCGGCGTGGAGCATGACATCCGCAGGCTTGTGAGAGCGCAGGCTGAGCAGAGGGACGCGGGGCAGAAGGCACTTGTTGATGCTCAGAGGTGTATTGGTGAACTTGCATTGCAGGTAAAAGAATTTTACTTTTGTAGAAGCCTAAGGCGAGTTCTGGTATTTAATCTACAAATGATTTAGTGGTTATACACAAGTGTGTGAGACGATGAGTCAACCACTTTGGAGCTATTTCTACTTTACTGTTTAAAAGATGACTTGACAATATAGGGCAGATGAGTGGCTCACGGTCTGGTTCAAACCGCCTAAATCATGCCAAGGAATGTGAAAAGTGGAAAAAGGAGGAACACAACGAACATTAAATTTCATTATTATTAGGTACCAAGTGTTAAAAGTGTAAAAATGACCTGAGTTTAAAACTGGTAAATTAAATACCTTTTATTTATTTATACATTACAAGGTAACTTTTCATTGATTTAACATTGATCTTAAGAAATATTTCTAGGTAGCAGACATAAACAAAAAAGCGGAACGCAGCGAGAGCATGGTGCGTGAGATCACGTCGGAAATCAAACAGCTGGACTGTGCCAAGTCCAACCTGACGGCAGCCATCACTGCGCTGAACCACCTGCACATGCTGGTGGGCGGCGTGGACACGCTGCGGAACATGACGCAGAGCCGGCAGTACAAGGAGATTGTGCTGCCTATGCAGGCTATCATGGAGGTACGCCATCCATTCAGTTTTATATCATTACCTTTTATTATACTAGCTGTGCCTTGCTAATAGGAATGTTTCCTGACTAAGAAAAATATGATTCTAATTAGTCTGTTAGATTGTTGAAATATATTGGATACGTATTTTTTGTTTTATCAAATCAATAAAAATTTACGAAGATAAACGCGTCAAAGATGTGAGTGGGGGCTTGTGACGTAATTTTCTGGTAAAAAATGTACCAAATTGCACGTTACACGGACTTTTCAAAGCACTATACTATATCGTCTTAATTTTTTGTTTACGTGAAAAAAGAAAAATACGTGTCCAATATTTTCTGGGTATCTATCTGATGGACTAATTAGATTTTTTTTTGTCAACTACCCTATTGCTTTGTTTACAAGTGAAAATGCTAGACTGCATGCATGTACACGCCTGAAGTGCCCACCTTTAGCTTTAGCCCATATTGTAAACAATCTAGTTTCATTTATTTAATACTAGCTTTTGCCCGCGACTTCGTTCGCGTGGAATAGTGACTTCCGGCAGATTTTTTGTTTATCTCGCGAAAAAAAAAAAAAAAAAACTATCCTATGTCCTTTCTCAAGTTCCAAACTATGTCTGTACCAAATTTCATCAAAATCCGTTCAGCCGTTTAGGCGTGAAAGAGTAACAGACAGACAGACAGACAGAGTTACTTTCGCATTTATAATATTATAGTATGGAAGTATGGATTCCCTGCAGGTACTGCAACACTTTGAGTGCTACCGTGAGATCCGTGAGCTGAGCACCCTCCGTGACCAGGTGACGTCCATCAGACAACAACTCGCCACGCAGATACTCGCCGACTTCAAAGAGGCTTTCACTGGTAACACTTCTAGCAGTTAACAAACACATAACCGTCCTTTTGGGCTTCGCCGCAGTCGGGTAAAAAGAGTACTTAATGTATTTTTGGGAGTGCCGAAAATATAAACTAGTATTAGATAAAAGGGGCTACCTCATTGGTCTAGTGGGCTCAAGCGCGACTGCTGTGCAAGAGATCCTGGGTTTGATTACCAAGTTAGGGACTTTTTAGGTTCTGCTTCAGAGTCATAATATCTAAAAAAAAAATACATACCTTCTCAGAATTTTCACTTGTTTAAAGTCGCGAGTAAACAGGCTTCAACTGGGTAAGCTCGTTCCATCGTCGACATCATCTCTGCCCTTAGGGCAAGATTGAAGTCAAGAGCAAGCCCATTTATAATAATAAAAAATAAGAAAACCCAATTCTGGGTTAAGCTCGCCTTTGTACATAAGCTTTATAATTGTAATTTTTGTTTATATTTGTTATTTTATGTGTGCAATAAAGAATAAGAATAAGAATAAGAAAAAACTTGGGTCGATATTCGAAAAACCGACTCAAACCCATTTTTATGGTTCCGTAGCCTAATGGCAACCTACCTTACGCTTCATAAATGCCACACAAGAAAGAACCCTACACCTATACGCATAGAGTGGTCATTGCAGCGGGCAGTAAGAGCGGCGTGTCTCACCGGACGCTGTCGGAAGCGTGTGGCGTGGTGGACATCCTGGAGCCCAAGGTCAAGACTGAGCTGCTGAAGTGGTTCATCAACATACAGTTGCAGGTGAGACTAATTTCACACTTGTCCTTGACAATAATTTGACACTACTGTTAGAGGTAGGCCAGTTGCAAGTTTTTTTTATTGGGACAAGTCCGCCACACTATTCCCAAACCACTGTAACTCCTGTGCGCCAGAATCAACAGTGGCGACCACAAGAAAAGCGCTCAGATAATGAAGCTCGACGAAGTCCCAGAGAAACTACATATTTAACGGTCTTGGATCCCACAACGAAATTAATCAGAAAAGAAAAGTGAAGGAGTAGGAATGTGGCAATGAGGGCTACCGTTTTTGTGCTCACCAGTTGGCGCCACTGGCGAGTCAGGTCCCGATCTAAAGAACTCTAAACCTTAAAAAAAGAAAAACAGCTGTAAACTCGGTAAAGAAGCTTAATTTCGACAAAACATTTTGTTTGTAAACAGTAAACAAACCAAAACAAACCTCTGAATTAGCTGTTCTTTCAGCCCGCTTAACTTTGCACCTATATTTTTTAGTTCCACTTTTAAAACACTGACATTCATTGACCCGTAACTCGTATTTGCCATAATATGGATGTTTTAAATTAAATATTTTGTAATACCTCAAAATTAAACTTAAATGAAATAAATAAAACCGCGCAGCCCACCCATTCAAGTGACATTTTGGAGACCTCACGCTACACTAGCGCCTCTAGCGGCGAATTCACACTCTTTAGCCCTCATTGCAGTAGATGTGATCTCTGCCCGACAAGATTAAGGTCAAGAGTACAACTGTACGCCCATCACATACTTATAAAAAATATTCAGCAGCCGGAGATTCTGACCGAAAGCCAAAATCGGGAATATACGAAGTTCAAACCATTATGAATGGTAACTGAAAACTTAGTAATCCCATCTGCACTTGAAAAGTCATTTTTTTCTTTCTTCCTCATTCTACCTAACAACCATAATATTGACTTCCCCAGGAGTACCAGCACCTGTTCTCATCCGAACAAGAGTCAGCGTGGATCTCTCACGTGGAGCGTCGCTACGCGTGGCTGAAGAGGCATCTCCTCACCTTCGAGGAGTCCACCGCCACGCTGTTCCCTCCACCCTGGCGGCTCAGCGAGAGGGTCACGCAGCACTTCTGTCAGGTAAGCTGGGACAAATCCCACTGTTGGGAAGGTGCCATTGCACCACTAAGAGGTTGGCTATTCACGTTCAGGTAATGCTCTTTTTTTGGGAGTTGGGAAATCATCAAATGCCCAATCCGCCCAGAGCGGTAGGGAGTGTCAGACTTCTACTGATTAAAAACCACCCATGTTCCTTCTTATCCCTTTGCATCGAGGCCGGGGCATCTCTTTCGAACAGTCCCCGGCAGGCGTTGGCCCTTCCCCTCCAATCCCCCCCAATCCAATGCTAGGCTTCCACTTCCAATGTTAGGGAGCGTTCAAGTATTACGTAACGCAATTTTTGAAGATTTGGAGACGTAACGCGCCGTAACGTTTTTCTGTATTCCCCTCCCTCTTAGTAAAACGTTACGAATTTTTAATTTTTCAAAAAAGCGTTTTAGAAAATCCGTGAAAGAATCTCTCTACGCGACCGTTCTGAAGGGTTAAAAAAAAACAATGTTACGTAACGCGTAATTCTAACCCCCCCCCTGCTCTTGCCCCTGTAACGCATCGTAACGTTTTACAAGACCCCACCCAAATTCGTTACGTAATACTTGAAAGCTCCCTTAGTGCTGAACTTGGTGTCAGAGTTATATGCCGCTCAAAGGGCTCAGAGTATGAATGACTGCAGTGACAAAGCTATGGTTGTCACCAGATAACCCGCACGGAGCTGAGCAACCTGATGTCGTCGCGACGTAACGAGGTGGATGTGAAGCTGCTGCTCTACGCCATACAGAAGACTTACAACTTCGAGCTGCTGCTGCACAAGAGGTTCACAGGTACTCGTACAGGGCTACCAACAAACTTAGCCTAGATTTGACCAGTGTTGCCAACTTGGGGGTTCCCGGTTCCCCCTTACATTTAGGGGGTAAATCAGTCAATCGGGATTTTTTAGGATTTCATTCATTTTTGACTTTACCAATGATAAGAACAGGGTCGTGATTAGCACATAAAGGTCGCTACATCTCAAGTAAAATCCGACATAACACCAATTTCGAACCACATATTTATAATTTTTTAGAGAAGGCAAAACATCGGGAAAGATGGAAGGAAATGGGGGAGGCCTTTGCCCAGCAGTGGGACAAGATAGGCTAGTGAAAAAAAAAAAAATATAATTTTATAAAAAAGCCTTCTACCGTTTAAACCTTTTAGAACGGTCGCGTAGAGATAGTCTCACGCATTTTTCAAAAGGTTTTTTTTTTCAAAATTTCAAATTCTATTTAAATATGCTCACTTGGTGGTTGCGTAACGTTTTACTAGGGGAGAAATAAAAATATTATATGGGGGGAGAGGGGTCAAAAATCTCCAAAAATTGCGTTACGTAATACTCGAACGCTCCTTTACATTGCAAATTTGCAACTTGTCAACATAGCACTGAGTCTATTCCTTATATCAACAGTAATGCAGGGGTGGGAGGGGGTTTGAACTAAATGTAAAAATAGTAAGTTAGTGGTTACGTAACGTTTTATTAGGGGGAGGGGGGGGGGTGTACAGAAAAACGTTACGGCGCGTTACATGTGTGGGAGAGGGGGATCAAAAATCTCCAAAAATTGTGTTACGTAAAACTTGAACACTCTCTGAACCATTGTAATGTGTTTACGTACAGGTACAGACTTAGGCGCGGAGCCGGCCGAGGTGAGCGTGGAGAGACCTACCTTGGACAGCGGCGACGGGAAACACGTGAGTTTTAACATATTTATAGTGCCCTTGAGTCGACTAGCGACTGTCGTTGTTATGGCATCAAGGACACATCGCCCACCAAATCAATCCTAGAATTTTTTGGTCTCAATCGGCGGATCTTGGAATAAGGTACTTCGTTCAAACTATGTACGATGCCTCCCTCCTACATCAGCCGTCCTTGTCAAACCCATAGTTGTGTTCTGCTGTAATCAATGCTAAAGATGTCTATAAATACGTATGTTTCTCCCATCAGGTTACATCATCAGACCTGAACATGGAAGTGTCAGGTCCCACAGGCTCAGCCTGGATCGGGCTCATCGGCGCCTGCTTCGAGCCTTACCTGTCGCTGTACGTCAGCTCACTGGACACCAACCTGGCTGAGCTCATGGAGCGCTTCGTGCAGGTAAGTGACGTCACCTGCCAGCTCTGCAGGTGGATCGGGCTCATCGGCGCCTGCTTCGAGCCTTACCTGTCGCTGTACGTCAGCTCACTGGACACCAACCTGGCTGAGCTCATGGAGCGCTTCGTGCAGGTAAGTGACGTCACCTGCCAGCTCTGCAGGTGGATCGGGCTCATCGGCGCCTGCTTCGAGCCTTACCTGTCGCTGTACGTCAGCTCACTGGACACCAACCTGGCTGAGCTCATGGAGCGCTTCGTGCAGGTAAGTGACGTCACCTGCCAGCTCTGCAGGTGGATCGGGCTCATCGGCGCCTGCTTCGAGCCTTACCTGTCGCTGTACGTCAGCTCACTGGACACCAACCTGGCTGAGCTCATGGAGCGCTTCGTGCAGGTAAGTGACGTCACCTGCCAGCTCTGCAGGTGGATCGGGCTCATCGGCGCCTGCTTCGAGCCTTACCTGTCGCTGTACGTCAGCTCACTGGACACCAACCTGGCTGAGCTCATGGAGCGCTTCGTGCAGGTAAGTGACGTCACCTGCCAGCTCTGCAGGTGGATCGGGCTCATCGGCGCCTGCTTCGAGCCTTACCTGTCGCTGTACGTCAGCTCACTGGACACCAACCTGGCTGAGCTCATGGAGCGCTTCGTGCAGGTAAGTGACGTCACCTGCCAGCTCTGCAGGTGGATCGGGCTCATCGGCGCCTGCTTCGAGCCTTACCTGTCGCTGTACGTCAGCTCACTGGACACCAACCTGGCTGAGCTCATGGAGCGCTTCGTGCAGGTAAGTGACGTCACCTGCCAGCTCTGCAGGTGGATCGGGCTCATCGGCGCCTGCTTCGAGCCTTACCTGTCGCTGTACGTCAGCTCACTGGACACCAACCTGGCTGAGCTCATGGAGCGCTTCGTGCAGGTAAGTGACGTCACCTGCCAGCTCTGCAGGTGGATCGGGCTCATCGGCGCCTGCTTCGAGCCTTACCTGTCGCTGTACGTCAGCTCACTGGACACCAACCTGGCTGAGCTCATGGAGCGCTTCGTGCAGGTAAGTGACGTCACCTGCCAGCTCTGCAGGTGGATCGGGCTCATCGGCGCCTGCTTCGAGCCTTACCTGTCGCTGTACGTCAGCTCACTGGACACCAACCTGGCTGAGCTCATGGAGCGCTTCGTGCAGGTAAGTGACGTCACCTGCCAGCTCTGCAGGTGGATCGGGCTCATCGGCGCCTGCTTCGAGCCTTACCTGTCGCTGTACGTCAGCTCACTGGACACCAACCTGGCTGAGCTCATGGAGCGCTTCGTGCAGGTAAGTGACGTCACCTGCCAGCTCTGCAGGTGGATCGGGCTCATCGGCGCCTGCTTCGAGCCTTACCTGTCGCTGTACGTCAGCTCACTGGACACCAACCTGGCTGAGCTCATGGAGCGCTTCGTGCAGGTAAGTGACGTCACCTGCCAGCTCTGCAGGTGGATCGGGCTCATCGGCGCCTGCTTCGAGCCTTACCTGTCGCTGTACGTCAGCTCACTGGACACCAACCTGGCTGAGCTCATGGAGCGCTTCGTGCAGGTAAGTGACGTCACCTGCCAGCTCTGCAGGTGGATCGGGCTCATCGGCGCCTGCTTCGAGCCTTACCTGTCGCTGTACGTCAGCTCACTGGACACCAACCTGGCTGAGCTCATGGAGCGCTTCGTGCAGGTAAGTGACGTCACCTGCCAGCTCTGCAGGTGGATCGGGCTCATCGGCGCCTGCTTCGAGCCTTACCTGTCGCTGTACGTCAGCTCACTGGACACCAACCTGGCTGAGCTCATGGAGCGCTTCGTGCAGGTAAGTGACGTCACCTGCCAGCTCTGCAGGTGGATCGGGCTCATCGGCGCCTGCTTCGAGCCTTACCTGTCGCTGTACGTCAGCTCACTGGACACCAACCTGGCTGAGCTCATGGAGCGCTTCGTGCAGGTAAGTGACGTCACCTGCCAGCTCTGCAGGTGGATCGGGCTCATCGGCGCCTGCTTCGAGCCTTACCTGTCGCTGTACGTCAGCTCACTGGACACCAACCTGGCTGAGCTCATGGAGCGCTTCGTGCAGGTAAGTGACGTCACCTGCCAGCTCTGCAGGTGGATCGGGCTCATCGGCGCCTGCTTCGAGCCTTACCTGTCGCTGTACGTCAGCTCACTGGACACCAACCTGGCTGAGCTCATGGAGCGCTTCGTGCAGGTAAGTGACGTCACCTGCCAGCTCTGCAGGTGGATCGGGCTCATCGGCGCCTGCTTCGAGCCTTACCTGTCGCTGTACGTCAGCTCACTGGACACCAACCTGGCTGAGCTCATGGAGCGCTTCGTGCAGGTAAGTGACGTCACCTGCCAGCTCTGCAGGTGGATCGGGCTCATCGGCGCCTGCTTCGAGCCTTACCTGTCGCTGTACGTCAGCTCACTGGACACCAACCTGGCTGAGCTCATGGAGCGCTTCGTGCAGGTAAGTGACGTCACCTGCCAGCTCTGCAGGTGGATCGGGCTCATCGGCGCCTGCTTCGAGCCTTACCTGTCGCTGTACGTCAGCTCACTGGACACCAACCTGGCTGAGCTCATGGAGCGCTTCGTGCAGGTAAGTGACGTCACCTGCCAGCTCTGCAGGTGGATCGGGCTCATCGGCGCCTGCTTCGAGCCTTACCTGTCGCTGTACGTCAGCTCACTGGACACCAACCTGGCTGAGCTCATGGAGCGCTTCGTGCAGGTAAGTGACGTCACCTGCCAGCTCTGCAGGTGGATCGGGCTCATCGGCGCCTGCTTCGAGCCTTACCTGTCGCTGTACGTCAGCTCACTGGACACCAACCTGGCTGAGCTCATGGAGCGCTTCGTGCAGGTAAGTGACGTCACCTGCCAGCTCTGCAGGTGGATCGGGCTCATCGGCGCCTGCTTCGAGCCTTACCTGTCGCTGTACGTCAGCTCACTGGACACCAACCTGGCTGAGCTCATGGAGCGCTTCGTGCAGGTAAGTGACGTCACCTGCCAGCTCTGCAGGTGGATCGGGCTCATCGGCGCCTGCTTCGAGCCTTACCTGTCGCTGTACGTCAGCTCACTGGACACCAACCTGGCTGAGCTCATGGAGCGCTTCGTGCAGGTAAGTGACGTCACCTGCCAGCTCTGCAGGTGGATCGGGCTCATCGGCGCCTGCTTCGAGCCTTACCTGTCGCTGTACGTCAGCTCACTGGACACCAACCTGGCTGAGCTCATGGAGCGCTTCGTGCAGGTAAGTGACGTCACCTGCCAGCTCTGCAGGTGGATCGGGCTCATCGGCGCCTGCTTCGAGCCTTACCTGTCGCTGTACGTCAGCTCACTGGACACCAACCTGGCTGAGCTCATGGAGCGCTTCGTGCAGGTAAGTGACGTCACCTGCCAGCTCTGCAGGTGGATCGGGCTCATCGGCGCCTGCTTCGAGCCTTACCTGTCGCTGTACGTCAGCTCACTGGACACCAACCTGGCTGAGCTCATGGAGCTTTTCGTGCAGGTAAGTGACGTCACCTGCCAGCTCTGCAGGTGGATCGGGCTCATCGGCGCCTGCTTCGAGCCTTACCTGTCGCTGTACGTCAGCTCACTGGACACCAACCTGGCTGAGCTCATGGAGCGCTTCGTGCAGGTAAGTGACGTCACCTGCCAGCTCTGCAGGTGGATCGGGCTCATCGGCGCCTGCTTCGAGCCTTACCTGTCGCTGTACGTCAGCTCACTGGACACCAACCTGGCTGAGCTCATGGAGCGCTTCGTGCAGGTAAGTGACGTCACCTGCCAGCTCTGCAGGTGGATCGGGCTCATCGGCGCCTGCTTCGAGCCTTACCTGTCGCTGTACGTCAGCTCACTGGACACCAACCTGGCTGAGCTCATGGAGCGCTTCGTGCAGGTAAGTGACGTCACCTGCCAGCTCTGCAGGTGGATCGGGCTCATCGGCGCCTGCTTCGAGCCTTACCTGTCGCTGTACGTCAGCTCACTGGACACCAACCTGGCTGAGCTCATGGAGCGCTTCGTGCAGGTAAGTGACGTCACCTGCCAGCTCTGCAGGTGGATCGGGCTCATCGGCGCCTGCTTCGAGCCTTACCTGTCGCTGTACGTCAGCTCACTGGACACCAACCTGGCTGAGCTCATGGAGCGCTTCGTGCAGGTAAGTGACGTCACCTGCCAGCTCTGCAGGTGGATCGGGCTCATCGGCGCCTGCTTCGAGCCTTACCTGTCGCTGTACGTCAGCTCACTGGACACCAACCTGGCTGAGCTCATGGAGCGCTTCGTGCAGGTAAGTGACGTCACCTGCCAGCTCTGCAGGTGGATCGGGCTCATCGGCGCCTGCTTCGAGCCTTACCTGTCGCTGTACGTCAGCTCACTGGACACCAACCTGGCTGAGCTCATGGAGCGCTTCGTGCAGGTAAGTGACGTCACCTGCCAGCTCTGCAGGTGGATCGGGCTCATCGGCGCCTGCTTCGAGCCTTACCTGTCGCTGTACGTCAGCTCACTGGACACCAACCTGGCTGAGCTCATGGAGCGCTTCGTGCAGGTAAGTGACGTCACCTGCCAGCTCTGCAGGTGGATCGGGCTCATCGGCGCCTGCTTCGAGCCTTACCTGTCGCTGTACGTCAGCTCACTGGACACCAACCTGGCTGAGCTCATGGAGCGCTTCGTGCAGGTAAGTGACGTCACCTGCCAGCTCTGCAGGTGGGTCGGGCTCATCGGCTCCTGCTTCGAGCCTTGTGGTAGACAAAGACAGCGCTACAGAAATGTGACGTCATATTTCATACCGCCAAAGTTACATAGTACAAATGGCTGTTTCGTGTGACAAGGATAGAAAGTACCCCCACCAAAAACTTCTAAAGCATGTAGCTACTCCAATCTCCATACGCCGTCAGAAAAGTAAGACAACTGACGTTGATACAGCACGGTTAGTCTACTTTAGTTATTTTCACAGCGTTATGTCCTACGGTATTCTGCTGTGGGGCAAAGCTGCTGATATTCAAAATATATTTGTAATGCAGAAGCGAGCGGTTCGTGCAATTTATTAGCTGGGTGCCCGAGTTTCCCTTAGAGTTTTTTTTAAGGAGATTGGTATTCTCACGGTCGCTTCTCAGTACATCTTTGCCAACATTTTATATATTAGACAAAATATCCACCTGTACACTAAAAACAGTAATATCCACAACTTTAACACTAGAAATAAGCATAAACTACGCGCTCCTTTTCACCGGCTTCACAAAGTTCGGCTCGGGATTACATTTTATAATAAACTGCCATCTTCTTTTCTAGACTTGCCATTTAAGGACGCATTCCCGATTGATAAGTCAAATCATTACTTTTTTAAACAAAAGTATGTTTATTAAATACAATGCTTTGTATTTTTAAAATGTTTTTACCGAAGTAAAAATTTTTCACTTCGGTACATTTATTGAGAAACTGGACATATCTAAAATTATATTTATAGTTAAGAATTGTACCTTGCACATCTATCTACAATAAGCAGCAAAAACATTTAAAAAATACAAAGCATTGTATTTAATAAACATACTTTTGTTTAAAAAAGTAATGATTTGACTTATCAATCGGGAATGCGTCCTTAATGAGTTTAAAGCCAAAGTTAAATCTAATCTTTGTTTAAAAGCTTACTATTCTATTAACGACTACTTCCTTACATAGTATAAAACAAAGTCGCGTCTGTTTGTTTGTTTGTTTGTCTGTATGCTTAAATCTTTAAAACTACGCAACGGATTTTGATGCGGTTTTTTTTAATAGATAGAGTGATTCAAGAGGAAGGTTTTAGTATATAATTTGAACGACATCCACGCGGGTGAAGCCGCGGGCATCAGCTAGTAGATGATAAGAATAGTTGGTCGCTGAGTTGAACACAAGACAATGTTTGTTATTTGTGTTCTTTCTCCAAAATTAGTTTACTGTTATGTTATGTATTTATTATTTTATTTTTACATTGTTTATTGTTATATACTTTTGTTTATTACTGATTGTGTCTGTAGTAAATCTTAAATTTAACTGACACCTTGCTATTGCATCGAGTCTGGTTCTTCTAACCAACCAAACAGACAGATGTGTGCTGGAGAGTTTGTTCCGCCACTTCTTCTTTCCAGCTAAACACTAGGAAGTGTCGATGGGTGGGCGTTTTTGGGGGACTGTCTTATAAAAATGTAAATACAGTGAAACCTGGTTAAATGTGTCTCAGATATCCAAATCTGTCTCAGGTCTCAGTCAGTATGAGTTCCAGTAAAGTTATAGAGGTTTCTCACTTATCCAAGTCCCAGTTAGCCAAGTTTCACTGTAGTAAAGTAAAGTAAAGTAAATTTTGACCTTCGAAAAGTGCTGATTATCAGCCTAGTTTGAATAAATGAATTTGGACTTTGACTTTATCGGTTTAATTACTTTTTTCACACATTGTGTTATTTCTGTTGGTTCTTTGAAATAATTTTTATCATCATAATTCAAATAGCCAATAGGGTAGATAACAAAAAACATCTAAATAGTCCGTCAGATAGATTTCCAAAAAATATTGGACACATATTTTTTCTTTTTTCACGTAATTAAACAATGAAGACGATACAGTGCTTTGAAAACTCGTGTGACGTCATATTCTAGACCTTAGTATGGCATTTCTTACCGGGTAGTGACGTCACAACCCCCACCCAAATCTTTGACACGTTTTACCTTCGTCAATTTTTATTAATTTGATAAAACAAAAAACACGTATAGTCCGGTCAATTTAGACAAAAAATGAGAGTGAAGTTACATAAAGTCCCAACAAGCTGAATTTCTGTGAAATTGTTCAAAACATAATTAAAAACAATGTCTAGAAGTTCCCCATCATTCCCGTTTAAGGAAAAAATTTTATTCAAGGTCAAAGGTAACAAAAATGAGTTTTTCGCGATTTTCAGCAAAACGGTAAGTTTTATCATAAAAGTACCTAAGACAAAAATTGTAGATCATAAAATTCTCTACAAAAATGTTCTACATTTTTATTTTCTAAGAGTTACCATTCCTGAGATATCGCGATTCTAACAGTCACATTATTCTTCACTACATAGTATAAAATAAAGTCGCTTTCTCGGTCCCTATGACCCTTTGTATGCTTAAATCTTTAAAACTACGCAACGGATTTTGATGCGGTTTTTTTAAATAGATAGAGTGATTCAAGAGGAAGGTTTGTATGTATAATAACACTAATTTGCACCCGTGCGAAGCCGGGGCGGGTCGCTAGTTATGTATAAAAGCGAAAGGTAACTCACTCCTCACGAGATCTCGAAAACCGCTGGACGCTTAAAGATGATTTTTGGACAGGAGGTAGTTTATAGTTAGTAAACGTCCGCTTAGAATGGATTTTGCGACAGGGCCGTATTAGGGTGATCTTAGGGCCCTCGCAAGTTTGTATGAAAGTCCTTCATTTTTTGTGCTACAATCTTGATTTTTGGCAGAGACGTGGTTTATAGTCAGTAGACGTCTGATATGCATTAATTTTCTGACAGGGCTGGATTAGGGTGGTCTATGAGCTTTTGCAAGTTCTGATTCATAAAAACTTGCGTGGGCCCTTAGACTACCCTAATCCGGCCCTATCGCAAAATCCGTTCTTAGCGGACGTCTACTAACTATAAACTACCTCCTTGCCAAAAATCATATTTATACATCCAGCGGTTTTCGAGATTTCGTGAGGAGTGAGTTACCTTTTGCTTTTATATAAAGGCTCTTAGAATCGCGATATCTCAGGAATGGTAACTCTTAGTAAATAATAATGAAAGGCATTTTTGTAGAGAATTTTAAGATCTACAACTTTGGGTTGAGGTTTTTTTTGATAAAACTTACCGTTTTCGAGAAAAAATCAAAAAATCTCAAATTTTGACCTTTGACCCCGAATATTTTTTTTTCCTTAAACGGGAATGATGGGGAACTTCTAGACATTGTTTATAATTAGGTTTTGAACAATTTCACAGAAATTCAGCTTGTTGGGACTTTATGTAACTTCGAATGTCTAAATTGACCGGACTAGTATCCAATCTTCGATCAATAATGTACTAGATTCCCGATAAGCGCTTCAAAAACGGCCCGAAATATAAGACCACAAACGTATTTGTGGTCTTATTTCAAATCAGTATGGTCCAATCATAGCCAACATTAAGACGTCAAAATACCGCAGTATGCGTTCAAAAACTGCGTAAATAACCACCGTAACACCAAGGTTTTGGAAGGAATATCTTTTTTTCGGTAATTTAATATCATTATGTGCTTTTTCATAATATTTAAACATAATTAAACTGTAAATATAATTAAATCAGCGAATATTATAATTGTTTGGCCAATGTTTGCTACAACGCACCAACTATTGTATCATGTTCTTGAACAGGGAACGCTAGTTCCGCAATAGAATAAGCACGACATTGTACACAAAATGCTTTTAACCGTATTACTTAGAGTATAAGTTTCATTTTAGAATGAATATTTTTGTACTGATGACTTTTTACTTTGGAGCGACATTTAAAATGTTTTGCTTCTAATCTTTCTCCGATGAAAGGGCTTACATAAATATACTTTACAATGATAATTAAACGTTATGTTTAAGTGTTAAGGTTTATAATCATCTGAAGTTGTTATTAATATTGAACTTTAACTTACTTACTTTTACTTTATTTTTTTGGGGTTGGTGGGATCTACCTCCTAGTGGTCTACCCCGGGCAACGGAATCGCTGACTTTTGTTAGCGGTTACGGCTGAATGATCCCAACACTGGTGGAAGGGCCTGCAAAGGTCCGCCTGGCTAGTTACCACCCTCCCGCCGAAGTCCGGCGCCAAACAGTTCGCTGTGTTCCGTTCGTGCGCGGGAGAGCGGGAAGGCTCGCTCCATCGTAGACCTCATCCTTGCTCAGGCAAGCCTCGAGGTCAAGAGCTGACCCATCTTAAATAAAAAAAAAAAAAAAAAAAACTTTTTTCTAAGATGCTATGTAGATGTTTACGTGTGTGCATACGTGGCCACTTGAGCGACTTAATTTTGTTCCTGATGCTTAATCTAGTACTATTATTGATCGAAGTATCCAATATTTTTCGATAACCTACCTGACGGACTAAACAGTTTTTTTTTCCATTGATTATACTCTCTTTTCTTGCTTTACCTGTGAGGGACAACCATTTAATAGTATGTTCTTCCTGCAGGACGCCAAGAGCTCTACATCAGCGCCAGCAGGAGCCCATGCTGGCGGTGCAGGCGGAGCCGTCATAGCATCCTGCGCCGACCTGTTCCTGTTCTACAAGAAGTGCCTCGTGCAGTGCGCCAGACTCACCACCGGGGAACCCATGCTGGGTGAGTACGCTGTGTGCCCATACAGCTAGTCTGTTCCTGTTCTACAAGAAGTGCCTCGTGCAGTGCGCCAGACTCACCACCGGGGAACCCATGCTGGGTGAGTACGCTGTGTGCCCATACAGCTAGTCTGTTCCTGTTCTACAAGAAGTGCCTCGTGCAGTGCGCCAGACTCACCACCGGGGAACCCATGCTGGGTGAGTACGCTGTGTGCCCATACAGCTAGTCTGTTCCTGTTCTACAAGAAGTGCCTCGTGCAGTGCGCCAGACTCACCACCGGGGAACCCATGCTGGGTGAGTACGCTGTGTGCCCATACAGCTAGTCTGTTCCTGTTCTACAAGAAGTGCCTCGTGCAGTGCGCCAGACTCACCACCGGGGAACCCATGCTGGGTGAGTACGCTGTGTGCCCATACAGCTAGTCTGTTCCTGTTCTACAAGAAGTGCCTCGTGCAGTGCGCCAGACTCACCACCGGGGAACCCATGCTGGGTGAGTACGCTGTGTGCCCATACAGCTAGTCTGTTCCTGTTCTACAAGAAGTGCCTCGTGCAGTGCGCCAGACTCACCACCGGGGAACCCATGCTGGGTGAGTACGCTGTGTGCCCATACAGCTAGTCTGTTCCTGTTCTACAAGAAGTGCCTCGTGCAGTGCGCCAGACTCACCACCGGGGAACCCATGCTGGGTGAGTACGCTGTGTGCCCATACAGCTAGTCTGTTCCTGTTCTACAAGAAGTGCCTCGTGCAGTGCGCCAGACTCACCACCGGGGAACCCATGCTGGGTGAGTACGCTGTGTGCCCATACAGCTAGTCTGTTCCTGTTCTACAAGAAGTGCCTCGTGCAGTGCGCCAGACTCACCACCGGGGAACCCATGCTGGGTGAGTACGCTGTGTGCCCATACAGCTAGTCTGTTCCTGTTCTACAAGAAGTGCCTCGTGCAGTGCGCCAGACTCACCACCGGGGAACCCATGCTGGGTGAGTACGCTGTGTGCCCATACAGCTAGTCTGTTCCTGTTCTACAAGTAGTGCCTCGTGCAGTGCGCCAGACTCACCACCGGGGAACCCATGCTGGGTGAGTACGCTGTGTGCCCATACAGCTAGTCTGTTCCTGTTCTACAAGAAGTGCCTCGTGCAGTGCGGCAGACTCACCACCGGGGAACCCATGCTGGGTGAGTACGCTGTGTGCCCATACAGCTAGTCTGTTCCTGTTCTACAAGAAGTGCCTCGTGCAGTGCGCCAGACTCACCACCGGGGAACCCATGCTGGGTGAGTACGCTGTGTGCCCATACAGCTAGTCTGTTCCTGTTCTACAAGAAGTGCCTCGTGCAGTGCGCCAGACTCACCACCGGGGAACCCATGCTGGGTGAGTACGCTGTGTGCCCATACAGCTAGTCTGTTCCTGTTCTACAAGAAGTGCCTCGTGCAGTGCGCCAGACTCACCACCGGGGAACCCATGCTGGGTGAGTACGCTGTGTGCCCATACAGCTAGTCTGTTCCTGTTCTACAAGAAGTGCCTCGTGCAGTGCGCCAGACTCACCACCGGGGAACCCATGCTGGGTGAGTACGCTGTGTGCCCATACAGCTAGTCTGTTCCTGTTCTACAAGAAGTGCCTCGTGCAGTGCGCCAGACTCACCACCGGGGAACCCATGCTGGGTGAGTACGCTGTGTGCCCATACAGCTAGTCTGTTCCTGTTCTACAAGAAGTGCCTCGTGCAGTGCGCCAGACTCACCACCGGGGAACCCATGCTGGGTGAGTACGCTGTGTGCCCATACAGCTAGTCTGTTCCTGTTCTACAAGAAGTGCTTCGTGCAGTGCGCCAGACTCACCACCGGGGAACCCATGCTGGGTGAGTACGCTGTGTGCCCATACAGCTAGTCTGTTCCTGTTCTACAAGAAGTGCCTCGTGCAGTGCGCCAGACTCACCACCGGGGAACCCATGCTGGGTGAGTACGCTGTGTGCCCATACAGCTAGTCTGTTCCTGTTCTACAAGAAGTGCCTCGTGCAGTGCGCCAGACTCACCACCGGGGAACCCATGCTGGGTGAGTACGCTGTGTGCCCATACAGCTAGTCTGTTCCTGTTCTACAAGAAGTGCCTCGTGCAGTGCGCCAGACTCACCACCGGGGAACCCATGCTGGGTGAGTACGCTGTGTGCCCATACAGCTAGTCTGTTCCTGTTCTACAAGAAGTGCCTCGTGCAGTGCGCCAGACTCACCACCGGGGAACCCATGCTGGGTGAGTACGCTGATTTTCATATTCAAAATAAATCTTGCTCTTCAATCCAACATTTGCTTACTTGACAAAAAAACTAATTATTCCGTCAGATAGATTTCTGAAAAATATTGGACACATATTTTTTTAGTTTTTCACGTTAACTAAAAAGGAAGACCATACAGTGTTTCAAAAACTCGTGTGACAACACAGTGTGGTATATTATTTACCAAAAAAGTGACGTCACAAGTCCCCATGCACTCATGATCTTTGACACGTTTTATTTTTGTAAATTTTTATGAATTTTAAAAAACAAAAAGTTCACAACTAATATTTTTCGGTAATTTAACAGACGAACTAAACAGAATATACTTTTTTAGTCAGAAACTTTGTTAGTGTGTGGGGTCGTTAGACCTTACTGCCCACACGATAAGAAGAAGAAGTCAGGAAACATTCCTATTTTACTAAAAAATGGGAGATAGATACGTCACAAGTCACAAGCCGAACGTTTAGGTCGATCGTGCCTCTCTATCGGTTGTTCCGCGCTCTCACTTGCACGTTCGGGTCAGGCGGACGACTATATAAATAAAAAGAGAAGTCCTGACTGACTGACTGACTGACTGACTGACTGACTCATCAACGCCCAGCTTTATAACGTAGACCTAAGACTTTTCGAAATTCAACCCTGTTGATTGCATTAAGGTTGAACAAGCCAGTCATTCTTCCATACAAACTTACGAAAGTGATTACTCCTCTGTTTGACGGTGTAGGTTCAAAATTAAAAATTGTATCAACTGGTCTTATCATTATCTAGGTCTGTATGGAAGCAGAATTGGAAAAAAAATATTGATTTGGAAGTTATGAACGTCAAAACTTTCATATTTTAGCACTAATTTAACTCATCTTTGGGCGTAAATAAGTAACGTATATAGTATGAAAAAGAAAAAAGTGAAACCATACGGACATAGATTAGTTATTAAAAAATTTAAATAATTTGATTTTGAACAGATACATTCAATATATTTTTCATGAAACCAAATATACCAAAGGTCTGCATAGAAACAATCGCGCGCCCGTTTTAGTTGTGTCTCTTTCGCTCTATGCATTTCGCTCGTGATGTCTGGTGAAATAGCATGCATTTTAGCCCCGCCCACCAACTAGTTCGTGCCGTTGGCTTGTTTACCCTTAAGGTTCACTTTTATGTGTATGGGATTTTAGAATGAAAAGACGTGTGTCCGACTACAAGTATATTGAGCGACTAGTTTACCCGTTTACAAAGAATATTAAATATATCTGTATGACATATACTTAGCTATACCTAAGTAGGCTCACACCTACTACATTGAACATAATACGTCACAACAAACCCCTAAGGGAGTTAAAAAGGGGATGAAAGTTAGTATGAAAACCGGCCAAGTGCGAGTCGGACTCGCGCACCGAGGGTTCCGTAAAAAAGACGGGTTGCACTCCGGGAGTGCCGGCAGAAGTGAAAACTTGATTATTAACGTTGAGCATGTTTGATATTTTGGAATGGTTAGGGAATAATTTTGCACCAATTGCTTTAACAGTATAAAAGTACTATCATTTATGTGGTAGAATACAATATTGATTTATTGCGCTATCGTACACAAACATGACAATTTATATTACATTAAAAATTTAACACTTTAAAACTATTACAATTATTTTACATTAAAAAGTTTATCTCTCCGAAAAATCAACTTTCATCCATAATTTCAACGACTTTTTCACCATCATCATTACCAGAACTATCATCGCCAATCTCTAAAACTGATACGATAGGTTTATGGTAGCTGAAGTAAGAAACGAACAGTTTTGATTCGAACCTATTTAAATGTCTAATAAAGACCGCATCAATAGTAGTTTTGTATTTCGTTGTGCTAAGATTGCGATCATTCGACATAGTTAAACCAAATTCATTATTTAAAAATTCAATTATTCCGCCATAACTATGCTAACCCATTTATTTTGTCTTTCCCTGTCCTCCGATCGGAACTCCGATTGGTAGGAGGAGCGGGAATATTTTTTCCCATGCCTCCGATTAAGCATCATAAAAACATTGTACAGTCTAGTTCAAAATAAATTATTTTTGTATTTTATTGACTGTACAGTCGACATCGTTAACGTTCAGGGTCAAAATGTCCAACTCCCACACGACTAGTCTAAGATCGATAGTTTCCGAGATATAGCCGTTTCAATTTTGACAGCTGTCATCCGAAATGTAGATCTCATTGAGATCTATCACTTGTCCCTACACACAACTAGTCTAAGGTCGATAGTTTCCGAGATATAGCTGTTTCAATTTTGACAGCTGTCATCCGAAATGTAGATCTCATTGAGACCTATCACTTGTCCCTACACACAACTAGTCTAAGGTCGATAGTTTCCGAGATATAGCCGTTTCAATTTTGACAGCTGTCATCCGAAATGTAGATCTCATTGAGACCTATCACTTGTCCCTACACACAACTAGTCTAAGGTCGATAGTTTCCGAGATATAGCCGTTTCAATTTTGACAGCTGTCATCCGAAATGTAGATCTCATTGAGACCTATCACTTGTCCCTACACACAACTAGTCTAAGGTCGATAGTTTCCGAGATATAGCTGTTTCAATTTTGACAGCTGTCATCCGAAATGTAGATCTCATTGAGACCTATCACTTGTCCCTACACACAACTAGTCTAAGGTCGATAGTTTCCGAGATATAGCCGTTTCAATTTTGACAGCTGTCATCTGAAATGTAGATCTCATTGAGACCTATCACTTGTCCCTACACACAACTAGTCTAAGGTCGATAGTTTCCGAGATATAGCCGTTTCAATTTTGACAGCTGTCATCCGAAATGTAGATCTCATTGAGACCTATCAATTGTCCCTACACACAACTAGTCTAAGGTCGATAGTTTCCGAGATATAGCTGTTTCAATTTTGACAGCTGTCATCATTATTATTTCCTTTATTTATCTTTAAACAAACTTATTACATTTTTAAATATTTCTCATAAAAACAATAAAAAAAAACATTTAAAAATATAAAAAATTGTAGCCCACCGGTATCGGGAACAGGGTCCAAGCTACCAGCGGTCAGGGCTCCAGAGAAAGGAACCTCCTAACAATACGAGCCGTGTCCAGGAGTACCGCTCTCTGTATCAAGCCCTTGATCCAGCTGCCTAACGAGAGCCTCCTTAGATGTTGTTCGAGGCTCTTGGCAATTAAGCCATTGGCTGTAACGACTATCGGCACAATGATTGCTGAGTCCACATCCCACATGTCGACAACCTCGCGAGCTAAGTCAAGATACTTGATTTGTTTATCTTTCTCAGCTTTCACGAGGTTCTCGTCATGCGGAACCGTTATGTCAACAATCATTGCGCGCCGCTCTGATCGATCCACCACCACTATATCAGGCTTATTGGCTACAATAGTCCTGTCAGTGATGATGGATTGATCCCAGTACAATGTGATACTGCCATTTTCGAGAACTGGGTCGGGCACATACCTGTAGTACGGCACCTCCGATTCCACAAGGTTGTATTTCAGAGCAAGTTGCTGATGGATAATCCTGGCTACAAGGTTGTGTCTATGCAAGTATTCTCCGTTAGCCAGACGAGAACACCCGGAGATAATGTGACGGATTGATTCGCCCGGACGGTGGCATGCCCGACATATGTCAACCGTACCGTCCTTCACAATAAATCTCCGGTAGTTATTCGTCATCATAACTTCGTCCATAATTGCACAGACAAAACCTTCGGTTTCTCCGAAGAGTTCCCCGGAACGTAGCCAGGCTACGGACGCCAAGAAGTCTACATCGGGCCCGTGCAGGGCCCGGAAAAAGCGTCCGTGGAGCTCCTTGCTCTGCCATACCTCCATGCGGTCGTTAGTGTCAAGCACTACAGGTTTGCGCCAGTTCCCTTTAGCCAAGGAGAGCGGGGTGAGGCCCGTGTCCACCGTGACAACATCTCGATGCATCCCCACGTCGGCTTCCAGGAAATATTCCCTGAGACTGCATATCTCACGATTGTGGAGAGTCTTAGCATTTAAAAAGCCTCGACCTCCACACTTCCGCGGGATATACAGCCTCATAACCGAAGAACGTGGGTGATGCATTCGATATGCTGTCAACAATGAACGAACCCGCCTATCCAGGGCGTCTAGCTCTGTTTGAGTCCATTTGAGTATGCCGAAAGAGTACATCAAAACCGGCATGACCCAACCGTTGAAGGCACGCACCTTATTTCCGCCTGATAAAAGACTATTAAATACCTTTCTCAGGCGGCCAAAGAAGCGCTCCCTCAACGATTGCTTCATGTCGGTAACGTTGATGCCCAGCGCTTCCGATATACCCAAATACTTATAGGTTTCGGTTGCTGAGAGGGATCTAAGATTTATGGAATCCGTGAGCTGGGTTCCCACAGATTCCACAATCTCCCCTCGTTTTACATGCATGACCGCACACTTCCCCACCCCGAATTCCATCCTGATGGCGCTACTGAAAGCTTCAGTAACCTTCAGTAGCTCCATCAGTTGCAAATCGTTGGGGGCAAAAAGTTTGAGGTCATCCATGTAAAGGAGGTGAGATATAACCTGACCATCTCTCTTCAACCGATAACCTAGACCTGAATCCTCCAGCAGCGTGCTAAGAGGATTCAAGGCTAAGCAGAACCAAAGAGGACTCAAACTGTCACCCTGAAATATACCTCGCTCTATCCTTATCGGCTCGCTATTCCTCTGGATTTGTCGACATCCTGGATAGCGAAGGACTGTCCTCCATTGCCCCATGTACACGACATCAGGAAGGTGCGCAGGGTTGCATCAATTTTATACAACTCTAGCACCCTCATGAGCCATGTATGTGGCACCGAGTCATAGGCCTTCTTATAGTCTATCCAGCATGTCGACAAATCCTTTCGGGAGCGGCGAACCTGCTGGCTAATGGTAATATCAATAAGGAGTAGCTCTTTCGTACCACGGGACCCGTTCCTACAACCATTTTGAGAAGTGGACATGATAGAATTATCATCAATGTGTTTGTTAATTTTGGTTCTCAAAATGGATGTAAGAACTTTATAGACTGTCGGAAGACAAGTAATCGGTCTATAATTTTTGGGTTCCGCGGTACTACCTGATTTATAGAGCAGGTGGGTTATACCTGTTGTCAGGAATTCGGGCAGCGACCCTGACTCTAGGGCTGACTGGAAAAGGGTCGCCAGGCGAGCGTGCGACCTTGTAATCCACTTGATCCAGAAATTGTGCAGTCCGTCCGGCCCTGGAGATTTCCAGTTAGGCAACGGACGGACTGCACGAGCAACGTCTTGGGGGCTGATAGTGATTGCCCCCATTTCTGATACTGGATCGCACGCTCGCTCGACATCCCGAGTCCATTCACCCTCAGTATGGCTGACAGGCACCGACCAGATGCTGCGCCAGAACGAACACATGGCGTCATCTTCCGGTAGGAGCGTGTCAGCCACACCTTGGTCCGGTCGCTCCCAAGCCCTATAAACCCACCTTTCATCCCTTTGGAATGTGCGATTCTGAGTGTATCGCTCCACCCTTCGCTTATACCTACGGATACGGTTTGCCCATGCATACACTTTCTGCTTCCAGAAGTCGATGCGTTCTGTGACACGGGACATGTAGTCTCGAGGACTGATATCAGTCCCCGCAAATGCCCGCCTCACAAAACGCATCACTCGAGGGCGACTGTTGCCCTCCTGGAAGCAGATGAGTTTGCCGATGAATGCTCTGGCCCTAGTAATGCGTCGTTCAATCCTGCACTGCCATGCTGGTACAGCTGCTTTCGGTCGTGTAGCTCTGTCATCTGGAAATTTGACATGAGCTACACGACATGCCGTCACAGCCGCGCAATACAGGATTGAATGAGCATCAGTAAGGTTTTCGCAATTGTCAAAATAGTTTGACAACTGCGAATCCAGAACAGCCACCAGCGCCCTATTTTTATTGTGCATGGGCAAACGAGGTAAACGCGGTCTAAGTTCGGGATTCATGAAGCGATATTCCCGAACCGCACCCTCCAAAGTACTCCTTATTTCCTCATTGCACTGGGTACTTACATCAGTAACCATGTCATTACTCACGTCGTTTTCGTGGTTAGATGTTGTGGTTGTTGTAGACTGTGGAGGTACCACAGCCTGCGACGGTGTAGCAATGACATGGCTACTCTGCATTTCAGTTCGCAGGCGATCAAGCACAGTGTCATCCAACATACGATTACGCTGGATGACCCGCACCTGATCCGACAATCGTTGCGCCGACACGTTGACAGCCGGTTCAAGCACCTGAAACAGAGAGAGCATCCGAACACGGTACGCGGTCAGGTTGTTTCCTCCCTCTGTAGCCCCATAATATGCGCGCATGACATTCTCATTTATGGACTGAGTCCATCTCATGCGCGACACATTTCCACCGGCAGCGGGGACCCTGTTCGGGGCCGGTTGGCCTCGAGGTCCCAGGCCCGCTGGTGGCCGTCCTCTTCCTCGTCGTCCATGCCGCGGTGGTGATGGTGATGGCGGCGGTGATGGTATCGACGACGACGGGGAGAAAAACTCGTCGCTCGAGCTCGACGCAACTGCAGTTACCGGTGACACGGCGCTCACGGATGTGGCGCGTCCCGGCGGCTGCGAGGCGGAGCTGAGCGACGAGCCCGGAGATGGTGGGTGTGCCTGCTGCAGTCTTGCTCGGCGTCTGGTCAGCATTGGTGACTTTATTTCGACATTATTTTCTGTGTGTCTGTTTCATTTTCGGTGGTATATTTTCAGTCCAGTAAAACGGTTTTTTTTTTCTTTCTCATTATTTGCTGATGGATTTAGTGGTTTCCAGGATTGATGGGCCGGTTTTATTGAGGAAATTTGTTAAATTTTAATATTAAAATCGGACACAGAAAAAAATTTGACTTGTCACTTTGACACTCGAGCCACAGATTATATTATATTATCATTATTATTATTATTAATTATTATTATTATTAATTATATTATTATTAATAATAATTATTATTATTAATTATATTATTATTAATAATAATTATTATTATTATTAAGCGCCCTGCGCTGCCTAAACGAAACAGTAGGCCCAGGCATACATTTTCGCCGCGCCGTAGAGAGGGGATAGCTGTCTACTCTCCATCCGTCTTACGCTTTTTCGATCAGGGTCACGTGGTCACGTGTCCTGACGCGAGTTTAAGATTTTATACCCATCACAGAACAATTTCCCAAAGTGCTCAACGCCGCTAAAGAAGTTTTCACTTCAAAAAATATATTATGTGATGTAACTAAAAATTTATGGTTTTCGTAATTATTCCTTTATCTTGTAACGTTGTACGTTACATTTTTGATTAATTCACACATATTTCCTAAATTAACAATAAAAACACTTCAATAACACAATATTTGTTTACATTCAACTGACAATGACAGAAACCTTAAACGTCAAACTCAATAACCACAGATACTAACAACAAGTAGTGTGGTAGTAATTAGTATCACTAAACGCATACGAATCCATGAACAAACAGGCATAATATGTCATCATCACGCACGCACCCCACTAGTTGCGAGTGAATGACCAATAGTGGTTCGTTCCCCACAGTGAGGTTAAATACGGCGTGCGTCGTGACACATTTCTTTTGGAATTCGGTGTCCGGCGCGGGCGTTTCGCCCCTAGCGGGTGGGCGCTCGCGTCCGTAACACGTGCTTTCCTCTCGCCACCATCCGAGCGTAATGTTTTTACATCTATAAATTTTCTCCGCCATCAGGCGTTTAAAATCAGTGGCTACATAACCCCCATACTGGGATCCCAGGTTCCTGCTGGAGGAACACCATAACATCTAAGTTGCGGTTTGGAGCTCCGCCCAACCTCTGCACATCACGCGCGCCTGCACAGCACGAGCCCGTTTTGGCTCGGACGTGCGCGCCATTAAGTTCGGCACGGACTTCCCACGTTGGCCATATTTGCCACGTGGGCCTCGCCGAGCTTCTCTCCGGGTCGACGCGACCACCTGTCGGCCTACACCCCTGGCATCCAGCGTGGCACCTCGCTGCGGTCATCGCCACGCCAGCTATCAGGGCAGTAACGTGCACCTCACAAGTGAAACGCAATAGGGTGCGCCATGAACCTACCCACACCCATAGTCGGTGACTTTATTTATTGATTATAATTATATTATGTTGACAAGTTTCGTGGTCTTATTTTATATAACCTGCGCCACGCAAACCTTTTCTGTCACAATCTATGCTATAAGACGTTGCTTCGTACCAAATTTCAAGATTCTGAGTTCACGGGAAGTACCCTGTAGGTTTTGATTCCCTTGCGAGTGTCGAAAATTTGCGGCATAAACGGGAGTATCTTGATGTAACTAAAAATTTATGGTTTTCGTAATTATTCCTTTATCTATGCTATAAGACGTCTTCGTACCAAATTTCAAGATTCTGAGTTCACGGGAAGTACCCTGTAGGTTTTGATTCCCTTGCGAGTGTCGAAAATTTGCGGCATAAACGGGAGTATCTTTTGATCGCGTTGACTTAGAAGTTTGATTTTTTCACAGCTCCAAGAGACCATAGACTTGAGTATTTGATATGAATTTCAGCTTGATACCTCCACGCGTTCCTGAGAAAAAAGGTCTTGACAGACAGACAGACAGACAGACAGACGGACAACAAAGTGATCCTATAAGGGTTCCGTTTTTTCCTTTTGAGGTACGGAACCCTAAAAATCGACATTTTTGATATTTTCCGACATCCACGCGGGCGAAGCCGCTGGCAAAAGTAGTATAAGACGTTATCATGTTATAGTAGATTATTAACCAAGGGCTGTATGACATCAATTGCATACGAGGTTTTTGGCGCCTGAGCGAAGCGAAGGCGCTAATTAACCCGAGTATGCAATTGATGCTTACGCCCGAGATAAATACTCTGCTTTACATATCGATTGTGAGGTAAGTAAACAACAAGACAGCAGGTTTCAATGAACATTTATTAAGAAGAAAAAAATGTGTATTTAATTAAAATTAATAGTAAAATTATTACAATTTGTAAGAGATATGGTCACGTTCTTTTTAGGTATATTTATAGTTTGTACTAGTAGACTGCCTTTTTTTTCACGCACGCAAGCGCGTCAAATCTTGCTGGCCAGTTTGATTTTTAAATCGATTCCATCTAACATACGATGTGGAAACAAATAGTTCCATATTTAAAATAAAATCTTTATAAAATAAATTGTCTAGATTCCGATTCGAGTAATTAATCGATACCGAGAAAAAAAAAATTAACTTTTTAAAAATATTCTTCGTGCAGTATGAGTATGACAGTTCTTTTTTCAAATTCCAAAACCTATGCTGTAATGATAGTCATACACCCCGGCATTCAGGGGTGTAAGGGTGTACTTACAGAGCATGAGATATGTAAAATAATTTGCGTTCCGATAATTAATCTTATACCCTACATGTCTGTCTCCCTGCGCGTAGAGCTGGCAGGCGTGTTCCAGAAGTACCTGCGCGAGTACGCGAGTGCGGTGCTGCAGGGCAACCTGCCGCGCAACGGCGCCGCGTCCGGCCTGCCTCTGGGCGTGCCCAGCATCGTCACCAACCTGCACACACTGCTCAGGGATGACAACAGCGACAACAGATACACCAGGTAAGGGAGCGCTCAACTATTACGTGACTCATTTTTTACAATTTTTTATATCCCTCCCCTCCGTAAAAGAAAAGAAAGAGGGAAAGAAAAACTATTTATTTTTCGCAGAAACATAACGAGCATACAAAGAGACACACAGGAAAAAAGCCAATACACATAAAACGCATAACAAATATAAAAAAATACAACAAACAGGCATAATAAAAAGAAAGTTGCACATCGTGACTGCGACGAGCAGGTTACCACTCAGCATGGCGCTGTGCTATGGGGACCCACAGCACAGCACCATACGTTCTGAAGGGTTAAAAAAACAATGTTCTAGGTATCTGACGGACTAATTCGATTTTTTGTCAACTATACCCTACTAGTCTGATGTTACAGGTATACGAAACAAGAGATATCTCGTATCACGAGCGTCATCACGACCGCGGAGTATTGTCTGGAGACCACCATACACTTGGAGCAGAAACTTAAAGAAAAGGTTTGAGCGTTTCCTTTATTTTACTTGCAAATACCAGTTATTTACATGGAGCGACTGCCTATTTGACCTCCACAACCCAGTTAATACTGAGTATTGGGTATCGTAAGACTGGTTGCCAGACTTTCAGGGCCCCGAGTCTGCTATTCAATAGTGTCAGAATGGTCTATCATTGATCTCATAATTGTTGATTGATGACAAGCCAAAAAGTACCTTAAGCCTGTCGACTTAAGGTACCTTTTGGCTTGTCGTTAGACCATTCTGACACTATTGAATAGCAGACTCGGGGCCCTGGTCACTGACTACCTGTAACGACTGCCAAAGATCTATTATGACAGTCGGAACCAACAGCTTTACGTACTTTCGGAGGTACGGAGGAAACTCGGTATATGGTAGGAGGTCACCCATCCACAGACCAACCTGGGCAAACGCAGCTTAACCTACAGATCGACCCGAGTGGCAGTTATTATTAAGCCAGCTTGATATAGTGATCGCGCCAGGACTCAGCCGAACCTTATCTCGGGCCCATGGGAGACAGGTCTCAGAACAGCCGCCGTCCTAACGGGATCAAATAGACGCGATACGCGCCTCCGAACAATATTACAATTTCTGAACTTACAGCTACCCTTACCTCATTTCTTCGAGCCGGTCTCACTTCCTTGACCCCTCGCAAGTTGTGTAACTGTGTATGTGTATAATGAGTGTATATGACCTTGCGATGGTTTGCTGGTAGTTCCGGACGATTCTTCCACGTCGCTGCAAGCCACGCCGTTAACGCGAGCCACCACACTCACTCCGTATTAGTCTAACCACAAAAGCCTCGGTGCTTTCCCAATAGCACTCCCGTGACAAGGCAAACCAATGATATTATCAATAACCCGTTCGACATTCACAGCGTCGCTAACCGTACTGCTTAACTAGTATAATTGGGTGCCGCGAAATGACTCCACAAGTCGATTTAATCAATGCGCGTGCGCTTTCACCCGTGATTCTATGGCTACTATAATAATCGTTCGACGCCCAGCGCGACTCAATACGAACTACTCTTCACGCCGAGCCCAGCGCTCGACCTCTACCTCCGCCCCTTCGCCTCTGTCGCACCGAGGCGGAGAAAATCAAAAATCTGAAGGTAGATTATAAACAATCACCCCCCCCGGACCGACCCGTTGTCGGTCCGCTCAAACTCCCGGGAGTCGAGATAAAGTTGAAACTGCCCGTCTAAGGATCGAGTCCCTCACCTGGACGTCTGCGATCCTTGGAAACCCATCCTTGCCCGTAATCAGGTTAACAATGCGCCCCCGTCGCCAACACAACGGTGATAGGTTAGCATCCTTAACCAGAACGAGGTCTCCAACGCAGGGTGGGGTCGTCCTGTCCGTCCACTTAACGCGTTGCTGTAGAATATGCAAATACTCCAGCGACCATCGCTTCCAAAAATTTTGGCTCATTTGCCGTAACATCTGATACCGTGACAACCGGTACAACTTGACATCAGTATACGGATATTCCGGCAAGGCGTTAAGTGGTTGGCCAATCAAAAAATGACCTGGGGTCATGGCCTCAAGGTCATTCGGGTCAGCGCTCAACGGGCACAAAGGTCGCGAGTTTAAGACCGCCTCAATTCTGCAAAACACCGTTGACAACTCCTCAAAGGTGAGAATCGTTGAGCCGATGACCCGATACAAGTGAGTCTTGGAAGACTTGACTACTGCCTCGAAAATTCCACCCCAGTGGGGGCATCCAGGTGGACTAAAATACCACGAAATGCCCCGACTGGCGAGGCCCGTGCCAATCTCTCGCTCATTCTGACTTAAAAACAATACAATTTCCTTTAAGCACCGGTCGGCGCCCTTGAAGTTGGTACCACAGTCCGACCGAATCAGTGACGGTACTCCCCGTCTAGAAACAAATCGATCTAACGCCGCCAGAAAGGCCTCCGTAGAGAGATCGGCCACCAATTCCAAATGAACGGCCTTGGTCGCCAGACACACGAAGACACACAGATATGCCTTAACCGACTTCGCGTTGCGAAGGTGCGATGTCTTGACCATGAAAGGCCCCGCGAAATCTGTCCCTACGCCAGCAAATGGCCGAGCCTCCGTGACTCGATCGGCCGGGAGATCTCCCATTTGTGGCTGCATTGTGGCTGCCTTGAGTCGGTAACAAGGCAAGCAACGAAACACAACGCTCCGTATGATTCTGCGGGCCGATAAAATCCAAAATTCACGCTGCAAAATGCCCAGAAGGGTGTTACAGCCTGCGTGTGAATTCTTGGTGTGACGGTCCCTAACCAACAACTCCACCAAAGCTCCCTTCTTGGGGAGAATTAGAGGATGTCGCGCTGCATAGGGCAAGTCGGCATTCCGTAATCGTCCTCCCACCCGGAGCATTCCATGCTCATCAATGAACGGGTTGAGGCGGACAAGACCCTTTTTCAATCGACCTGCGCCAGTCTTCAAGACCCTAATTTCGTCCTGGAACTCATTCCGCTGAACGACTCTCACCCAGAGTGAGAGAGCCTTTCGCTGTTCTTCAGGTCCCATTATAGGCGACATGTTTCGCTGCGCGACAGGACAACGACAATTTTGACAAAATCTCATTACCCATCCCGTTACTCTAAGTAACTTCCCTAACGAACTATATCGTTCCAAGAGGGTGTGGTCTACGGTGGCGGGTTCCACTGTAGTCACATTCAGCCTCAAGCCTTGGTCTGGGGGTAATGAATGTCGACCGCACTCATTAAATGGCCACTCCGCATGTGGCTGTTCCAGCCATTGTGGCCCCCACCAAAGAGAATGTTCAACCAAAACAGGCGCCGGACAGCCGCGTGAAGCGCAGTCAGCCGGATTAATCTCACCTGGAACATGTCTCCAGACCAGAGGAGTCTCTGAGCTATTTATTTGTGAGACTCGGTTGGCCACAAATACCTCGAGCGTGTGGACCGAAGTCTGCAACCAGCATAACACGATTCGGCTGTCAGTCCATGCATAGACCGTCTCGTTCAGAGCCACCGTACCACGCAAATTCCGCACCACATGGTTCAAGAGCCGCGTCAGAAGGGCTGCACCTGCCAGTTCCATCTTCGGAATCGTCCAACGAGTCCGAACAGGTGCGACCTTGCTCTTGGCCAGTACCAAGCGTACCGTTCCCCTACCAGCGGTCTCACCTGTTCTCAGGTAGACTGCGGCCGCGTACCCCTTCTCCGACGCATCACAAAACCCGTGCAGGGTGACCTTGACTCCTGCCTGCGGGAGCAGTTTACGCGGGATCTCAATCTCTGAGATCTGTGGTAAGGTGGTGACGAATGCCGACCACTCCCGAGCCAGCTCCTCCGTGAGCTGATCATCCCAACCTAGTTGAGCCAACCAAAGCTTCTGAATGAAGCACTTTCCCATGAACGTGACCGGCGCGATCCAACCGGTTGGGTCGAACGTTCGTGCGATAGTCGAAAGGACCGATCGCTTGGTCCAGGTCTTCGACAGCAACTCGGCCTCACAACTGTATGTGAAGGCATCCTGACTCGGTCGATACTGGACCCCTAAAATGGCCAACGCATGAAGATTCTCCGAATCCTCAAACAAATGCGGGTCTTGTTGATACTCAGTTGGCAGTCCTGCCAGTACCTCTGGGCAGTTCGACAGCCATTTCCTGAGTTCATAGCCACCGGAGGCCATGAGCGCCACCAATTCATCCCTTAAGATGAGCGCCTGCTCAATACTGTCTGAGCCCGTACAAATGTCGTCTACATAGACGTCCCTATCAATGACAGCAGCCGCGCGGGGAAAGCGGAGCCGTTCTTGATCAGCCAGTTCTCGTAGCGTACGCATGGCTACATATGGGCTGGGCTTTAATCCGTACGTGTTTGTGTTGAGCTCGTACGTGACCATCGGTTCTTCTGGGCTCTCTCGCCACAATATCAGCTGGAACCGACGGTCGTCTGGATGAATCTCAGTTTGACGAAACATCATCCGTACGTCCGTAACGAAGACAACCTGGTGTCTCCTGAAGTCCGTGAGAATGTCTGCAATGTCTCTGGTCAGCTTAGGACCAGCATGGAGACATTGATTCAGGGACACCCCGCTAGACGTCTCCGCGCTCCCGTCGAACACGACCCTAATCTTTGAGTCAGGTGTCTTCAAAACAGCATGATGAGGCAACACATAATGCTCCTCATGACGATAGTCAACCCTGGACACCGACATGTGACCCAACGTCAGGTATTCGCGCATGAACTCCACATACTTCTGTCGGAAGTTGGAGTCCCGCTTCATGCGCCTTTCCATTGCCACTAACCGCTTTTCTGCCAGACTCCATGAGCTCCCCAGCGGAGGTCGAATTGACAGAAATGGCAACCTGGTCATAAATCTACCCGATGGGAGGCGCACCGTGTTAAATCGATAGAATGTTTCGCACTCCTCATCACGTGGGTTATTTCTAAGAGCGGTGGGTGGCTCTTCCGTTGCCCAGAACCGTTGCAGGACGTCGGATAACACGCTGCCATAATATATGGAGCTATAATCCGTTGAGTGCTGTGGTTCCCGTACTGGGCCCAATAACGCGTAACCACCTGCGGTACGCATGGCCACAACCCCGTTTGGTTGCAGCTCCCGTTTGCCGCTTCGGAGCAGCTTCCCGAGGACGTCAGACCCAAGCAAGACGTCCACCCGTCCGGGGATCGCGAAGTGGGGATCGGCTAACTCCAATCCATTGGTCAACCCTTTTACCGCAGACGGTAACCGAGTCTGAGGGAGGACCCCAACCACTTCGTCCAAAACGATCGCCGTGGCATTCACCCGCGTGACCGATGCCGTGTCACCCATCTCGAACAGGAATGTCGTCTGACCCCTGAGGTGAGGCACCCGATTGCCACCTATACCTACGGCGCCATCCCGTGATGGCTCTAATGTAAGGCCCAGCTTTTTCACTAAACAGCTGGACACAATACAACCTTGTGCCCCTGAATCTAACAGTGCTCGCACGTGCACCGGCTGTCCGTCAGTACCCCTGACAGTAATCCTAGCCGTCGGTAATAATACCGTTACTGTCGGGGTGGGCACCACTGACGAACAGGCTGCTAGTTGCTAATAGGAGGCACCTCCCTCCTCCCCTGCCGGAGGGGGAGTAAATACTGTCCCAGTATACGGGTCCCAACCCGGGTAGTAACCCTCCCGACCCATCGGTGACATCCGTGCCGGTCGGAAGTAGCCTACTGGCATCCTTCCGAACGGTGGCGGGCGCGCCGTCAGCCGAGGGCGTTCTGCGAGAGGCGGGGAGAAGCGACTACTCGGGGGTGGCAACATGCCCCCCAACGCATTCGAGTACGCCGCGTAACCCGTCTGTACTACCTCCGGGCCCCTGCCCGAGTCTCGGTGCCTATCCCCCCCCCGCGGGGAAGACGACGGTATCGGGTTGTGCTCTGGATCAGCCCTTGGCCCACCCCCCCGAGGGGGCGGCGACCGCTGATTCCTGGCCGACCCACCCCCCCTAGGGGGGGGTGACCGACCACCCGAATCTGGCTTAGGAGAGGGGGGGTGACCTCCCGGCGAGGCTCCGTGCACCTCCCTACTCTCCGCCAGGCATAGCAACTCGTGATGGGCTCCTCCGCAGGTTCCACAGTTAGTGGTCCTGTGGCACTCACGTACAAAGTGAGTCCCCAAGCAGCGGAAGCACAAATAGCGCTGCTTGACCACCCCTCTTCGTCTATGCACCCGCTGCGCCTTAAAGTCCGCGCATGCGGCGAGACCGTGCCCTTCCTTCCGACAGAAGGCGCACACTTCCGATTGGAGGGCGTGGTATTTCTTCCCCCCCCGACGGGGCTCAACCGGCTTGGGCCCGCTCGTACGTCGGGTTGACGGAGGAGGGTGCGACGTGGATGCCCCTTGGCAATCCGCCCGCCGGCACTCGCCTTCTAAAAACACCCTCAAGTCATCGTAACTTGGGAGGTGGTCCGTCGATTCGCCACCATGTGACTGCTCAAAGCGCGCCACCACGTCGATCGGCAACTTCCGTAAAACCCTATTGACGATGATATATTTATTGTCCCCTAACGACAACTTAAGTCGATCTAACGTGTTCACCGCAACCGTGACCGGATTAAGGATTTTCGCCCTTATTTCGTACACGTTAGACACCTTCGGGATTTCAAAAATCTTATCGATGAGGCCATCAACTATTAATCGCCGATTATCATATCGGTCGATTAATAGGCCCCATGCCGTCTCATAACTGGCGTCCGTAATCTCCAGGTGGGTCAAGATGTCGTGCGGCTCACCGTTAAGCCTACCCATTAATTGAGCCATCTTGTAGGCGGGCGAGAGATCCGTACGCGAATGCACGACACTATTAAAAATATCGCGGAATCGCGGCCAATCGGCATACTCGCCGCTAAACTCGGGTACATGTACTGGTGGCAACGGCGCCTGAATTCCTACGCCTGCTGGCCGACATGATTCCCTGACGTCACCCATGCGCGATCGCTCAATGTCGGCCGCCGCCTGGATTATGCTCATGGACATTTCCCCACACTGGTCCACATTGCCCCGTACCACCTGAGCATCCTTGTCCACCGACGACAGATCCGTCGATTCGAGACATGCTAAATACTCAGCGTGACACTTTAACACGGCGTCATATCGTTCGTCAACTTGCCGAGCGCGTGACAATAACGCATCTTCACGATCGGTGCGACCTACCAACGTAACAACCGATGAAAACCATCTCAATTCAGCTTCGATTCTGGCTGCGATAGTTTTCGTTACTGACGGAGCCATAGTACCAACTTCAATACGCGATTATGCAATAATAAATAACAATAACCAAAAAAAATAACAATTATTGTATCCGGAACTAACAATAATAATATATTCGTTGAGTGAATAAATCTACGACGCTATGCCAACTCTTGAACTTATTCCTCTACGTGCTCTAGAGGTTATTCCTCTATGTCTCAAATGTTGACAATCATAACACGATTTGTGATGAGGTTATATTTGTGCGTAACCGAACGTAAATAACAAATTATTTTATCAACGAACATTCACATTCCATGTACTTATTATTAATAACGCCAAACTCAACTTGAGGCGTACACTGGTATGTAGGTCAATGTACTACTACCTACAAGTTGAATTTGTACATGAACACAATTTTTACAAAGTAAATTGGTACCAAGTACCTACTAATTTTTACAAGTGGGTATAACCACGCTCTGCTACCAGATTTTGATCGCGCCAGGACTCAGCCGAACCTTATCTCGGGCCCATGGGAGACAGGTCTCAGAACAGCCGCCGTCCTAACGGGATCAAATAGACGCGATACGCGCCTCCGAACAATATTACAATTTCTGAACTTACAGCTACCCTTACCTCATTTCTTCGAGCCGGTCTCACTTCCTTGACCCCTCGCAAGTTGTGTAACTGTGTATGTGTATAATGAGTGTATATGACCTTGCGATGGTTTGCTGGTAGTTCCGGACGATTCTTCCACGTCGCTGCAAGCCACGCCGTTAACGCGAGCCACCACACTCACTCCGTATTAGTCTAACCACAAAAGCCTCGGTGCTTTCCCAATAGCACTCCCGTGACAAGGCAAACCAATGATATTATCAATAACCCGTTCGACATTCACAGCGTCGCTAACCGTACTGCTTAACTAGTATAATTGGGTGCCGCGAAATGACTCCACAAGTCGATTTAATCAATGCGCGTGCGCTTTCACCCGTGATTCTATGGCTACTATAATAATCGTTCGACGCCCAGCGCGACTCAATACGAACTACTCTTCACGCCGAGCCCAGCGCTCGACCTCTACCTCCGCCCCTTCGCCTCTGTCGCACCGAGGCGGAGAAAATCAAAAATCTGAAGGTAGATTATAAACATATAGTAATAAATTATAATTGGCATCATGAATTTCAGCAAAGTATCACCTGATTCCATGACTTGAGTAGTTTTTGACCAAACTCCACATTCCAGGTGTCTCCAGGCCTCGCAGACAAGATAGACATGTCTCCAGAACAGGACCTGTTCCACAAGATCATCAGCAACTGCATCCAGCTGCTCGTGCAGGATCTAGAGCTGGCCTGCGAGCCGGCGCTGCAGGCCATGACCAAGATATCCTGGCTACACTTCGATAATGTAGGAGACCAGAGTTCCTACGTCACTCAGATTATCATGTACCTTAAGAACACCGTCCCGAACCTTCGAGACAACCTGTCTTCCTCTAGAAAATATTTCACTCAATTCTGTATCCGTTTCGCGAACTCTTTCATACCGAAATTCATTCAGAATATCTATAAATGTAAACCGATTTCTACTGTCGGTTCTGAGCAGTTGCTTCTAGATACTCATATGTTAAAAACAGCATTGTTAGAGCTGCCGTCGATAGGTTCCGAAGTTCGTCGGCCTGCGCCCGCGACGTACACAAAAGTCGTCATAAAACTGATGACGAAAGCCGAAATGATTCTCAAGCTAGTGATGGCTCCTTTAGATGGGAATTTGGAAGGATTTGTTGGTCAATTCGTGCAGTTATTACCAGAGTGTACGGTGGCAGAGTTTCATAAAGTTCTAGACATGAAAGGGGCAAAGTTGTCCAAGACTCAGCAAAGTTCTTTGGATGCGTTCTTCAGGGAAACTTGTAAGAATGTTAACAGTGAGGCTGGCAAGTGATAAAGTACTTAATTAATAGGTTTGTGACGTGGAGTAGTTGGTACATGCAGTGCCCAGCATTATCTGACCTCTCGTATAAAGTAGGAAATGGCAAAGTGGTGTGAGAGGAGGGGTCAGGTAAAGCTGGTCACTCAGTACATGCAGTGATCATGTTTCTGCGAAGGTTTGTTTGCGAGAGTGCGTTCTGAAAGTTAGCATGGACACCTATAGTTAATAATATTTTGTTCTGAAAACGGGATATTTACCATATTTACTTTTTAAATATCCCGTTTTCAGTATAAGTAATATTGTCAGTGACCATGTCAGTTTAAAAACTTTTATTTTGAATCAATGTAACTAAATTAAATGAATTATGATAAAAGGGACGTCAGGACAATCCCCAAAAACTAAATGAAAAATCATTTGCAAACATGGTCGAAATGTGACTCTAGTTAAATTATAATTACGTACTTAGTATTATTTACTCTTCTGATAAATTAAATTATAGGAAAATCGAAATGAAATAATGGATAAAGTTTTTTATGTAAATTAAATAAGTAAGTCAAGTTAATAGTGGTAATAGTTATTAATTATACAAATATGACAGAAAATTAAATAAGTCTGCTTGCACCAACTTAGGTATTAGACAATAGGGTAGTTGACAAAAAAAAAACTAATTAATTTTGCGAATCTGTCTTTTCGCGAACCTGTGATTTTGCGTTTCTGTAATTTTGCGTTTCTGACATTCTGCGCCCAAACCGTCTGTCAAACACATTTCCAGAAAATATTGGACACATTTTTTTTTTCACTAAATACAAGAAATTAAGACTCGTGGCACGTCACATTTTGTACCGGAAAGTGACGTCATAAGTCAGCATCTTTGACGCATTTTATCTTCGTCAATTTTAATCAATTTGATAAAACAAAAAACACGTACTTATCCAATATTTTTCGATAATCTAACTGATGGACTAAACAGATTTTTATATTTTTTGTCAGGAAACCGCCCTATTTTCTACTGTACCATGGTTTTACTAATATACGTGTTCTATATTTTATAATTGGACCAGTATGTGTTGTGTATTGTATGTGTCAATGTGTTGTATTTATAAGTTTTGTGATTCGGCGACATTCCACTAATAGATTATGTTTTTGTTTGTAATGTGCAATAACAATACTATGAAATAACGAATGATTACACAATTTTGTTAACTGTACACTAGCTGTTTTTTATTTGTGTTCCACGGTTTCTCATCATCATCTTCGTCAATTTGACGGCATGTTTGGCGCAGTGGCTATGTGATTGGACTGCTGCGCTGCGTGTCCCGGTTTCGCACGGAACTAATATTTGTATTACCTACAGATAGTTGTTTCGGGTCTGGGTATTTGTGTGTATGAACGCACCCACGATACAGGAGAAATTCCTAGTGCGGGCCACGTTTTTTTTTCTTAAAAAAAACTATCCTGCCCTTACCCGATGTTATTTGGAGTCGGCGCAGCACGTTTTGTCTTCCCTAGGGGTCTGTTCACACAGACCGGCAGCGATCAACCGCTCTAGCATGTCTGAGCACGCAACCGGCGCCGGTCGGCCGTTCAAGCGGGGAATAGTAGGGTGAACTCATCTAATTCTGTGATTCGCCTAATTCGGTGATATTTGATACTTAGTACTTTATTTTTATATTTCTACAAATGCCTTTAACACGAACTTTTAGACTAAGGTCGACTCTGTATACTACACTAGGCGCGCTAGGTTTGCTCTCAAGATCCTCAATAAAAGAAGTGATAATATTATGTAAAAATAATCCTTATTACAATGAATCAAAAATCTGGGGGTCTAAAATGGCCACTTTTGCAGATCATAATGTGAATTGCGTTTAAAAGCGTAAAATGGTCCTTTCCTAATAAAAACTGCGTCTGACTATTTTACGAATGTTAACGCAATTCATATTATTTTCCTATTATGATGTAGGTACCTATTTTACTAAATTGTTACAGACGCAGTTATTATAATGAAAGGTCCATTTTACGCTTTTTAACGCAATTCATATTATGATCTGCCAAAGTGGCCGTTTTAGACCCCCTGTTCTCCTCTTCGAGACGGTCTGTGCGAAGCAAGGTGCGAAGGGACTCAATATCAATTCTCCCCCCTGACACTTGACAGCCAACCTCTTGCAACATCATGCTATATATGCAGACTGCCAACCTCTTGCGAGACGGCACGTTTGTGTTCCACGTGCGGGTTGTTCGAAAGTGATACCGCGGCCTCGCCACAAAGGGCTAAGAAGGATCCTGGCCAATCATGAATCGTATGAGTTATGACAATGTTCAGACTTGGTTCTGACTATGGTCGGCCTACTTGATGCAGCAGAGCTCAGTTTCGTCATATGAATTCACAGGATGCAGCTTGCGGGTGTCACATTTGAGGAGTCTATCGCTTGAACAGGCACAAACTTGGTTCTGTACGGCCCACCATGTTCAGCGAGCGCCTCTTATAATACAACTAGCTGACCCGCGCAACTTCGTCTGCGTCACATAAATATAGCTATAACCTTTCTCGATATATCGACTATCCGACATTAATTAAGCTAAATCGTAACAAACAAAAAATCTTATCTTTCCTCTTTATTACAATAGTTTAGATGGTTTAGATTAGCTTAGATTATATTAAAGTGTGAATTACTATAAAATCTATCTCTTACTGTTAAATATACTTATCACTCTGTACTTGTAAACATTATGATGCAGTGAATATTTTGAATTTGAATTTCCCGGAGGCCAGCCAGAATCCCCCGTACCTACATTGCGACGCAACCCGCGTAATTATTTTTCCGCGCGGGTACTTTTACATTGCGATATCTTCTAAGATATTTGTTTAAACTGTATAGAGTAAAGAGCACAAATATTCTTTATTAAATTTCCGTTCTAACGAACACATTTATTTAGATATAGATTAATACCATATGGGTTAAATAAGCTTCGCAAAAAATAATTCTTTTTAACCTAAAATTTTAATAATAAAAAATGGTTACAGTGAGTCAATCTTAAAAGATAGACAGATGCTGTCGTGGACTTTTTTTTAGAACTTTTAAAGACGAATAATTACTTCATACATGATATTCTCGTAACTTAAACCGTTTTCGCAGCGCACGCAACGGAAGCTCTCAGAAAGGAATTTTCTTTTCCCGTTTTTGCAACATTTCTCATTTATGCTCCGCTCCTATTGGTAGTAGCGTGATGTTATATAGCCTATAACCTTCCTCGATAAATGAACTATCCAACACAAAAAGAATTTTTCAAATCCAACCAGTAGTTCCAGAGTTTATCGCGTTCAAACAAACAAACAAACAAACAAACAAACAAACAAACAAACAAACTCTTCAGCTTTATAATATTAGTATAGATTCTACAGCCGTAGACGGCGGCGATGGAGTCCGCATGTTTATGTTTGCCAAAACTTGGCCACGGGAGCGTGACCAAAGAGAGCGTGACGAACTGCGCAAGTATTCCAGCACTCCGGCCTATCATAGTTGAGTCAACTATGATAGGCCGGAGTCAACTAAGTTGACTGACTGACCTTGTCGACATATACTATTATTGTACTGAACTACTGAATAGTTATTTATTCACAGCTTATCTAGTTTATAGAATTCAACTATACATACCTAATCCAATGACATACCTACCTACCTCTTCTACCTATACTTTAGATTTTAAAATTGTAATTAAAACGTGAAGTAAAAACTACACTAAAACTAGCATACTAATTACCGTTAAGGCAGATTATCAAGGAACCACAATAAGTTCCAACAAAAATCGAAAAATAAAACCGAAATAAAAAAACTAAACAGTTTCCTATACTGATTAGGCTGAATAGACTGTTTACGATTGCCTTTCCGGTTTTAAAAAGTTAGACTGTAAACAAACATGGTTGAAGCGAAATGTCAAAATCAGTCGGTCGCCAAACACGGCGCGATGCGGTGTGATGTTATTTAATAAATAAGGGAAAATGGTGCATTTCCCGGTGCGAAAGTGCTACCAAGCGGCCAAGTTGGCGTTTTTGGTTGTATTGGTGGTGTTTATCCTGGGTTTATTCGAGCATTGGCAAGGCGGCAAGAAGAATACGAAGGCGGAGTATTCAGATCCCCTCGAGCAGGAGTATGAGCTGCAAATATTAGAAGACGAGGCGAGAATTATCCCAGGATTGGGAGAGGGAGGTGCTGCTGCTCAACTCCTCGGTGAGGAGAAGAAGTTGGGTGAGGAATCAGAGAAAAAACTGGCGGTCAACGTGTATCTTAGTGACAGGATACCTTATAACAGAACTTTAAATGGTAAGTCAAAAATAATATTTAAACTCCGATTTAAGCGACAATTATTACTTAAAGGTGCCCAGAAAATCTTTGCCGTTATAAATACGTGTATTATCGGTCGTAATTGTGTATAAATTAGTCATTGTAGCTGGTCAGTTAGTAGTGAAAGTATGGCAGTAGTTACACACTAACTCAATCGAGTAGCCACGCTCTATATGTACTCAACCACCGGCGCTAGCGTAATCTCTATAATTCTACATTAGCCGCTAGCTGGACCAAACAATATAAACTTTATCAAATACTCATACATTCATACGAGTTTCAATTTTAAAATGAACCTGTTTCACAAACCATTTGTTTCAATGTAAACTTTGATATTATTCTAAATATTATTTGAACAATGAATAGCAGAATATTCTATAATAATATTCCACAACTATCACACAACGCCATCTAGTCCCAAGCTAAGCTATTCCGACTTTTATAGACCTCCACATTCTATGATGTGGAGGTCTATAAAAGTCGGAATAAAAATATTTATTTACAAATAATGTAAGTTTGTAGTGCATGATTAGAATACTTTATGGTTCTAAGTGCATTCTACAATTTCTATGCAAATACATATAAGATAGGTAATAGTTTTGTGTAAGACCAAGGAGCTAAATTAAAAAAACTAAGTTAAATTAAATTCAAAGATCCTATGGTTTTGACTGCATTGTCTTCTGGTAAATTGAAATGTTTTATCAGGTAGAAGTAGAATTCAAATCCTAGATATCTTCTAAATACATGATTTTACAAAAAACTTTATATTTAAATAGATTCGTTTCTTAACTTAATGTATTTTACATTAGAATCCCGATTATCTGGAGCAATACAATACAGGGTAATTCCGGATAATCGACTTCTAATTAAAATCAAATAACATTTCATTTAGACAATAGGATATAAAAATATGGTTATTAGAGCCATGAACAATGAGTCCAGATAATCAAAGTTCGCATAATTGGGTTTCTACAGTAAATAAAAGAAATATTAATTTACACTGTGTTGCATTTATCAGTAACATTCTCAGTCCTATCAAGAACACTTTCAACAATCCAGCAAGTGGGACACTGCCCACTTGAAAAGATAATTTTATAATGTCTTGTGTACTTTATGTCTCTAAATAACGTGTTGAAGACCAGACAGTGAAAACTAATACTTTCTAGTGAGGAAAATGTTAATTATGAATGAAGATGTCTATATGAGTAGAGGAAGACCAAAGAAACGATGGATGGACTGTGTGAAGGAAGATATGGCTAGAAAGGAGGTGACTGTAGAGATGACGTGAAATAGGGAAGAATTGAAGAAGAAGCAGAAGACATGTTGTGCTGATCCCAAATAAATTGGGATAAGGGCAGGAGACATTTGTTTTTTTTATGGGTGTGTGGAAAATCATCAAATAACAGGGGTTATTTGATGACTTCCCGCTCTTGGGCAGAGCGAAAGGGAGTGTCAGACTTCTACTGACTAAAAACCACCCATGTTCCTTCTTAGCTCTTTATGTTGAGGCCGCGGTATATTTGTGAACAACCCGCAGCCCATGATTTCCACAATCTACTCGAGTTACTTTGCAAATAAATATTATAGTTGTTTTTATTTCCTTTCTTTATCATGGGTAGACTGGCATTGAAGCAAAATGTAGTTAATTAACATTATCAGCGTGAAAGATTTAATCGGTTAATAATAATTATAATGTACCGCATAACTGCTTGATAACATACTGAGCGGTACGAAATTAAACATTGTTAAATATTTAACTTAATCCGTTGCTACGTCAAGGGGCTCCGCTGCGGGTTGTTTGAAAGAGATACCGCGGCCTCGACATAAGAAGGAACATGGCTGGTTTTTAGTCAGTAGAAGTCTGACACTTCATACTGCTTTGCCCAGAGCGGGAGGAGTCATTTGATGACTTCCCAGCCCCAGAAAAAAGGGGATCCATCGCTACCCTTGCGGTCAGGAGTAAGACCTGGTTTCCACCAAAGCGGAGAGTTTAGTTCACTTTAGTTAAAATTTACATTTGGTCTTTCGCCCTTTCAGTGATTGGTGGAAACCGGGCCTAAGCCACTAAACTAGGGACCCATGAGCACAGATTGAAATATCCTTGATCCATCTCCTACCTACTAGCTACTGTATCCCCGCAGTACACGAACGCCGAACTTTTAATGGTAGTCAGAAATCCACGCTTGGCGCAGTGGCTAAGTGATTAGCTGCTGATGTGCAGATGTGAAAAACCTGATGCCTTTCTCGCCATCTAGCCGATTCCCGCGACCTTCCATGATATCATTGTTTTGCCCTCATCATAATCTATTTTATTTTCTCGTCAGCATGTCTTCTTCGTCTTTAGCACACAAGCCATATCAAGCCATATTAAATTACGCAACGAATTTTAATGCAGTTATATAAAGCATTAGATAAAGTGATTTAAAAAAGAAGGTTTATATGTAGTACATTGCACCCGTGCAAAGCCGGGCTGGGTCGCTAGTAGGTATATCATAAAGCCTACTTATATTTTACTTCGGTACATTTATTGAGAAACTGGACATATCTAAAATTATATTTATAGTTAAGAATTGTACCTTGCACATCTACCTACAATTCTATCCTCATACATTTAAAAAAAATACAAAGCATTGTATTTAATAAACATACTTTTGTTTAAAAAAGTAATGATTTGACTATCCATCGTAAATGCGTCCTTAAATCCTCATACCTCATATTTGAGCCACGTAACGTCGTGTATTCGCCCCCAGACTTCCGCAACCCAGCGTGCAAGCGAGTGGTCTACGACGCAGAACTGCCTTCAGCCTCCGTCATCCTGATATTCCATAACGAGCCTTACTCCGTGGTGGTAAGGACTATCTGGAGCGTCATCAACAGCGCGCGGAGGAACCAGCCCTGGTACAAGCATGCCAACTTTGTGGATAAGAAGACTGGACGAGTTACCCAGACAGGTGAGTTTGGACTTTTAGCTGGTATTAATATGAGTCAATTTTGTTATGCTCGAGCCATCAAGTTGGGAATTCACTGGATGCGAGAATGCTATAGCGACACTTGGGAGAAGCCTCATTGAACGGCTGAACATCGTGAGGAAACCGGCATCTCTTAGAACCAAAAAAATCGACGACATGTGGCATTACAAACTCGCACTGGGCCCGCGTGGTGGATTATAGCCCATCCCTCTCCTAGACAGGAGGCCTGAATCCCTGCAGTGCGAACATTATAGGCTGATGATGAATGCGCCTGCTTGAGTTCGAACCTACGACATACTGCTCGTAAGTCGGGGCCACCATCATTGGGCTTTGGCAGGGTCTGTCACCACCGATCCCGGGATCCGATTTGACGTAACACGGATCCCGCCATCCCGGCGATTAGTCTCCACGGATCCCGGGATCCGTTTCTACAAAAAAAAAAAAAAAATTTTGTCCACGGATCCCGAGACCCGTGGCTACAAGAAATAAAAAATAAGAAGGTGGGAAATCTTCAAATGACTCATCCCGCTCAGGGCAGGTGGTAGTGTCAGACTTCTACTGACTAGAAACCACCCTTGTTCGTTCTTAGCCCTTTGTGCCGAGGGCGCGGTATCTCTTTCGAAAAACTCGCAGCCCTGGCGGGGCATTGGGCATTCGCTGCTAATTCATACTTTTGTCTATTACCCAGGTTACCCCGGCCAGGATCCGAACTCGGAGCTGGTGTACCTGAAGGAGATCATCCTGGTGGACGACAACTCTACACTGCCCGAGCTGAAGGGCAAGCTGAGTCACTACGTGCGCACCAGACTGCCGCCCGACCTCATACGCATACTGCGCCTGCCTGACCGGTGAGTTCACAGGGGGGGAGTGGGGGCTCGACACAAAGGGCTAAGAAGGAACATGGGTAGTTTTTAGTCATTAGAAGTCTGCAACTCCCTACCGCTCTGCCCACAGGTAGGAGTCATTTGATGACTTCCCACCACCCAAAATAAGGGGGGGTAGGTTGTACAGCTCTTGGGTTCGACTCCCGGCTCGTGCAACGTTTCGGGAATCAAACAATTTTCAGTAGTAACCTGGAGTTTGGATTTGTGCCCGGTTGATGGCAATAGGCTCACTGTCTATCTAGCGAAATATTGGTGTATTATCATCGGCACGATTCTTGAGCGCTGACGCAAAAGTGAGTTATTGGGTCGCTTTGGTGGTATGAAGTGAGACGCGGGGGCGGGGAAAGTGCAGTGATTGGCCCGTATTGCATCGCGTCATAGCCGTCACAAGGGATTTGTTCTTTACTCCTGCTGCACTTACCTCACGACCAATAAATAATAAACGGGTGTGCGTTAAATTGTCATAAAGTGTACGATGCGCACAGCGATCCCCACTCTTCCGCCGAGCGCTCAAGAACTGTGCCGGTATCTGTACTATTATACACTTCTCCTTTTGAGGATTACAGAATCATGTTGTTTTATGTTGACGTATTAATTTTTAAACATTATTCCACACAAATATGTATACAGGGTTTAAGAGAAAATTGTCCAAATGATTGTTCTAGGAGGTTGGTATAGTTTGTATAATTACAGGAAAATATTTTTTCGTTAAACAGGGTACTCTATATCCTGTGAGTAATACAGGGTGATTTATACTTGCGACGGATATAGGATAATTTTATACTTACGAATTAGGGTTGCGGCTCATTCTTTTTTGTCGCTCAGAACCCTTATTTCCACGCGGCAGTTTTTATACTTGCGAGTACATATACAGAATAATTTTATACTTGCGAGTACCTCTACAGGAAGAATTTTGACACCGTCTCCGTTCCGTCGTGGGTAAAAACACCAATTATATTATAATTTAATTGATATTATATGAAAATATCCACGATTCGTCGAGACCGAATCATCAGAACAATGATTGTAGAACGCCTAGAAATTTTACGTCGTTACGGTTATAAAAAAAACAACGGCTGATAGGTACTTTTTATTTGTTTTATGCGAACACTTGGTACTTAAATAAATTACCAAATCGACATTGCCACTTAAAACCAAACTTTTTGTACCAAACATCATTTGTACAGTCAAGGGCAATAAAAAAGTAGTTAAAAAACTAAAAAACCCTGCTGAAAAAACTGAAAAGATAAAAAACAAGTACATTTTAAATTAAACAAAACTTGGAAGCAGGCGCGGTTCTATTTTAGTTCTATTTTTTTTTTCATTTCATAATTAATTTAATATTCACATGAACCCCGCCTGCTTCCAAGTTTTGTTTAATTTAAAATGTGCTTGTTTTTTTGCTTTTCTTTTCTTTCAGTCGGGTTTTTTAGTTTTTTAACTACTTTTTTTATTTCCAACTTTTTAGTTCTTTTGTGTTTGTTCTTTCGTTGGTCGCGTAAGATGATTTAACTTTTGTGCTTCTTTAAAGGATTTGTCACTTTCAATTTCTTTTAAACATATAAGTGTTATATATTTTTGTAATCTCCTTTTAAAACCCTTTATTTTGATACCCTACTACTCGATGGTAATGGAAAAAATCCGCAATTTTTCTTTGATTTTTAATTTTAATGTAGCCTATAGCACTCGCGCCATCAAGACGAATCTAACGACGTATATTTCATTCAAATCCCTTAATCCGTTTAGGAGTTATGAGGGAACAAAGAAACGGACATACATTCATACATATACACGTCAAACACATAACCCTCCTTTTGGGCTTCGCCGCAGTCTGGTAACGCAGTCGACCAGGGCCCCGAGTCTGCTATTCAATAGTGTCAGAATGGTCGATCATTGATCTCATAATGGTTGATAGATGACAAGCCAAAAAGTACCTTATGCCTGTCGACTTAAGGTACTTTTTGGCTTGTCGTAAATCAACCATTATGAGATCAATGATCGACCATTCTGACACTATTGAATAGCAGACTCGGGGCCCTGTGTGGACCACATTGGCCTTAGATCGAAATAACTGGAAGTCATGGGGAAAGGCCTTTGCCCTGCAGTGGGATCATACAGGCTAACAGTATCAGTATAATATTACATGACTAATTTATCAGAAAAGACACGTTTACAGCCCTTGCCCTTGATTGTACAAATGTACAGGAAACTAAATAATAAGTAAATTATGTTAGAATGGGCTCAGCGAAGTGTGCACGATAGGCGTAGGCATAGTCGTGAATAGGGTTGTGTAACGAATAGTATCATTGATAGAGTTAGGAGAAATACTACGTCACAATACTACACGAGCGTGGCAAAGGTGGAGGCTCCAAGGTAGCCCGCGAAATTAGTTTTTTTTTTTAAGTTTTTTGCAATTTGCCGATCAGTGTCAAGCTGTATCTATGCTTCTATACTTCTATACTAATATTATATAGAGGTAAAGTTTGTGTGTTTGTATTTTGGGGTAATCTCGGGATCCACTGAACTGATTTTAAAAATTCTTTCACCAATAGAAAGCCAAATTATTGCCGAGTGTCATAGGCTACTTTTTATCCCTGTATTCCCACGGGAACGGGATCTACGCGGGTGAAACCGCGGGACGTCCGCTAGTGTTAAATAAAATGAGATTCGCGACCGTAACCAATGTGACTTTACTGAGTAATAATGAGTAAAATCTCCAATACAACCCGCTCAGTTCATAAAAGTGCCTTGAGTGACTATTTGATGCAAAAGACATTCAAGGTACTTATATGAATCGAATTTCGCGGGCTACCCTGAACGATTCACCTAAAATGGACGGAAAATACTAGCTAAATGATACCTATGATGCACACACCAGAAAAGCGTAGAAAACAAAACACAAACCAGTCTTCCGTATAACCATCAATGATGCCCCGTCGTTGTATCCAGGGGTTGGTATCAGAATGACTGGATCGCAAATTGACCACGTCGCTCTTAGTCCAAATCTCAAAATGTCTTAATCTCAAAATACCTAAGTTCCCATTTAACTAAAACGTCCTGCAACACCCAGGGTAGGTTTGACCCAGGCCAGGATGGCCGGCGCCCGGTCTTCAGTCGGCGACGTGATGGTCTTCCTGGATGCCCATTGCGAAGGTTTGGCAGACTGGCTCCGTCCTCTACTCCACCGAATTAAAAAAGACAAGACACATGTGGTGACTCCTCTCATTGATGTGATAGAAAAGAGCGACCTTAAGTACGAACCGGGACATGAAAGAGAATTTGAGGTGATTCGAGACACTGTTTAGGTGCGGGAGACCTTTTTCAACGATCGAAAAACTAAAACGTATTGAACTAACCGACAACATACGTTATTTTTACCGTAGAGGGTCTAAAATGGCCGCTTTAGCAGATCATAATATGAATTGCGTAAAATGGACTTTTCATAATAGTAACTGCGTCTGTGACCATTTTACGAATTTTAATGCAATTCTTATTGTTTTCCTATTATGATCTATTTTCTTAAAAGAGTTCACAGACGCAGTAACTATTATGAAAGGTCAATTTTACGCTTTTTAACCCAATTCATATTGGGATCTGCTATAGTGGCACTTTTAGAGGCCCAGATTATTTTGTCCGTTCTTCTCCATTAGGCCTAGTTTCCATCAAAGCGAGAGAAGCGGAGACGAGAGGACATGTGCGAAAATCGGCCAATCACTTTAGTTAAAATTTACATCTGGTCTTTCGCCCTTCCTGTGATTGGTCGAATTTGGCACATCTCCTCTCCACTCTGCTCGTCTCCGTTTTGGTGTCCAAGACTATGGAACGGGCAAATAGCTTCAATATTTCTAACTAGTTTCATAAATAATTTGATTGTTTTTAAGAGGTCTCCTGCATCGCGTTTGTTACCAATAGTGTCTAAAGCGTTGTTCTGTATCCATTGCCGGTTTAGTTAGCATTAACAAAATCAACCACGGTAGATAAGACGCAGTGAAAGCGTCCACTAACGTAGATTTTTAAGTATTGCGGTAGAATTAACTGATAGAATTAACGACGACGACGTAGCGTTCGCTGATCCATCCATTTCATTGTCGACGTTTTGACGTAGTCTTTCATAATTCTTGGTCTATTCTTCTTTTTAACGTTCTTCCTCTAACAAAACATGTTTTTCTTAATTTGTCAACCAATTGTAGGTACTCATTTAAACTTTTTGTATAGTCCAGTCGAAATAAACATTTGAAATAACAATAATTTGCCTAGAGCTGAAAATTTGCAGAAGTCACACAGATACACCATTTTATATGAAATATCGACAGTTCATACCACTCCGTGTAAAAAATCATTCAAGGTCAAAGGTTTGAAATGTACTAAAATATACACAAGGTCAAAGGTCAGAAATATCATCATTGTAGCTTATATTGTTCACCAAATACTGACAGATTTAATCAATACTTTACAGACAATGCTGACATAATTGTATGTACTTTAGAGGGTGATAAGTGTGAGAACACGCTCCATAAGATGGGTATCATTTAAATGCAGGGGCGTATTTTAAAATTTAGCGCCCCGGGCATTGATATAATAAAACCCCCGGGCCAATAACTTTCGCCGCCCCCAAAATTCAAGAAACAAACGATAAAAAAAATTGCGATTTTTTAAAAACATTTTTTTTTCTTTTGATTTCTAATATAGCTAATAGTATGTTAGGGTTTGCCGTTCCGAGCTCAAACAATTTGACACATCGGATTAATTACTTTTTGTTTAAACAATTCATACAGATAGACACTTTTTTAAAAACTTGTGCATGACATGAGGGCAAATGTAGGAGCGAGCTCGAAAATTTTGCGTCGAACAAGTAACTATTCTTTTAATCATCAAAAAATGTATTTGACTGACTTTTACTACTAATGCATTGAAGGATTGGACAATGAAGAAAACTCGGTGAGCTAGATTTTTTTTTTGCATTACATTTAGGTTAGTTTTTTTTTACCGAGAATAGCAAAAGGTGGGCGGCAGATTAGAAGGATATTTGATGCTTGTTCATTTGATTTTTGGAGCGGCATACGGCAGACTAGAATATACGTAAGGCTAGTTCGAAAAACCACATCAGGGCGGCGGCGGCGAGGAAAATACGCCTCTGCTTGGTTGTCTTTATTTTTACAACGAAGTCCAGATGACAATAGTAATTATCAGATCTGATAACCACAACCTGGCGTTGCCACCTTTTATGTTATGTTAACTTGAATTGAGATTGTTAAAAAAATTATAAAAGGTGAGATGTAAAAGTGGAATGGCGCCAAAACAAAAAAAAATGCAATTGGCCAGAGGCGGCTGGGCGGCTACGCCGCCCCTGGCGTTCTGGCGCCCCGGGCCATGGCCCGGATGGCCCTAGGGTAAATACGCCCCTGTTTAAATGACTACTCCAAAAAGTTCAGTTATAGTTATCACAAAACAGGTGACTCGTAGGAAAAAAGGGAAAAGACATTTTTGTAGGCGATTTTACGACTACTATTTATTTTGCTCGAAACTAATTTTGCGATAACAGTAACCGTTAAGGTCAATGGACGACAAGGTAGCTCGCGAAATGCGATTTTTCTTACGTTTTTTTTGCAATAAGCCGGTCGTATGTTAAATAAAATAGGATTTGAGACCGTAAGAAATGTGACTTTACTGATCAATAATGATTTAAATCACCAATACAAAAACAACACAAAAAGAAAGTAATATGAACTTTATTTGCAAAATACGTAAAAAAAAAACCGTTTTACTCCTGTTGGCATCTAACGAGAAAAATGTGAAAAACTGAAATTTTAGATTTTTGGCCTTGACACTTGATTGCTACTTTTGACATTTCTTTTATGATGGTATATTCAAGACCTCCAAGAATTTTTCGCTGAATGCAAATTATTTAACCACAATTTTTCAGGTAAACTGTGAGCAACATACCATACAGTTACACGTTATAATTTTCAGGAATAAACAAATTAAAATGGTGTTATTAAAATCATGCTGATTATGACTGGACTGAATTTTTGAAAAGAATTGGTTTCACCATTCTGTATTTTTTATGATAAAAATTTTAATAGGCTAGTGGAAATAGACATGCAATATATATGCATATTTCTTTTTCGTTTATGATTTATACCGAATTTATATTGTGACGAATGAGTATGATCTGTATACATCCGTTAAACGCCAATTTAGTCTTGTTTTCGATGAAATGCTTAGGTACAGTAACACAAACTAAAATAAATTGAAAGAAAATGTGCTCCTGATATCTGCCGGTAGATTATTATAAATCGAACAACTTCGCACTTTATATGTTTCCTGTCATATTGCGTATTTCCGAATTTCCTCCACAACCTAGTTTTATAAAACAGGTTTCTGGTAGAAGGCCTACCTAGAGGGTTACTTTGCTAAAACTGACAGTCAGACTTTCCTCTTCATTGTGTTCTTATTCCTAAAGACAGACGAAGAATGTCGAAGCGCATAATTCGTCTGGAAGATCTGTAAGGCATTTTTTTATTGATTAGGGTTGGACTGATCAGAGCAAGACTGGAAGGTGCTAAGAACGCTTCTTCAGACGTTCTGGTCTTCCTGGATAGTCACTGCGAGGGTATCGTCGATTGGGTGCGACCTCTGCTGCAGAGGATCAAGGAGGATGCCAGCGCAGTCGTCGTACCAGACATCGACTTCATCCAAGGGAACAATTTCTCTTACCTTGAAACTACTGACGCGGAACAGGTATAGGGTATGAAGATTATGAAGCTTAATGTCTTAGGGGGAGAGTTTATATTTAAGTGTCTGTTTATGAGCGATGTGTCTTGTTGATGTTCTTCTTGATCGAGTAAGTTTCATGGAACTGCTTCTACTATGAGGCTTCTTATAATGATGAGGAAGTTAAGATTTTAGGCTGTGTGTCTTATGTGGTAGAGTTCTAATTTAAATGTCGAAATTAATGCACTTGTGGTGTGTTTCTTGTATTTCTTTCTATTTTATTGATGACTAGCTGTTGCCAGCGGCTTCGCCCGCGTGAAAATGACGATTTTCCATACAAACTTTCATCCCCTATTTAACTCCCTTAGGGGTTGAATTTCGAAAAATCCTTCCTTATTCCTTGTCTACATTATAAAGGAAACCTCTGTGCAAAATTTCAGCTTTCTAGGTCCAAGGGTTTGGGCTGGGCGTTGATGAGTCAGTCAATCAGTCAGTCAGTCAGGACTTCTCTCTTTATTTATTAGAAGATAGATACCTACTACTTGTTATAAAGAAAAAGTAGTTATTGTCTGCGGAGTTTAGACTCTATTTCTATTGAGGTAAAGTTTAAATTGAAGTGTTTCAGTTGCACTTCTGGTTTAAACGTTTGTAATAAATCATTCGTGTTCGTTCCTAAATTGTTTCTACTGTGATACATTAACGTGAATGTTGTTAAAGGCCCTAGTCACTATGACAATATAATTTTAATAGCACTGGATCAAATTCATTTATCTACCAAACTTGACAATCGTTAAGCCGATTCCTCGTCGGTTAAATTAAAGAAAAAACTATGTTATTCTGAACTCATACTCGTAGTGAAAAAGCAAGTCGTCTTTAAAAATACAACTATAAGTGTATAGTAATTTTATTTAATACACTCATAATTATATAAAAAAGCAAGTTGTCTTTTGTTGTATTTTATTTTATACACTTATAATTATATAAAAAAGCAAGTTATCTTTAAAAATACAACTATTGATATTTTTTACTGATACTGAGTACCTACTTACACAAAAGTTCGTGTTACTTATTTTTTCTTTTTATTCTTGTTTTTACCCATTTTAACAAAATCATATTATATCTAAAACCCTTTATTTACTCAGATATACCGAATAATATCCTGGATTCAAATTAAGAGCTAAAAGTGAAATGCGCCCGTTTAGTGTGCGGCCACCCCATCGGGTAATACTCTTGTAATACAACATTACGTCGCATGCTGTCACCGCAGCTGACGTCAGTTTAACGAAATACAATTTTGCTCGAAACTCGAAACCAATTTTGCTATAACAGTAACCGTCAACGAGAAAAAATGTGAAAACTGATATTTTAGATTTTTGACCTTGACCTTGAGCCTGGATTGGTGGGGACTTTTGACATTTCATTTATAATGGTATATTCAAGACCTCCAATAATTTTGTTATTGTTATTTAACCACATTTTGTTAGAAACTAAGCAACATACCCGTTAGAATTTGGTGGAACCTGGCACTAGTAGCAATCTTATTATATTTGCACATGACATACTCTACTGGCCACTCTAGCTGAATCATAATATTACGAGTTACGGTAAAATACCTTAAATGGTCACCGACGCAGCTATTGTCTCTTTTGTGACCATTTCACGAATTGTAACGTAATTCATAATTATTATCTTCCTAATATGATTCTGCTAAAGCGGCCAATATAAGCTTCCAGACTGTATTTCGGCAATAATGCGAATGTTGTCCACCTCCTAAAAAACATTTACCCTTTCAAAGTAACTATTGTGTTATCCTGAAATTCAAAAATACTAAAAGGATGTAGGATACAAAACCGTGCCCGAAAAATTTCATCTTTCTATAGACTCACGATTTCTTATAACAAAAATAAATAAATTAGGAAGGATCATTCCTTGATGATCAATAAAACTGGTACCTAGGCGTGGGCTGATCCGAGCTCGTCTGGAAGGCGCCAAGCTTGCTGTCAGTGATGTGCTGGTCTTCCTCGACGCACACACAGAGGCGGACACGGATTGGCTGAGACCACTGCTCCACCGCATAAAGAATAAAAAGGATGCTGTGGTCGTCCCAAACATTGACAGTATCTACGAACGAACCTTCGAATTTGTAAATCAATCTACTAATGAGGTGACACAAATTAGTTTATACCCTATGGCACGTGTTATTAATTTGAAAATACAATGCAGTACTTACTCCAATGTCAACATGTGAGCTCATTCTACCGGCCTAGTTGCTCTGCTATCCTGAAAGCTCATCGTTATGGCTTGCTCTGTCTGTATGTGTGTTGATAGTATCAATTATTCTCTTTGTGTCTCCTTATGTGACGGGTCACATATCAGTATTGGTCTCAGAATTAAACCTTGTGGGAACCCATGTCAAATACTGTAATTATTTTTGCAATTTAATTTCAATCGATTTCTTATCCGTGCTTTGTTAAACCGGCAATGGTTCTTTGCTGTAAACAACATCATATAAACAAAAGATTTTTGATTTTATAAAGTTATGTAGAATGCGGAAGTGATCTAAGAACTCAAACATTGTTTTAAAATCTAAACACTTGAATTTCGTACCTTTTTATTTTTGTGAAAATTAGGGTCGTGAGAGTGGAACAAAATATTGAGATTTTGAACGCAACTGCAACGTCCTTGATTGTAAATAATATCATAAACATGTTCGATAAAAATGTTTTCTTGTAACAAAATGTAAGATCTTTAAAACTAAGCGGTTCTATCAGAACAGGGCTGATCCGAGCTCGGCTGAAAGGTGCCGAGGTGGCCGCTGGCGAAGTCCTGGTGTTCCTCGACTCCCATACTGAGGTCGTCGCTGATTGGCTACGGCCTCTCCTGCAGCGAGTCCACGACCAAAGGGATGCTGTAGTCACCCCGGCTATTGATGTTATCTCCCAAGAGAACTTCCTGTTCGCTCCCTCCTATGAAAGCGACGAGGTAGACATAGTGTAGTGCTTTATATCTCTTGTGATTAAGTTGACAATCTTATACCGACTTCTCTGTAATGTGCTCATTTTATTTGGAATTCTTAGTGGGCTTGTTAAAAGTGATCCGTATGTTTCTTCGTGATATAACTGTTGTTTTTCTTGTTAGCTCTTCTTCTGATACGTCGCACGTCGCGAGAAACTGTCTTAATATTTTTATGTTTATAATACCTCTAAATCGAATTGCATTCTATCGACACGCAGGCCTCATAATATTTTCTTATGCTGACGTGTACACCTTTGTTACTAGCTTTAAAAGCGATAACATTACTTACGTAACCCGCGAACTTAAAAATTAAGATGAATGATGTTATTTAATTTAGTTGGAACAATCAAATTGGATGTAGTGATGTGTGCTGCTCGTGTAAGTCGGTTGTAAGAAACCGATGCCATTGACTTGTGTGGTCACTACAGCGTGGGGCTCACACGAGCGCGGCTGGCGGGTGCGCGCTACGCCGCGGGCGACGTGATCGTCTTCCTGGACTCGCACTGCGAGGTCCAGCCCGACTGGATGCGCCCCCTCCTCCAAACCATCAAGGACTACCCCCACTCCGTCGTCGTCCCCATCATTGACGTCATCGAGGCCAGCAATTTCTACTACAGCGTGCTCGACCCCAGCATTTTTCAGGTTAATTTTAAGGGTTTTGTGGCTAGTATTGATATGTTCAGGTACTTTCACCTCATCATAATTACGTTCATGCTCGTCAATATTGAGGATATTTCTGAGTAATTGGTGAAAATTTACGACATTAGTTACGATTCACGGTAGGTTTACACACGAAACTAAGCTTAAAATCAATTAAACTATGCACACTGGCTCATTGTAAGTGAACGTACTTTGCGCTCAAAGTAAGTAAGGAATCGACGAAAAAATTGTACATTCATATTGATTCTTATCACTTGCTATTGCAATTGATCAAGTAACAAATTCATGTTTATTGCCGATCCACACGTTTCGGGCTGTTCTTAGGAAAGGATCTTTTACTTACAAATTCCATTGCAAACATTTGTCACCAACATCCTTCACCCCAATACTTGCCACAAACCCGGTAGTCCAATGTTTGTCGTCTCATGTCCATAGTCGCTACGTTTGCGTTTGAAGGCGTGTCGCTTGTACCTGAGGAATAACACGAGCGCTATGAATATGTAACGTCAAGCCATTTGTTGCAAATAAATAATTTAACTGAAATGCTATAGGATAAATGTACATTCAATAAAAAAATGGCCGTATTTACGTTACGTATAGATCGAGCGCTCATGCTAGTACCTCAGCACTTCGCTTGTGCCGATCGTCTACGACAAACTACCTTGTTTTGAGTTGCGTTTCTGCTTTTTTGATTTTGGGAATACTGGGAGTTTTATAAGCTTTTTGAAAATTCGGTTTTTCTGAAATTATCTCTTTTGTTTGGAATTTGTAGGTCTTATGTGATATTGTAGGAATACTTCAACAAAATTCTGTTATGTTTATCACATGAAGCAGAGTATTTGGAAGTTCTTGAAAATCCTCGAGATTTTGATAAAAAGTGTGTTTAATTGAATAAAGACGAGAAAAATTACTGTAATACCTTCTAAGATTGATACGTTGCTTAGAATTTGATAATCTAAAGTTGAAGAATGGTTCACTGGAAAAAAAGTGGGAAGTCATCGTAGGGAAACATCAATAAAAAATAAAAATGCCCATAAGACTAAGCAATATTATTGGACGGCACGTGTAAGGTCTCAATAAACATTTCTTTAGAAATATAGCTCGTTGATCTACAAAGCTTCGCCATCCCTCCCTGGCTTAGAGAGTAATTCAATTTATTCAGTGTCTAAGCGTCCTCGCCGTGAGAGCGAGTCCGCTATGCAAAACACGCCGGTTATCATGCGTTGTTTTAGAAAACAATGCTCGTGATTAGAGTGTTTTCCATACCTTCGTACTCCTAGTATCCTGATACTGGTTGTTGATACAATCTTCGCCTGTTTTGTGCAACAATAGTCTTTATATTATGGCGGGAACTTCCTATGGCACGCGCTCAAATCAACAGATCTTCATGATTTAAATATGCATGGACAAGCTCGCTACACTATTCCCAAACCACTGCAACTCCTGCCACAAATAATCAGCATAGGTCCACCATCACCATCAGCAAAGCGGCGAAATAATGAAGTTCGATTAAGTCATAAACAATTTAACAGTATTGAATCCCGCAACAAAATCAATTAGAAAATAATACTGGAGGAGTAGGAATAACATGATATTTCCCAATTTAAATTGCTCTTTTTGGCACACAGTTACAACATAACCTAAACCAGGGTGCCCTAGCTTACAACGACCGACATTGAAAATAGGATGGGCAGAGAGCGAAAAGTGACATTTACTTTATTTAGTAAGGCGATCATCATTAGAAGACCACGTTTTTAGAGGATCAATGGAACATTTCCTATTGAAATAGTATTACAAAAATGTCGAAAATTGTCATTAAGACCTATGGGTTTTGCTTCCTTTTTATACCAATTTCGCTTGTTCGTCAATTACTCTCTTAGTTCAGAAGGTTTTTCGAGAAGATGCCTAGCATCAAGGGTGAAGGCTTCTCCTCGACTTTCGGTTTTTACTAAATACACGAGTTTTTCCGGAGCACATGTCACATTTCTAAAGCACATTCTTTTATTTCTGGGTAACATGCAATTCCTGTTCATTTCTCTGCGTTTAGTCTTACTTACCACCCAAATCTTCATGGTTCTCTTTCAATTGCTTTCATAAAAAGTTTCAAATGTAAATTGTATGTCGAACGAAGCTCCTAGTATTTTTCTAAGAAACATTTTCGTATTAATGTGACACGATCTTGGAATTGTCACCTGATTCATTTTTTTTTGCGAAGATTTGATTTTTATAAGGTTATGCCTTGATAGTTATTATTATTATTAGTTATAGTCATGCAACTGAATTTCAAACCAGTTTACCTCAGTCGGTGGAGCTGAAGTTTTGATTCTTGATTCTGCAGCCCTAGGATCGTCTTCTCGTGAGAGGAGAGGTCCTCAACGGTCCATAGCATGGGCACGAAACTGGAAACGCGGTCAATTTTGATCGATAAACCTAATTAAACCGACTTCTAAAAAAGTGGTTATGTATTTAGCCAGCATCGTGTACTACATTGATATTACGTGATTATTTTCTTTTTTACATTGTATTCCTAGCAAGCATCGACATAATCATTAGTTTATTCTTTTGGTTTCTCGGTCCAAAGATGTATCTTCGGCTTAATAGAAATAGAAGGCATTAATTGCTATCTATTATTCTTTTTTTGTTTAATTTTCGCCTCCTAATCCAAGGGCAAGCCAATAATTCATGCAGTTCATTTTATTATTTTTTTATTTAGCTGGCTATGTTTGTGTACTTATGTTTTTCAATTATGTGTACAAATATTCCATTAGTTGTTTGTGTCTGGTTGGGTACACAATTGTATAAATTATTTGTTCACCTGGGTGATTGTTTTGTTTCTTCGGTTTATGAATGTGTACATTCCCAATGAGTTATAAAAAGTTGGAAATTAATATAAAAATTGCCATGTTTTGGTGAGTTTATTGAACGAAATGAATGAATACGGATTTTATGAGCCTTTGGCTTCTGTTTTGTATTTTAACCTAACGTTACCCTATAATGCTGCTGATACACGCTGCTCCTTGTATGGTACTTTCACTAAAGCGGCAAAATGATTCTATGCTTCAGTTAAACGTTTTTTATAATTTAAAAATATATAATAAAATAAAAATATACTTATAATAAAATAAAAATATATAATAAAATAAAAATATATAATAAAATATATAATAAAATAAAAATGTCTTTAAATGATATCGTACACCCGTAGAGGTGATTTCCGAAGGACAGCCGCCAGAAATGGAGTTGTAGGTACCTTTCGCCACCGATACTCACGTGAAGAGAGCTAGTGACGCGCGTGTCGCTTGACGCAAGTCGTGTCGCTTCAAGCAAGTCGTGTCGCTTGATGCAAGTCGTGTTGCTTGAAGTCGTGTCGTTTAACGCAAGTGGTGTCGCTTGACGCAAGTCGTGTCGCAAGTTACCTCGTTTCCATCCAGTACTATCTTCCAGACAGGGTCTAATGCTGGCCCGCATCAAAGGCGCGCGCGTGGCTCGCGGCGACGTGCTGGTGTTCCTGGACTCGCACTGCGAGGGGGGAACAGACTGGCTCCGGCCGCTCCTGCAACGCGTCAAGCACAAGCGGGACTCCGTGCTCACGCCCATCATTGACGTCATAGACCAGAGCACCTTCAAGTTTGAAGCTCCCGATACCTATCAGGTGGCAAGCCATAACGTCTTAAAGCGCTCCTTCGCTGGTAACATTCGCTTGTAATGAAAAATTCACGATTTTGGAATCCAGAAACAAGTCATTGTAATTTTCGTGTTGCGTCACTCACACGCATCTGATCATTACAAGCGAATGTTCCCGGTGAACTATCGTCTTTATATCAGTATTATTTTTAATCTTATTTCGGTGTGAGAAAGAGTTGGAGCTAGATCTGATATAGCTCCGTCTGTTCTCACAGTGAAATAACATTAAAATAATACTGCTAACGGAGGTAGTGCTACGGAACTCGGTCTCAGTAATAAAAAAACAGCATGCCAGGCCATCAGCCCTTGTACCTAGCCCTCTGCAGGGCTTTGGGTTTCACACAGAGAAGGCAGGAACATTAACCACGCTTGCTCGAAGAGGATTGGCTAAGATATTGATGACACTAAAAACAAAATGGCTGATGATGACAACAAGAATAACAATGCATGCATGTGGAAACAGAAGAATACAAGTAATAAAGATGATGCTTCATAAATAACGAATAAACTAAAACAACTTGGATGTGGAATTAATACTAATGCTTAATATACTTGTAATGAATAATGTGATCTTTTTATTTGTTGACTTGGTGTAGGTAATTACAAAGGGAGCGATATCTTTAACTTCGGCGGTAAAGTTCGGCAATAAATGATGATTATGATTACGGTCGTTGTAGGTTGTCTTCAGCAGTAGTAAGAGCACGTACTAGCTACAGCTACAAACACTGAAATAGAACGATATTAAGTTTGTATGCTTTGTATCCAATGAAGGATAATTCATCAAATGATTACTTGAGACAGTAATTTTACTAGCATTTAAACAACAAGAACCTCCTGATTCGACTACTAGACGTTTTGAAACCGCGACTTGTATATCATCACATTTGCTTAAGTCAACATAATAGATATCATCATCAGAAGATAGATTATAAGGTCACAGCGATTATAAGAATCGCTGTGACCTTGAATCTTCTATCTTCTCGAAATGCTAGGTGTGTTGAAACGTTTTGTGATGTTATGGAAAACTACTCGGCGCGGTGCCATTTAAACTTATGCAGTGCCGACGACTGCGATACAGATGCGGAACAGTGGTCTTTTTATTTTTAGTGACCTCAGATAAATAAATATGCACCAATTTTGGTCATTGCCATTTCATCGTCGTGTAGGTCCCGCGGTACTAAAGAGTTGCTTCTTATTGATATGCCCATTAGCCAACTATCACCGTTCTAGAAGGGATCTGGCGTCATTTTAGATCGACTTAAAGCCTATGACTCGGTGGCACATGCATGGATATGAGGGTGCTAGAGCTGTTTGAATGCAAGTCTGCGCACCTTCCTGATCATGTAGCAGCAGTCTGGCCAGTGGAGGACAGACTGTCGCTATTCAGGATGTTACCATAATCAGAAGAACAGCGAACCGTTAAGAATCAAGAAAGGTTCATTTCAAGGCGATAGTTTAACTACACTTAGGTTTTGCTTAGCCTTGAACCTTTTAAGCACGCTGCTGGAGGATTCAGGTCTAGTTTATCGGTGTATGACCTGAAACTCTTTGCCCCCAACGATTTGCAACTGATGGATCTACTGAAGGTAACTAAAACTTTTAGTAGCGTCATCAGGATGGAATTTGGTGTGGATAAATGTGCGGTCATGCATGTAAAAGGGGGAGGTTGTGGAATCTATGGCAACCAACTCTCGGATTCCATAAATGTTAGATGTATAGATCCCTCTCAGCAACCCATCCTACAAGTATTTGGGTATGTCAGAATCACTGGACAGCTGTTTCTGATACCGCTATAATTTTTAAAATTATTTTGCGCTGGTCATAATGTGTACAGAAATAAATAAAGGAAATGTAAATGAAAACGTTTAGCTATATGTAAAGTTGACGAAATTATATTTAAAAAATGTACCAAATGTATTGACAAAACCTCAAATAATAGTTTTGCGTTCTCAAAATCCATCATTACTTATTCATTTTAACAAAAAGTACGCCTCATTTAATTTACTGGGTATTTAGTTATTTTCATCTTGTACTGACATTTCGAAGAAAGTTATCTCTTATCTTCTTAATGTAAGCAAATAACAGCACCACGCTTGTATTGGGAATGTAGACAGAGCCGGGCGATGGGCTTGTATGTACTAACGTTTGTATTCACTAACCGTTGTTGTTCACCAATCATCACTTAGATAATAATTATGTACAGACAAGGAATTCAAAGGTTCAGCAAGGTTTTTTCGTTTACAGCAGAAACTAGGTATTGCCAACTGCGAAAATAAGAAGTCGCTCGAAGGAACGGAGTTACCATGCTAAACCTTTTTATTCCGTCACTGCACTCGCTTAAAATGATTGCACATTTTATTGAAGCTGATTTTTACTGGCCCAAAAAACGAGTGTTAATTTTGTGGTAAAAATACCTAAACCATAATGACTTGAGCGCTAAGTTGAGTCTATTGGGTATTAAGTAATAAGTTTTCTACTTAATTATTAAAAAAAGGAAGGTCCCATCATATGAAAGGTCAGTGAAAATATAAACTTTTTACAATAATGGCGTAACTAGGATGGCAATGATCTGTTGACGAACCGCCTTCAGGAATTTCTGCTTCAGATGCTTTTCGAGAATCTGCTGCTACCGTTTCGATATTTTAAAATTTATGGGGCTTGTTGAAAACAAAAACAAAATTTATAAAAAAAAAATATAGCACAAAAACTGCTTTGTAGAGCGCCGTCTCTAGTACCCATATATGTGCGTCTTTTTCTAATGCCCGATGGGTTATCATTCTAGTTACGTCTATTCTCCGCTAGAGGCGCCGTGTCGATCTCAGCACTACCAATCTCTTTCGTCCACTACTTCATGGTACTAATATATTCTTCCGCGCAGGTTGGTGGGTTCTCTTTCATGGGACATTTCACTTGGACCGATGTGCCTGAAAGAGAGAAAAAGAGACGAGGCTCGGATATAGCGCCTACTTGGTGAGTATTCTTAATTAAGTTTATTAAAGTGTAATCGAAGTCTAATATATCATCTTCTGCCCACATTTTCGCTATTAGGTGGTGGTCGACTTCCAATCTAACCGGATGCAGCTAAATACCGGTATTTTACATGGAGCGACTACATATTTGACCTGCACAACCCAGTTTAGCAATGTAACATTGATTGCCTTGGCTCGATTGTCTGACTTTTCGACTTTTGACTTCCAATGAGGTGGTTTATTTGAAGCTTCGCGGCGAGAGGGTGCTGATTGTTTGTCACTAGTCAAAGTCATCTTGAGTTGAAACCGATTATTCAGCGACAAAACAAAACACTTAGCACCATCTGCCATCTCACCATCACAACCAAATTATTTCTTTATCTTTTTTTTTCCTTTTTTTAGCCTGCACTATCCCACTGCTGGGCAAAGGCCTCCCCCAATTCCTTCCAAGAGCTCTCTTGTGCCGCCTCGAACCCTCTTGGTACGCGTCTAAATCGTCACGCCACCTTTTCCTAGGCCCGCTTCGGCGGCGCCGCCGTCCGTCTACTGGCAACCATCGTGTGGAGGCTTTTGCCCAACGGTCATCGTGCATGCGGCTCACGTGAACCGCATTTTTTTTTATCTATCTTTAACTAATTAGACAGCTTTCTTCCTCCAGCCAAGAGGCGTAAATGGCGTATAAAAGATAATTTCTCTTCTCGGCAGGTCTCCGACAATGGCGGGAGGTCTGTTTGCCATCAGTCGGTCGTACTTCTGGGAGCTCGGCGCCTACGACGAGCAGATGGGAGGCTGGGGTGGCGAGAACCTCGAGATGAGCTTCAGGATCTGGCAGTGTTAGTATCTGTGACTTTTAGCTGTTATGGACATTCAAGTAATGAGGTGCTTTCGAAGGAAAACCGGTTGGAATCGAGTTGTATGGACGTTTCGCCACTGCAAGGTGGGCTACGGTAGCGAAGCTGTCTACGGTATAATGGACCATGGGCATTTATACCGAAATATAATAAAAGCTGTTTGTATATGTGTGTAGAAATATTTAATAAGATACCGAACGACCTAAAAATTCTAAATACAAGATTATTTAAAAGAAAATTGTATGATTGGCTGTCCACTAATAGTTTTTATAGTATTAAAGAATTTTTTGACAAGAAATTTAAGTGACTGTGAATGTAATGTTTTATTTAATTAAATTTAATGAATGCACGAAAATTTGCACGCTTATAATGTTAAGCAAAAACATGTATGCTCTGTATCTAATTTTTTGTACCATCTTTTATACCATGTTTTTATGCAATTAAATATATTCTATTCTATTCTATTCTATTTTTCTATGAATTCTTCATTGGGTAATACCATCAGAATTAAAATAGTATTTGTGGTTACGCTTCGTAACTTATAGTTTTTCTTATATTTTTCTACATCACCTAATGATGATTGAAAGGCATTGGTTTACTGTTCTAATTTATTTAATCTGTGCCATATATCGTTGTTTCGGTGATTCCCTAGTGCCTTGCAGCGCGCGCGCCATGCCGCGCCGCGCCGTCATTGGCAGTCTCGCTCTAACCTTGGGATCGCGTGGATGCGCACGCTATGTGTGACACTAATTAGTCCCATCGCGCCCTAAAACCCCTGAACTGAACCTATATAAACTGTTATCAGCCTACCCCAGACCTATGATAGTGTGTTGTGTATTGCTGGCCACCATAGTGTATCCAGAGAAGATCTGTGAGCTGTTCATCCCGAAAACGAACACGTTGCCGCCGCCTGCGCGCGCTTGGGATCGCTGGTCAAGGTATGTGGTACAATTAATGAATTGAACGATCTCCTGTGCCTTTCTTCCCGATTGCGTATTTTTTTGCCTTCAACTTCTTATGACAGAATCAGCAATTATAGCCTAGATTGCTCTAATAATCTAGGCTCAATCCGCGTGTGATTTTAGCAGAAATTTACAACTTCTGCAGGTTATACGCATCATTTTGGTCCTTCGTCCCGAACAAATTAATTTTGGGCTTTTTTACGGCCTATTTTTAAGTCCTAAAAGTCTGATTTTGAGCAAAAAACCTAGGAATTTTCAATGTTAATTGCATATCATCACACAACTCTCAACTCTATTGCTATAGTAATAGGGTTCAAACTGCCTTGCGTTTGCAATAGGTCAACCGTCAAATTAATTCTTAATTTAAATCTTTAAATTCACTATTTAAAGCTCCGAAGAATACATTTAATTGAATATCAACGTTAATTCATATCGCTAAATACGTTTATTTAATTAATCAGCTAGTTTTCGGCGTAATACATATTTTTTTGTTCGGTTGTAAAAATTGTGGGTAGTGGGTATAAATCGTCGTACGTTGACTGTGGAATGTTCCAGTTCTGAACTTTGTTCGCGTACCCACGATTACATTTAGTTACGCATTAGAAACTTTTACATAGGTACTTATTTTATTATGTTGGTACTAATCGAAATTGCTAAATGAATAACATTGATTGTTATTGTATGATACACTTGTATAGGTTCGTTAGGTTTACGCCTGTTATATTCGTATTGCACGAGCAGGTATGCTTTATAAAGCGAGACTCAACCGCATATGATTAGTTATTGCAATTAACCATATTATCATCGCGTCGCTTGTTATTTTGTTTTGTAAGGTAACTTGAATTCTTGACAGAAACCTTCAGGTAAAATAACAGATGTGTATAAACTTTACGCGTTAATTCTCCTCAATGGAAACAGCCGTATATTTATACATATCACACCCGCACTTCACGTTTGCAAACGTAGTATGTACTTACTAGATAACTTATTTCAAACAGTCATCTACGCGTCTACTCGTGAGGAAATTTACTGTTTCTTACGAAGTTATTTCGTTAAGAATACACTTGCATCGCTTACGAAAATAAGTTTACACTTTTTTCTAAGTTCAACACTTAACTTATTGTTAGTTAAGAATCTGTACCTTCATATTACTTGTATTGAGTAAGTTAATCTCATTCATGTAGAAGTTAGTGCAGACAAGTTAATCGCGTCGCATCCGACATAAATGCTATTATCGGGTTGTAGGTATATCTGAGCTAATCATAAAATAATAGTATATAGATGGGTACGTTCATAAGATATTTGGCGTGCTTACTATTTTAATTTATATTGGGTTTTGTTACGTGCACTCGGTTAAAGCGTTGGTAGTTTATATTTGTTTACCTTTCAATTTAATATTGTTAGGGTTTCGCGTGTACGAAAAGTTCGTTCCGTACTATTATCTTAAGTTATAATATCTTTAATTGAGTTATCGGTTTAATTTGCCCCTAACCTCACTCACTGGGGTTCCGTAGAAGATAAAGGTTGATTTATTATTATTATTTTTGTGTCATATTTAACTTCTGTTCACAATGAGTGACAAGGTTAAACTTAGGTTATTAGAAAGTAAACGTGACGCATATTTTGCACGGGTTCAAAGGATTTTGGATTCAACTAAATCTTTAACTACCGAAAGATTACGCAACGCTTTCATCGCTCAGGCAAAACAAATTGATGGATTGCGTAGTGAATTCAATGGACTAATGGACGAGATAAATATGCTCAATTTGACATTGAATCCAACCTGTGAAGTAAGCTATGGCGCATTGCATTCATTTGATGAGTTGGTCGGCGAAATAAAGTTTAGTTTATCTTCATTAACTGAGTCAAGTGATTTCCAGAAACCTAGCCCGTCAGCGAGCCCTAATGTTCACCATATACAGGTTCCTAAAATCGAGCTGCCTACCTTTGACGGTGATATTCAGAGCTTTCCGTTCTTTTATGAGACGTTCAAACGTATTATACATACTAACGCAGATCTATCAGATTCGGATCGCATTCATTATCTGTTGAGTTGTTTGAAGGGAAAGGCTAGGAATGTGGCCGAAGGTATTGTACCTTCTGGCGATAATTACCTTGTTGTCTGGGAGGCGCTTATCGCCAAGTACCTAGCCACTCGCGCGCTCGCTACTAATTATTTAAATCAGCTGTTCTCATTGAAATCGTTCGGATCGACTCCCGCTAATATTGAAAAGGGTTTCGATAAATTAACTTCTACGGTTGCGGGACTCAAACAATTGAAAATACATAACTTAGATGATTTTATATTTATTCATTGGGGTCTTAAGTTAATAGACTCTGATACCGCAAAACATTTTGAAATGTCGCTTCGTAATCAACAGGAGTTAGATTATGATTATTTCGTAAAGTTTGTTCGTGAACAAGTTAAAATCTTGTATCGTTCCTCTCCGGCGGCTAGTAAGTCCGCCACCGCAGGTAGCCCCCGCGCCTCATCTAAGGAATCGCAGGTGTTTGTGGCTACTGAATCTAAATGTTCACTTTGTCACTCCACGCATAAAAACTTGTTTATGTGCAAAGCGTTTCAAAAGTTGAGCGTTGATAATAGATTTAAGTTTATAAAAGACAATAACAGATGTGGTAATTGCCTAAGTAGCCAACATACTGTCTCTAAGTGCCTATCGAAGTCAACATGCAGGAAATGCAACGGTAAGCATCATTCCTTATTGCATTTTGAGCAATCGACGCAAGCCCCTGCGCCGACGCCCGCTAGCGCCCCCGCCTCCGCTTCTGCGGCCGACCCAGCTACTTCCGATGGTGTGGCTTTGTGTACGCATTCTTCTGCTCAAGTCCAGGCCACACGTAGTACGGAAGTGCTGGCTACTGCCAAGGTGTTGGTGGTGGGTAGGAAGGGTAAGGCCGTGGTGGTTAGATGTCTCTTGGACCCTGGGTCACAAAAGAATTATATGACATCGCGTTGCTGCCGTATGCTCGGTCTAACTATACATACTGACTCGATAACTACCGTTCGTGGTATTGGTGGCACGTCGCAGCCCGTTCGCGGCTCGGTGAATCTTACGTTCAGCTCACGGTTTTGCTCACAGCCTAAGTATGAAATAGACGCTTTAGTTTTGGATCAAATAACCGGACAGCTGCCACTGGGTGCTATAGATACGTCCGTATTAAATCATATTGATCCTAAACTATTCGCGGATGACAGCTGGGGTGTGCCAGGTAATATTGATATGTTACTTGGGGTCAAGCTGTTCGCTAAGTTATTGCGACCCGGTCACGTGACCAGCGTACCCGGTTGTCCCGACGCATTGGAGACTGTGCTCGGCTACATACTTCTAGGAGAAGCACCTATCATCGAACCTCCAACTGACACTCTGTCTTTCTTTGCGAGTTCGTTCGATAACTTCGATCTTCGTAAGTTTTGGGAGATTGAAGATGTTACTGCTTCATCCATTGGGAGTGTGGATGATAAACATTGTGAAGAGTTTTATTGTAGCACAATTACCCGCGCTCCAAATGGCAAGTATGTTGCAGCTTTACCACTGAAAACAGACGCGTCAGCTTTAGGAAATTCTTTTAATATGGCTCGCAAGAGATTCTATAGTCTTGAACGTAAACTTAAGTCACTTCCTAACGTCAAACTTCTTTATGATGACGTCATACGGGATTATCTAAAAAACAATTATATTTCTTTGGTGCAGAACATCGTACCTGAATGTATGTTGCCCACACGAAATTGTAAGGAGCGAGAAATGGAATACTATATTCCTCACCATGCTGTTATTCGAGAGGATAAGGTGACCACCAAATTACGTGTGGTCCTAGACGCCAGTGCATGTACAGATAACGGTACCTCGCTCAACGAAATCCTGTACGCAGGTCCAGTCCTTCAGGCTGACCTTTTCAACATTTTATTAAATTTTAGGCTTTTTAGTGTCGCTGTTTCCGCAGATGTCAAATCTATGTACCTACGTTTAAGTATACGTTCACAAGATCGTTCACTACAACGTATCTTATATCGGTTTAACGAGGAAGAAGAACTTCAAATTTATGAGTTTTCAGTGCTTCCCTTTGGTTTAAAGTGTAGTCCTTTTATAGCGATTCGCACTATCCAACAGTTATGTCAGGATGAAGGAACACAGTTACCTCTCGCCAGGGACATTCTGCGGCGAGATATTTATATGGATGACATAGTTAGTTCTATACCTAGCACTGCGCTAGCTATAGACTCGGCTCGTGAACTAATAGAAATATTCTCTCGCGGCGATTTTCAACTGACGAAGTGGTCTAGCAACAGTGTCGATGTTCTTCGGACTATTCCAGAGTCATTACGACTTTCACAGAGCGTGGACCTCAGTAAAGATCCGACCCAGAAAATACTGGGACTTCGTTGGTTCCCTGACGCGGATTGTTTCGTATTCCAGGTTAACCCTGATGTCCGCACTTGCACTAAACGGAATATTCTTTCTTACATCGCACGTCTTTTCGACGTTTTAGGTCTCGTTGCACCGATAATTTTATATGCCAAGATTTTTATAAAAGAGCTTTGGCTTGTAAACCTTGGATGGGATGACGTCCCACCACCTCGCATTGTTCGTCTGTGGGAACAGTTTCAATCTGAACTGCCAATCATCTCTGAATTGAGATTTTTGCGACATGTCGGCGTCGTAGAACGCTGTAGACTCTCACTCGTCGGTTTTGCCGACGCTAGTGAGAAGGCTTACGGTGGTTCGGTTTATGCCCACGTTGTCAGACCTGACGGTAGTGTCGTGGTCTCGCTGGTGTGTGCGAAATCTAAAGTCGCACCACTGAAAGTCGTTTCGCTAGCTCGTCTCGAGTTATGCGCCGCACTCCTCTTATCGACTGTGATAAAGCGAGTATATAATCTTTTTGCAGCTCGACACGCCATTGAGGTAGTCGTAGCTTTTTCGGATTCAACTGTAACTTTGAGTTGGATTCATTCCGCACCGCATCGATGGCACACCTTCGTAGCCAATCGTATTGCTAAGATTCATGAGAATCTTTCGGCAGATCACTTCTTCCATGTGAAAGGGTCTGAAAATCCCAGTGACTGCCTCTCTCGCGGTTTAACGCCTGCCCAATTAGTGCATCATCCGTTGTGGCTAAATGGGCCGCCATGGCTTAAACTTCCCCGCGCTGAATGGCCGATAAAACCATTCGTTTCAGGCGAGTCGCAAGAGCTTCCTGAAATGAAGCCCGTGGCTTTACCTGCTCTCTCGCACGAATGTTCTGACAGAAGTCCTCCTTCTGACAGCATTTTGTACGTTCGCTCTACCAGGTTCTCGTCCTGGCTTAAATATTTAAAAACTATTTGTTTAGTTTATAAGTTTATCAAACGGCTCCCTAGAGGGCCCGTTTCCGCGTCTGACTTAGAGTTTGCTGAATCTATTGTGTGGCGATCGGTGCAGAGGATTCACTTTGAATCTGATCTCGATCGTTTAGCCCGCAATGAGTTGTGCTCTAAGCCAGTACAACGGTTAAGTCCCTTCCTTCACGAAGGACTTATCCATGTTGGAGGTCGCCTAGCAAACTCTGACTTAGATTTTGACTCGCGTCATCAGATCCTCCTTCCGCGTCAAGATCACATAGTGGAACTTTTAGTTTCCCACTATCATGTGACAAATTTCCACACAGGTCCAACCTTGCTCGTATCTCTCTTACGACAAAAGTATTGGATCCTGTCCGCGCGACGTATTGCACGTCACATTACCTTTAAGTCTAACATTTGCTTTCGAGCAATGCCGCGACCTACCTTTCCTATAATGGCGGATTTGCCACGTTTTCGCGTTGAGTCGGCTCCTAAGGCTTTCTCTCATACCGGTTGCGACTACGCGGGACTCTTCAGAGTCGCCCGGTAGTAAAGTTGTGCCCTTTGCCAACGCAATAAGTTTAGTTACCTTAATATTAAGTCTTAATTACCGTGCACCACTGTGCAGTATTAGATTTAGTTACCGCGTAGAATATTAGCTAGTTAAGTATTCTTATTTGTTATATAGAGTCGCAACTCTAGAGTTCTTATAGCTTTTGTGGAGTTGTGATGATATGCAATTTTATTTACTTCTCCTTTGTGTTTCGAAAGTAGGAACTTTCAAGCCGGGGAAAATGGTTACGCTTCGTAACTTATAGTTTTTCTTATATTTTTCTACATCACCTAATGATGATTGAAAGGCATTGGTTTACTGTTCTAATTTATTTAATCTGTGCCATATATCGTTGTTTCGGTGATTCCCTAGTGCCTTGCAGCGCGCGCGCCATGCCGCGCCGCGCCGTCATTGGCAGTCTCGCTCTAACCTTGGGATCGCGTGGATGCGCACGCTATGTGTGACACTAATTAGTCCCATCGCGCCCTAAAACCCCTGAACTGAACCTATATAAACTGTTATCAGCCTACCCCAGACCTATGATAGTGTGTTGTGTATTGCTGGCCACCATAGTGTATCCAGAGAAGATCTGTGAGCTGTTCATCCCGAAAACGAACACGTTGCCGCCGCCTGCGCGCGCTTGGGATCGCTGGTCAAGGTATGTGGTACAATTAATGAATTGAACGATCTCCTGTGCCTTTCTTCCCGATTGCGTATTTTTTTGCCTTCAACTTCTTATGACAGAATCAGCAATTATAGCCTAGATTGCTCTAATAATCTAGGCTCAATCCGCGTGTGATTTTAGCAGAAATTTACAACTTCTGCAGGTTATACGCACCAATTTGTATAAATAGGACGACAGCAATAAAATATTTTGAATTGCTTTAGTTGCCAGATAACAGAAATAAAACCACTTGAAATAAACATATTTCAAGTGGCTCCAATCTTTGGTGGTCAAATCATTGATAAAATGACGACGACTTCAGAAAAAGTTAACAACCTTTTTTTTCTTTGTTTTGCGAAAGATTTGATCTATTATTCAAACTAATAATAAACCTATTTAGAAAAAAACCCCTGCAACACTAAAGTCAACAGACGTCTTTGAAATTTCTTCGATTATTTCAATTATATTTATATCTTTTAAACAGAACCTAAACTTACCTAAAATATGCAACAGCGCCTCTCTCTAACTCAATACGAACGCTACAAACTGTGTATAATCCCTGTATCATGTATAAGTAGGTATTTATGGTTGTTTTCAGGCGGCGGCACGTTGGAGACCATCCCATGCTCACGCGTGGGCCACGTGTTCCGGAGCTTCCATCCGTACGGGATGCCCGCACACATGGACACACACGGTTAGACTCATGTACTTTTTTCGGTAACATCATCTTGCGCGTTGTATCGAGGATATTGTCAGGAGCGCGGGAAACGGATGGATGAGAGAGATTAGAAAGGAATGGCAGAAAAGGGGGGGCTTATACCCAACAGTGGGTGATCACAGGCTGAGATGATGATGATGATCATCTCGCAGTATAACCAAGGAGTAAGGAGAAAATGTATTTGGTTTTATCTTCATTTAAGGTGAGGGAGTTTGAGAGTAGTAGTAATCAGTAATAATAAAGTTTATTGACATCATAAAAGAACAACCTTATACACAAATTCCAACAATCTTGTCATTCAGTGATACAATGTTACAACCATTTTGCGGGAGATTAAAAAGCTCATTCCACGAGTCAGCGAAAAAGGTTAAGTAGGGCAATATCATTTGCATATGCGGAGATGCGACAATTTTTAATCTTAAGAGAACAGAGCTCGTTTATATAGCAGAGACAAAGAGTGGGACGTAAAACACTACCTTGTGGCACCCCAAATTCAACGGGCAGTTCGTCACTAATTTGCTCTCCAATTTTAACTGATTGAGTTTTAGTATTTAAATAATCCGCGAGTAAGTCCATTGGAACACCTCGAATACCAAGATCTTTCAGTGTTTGCTCTTCGCGGGGTACAGAAACAGTGTCAAAGGCTTTTGCCAGGTCGAAAAATATGGTTAAACATTTATTTTTTTCTATCTAATTTATAAACTAGAAAGTTAACGAGATCAAGTACTGCGCTGCCAGTTAAACGGCTAGCTCTGAAATCGTATTGTGTATTACAAAACAAGTTGCGTATTTTTTGGTGTGTTGTGAGCAGTAGCAGCCACAGAGGCTCGATTTGTGCCCGTTTGATGGCAATAGGCTCGTCATCTACATCCGACTTAAATATAACTTTCGATATGTGGGTGTACTATTAGGTACACCGCTTCCTAACCCTTCTAGAATTTTGCAGGCATGATATATTTATTGATTGAAGTTACACCTCTCACAACAGGTATTGTTAAAGCTAATTCAATGTGTGTGTTACGTGTTGTTGACAGGTATCAACACGGCGCGCATGGCGGAAGTGTGGATGGACGAGTACGCGGAGCTGTTCTACCTGCACCGCCCCGACCTGAGGGTGAGTGACAATGTTTATTTTATTGTATTGTTGGCTCAAAGTCACGCCATCAGCCAGTGGCCGTGCGGTTAGCATCCGGTCGTCGTGCGGCAACCGACAGAAGTTCATAAAACGAGGCGAGCGGCGGTGCAGCGGTCACTTTTTGCTTGGACGGCGCTCGGAAAGGACTTGCTACCCGACTATTATCGTGTGCTTAGCTAATTTTGGTTTATGTTTTTGCTCGTGTACTGATTATTCCATTTGCTAGTGCTATTTCTATTTGATTATTGTTTAAAATGTTTGTCTTGATATTTTTGTAAAAGTGTAATTCAAAAGATATTAAACATTGTTTATTTTAGTTAGTTAGTTAGCGATATCGAACTGCTGCTTTTCGTGGTAGTTTTAAATTCGCCGCAAGTCGCTGCTGGAATGACCTCCCGCCACCTTTTCGTGCTATTAAAACAGTTGGTACATTTAGAGTGGCATTTAAACGATATTTACTCCAACAACAAAAAAATACCTCTGTTTAACTTACCCTTGTTCTTCACGCATTTTGCAATGGTGACCGGAGCGTCTAATAATGCTGACGACTGGCGGTGAATACGCGATTCCGAGATGGCAAGCAGAGCGTTTGTTTGTTTTGCCATGGAGCATTGATTGCTTCTGTTATTGATGTCCATTGTTGTTGTCACTTTTTGTCCCTTTAAGTCTCACGAACTTGTACTTAATTGATATTTTTCACCACTTCTTAATTAATCTTGTTTACCACCTCAGTATTTACGTATTATATTGCACGAACTCTACACACCATTAGTATATAAATGTATTGTTTTTCTTTTTTCTTCGCTGGCTGACATCTACTCTTACTTTTGATCCTTCCATAGACACCGTGCGCCTGCGGCGTGCGGCGGCGTCCTTATAATCGCTTGTCAGTGTTGCCATTTTCTCTCGTATCATAGACGGGCACTATTATCTAAGATAAATATTTAGTAAGACTCCCTTATTGTTTTTATTAGTTTTATTTTATTTTATATTTTTACTTTATTTTAATTTTAGTTATTTTTGATTTTTTCTGTATACGTGGCGTCACCAATGGGCCCTATCAGAATACCAGCGCTGTGACATTTGTGATTTGTCATAGATGTTACAGCACCATGCTGAGATAGTGGCCCTTTGGCTTCGCACGGGACTTTTTCAAATTATTATGTCCTAATTTTAAGTGTTTCTCGTAATTATGTTTACCTTGTTAGCTTTTAATTTTTTTGTCAATTTGGTTTGTCCTGGTGTGAAACCAATAAATGGTGAGAAAGAAAGAAAAATTTCTTTCTTTCTCTTTCTATTTTGTTCACGTATTTCACTTCTGATTCCTAATAGTATAACTAGCTGGTGCCCGCAGCTTCGTCCACGTGTATGTCGATTATCGCTAGCAAAAGTAATCTCTTCATCCCTCCCTTTTCAACGTCTTACAAATTTTTCGCGTTAAAAAGTCTATGTAGTAGCCTATGTTCTTTGTCAGGCTCTAAACTATCTGTGTACCGTTCAGTAGTTTTGGCGTGAAAGCGCGACAGACAGACAAACAAACAGACAGTATTATATTTATTAAGGAAGGATACCTCCATACTTGTATGCAAGGGACTTGTTTTAACACGAGAGCTGTCTGTGAACGAGGTTGTCCGGCAAGTGTGCTATGTGGAGGGTATCGTTTTTGGCCAACCCGAGAATCGAAGTCAGAACCCCACGCTCAGCAGTCGCGCCTGCGACCATGAAACCAACGATTGAATAGTACAAGGGTCATAGAGGTAGAGAACCTCTCGTCCCAGTCATCGGACGCTTAGGGCGTCGGGGTAATAGTTTAAACGCTAAACTTATTACCCCGACGACGCTTAACTCAATGTATCTCCGCAGAATAACCCAAGGATCGGCGATGTGACGCATCGCAAGATTCTGCGCGAGAAGCTGAAGTGCAAGAGTTTCCAGTGGTACCTCGACAATATATACAAGGAGAAGTTTGTGCCAGTTCGCGACGTGTACGGCTACGGCAGGTGAGACAAGCGAATATCTACCTTATGCGTGTGTACACTAGGTTGACTTGAGAGTGTTTGACACAACAACAACATTCATTTTTTACAGGCAAGTTTGGCCCATAGATATATACTTGAGAGCTAACATAAATATGATAAAATACAATTTGTGTTAGTAAATAGAACCTTAAAATCATGTATAAAAGTAACACTTTACTGGTGTACTACGTCACTGTGCGTTCATGTGGCACCTCTGAAGCGATGGAACACCAGTCCCTGTGGGCAAAAGTATTAGAAGTAAAGTATTACAAAGTTTTAGTGGGCAGATTAGGTGCAGATATAACACGTTGGTATTCGCACCACGAACCCCTTCTTCTCGGATTGGTGCACAATTTATCTAGAAGATCTGTTCTATCTAGAACAGGGATGGCGAACCAATTGGAAGTGACACAATATTTTAGCCACACCACCGAATTTTTAACCATATTTTCATTTATGCTTACGAGTAATTATTTTCAGAGACAAGATAAGTTACACTAATGTTACTTTAATTTGAACTACACGTATTTATTTATTTATTTTATTTTACATGGGCTTACTCTTGACCTCAATATTGCCCCAAGGGCAGAGATGAGGTCGCCGATGGAACGAGCTTACCCAGAAGAAGCCTATTTACTCGCGACTTAAATAGATTGGGGTTATATGAACTCGGGAAAACCGACGCAGGCAGGGCGTTCCACTCCTTGGCTGTACGAATAATGAAAGTCTAAGCAAAACGCTTCGTACGAATGTGTGGAACATCGACAAGGTATCGGTGATACCCTGCAGTACGTCTAGTCTCTCGATGGAAGAAGGGAGATGGTGGGATCAGCTCGTGGAGCTCTTGCGCACACTCTCCGAAGTACAGTCTGTAGAAGACCGACAGATATGCAACTTTGCGACGTAGAATTAAAACATTTATTGACGAGTGACGACACAGTTGGCGCAGCGGCTCAAGCAATGGACTGCTCCGCTGCGTGTCGCGGGTTCGATCCCCGCACGGAACAAATATTTGTATGGCCTACAGATAGTTGTTCCGGGTGGATATTTGTGTATGTGACTTTAAATGTTTGTGAACGCACCCACGACACAGGAGAAATTCCTAGTGTGGGGGGCAACGTTTCTTTATTACGATACAGGTCAAGTATTTTCTATTTGGCAATAAATGAATCGTTTTTAGTTTAAAAAAAATCAAAAATAGTCTTTTACTGGCGAAATATGTGGGTGTCTCAATAAACATTGCTTTATAAAACATGGCACGTTGATCCATAAAGGTTCGGCATCCCGGATCTGTGTATATGTTAGGTTCTGTTAGATACGAGAGTAGGTACGTATGCGGAAGGAAAGGGGATAACACGTCATTCAAACTCGCTAGGTCGTTTCACACTGTTTAATGGTTAATTAGCAAGTACAAGGTAAGTTCCCGGGGCGCGGGGCGGGGCGAGTCGCAGCTCGCTCGCCTGCGTGGCTCGCGAGTATAGATACATATATTCTTATTGATAATACATATGTAACATTCCTTCCCCTTAAGCTGGACAATACTCGTAACCTATCTTACTTATTCTAGCTTACTCTAAACTTACTCTAAACTTATTCTACGGTTGTTGCTGTTGTGACGTCACCGTCATCATCATTGTCCGTGCACTGGCTCGACATTGGTGTCGCGAAGGTAGGACTAATTGCAAGTCGTCTACGCGTTATCGGTGCGGCACGCGGAGTCGTTGGAGTGTGTAGGTCCGGCGCCGGCCCTCCTCCCCCTTCTGGCTGCCCGTCAGGCTCAGGGTGGCTGGTATCAAGCGACGCTAAATCGGGTACCACGTCTGGGTCCCAGTCGTGCTCGTCGGTCAGTGTTGGTTGCAGTCTTTTTCTGATTTGATCGATGTGCCTGGTGACTTCACATCCTAAATGTGGAACATAAACCACATACATTATATTGCCGATTTTCCTTCTTATTATTCCTTGTATCCAATTGAATTTCTTACTGTCAGTGTTTTTGGTTAGCCAAACATTTTCGTTTTCACTGAAATCTGGTCTGTGTTTCCCGCGATAATATTTAGCCTGTGAGGACTGTTTGCGTGCGACGGTTTGAGTTAGTTCTGTGGACGAGGGCGACGGCGCGTTTGGATTCAACAAATCCAGTCGCGAGCGCATTGCGCGCCCAAATACTATCTCAGCTGGTGATTTTTCAGTGGTACTATTTTTAGAGTTCCTATAATCATATAAAAGTTTTGCAATTTTTTCATGCATTGTTTTTTTATTGCAACCCTCCAATATTATCGCCTTAAGCCCCTTTTTTATTATCTTCACATAGCTCTCAGCTTGCCCATTACTGGCCGGGTGATACACGGGAGATAGGACGTGCTCGATGCCGTTAAGTCTACAGAAGTCTTTAAATTCTAACGACGTAAACGATGTACCGTTGTCACTCACCAACGTGTGTGGAACCCCGAACCGCGACATCATATCGTATAATTTACTTATAACTGCTTTCGAGTTATGAGTTGCGGACATATCGTAGCATTCCACCCATTTACTGTACGCGTCTACGATAATTAAAAACATGTAATTGTGGAATGGGCCCAAGAAGTCTATATGAATTCGGTAAAAAGAGTGCGGCGGCAATGGCCAAGGCACGAGAGGGGCGTGCGCGGGCGCGGGGCGCAGCGCACAGCACACGTCGCAGGCCCCCGCTACTCGCTCGAGTGCCGCGTCTATGCCAGGAAACCACAGCCGCTTGCGAGCCTCCGCCTTCATTTTCACTACCCCGAAATGTGAACTATGTAATTCTCTACATACCCTTTCTTGTAAAGATAACGGAATTACGACCTTATGTCCACGCATCAAGATCTCTTTTTCGTAAGCTAACTGCGTACGACAGTTGAAAAATGATTTTAACGTTACATCATTAACTTTCCTGGGCCAGCCGTTCAAAATATAACCCTTGATTGTGGTCAGATGAGTGTCACGAGCCGTCTCGCGACGCATGTCACTCAGTGTTACCGGTAGGTCCCCGTCCACTACGAAGTTGACGTATGTCGCGCGATCTTCGCAGTCCGCGAGCTCGTCCGGCACCTTCGTTCCATTCTCACCCCCGCCGCCCCCGCCGCCCGCGTACGCTCGCGATAAATAGTCAGCGCTGTTGTGCTTGCTACTTATATACTCAATGGTATAATTGTACGCTGACAAGAATATGGCATACCGCTGCAAGCGGTTGGCGGACACTTCGGGAATGCCTTTGTGTGGCCCGAATATAGTTAGCAGGGGTTTATGATCCGTTCGTAGCACGAATGGTTCTGAACGACCGTATAGGTACTGATGATATCGCTTTACCCCAAAAATTATCGCAGTTGCTTCTTTTTGAATTTGCGCGTAATTTTTTTCGGCTGGTGACAGCGTACGCGAGGCGTATGATATTGGTCTTTCCAAACCATCCCCGCCTATTTGTGATAGTATAGCTCCTAAACCTGTTGGTGACGCGTCTACAGTTAATATTATTTTTGCTTTTTGGTCGAAATGCGCTAATGTTTTGTCTGATGCTAAAATGTTTTTTATTCGGTTAAACGCGTCATCATGATTGCTAGTCCATTCCCACTTTGTATTCTTGTTTAATAAATTATATAATGGACTTAATACCGATGACGCGTCGGGCACGAAGTTCCGATAGTAATTCGTTAGTCCCAGAAACGACTGTAACTGTGGCACATTTGTCGGCTTAGGTGCTTGTGTTATAGCTTTAACCTTATCTGGTGACTTCCTAACCCCGTACCTATCTATGACGTGACCCAAATACGAAATCTCGTCTCTGAAGAATTCACATTTACTCATTTGAACTGTCAATTCGGCATCGTTTAAGCGTTGTAAGACCGTTATGAGTCTCTGCCTATGCTCATTTCTATTTGCGCCTGTTATTAGGATATCGTCTAATAAAAATATGATTCCGTCAATACCCGATAGCAAGCATTCCATTGCGCGCTGGAAAATGGCGGGTGCGCAAGCTAGGCCAAATACTAAACGGGTGAATTTAAATAGACCACGGTGAGTATTTATACAGGTTAACTTTTGTGATTCTTCTTTTAGTATGAACTGGTTGTATGCCATCGACAGATCAATTTTGCTGAACTGTATGCCTCCGTGTAGTTTCGCCAACAGATCGTTTACCGTGGGCAAGGGGTACTGGTCGATTATTAATTGTTTATTTATTGTAACTGAATAATCGGCACATAAACGGATACTGCCGTTCTTTTTTAAAACAGGTACAATAGGCGACGCGTATTCTGAGTGTTCCACTGGCTTTAAAATGCCTAGTGACAATAATCGGTCCAGCTCCTTGTCTATAATTTCCTTTAGAGCGTATGGCACCGGTCTGGCTTTAAAAAAAATTGGTTTCGCGTCGGGCTTTAAATTTAATTCTATTTTATACTTGTTAAACGATCCAAGGTTGTCTGTGAACACTTTTGGGAACATGTTAGTGAGCTTTGTATATAATTTGTCATGGGGGGTAGACTCGCACGTCGCTTGTGCGTGATCGAGCACGGCGTGCACTCGTGCCGGCGCCAACTCCAGGTCGAACTCACGAATGAAGTCGCGACCAAGCAGCGGCGGCCCGCCAGAGCGCACTACGTACATATTCAAAGTATGCGTACGCCCTAAATACGAAATTGGCAATAACACCACTCCGATCGTTTTTATATTATCCCCCGTATAACTGTATAACCTTTTGTTGGTGACTGACAACGGTAGTCGCTTAAAATTCGAGTTGTAGGTATCCTCTGAGATTACACTGACTGCTGAACCACTATCGATTTCGAACTCTAAAGCTAGACCACTGATCGTTACACGCTCCGTCATAGGTTTCCCTTTTACGCAGCGAATGTTGTAAAAATACTCACCGTCGTCGTCGCCCTTGTCCACAGACCCTTCCTCCACGTGCTTCACTTGGCCATCGTTTGTACACATTTTACGCAAATGGCCCTTATTACCGCACTTTTTACATTTATAGCTCTTATAACGACACTTTTCTTTGTTATGGTTCGTGAACCCACACACACTGCACTTTTCCTTTTTGGAGACGTTGAACACGCCGTCCGGGGCCGCTTCGCCGGTGCCGCTGTTGCCCGACGCTGCCTGCGACGAAGCATCACGCGCGCAGCGCATGCTCTCTGCCACGTCGATGGCCTTCGCGAGGGTCAGCTCCCGCTGATCCTGCACGAAGAGCTTGTCCCGCTCGTGTCCTGCTGCCATGCCCATTATGAACTTGTCTAGCAAGGCCTCCTCCAAATTCTTGAAGCCACAGTGGGCCGATAAGCCTCTTACTCTGGCCGCCCATTGTGTGTGTGTTTCTCCTGGCCGCTGAGTTGCTGCGTAAAACTTTGATTTCTCGGCGAATCCGTACCTCTTTGGTGTAAAATGCTCGTCGAGTAGTTTTACTATATCCTGGTAGCCGAGCTCGTCTACCCTGCTGGGTAATGCCAGGTCACTAGCTAGTTTGTAAGTTGCTTCACTTAATGACGTCAACAATATCGCCCTCCGTTTGATCGTCGCTTTGTCCGATTCCGAGGTTATGTCGTTGGCGATAAACCACTGATTTAATCGTGATTTAAAACTGTTCCACTCCTGGGACTGGTGGTCAAAGGTGGTAAGAACGCCATATGTTGCTCCCGTTGCCATTTTTGGACAATTTATGTGAGTCCGCTCGTCGCCACGTGTTAGATACGAGAGTAGGTACGTATGCGGAAGGAAAGGGGATAACACGTCATTCAAACTCGCTAGGTCGTTTCACACTGTTTAATGGTTAATTAGCAAGTACAAGGTAAGTTCCCGGGGCGCGGGGCGGGGCGAGTCGCAGCTCGCTCGCCTGCGTGGCTCGCGAGTATAGATACATATATTCTTATTGATAATACATATGTAACAGGTTCATAACTTATAATCATAGATCAGAATAGGTAGAGCTGTTTTATGTACTTGCCATAGGTTAGAATAATATGAATATTCCCTCTGTCCCGGGATTTGGTTTTTAACCGACTTCCCAAAAAAGAGGAGGTTCTCAATTCGATTGGTATATGTTTTAAGTACCAAAGTCATAAAAAAATTACATAAACCATTTAAAATTAAATTAAGAACTTGTTCTTTCCAGCTAAACACTAGGAAGTGTCGATAGGTGGGCGTTTTGGGGGACTGTCTCTTGTAAATGTAAAGAAGTAAAGTAAATTTTGACGTTCGAATAGCGCTGATTATCAGCCTAGTTTCTTTCGCCTAGTGACTTTTTATTTGATTTGATTTATACATATTTACATAAATAATGACATTCAATAAAATCCCGTTGTATCATTTGGAATCCCGTGGAATATACATATTAAGAGTGTTATCGGTAAAAAGTGTCGATTTTCATAAAATCGGGGTTTTTTAAAGTTAAATTACTGGAAGTTGGCACGAAATTATTAAAAACTAATTTTAGTACCACATTAAGCATATCTTTACATTGTATTTGTAAAGAATAAAAATTGAAAAACGTTATTAAATATCAAAATGAAAGCTTATTTTGAACTCATATTTCTGAGATTATACGGGAAGACTGAATTTCGGAATGAAATTATGAATCAACAATGAGTCGTAGAAGCCTGGAAAAAATACGTGGAAAAAGGAAAGATACCGTAATTGTTATTGTATAAAATAAAAAAGTAATTTTAATTCACTAAGTACCTAAAAAAAATTTTTTTTCTTAACCTAAATTTTACAAAATAAAACATCATTTTTATTTAATATTAAGGCTGAAGTAACTTTTAAAAAATACACTGTTTGTAAGTGGAGTTCATGCAAAAAAAAAATCAGTAAAAAAAAAATTACATAAAGTTATTTTATCGACAATATAAAATTTCAAAGTTACTAATAAATTACGCAGCGCCGAGCTGTGTCGGCCAGTCGCGTACAAATACAATGTAAAGATATGCTTAATGCGGTACTAAAATTGGTTTTTAATGGTTTCGTGCCAGTTTCTAGTAATTTAACTTTAAAAAACCCCGATTTTATGAAAATTGACATTTTTTACCGATAACACTCTTAACAGCAATGTATTTTTTTTTTTTTTTTAAAAAACGTTGCCCTACACTAGGAATTTCTCCTGTACCGTGGGTGCGTTCACAAACATTTAAACTCACATACACAAATACCCAGACCCGGAACAACTATCTGTAGGTCATACAAATACTTGTTCCGTGCGGGGATCGAACCCGCGACACGCGGCGCAGCAGTCCGATCGCTCAGCCACTGCGCCAACCGTGCCGTTTGCGGTTAATAAACCTGAATAGCTCTACCTACTCCGATCATCAACATCATATTATGGATCAAAGTCTGATTTTTTTATTTGTTTATTACTCCAGGTTCAAGAACGTGGAGACGAACATGTGCCTGGACACGCTGCAGCGAGAGAACGACGGCTACGCGCTGGGCGCCTACCCGTGCCACGCAGAGCTGCAGGCCACGCAGTACTTCTCGCTGTCGCTGGCCGGCGAGATACGGGACGAGGCCAACTGCGCCAGCGTTCAGGCCTCCAGGTATAGATGTTGTTCTACCCGTGCCACGCAGAGCTGCAGGCCACGCAGTACTTCTCGCTGTCGCTGGCCGGCGAGATACGGGACGAGGCCAACTGCGCCAGCGTTCAGGCCTCCAGGTATAGATGTTGTTCTACCCGTGCCACGCAGAGCTGCAGGCCACGCAGTACTTCTCGCTGTCGCTGGCCGGCGAGATACGGGACGAGGCCAACTGCGCCAGCGTTCAGGCCTCCAGGTATAGATGTTGTTCTACCCGTGCCACGCAGAGCTGCAGGCCACGCAGTACTTCTCGCTGTCGCTGGCCGGCGAGATACGGGACGAGGCCAACTGCGCCAGCGTTCAGGCCTCCAGGTATAGATGTTGTTCTACCCGTGCCACGCAGAGCTGCAGGCCACGCAGTACTTCTCGCTGTCGCTGGCCGGCGAGATACGGGACGAGGCCAACTGCGCCAGCGTTCAGGCCTCCAGGTATAGATGTTGTTCTACCCGTGCCACGCAGAGCTGCAGGCCACGCAGTAATTCTCGCTGTCACTGGCCGGCGAGATACGGGACGAGGCCAACTGCGCCAGCGTTCAGGCCTCCAGGTATAGATGTTGTTCTACCCGTGCCACGCAGAGCTGCAGGCCACGCAGTACTTCTCGCTGTCGCTGGCCGGCGAGATACGGGACGAGGCCAACTGCGCCAGCGTTCAGGCCTCCAGGTATAGATGTTTTTCTACCCGTGCCACGCAGAGCTGCAGGCCACGCAGTACTTCTCGCTGTCGCTGGCCGGCGAGATACGGGACGAGGCCAACTGCGCCAGCGTTCAGGCCTCCAGGTATAGATGTTGTTGTACCCGTGCCACGCAGAGCTGCAGGCCACGCATTAATTCTCGCTGTCGCTGGCCGGCGAGATACGGGACGAGGCCAACTGCGCCAGCGTTCAGGCCTCCAGGTATAGATGTTGTTCTACCCGTGCCACGCAGAGCTGCAGGCCACGCAGTAATTCTCGCTGTCGCTGGCCGGCGAGATACGGGACGAGGTCAACTGCGCCAGCGTTCAGGCCTCCAGGTATAGATGTTGTTCTACCCGTGCCACGCAGAGCTGCAGGCCACGCAGTAATTCTCGCTGTCGCTGGCCGGCGAGATACGGGACGAGGTCAACTGCGCCAGCGTTCAGGCCTCCAGGTATAGATGTTGTTCTACCCGTGCCACGCAGAGCTGCAGGCCACGCAGTACTTCTCGCTGTCGCTGGCCGGCGAGATACGGGACGAGGCCAACTGCGCCAGCGTTCAGGCCTCCAGATATAGATGTTGTTCTACCCGTGCCACGCAGAGCTGCAGGCCACGCAGTACTTCTCGCTGTCGCTGGCCGGCGAGATACGGGACGAGGCCAACTGCGCCAGCGTTCAGGCCTCCAGGTATAGATGTTGTTCCCACCGCTGGGACACAGCCTGACGGCTGTGTCCCAGCGGTGGGATTTCCCTATTATAACGATGACTCGTTATAATAGGGAAATTCCCTATGATAGGGAAGGGATTGGGCTATAATCTTTTCGTTGGTAGATGTCACATGCCTTCGTTTTTAGTGTTCCGTACCCAAAGGTTAAAAACGGGACCCTATTACTAAGACTTCGCTGTCCGTCCGTCCTTCTGTCACCAGGCTGTATCTCAAGAACCGCGGTAGCTAAACAGTTGAAATTTTTATAAATTATGTATTTCTGTTGCCGCTATAACAACAAATTAAAACTAATAACAAAATAAAATAAATATTTAAGGGGGGCTCCCATACAAAACGCGATTTTTCTGCATTTTTTTTCTCGATATCAATAATGTCAACAGGTAGGCACTTGAAATATTCACAAAATACTCAGTTATCCTAACTAATCCTAATCCTAACTAATATTATAAATGCGAAAGTACTCTGTCTGTCTGTCTGTCTTTGCTTCACGCCTAAACTACTGAACCGATTTGTGTGAAATTTGGTACAGACATAGTTTGGAACTTGAGAAAGGACATAGGACAGTTTTTTTTTTTTTCGCGAGATAAACCAACGATATGCCGGAAGTCAGTATTCCACGCGAACGACGTCGCGGGCAAAAGCTAGTATTTTTACTAAATAAAATAAAAATAAAATATATATTGAACACGTCATGTCACAGAAAGTCGCCGTCGGAGACTGCAGCAGGCGTGCCGGTGACAATGTCGGCGTGCCACGGGGGAGGACGGGAACAGAAGTGGCGGCGCCTGAGCACGGGGCAGCTGCAGCACGTGACGTCACGGCTGTGTCTGCGCGCGCCCAGGGACGTGGCTGACGTCACCGTCGAGCCCTGCAAGCCCGTGCCCACGCAGTACTGGACTATTGACTATACTGAGGATAATAACTTTCATGCTAGTACGTACATCTTCTATATATATAAAAATGTTATGTTGGTTTGTGTACGCTTCAAAAACTCAAAAAGTTCTGCACCAATCGAGCTGAAATTTTAGAATGATATATGATCCGTATGATCCGCATCAAGGATTGTTTTTACAGCATCCACGCGGGCGAAGCCGCGGGCATCAGCTAGTACATAATAAATTGTCTTTAAGGGCTGCGGGCCTCGTCGGGGCTGCGGGTTCGAAAGAGATACCGCGGCCTCGACACAAAGGGCTAAGAAGGAACATGGGTGGTTTTAGTCAATAGAAGTTTGACACTCCCTATCACTCTGCCCAGAGCGGGACGAGTTATTTGATGATTTCGTAAAACCCAAATAAAAAAGGATGAACCTTCAGGATAGCCCGCGAATTTCGATTTCTTTTACGTTTAGTGCATGTTGCCGGCCAGTGATAGGTTGTATGTTAAATAAAGTAAGATTTCCGACCGTAACAATTGTGATTTTACTGTCTCAGTTCATATTACTTCCTTGTGTGACTATTTGATAAAAAAAGGCATCCGATTTCGCGGGCTACCTTGAAGTTTTGGGTTTAAGGTACGTTCGTACGCTATCTCAGCACGTGATCACGTGACACATTCGTGTAATAACGTCCACAAATTCATTGGGACGTTACATACTCGAGTGTATCAATGTCCATGTGTTGATAGGGACGTGTCTTATTTGTGCATCATCATCCACTTCTTAATAGGGACATGACTGATTCGAATATCAATGTCCACCTGTTCGTTTGCAGATGGCTTGAGTTTTGGCGTAGAACGGGAACAGAGACTTAACAGGCTGCGCGGACAACGGTATGTTTTGTTGTTATAAGACATTTATTTCTCAAAAATAATTCATTCACTAATACGAATTACACGAAGAAGGTACTATAAGCATATTCGTAGACACAGTTTTACAGTTATGTGGATGAAATGAAAAAGAGAGTTTATTTGTTTGTAAAATAGGGTAAAAAAACTTCTCAACGCTGTCTATATGTTACAGTCAAAACCCTTATAGCGTTAAAACGCGTTAATTCTAATGAAAAAAAAAGTTAGCTATCGTACAAGGTTATCCAAAAGGGTAAAAAAAAACCTAACAAACCTAATAAGTTTCCTAACGACATTTAGGTTATTATAATTTAATAGAAAAATAAAACAGAAACCACCTCATAATTTGTTATAATAGTTTTGACCGGCCAAAATAAGTTTTGACTGTGACATATACATTATTTGAATATTGTACATTTTAAAATTATGTCTGTCTGATGTTCTGTATAATATTCCACAACTATCACACAACGCCATCTAGTCCCAAGCTAAGCAGAGCTTGTGTTATGGGTACTAGACAACTGATAAACATACTTATATATTTCTAAATACATACATATTATAGATAAATTACACCCAGACACAGAACAAATGATCGTGCTCATCACACAAACATTGTCCTGGGTGGGAATCGAACCCACGACCTCCGGCATAGCAGTTAGGGTCACTAACCACTAGACCAACAGGCCAGTCGAAAATGTTGGTATGTCAAAAATAATAATAATAATAATTATTATTATTAATAATAATAATAATGACGTCACTCATACATGCAACGCATGTACTCCATGAAGCGCGCTCGCTTCGCTCGCATATTAAATAACACTAATATCTTCTGTCCCCGAAGTGCCGGGCCTCCGCCGGCCTCCTTCGTCGGCCTACGGCCCGGTGCCCATGCCGCCCATAAAGGATACTTTCGCGAGACGGTCGTTATACCTTATAAAAATCTACCAAATCAAATTCTGCCATCTTAAAAGTATGCCAGAAAATTCGGCTATTTAAACATTCTGCGAAATGAGTATTCTATTAAATAATTGTTCTGCGATAAACACATTCGTTCAAAGAAGAATATGCCAAGTGTGGTATGCCAAATTTTCGGAGCATCAAGTTTCTGCCAGATAGATGGTACCCGTGTCAAATAAATGTATACCAATAGCTTTTGCCCGCGTTTTCGTCCGCGTAGAATAGTTACTTTGGTCGTAGCGTGATGTTATAATATAGCCTATAACCTTCCTCGATAAATGGAGTACCCAATTTTTCAATTCCAACCAGTAGTTTCTGAGATTAGCGCGTTCAACCAAACAAATAAACTCTTCAGCTGTATGATATTAAAGTATAGATGTTGTGTGGGTCCGCAGTCGCATCTCGCGCTCGCTTCTCTCGTCGTACGACGCGCCGACGGTGGCGCCCGCGGACACGCGCAGAACTAACAACGACACAGCGAGGAAACACCTCCACAAGGTACATCACTAGCGAACATAGAGATGCTCTCAATTATATTTTATAGGAACTGGTAATTAGTGAACGATACTTCAACAAAGAAACATTTTTTTTACGTGAGACGTCTTTTATATCGATGAACGCCGGTTACTTATTACCAGTCGCCCTTTATTTATTTTTTGAACAATCGACAGTTTTTGTCTTTCATGTATGTTCATTGTTCATTGATTTTTCCGAGATAACTTGTCCAATTAACTATATTAATAGTAATTCTTTTCATCCTCTATAATATGGCATATGTATTCTATATCCATGTTACGATGTGCTAATAACTTCTATGTAGTAACAAAGTGAGAATTTGTGTGAGATACCACAACTGAAAAAAAAACACAATCAATGAATGCACCACACAATCAACACCAAATGAAGACTTTACAAACACAAGTCAGTCTAATTTTCTTCTAATTAAAATAAGTCGATATTTATGAGTAATTGCTGTACTTATAGATATTTAATGATAACTTAAGTCGTTACTTAGTAAAGTTCGACATACAAAACCTTCACTAAAGTGACAAAATCCTTTCTAAGTTATGGCTTAAGTAATCATTAAACGTCTTTGAGTGCGGCAGTAAGATTGATATGTTCGATCCATACCGCTACCTCAGAATAGAATAGAATAGAATAGAATAGAATAGAATATTCGTTTATTTGCTTATAATGTAGGTATTTACAATAAGGTGGTTACATCATTTTAGAGAATCCTTGTACATTCTACCATTTTGGCATGCAAATATTGATGCTGTTCATCATCAGCTATGAAACAGCTACAACTTATCAGCTAGAAAGTGCGATACGGAGTAATAACATTTATTCATTAGTAAATTAGTTAGTTTCTTTTTGAAAATTGTTACTGGTTCCTCCCTTATACAATTAGGAATATGATTAAAAATTGCCGGCGCCATACCGAACACACTTTTTTTCAATAAAGCTGTCCTAAATCGAACTGTGCGTAATATGTTTTGATATTGAGATCGCAAATTTGCATCTCTGTGTCTGCTTTCCGAGAAAGTTAAAAACAGATGCGGATTACATTTAACAAAAAGAGCAATTTCTAGAATATAAAGAGATGGAAACGTTAACAACTTATGAGTTTTAAAATATTGCACACAGCTGTCAGTAACCTTCAGACCAAATATTGCTCGTAGGCAGCGCTTTTGGGCTTTAAAAATGCTTTCTCTTTCGGTACAATTACCCCAAAATATAATACCGAATCTCAAAATGGAAACGACAAGACTATGATATGCTAGTAATACTGTTTTGATATTAACTTTTTTCCTAAGATTATAAAGTGCATATGCAGATGCGCTAAGTTTTTTGCAAATTGCTTCTGCCTGTGCTTTCCATGTCAGTTGACTGTCAATTAAAATTCCCAGAAATTTTATAACATCCACTCTGTCCACATTTTGACTGTTATAATTAATATTTATATCACCGATGCGAAGCCTTTGGTAAAAATGCATTATCTTTGTTTTTTGTAGGTTTATTTGTAAGTTGTTACTATGCAGCCAATTTATAATAATTTTAATGTTGGAGCTAATATCGTTTTCATAGTTTTTATTATTATCGCATTTTAAGAGTGCTGTACTATCGTCGGCGAAGAGTACCATGGGATGGTGGATTTGGCGTGGGAGGTCGTTAATATAAATTAAAAATAATAAAGGCCCAAGGACGCTTCCCTGTGGTACACCGAATTTAATTTCTCTTTTAGAAGACAAGTATTTTTGTTCTAATTTGGACTTGACACATATTTTGTAAATTTCTGTCATCTGTTTGCGACCAGTTAAATATGTTTTTATTAGGTTTAGGATATTTCCTCGAATGCCATAGGAGTTTAATTTTTGAAGAAGTATGTTATGGCTGACAAAATCGAAAGCTTTCGACATATCTGCAAATATAGCACATATAGGCGTTTTGGTATCAACATTTGACATAATATTGTTCAACAAGTCAAAAATTGCCATGTTTATATTTCTATTTTTTCTAAAACCGTATTGCTCATGACAAAGTATATTAAATTTAATTAGGAAAGATAATATTGCTTCATAAATAACTTTTTCTAATATTTTGGAAAAAACGGGAATTAGAGATATCGGCCTATAGTTCGACATATCGTCTTTACTGTTCTTTTTATGAATTGGTTTAACAATAACAGTTTTTAAACCTTCAGGAAATGTTCCTGATGATATGCTAATATTAATTATGTGAGTTAAGGGGCCAGCTATACAGTTGGCAACAAATTTTACGACTTGAGTAGAAATCCCATCATAACCAAAACTCTTTTTGTTTTTAAGTGATTTGATTATTCTTATCACGTCTTGAGGTACGACTGGTGACACAAATATTGAGTTTGGATTATGATCTATTTTTTTAACGTCGTGTACAGGGTTATTTGGTATGTTAATATTTTGGTCAATGAAATAATTATTAAAAGACTCTGCTATTTCATTAGGATCCGTTATGAACTGATTATTGTTTCGTATCTGTGAAATTGGTTCCCTATTAATTTTATTGTTGTTTATTATTTGCCATGAGGTTTTTGATTTGTTAATCGAGTTTTTGATCAAGTAATTATTTTGGGCCTTTTGCGTTAATTTAATAATTTTTTTAAACCTTTTGGAATAATTAACAAAAGCGTTTTTATTTTCTGGTGACGGACTTAGTCTATTTTTCCAAAGTAAGTTTCTTTGCCTTTTACTGCACAACTTAATGCCACGCGATAGCCACTTAATTGGTTTTTCTGATTTTACGGTCACTAGCTTGTAGGGAAAGCACAAGTCATAAATCAGCTTAAATAATTCAAAGAAATTATCATACGCTTCGTTAGAATCTTCTGTGTTATATACGTTAGAGAACGATAGATTTTGCAGATAGTTATTAAATTTAATGAGATTTTCTTTACATATGTCACGAATTTTGGTTCTCCAAGTTTTAATCCTGCATGATTTATTTACCTTTATCTTACTTAATTGAGCTGTATGGTCTGATAGCCCTAAATCTATTACTCGACAATGACATTTTTGTTTGGAATTATCTGCAAAATTATCCAAACAAGTATTACTAATAGGACGTGTTGCTTCATGAAGTTGTAAATTAAGGTTGTAACTCAGGAGAAAGCATTCAAATTCCGTAGTAATTCTATTATTCTTTAAAATATCTATATTAAAATCGCCACATAAAATTATTTTAGTTTGACGATTAGTACAAACATCTTTTAAAATAACATCTAGATTTTCATAAAATTTAGTTAAATTAGACAGTTTAGGTGGCCTATAGATACATAGCACAATTAAATTATGTTGTTTCATTTTAATAGCACAACATTCTATTATTCCTGTAACCGAGTGTTTCATAATGTTGGGCAATTCTATATACTCATGACCCTTTTTGACTAGAATACAGGCTCCACCTCGTTTTATGTTGCCTCTTGCATAACATGCCGCGAGCCTATAGTTAGGTATATGAAGAAGATGTTCCTGGCCCGACATGATAAAATGCTCGGTTATGCATATAACATCTACAATTATTTGTTTGCTTAACAACTCCTGAATGTGCACGGTTAATAGATCTGATTTATTTATAAGTCCGGCAATATTCTGGTGCATAACATAAATATGATCAAAGAAATAACTCAGTATGTGAGATCGAATTCGTGTTTACATGATTTGTCAGATCTGGTTCAACTTCAGGTGGTGACATTGATGGGTTTAGATCATTTATAAGTAACAGTAAGTTTTGAAAGATATTTTTCATTCCTTGGTTATTTAATTTTCTGTTATATTTTGAAAACATAGTAAAGTCGTAAAATAAGTCTAAATTGGTGTCTAGTACTCAGAGATCATGTTTTGCCTTGATGGACACTGCAAGACTCTAGGACTATCTAACCGCAGCGCATACGTTGAACAGTAACATTACCTACCGTACACTTACCGTTCTCCGGTAGTACACTAACACCCGTATACCTGTGTAGCGCTCACACCACAAACGTCACGGACACAAACGCACTCACTCGGCCACCAAGCGACCCAAGAAAAACAAGTTTATACTCAAACTACTGCGCCAGCTCCACAACGGCTCCACAGACCACCTGGAGGTAGACATCCACTGCCGCCACGCCACGCTGCTGCCCAACAACAGCTTCGTGCGCGACCTCGTCACCATACTCGTAGACAACAACGTCAAGGTAACTCACACACCTCACTCTGCACCAACTCACACACCACACAGCACCTGGAGGTAGACATCCACTGCCGCCACGCCACGCTGCTGCCCAACAACAGCTTCGTGCGCGACCTCGTCACCATACTCGTAGACAACAACGTCAAGGTAACTCACACACCTCACTCTGCACCAACTCACACACCACACAGCACCTGGAGGTAGACATCCACTGCCGCCACGCCACGCTGCTGCCCAACAACAGCTTCGTGCGCGACCTCGTCACCATACTCGTAGACAACAACGTCAAGGTAACTCACACACCTCACTCTGCACCAACTCACACACCACACAGCACCTGGAGGTAGACATCCACTGCCGCCACGCCACGCTGCTGCCCAACAACAGCTTCGTGCGCGACCTCGTCACCATACTCGTAGACAACAACGTCAAGGTAACTCACACACCTCACTCTGCACCAACTCACACACCACACAGCACCTGGAGGTAGACATCCACTGCCGCCACGCCACGCTGCTGCCCAACAACAGCTTCGTGCGCGACCTCGTCACCATACTCGTAGACAACAACGTCAAGGTAACTCACACACCTCACTCTGCACCAACTCACACACCACACAGCACCTGGAGGTAGACATCCACTGCCGCCACGCCACGCTGCTGCCCAACAACAGCTTCGTGCGCGACCTCGTCACCATACTCGTAGACAACAACGTCAAGGTAACTCACACACCTCACTCTGCACCAACTCACACACCACACAGCACCTGGAGGTAGACATCCACTGCCGCCACGCCACGCTGCTGCCCAACAACAGCTTCGTGCGCGACCTCGTCACCATACTCGTAGACAACAACGTCAAGGTAACACACACCTCACTCTGCACCAACTCACACACCACACAGCACCTGGAGGTAGACATCCACTGCCGCCACGCCACGCTGCTGCCCAACAACAGCATCGTGCGCGACCTCGTCACCATACTCGTAGACAACAACGTCAAGGTAACTCACACACCTCACTCTGCACCAACTCACACACCACACAGCACCTGGAGGTAGACATCCACTGCCGCCACGCCACGCTGCTGCCCAACAACAGCTTCGTGCGCGACCTCGTCACCATACTCGTAGACAACAACGTCAAGGTAACTCACACACCTCACTCTGCACCAACTCACACACCACACAGCACCTGGAGGTAGACATCCACTGCCGCCACGCCACGCTGCTGCCCAACAACAGCTTCGTGCGCGACCTCGTCACCATACTCGTAGACAACAACGTCAAGGTAACTCACACACCTCACTCTGCACCAACTCACACACCACACAGCACCTGGAGGTAGACATCCACTGCCGCCACGCCACGCTGCTGCCCAACAACAGCTTCGTGCGCGACCTCGTCACCATACTCGTAGACAACAACGTCAAGGTAACTCACACACCTCACTCTGCACCAACTCACACACCACACAGCACCTGGAGGTAGACATCCACTGCCGCCACGCCACGCTGCTGCCCAACAACAGCTTCGTGCGCGACCTCGTCACCATACTCGTAGACAACAACGTCAAGGTAACTCACACACCTCACTCTGCACCAACTCACACACCACACAGCACCTGGAGGTAGACATCCACTGCCGCCACGCCACGCTGCTGCCCAACAACAGCTTCGTGCGCGACCTCGTCACCATACTCGTAGACAACAACGTCAAGGTAACTCACACACCTCACTCTGCACCAACTCACACACCACACAGCACCTGGAGGTAGACATCCACTGCCGCCACGCCACGCTGCTGCCCAACAACAGCTTCGTGCGCGACCTCGTCACCATACTCGTAGACAACAACGTCAAGGTAACTCACACACCTCACTCTGCACCAACTCACACACCACACAGCACCTGGAGGTAGACATCCACTGCCGCCACGCCACGCTGCTGCCCAACAACAGCTTCGTGCGCGACCTCGTCACCATACTCGTAGACAACAACGTCAAGGTAACTCACACACCTCACTCTGCACCAACTCACACACCACACAGCACCTGGAGGTAGACATCCACTGCCGCCACGCCACGCTGCTGCCCAACAACAGCTTCGTGCGCGACCTCGTCACCATACTCGTAGACAACAACGTCAAGGTAACACACACCTCACTCTGCACCAACTCACACACCACACAGCACCTGGAGGTAGACATCCACTGCCGCCACGCCACGCTGCTGCCCAACAACAGCATCGTGCGCGACCTCGTCACCATACTCGTAGACAACAACGTCAAGGTAACTCACACACCTCACTCTGCACCAACTCACACACCACACAGCACCTGGAGGTAGACATCCACTGCCGCCACGCCACGCTGCTGCCCAACAACAGCTTCGTGCGCGACCTCGTCACCATACTCGTAGACAACAACGTCAAGGTAACTCACACACCTCACTCTGCACCAACTCACACACCACACAGCACCTGGAGGTAGACATCCACTGCCGCCACGCCACGCTGCTGCCCAACAACAGCTTCGTGCGCGACCTCGTCACCATACTCGTAGACAACAACGTCAAGGTAACTCACACACCTCACTCTGCACCAACTCACACACCACACAGCACCTGGAGGTAGACATCCACTGCCGCCACGCCACGCTGCTGCCCAACAACAGCTTCGTGCGCGACCTCGTCACCATACTCGTAGACAACAACGTCAAGGTAACTCACACACCTCACTCTGCACCAACTCACACACCACACAGCACCTGGAGGTAGACATCCACTGCCGCCACGCCACGCTGCTGCCCAACAACAGCTTCGTGCGCGACCTCGTCACCATACTCGTAGACAACAACGTCAAGGTAACTCACACACCTCACTCTGCACCAACTCACACACCACACAGCACCTGGAGGTAGACATCCACTGCCGCCACGCCACGCTGCTGCCCAACAACAGCTTCGTGCGCGACCTCGTCACCATACTCGTAGACAACAACGTCAAGGTAACTCACACACCTCACTCTGCACCAACTCACACACCACACAGCACCTGGAGGTAGACATCCACTGCCGCCACGCCACGCTGCTGCCCAACAACAGCTTCGTGCGCGACCTCGTCACCATACTCGTAGACAACAACGTCAAGGTAACTCACACACCTCACTCTGCACCAACTCACACACCACACAGCACCTGGAGGTAGACATCCACTGCCGCCACGCCACGCTGCTGCCCAACAACAGCTTCGTGCGCGACCTCGTCACCATACCCGTAGACAACAACGTCAAGGTAACTCACACACACCAACTATCCACTTTGAAAACATCTAATTCTGCACCATCACTTGTGAATAACATCAGTGCTAACCTCCCTTGCTGTTACTACATAAAGTCGATGTCAATCATCACCGTCCTGCTCCTGTCCTTGTGCCATTCTATTTGGGGTCGGCGCAACACGGTTTGTCTTCCATTCTCCCTTACATCCATCTCAATGTACTCCTTTCTTTTTCTTATCATTCCTCTCACAATCTATCGCATCTTTTCTTTGGTCTTCCTCTCCCTCTCCATCCATCAACTTTAATATCCATCACTTTCTTAATCCCACCAGCCCACCAGACACAACACCCTTCTTCTAGAAAGATCCTCTTGTTTCTAACAAAGACGAGGGACTTTTGTTTTTGCACAACATGTTTCTAAAACTGACCAAGTACACTGATGCCCAGCATTACCAGACCCCTCTCCTCACAACACTTACCACTTATATGAGGGCTCAGGTAATACTGGGCTGTTTTTCGCTGACATAACGCATATGCCTGTTATTCAGGTGGTGAACAACGGTCGTCTGTTCGAACACAACAAGGTGACGTCACTGGACGCCGCGCCGCCCGCACTGCTCAACATGCTGCATGACCTGGACGGTGCCAAAGACGGGGGGAAGACTGCTAAAGTTAGTATATACTGGATTATTTGTTGCTCAACGATGACGGCCGCATGGGGAGATGTTCGTGACGCTTTAATGAAACATGTTTTTGAATACCGTCATACCTTTTTTTTTTTTTTTTGTTGGGTGGAAAATCATCGAATAACCCCCACGCTCTTGGGCAGAGCGAAGGGGAGTGTCAGACTTCTACTGACTAAAAACCAAACACTTGTTTCTTCTTCGCTCTTGTGCCGGCGCCGCGTTAACCTTTCGACAATCCACAGCCCCGACGGGCGTCGGCCCTTGCGGGCCCCTTCCATATTGCTGACATCTCTTTGTGTCGCTTGTGGAACACTCTGGCGCCTTGGACACGGTCTGTTGCCGTCATGACGACGGCCGGACGGCGAGCTAGCCCAACACTCACCGTCCACAGGCCCGCGTAGTAGGTGGCCGGAAGCCATCACGTGACCCCCGTATACTGTCATACCTTGTTGATTTTCCACACATTCAAAAGCGCTTTGCAAGGTTTTGACACTTTAGTGAAGGTTTTGTATGTTAAATCTTTACTAAGTGATGGCTTAAGTATTCATTTAATATCTCTGAGTACGGTAGTGAGCCATGTAAGATGCTTATGGCTTCCACAATCTCTCTCACTTTTAATCTCCAATCGGCATCGTTTCGGGTGTAGAGACTTGAACTGGGCATCCACAACGAAATTAAGTAAACACTGTTTTACTATCGAATCCCCATAGTATTTATTAAGCGTAGTCTTGGTTTGATAGTTTTTTCACTAGGGATATTCATTTTAATGTCACAGGACACGAAGAAACACGTCAAGAAGCTGGAAGCGGTCAGTAAGAGCGCGCACGGCTCTCTCGGGGGTCTCGCCCGCATACACCTGCAGAGTGGCACACACGGACATGCGCACGCGGGCCGTGAGGGGGCACACGTGAGCCGTGAGGGGTCACACGTGAGCCGTGAAGGGTCACACTCGGATCGTGAGGGATCACATTCGGACCGTGAAATCTCACGCTCAGACCATAAGACCGCACACTCGGACCGTGAGGGATCACACTCGGACCGTGAGGGTTTACACTCGGACCGTGAGGGGGCACACTTGGACCGTGAGGGGTCACATTCGGTCCACGAAATCTCACACTCAGACCATAAGACCTCACATTCGGACCGTGAGGGATCACACTCGGACCGTGAGGGGCCACACTCGGATCGTGAGGGGCCACACTCGGGCCGTGAGCGGTCACACTCGGAGCATGAGGGCAAGACTAAAAAGAAATACATCATTGAAGACTTTGTGGAGGTACAAGAACCTAGTGCAACGCTGTCGCCGGTGAAAAAGGTTGGTATTGTACATTTTTTTAATATTCTTCGTAACATGGCGATCTGTGTCTACACAATATACCAATCGCTTGGTATTAATATTTTGTGATCAATGACATTATTGGCAAAAATTTTACGTTTAGTACGGGACCTACTATGGTTCCCTGTGGGACTCCTGAAAAAATTTCATATAATGGAGCCATCGCAATATTGTTTTTCACCTCAAAGAATCTCTTGTGCAGATATTATGATGTTAATATTAAAAAATCCGAATGAGGAAGCAAATTGTTAAATTTTGTGGAGTAGTTAGTCATGCCATACTCTGTCAAAAGCCTGACTAATGTCCAGGAAAACGTACGGCGTTATGCGATGGATCTATTCGATGATCTCTCAGAACCCAAATTAGTGCAGAGGAATGACTTCCGATAAGTACTTGCGCATCCTGTTCAGCAGTATTTCTTTGTTTTTTTTTTTAAATTTTTTTGTTTAGGATTTTTCCAGTTTGGTTAGGACACATTGCAGGCTTTAATCAACTGATTGTCTGATTAAAAGATAATGCCGTGCTTCGGAAGGCACGTATAAGACGGTGGTCCCGGCCGCCAAATGGCGGTCGTCAAACCATGTCAGAGGTCCTTGAGGCGGTTTAGAACATTCTTCCTTCATTCTATTACGTTTTTGCCCCACAGCGCAAGCACAAGTTACATCGTCACAGCTCGTCCCCCCCCACGAGGCCCCCCACGGCGCCCCCCACAGACAACGAGCGCGCTGAGCTGCAGAAGAAGCTCTCACAGAAACTGGGTGAAGACTCAGATGCTGGGTGAGTGCTGCACTGTATACAATAGGAATGTTTGCTGACTAAAAAAATATGATTCTGTTTAGTCCGTCAGTTAGATTATCGAAAAATATTGGATACGTGTTTTTTGGTTTATTAAATTAATAAAAATTGACGAAGATAAAATGCGTCAAAGTTTATGATTGGGCTAGTGACGTCACTTTCTGGTAAAAAATGTACTGCTAAGTGACGTGACACGAGTTTTCGAAGCACTATCGTCTTCATTTTTTGTTTACGTGAATAGAGAAAAGGTATGTGTCCAATATTTTTTGGAAATCTATCTGGCGGACTAATAAGATTTTTTTTTGTCATGTACCCATTTCTATACATTTTTGGAATCTGTTTCTTATAAGCCTTATCATTTGATTCCCAACAGGCCGTCATTCATTTTTATTTTTGACTAGCTTTTGCCCGCGGGTTCGTCCGCGTGAAGATTACGATTTTACATATAATTTTTCATCCCTTATTTAACTCCCTTAGAATTTTGTAAAATCCTACCTACTAGTCAATTCAATTCTCAATTCTTTCTTGCGTACCATAATGTATACAGGATATTAGGGAAACAGTTTCATCAGTCTCAATTATGGACCCTGTCGGGCACAGCACAGATAAAAGTAGTAGAGAGGAGTCTTCATTATAAAGGGAACCTCTGTGCAAGTCTAGGCTTGGGCTGGGCGTTGATGAGTTCTGAAGATCCTCGCTATTATTAACCCCACTAAACTGCTCATCTAGACCCAACAAGTCTCTAATTCGTCTCAATTTGCGATGTTTGTCGTCGTTATAGCTCAGCACCACACGAGTCTCACGAAGCACCAGCCGACACACACGCACACATCAAAGCAAGCGACACCGACCGCGCTCACTCAGACGAACGCTACAAAGTGAAGCACGCCGACGACGCACACAACAGAGATGCGCCGTATGACAGCATGGACCGCTCTGCTGAGCATTCAAACGAAGACTGGAATATGGGTAACATACATACATTGATCTAGTTGGAATTCCATTGCCACTGTTTGTATACTTGGGACCTTTTTTACCGCCGACGTAAAAATAACACGGTGTTATAAGTTTGCGAAGTGTCTGTCTGTGTGTGTGTCCGTCAGACTTCGCCATCATAGCTACCGGACGGATGAGCCAATTTTGATATTAATTTTTATAGAACAATCATACATCTATTTTGATAACGTAACGCTAAAATAGAGAGTCGTTAATCGACATTCTAAGAAGGAGGCAGTAATTAATCCAAGCTGATTTTTTTTTGTCAGAATATTTGTTCAAATACATAAAAAGGCAACATATTTATCGATAGGTTGTTGATGATTTCGTAATGCGTGAAATCCTCATTATAGGCTACTATTTAAGATATATTTCATTCCAGTTAGACTTCCAGATATCTGAAAAAATTGCCCATGTTTCTAGCTAGTTTATTCTTTAAATTGTAATCTGTGGAAAACGTAGTGGGTAGCATTATTGTTTTAAAATGTTATAATTACGACATTAAATAAATAAATGACCCTTTTGGAATTGTACCCAATTAACTGACCATTCCCAACCAGGCGAGTCCCGATTCCGTCGTCTGTCCCACAAGCGACCACCGCTGGAACCCAACGACCTCATCGCGCACTCCGACACTGACAAGGACAACATTCACTCGCACTCCATAGAGAAGGGACAACTCGGCAAGCAGTAAGTAGATTTTATTTATTTATTTACTAGCTTGTGCCAGCAGTTTCGCCCGCGTGGAGGTAATAGGGGATCGGACAAAAAAAAACTAATTAGTACGTCAGATAGATTTCCAAAAATTATTGGACACGTGTTTTTTCTTTTTTCACGTGCCTTGAACATCGTCGACGAGTAGCTAGCCTTTCGGTTTTCTATCGGTTACATTTCGGAGAGTGTGCGAGGGAATTGCACGATCTAATTCCGCCAAGCCCGTTCCATCATCGGACTACAAGACGTACGGCGATGCGCCACCGTTATATGGTGGACATCCCACCCATACGCACTAAACGGTTTGGGAATACTTTCATTGTGCGTACAGCTAAGGAGTGGAATTCCCTGCCAGAGTCTGTATTTCCGGATAGCTATAACCTAGGGGTCTTTAAGTCAAGAGTGAATAGGTTACTTCTAGGTAAGCGTGCTCCATCGTCGACCGCATCATCACTTTCCATCAGGTGAGATAGTGGTCAAACGCGAACCTATCAATAATAAAAAAAAAAAAAAAAAAAAACGTAAACTTAAAATGAAGACGATACAGTGCTTCGAAAACTCGTGTGACGTCATATGATAGTACAATTTGACGACACAAGTGACGTTTTAAGCCCCACTCCAAGATCTTTGACGCGTTTTATCTTTGTCATTTTTTATTGATTTGATAAAACAAAAAACATGTCTTCAATATTTTTCGATAATCTAACTTACGGACTAAACAGAATCATATTATTTTGACCCAGTCCGATCCCCTATTGTCCCACGGGATCATACTACCGGGATAAAAAGTATCCTATGTCTTAATCCAGCTTATAAACTATCTGTTAAGTAGTTTTTGCGTGAAGAAGTAACAAACATACACACTTACAAACTTTCACCTTTATAATGTTAGTGTGATGTGATTAGTAGGATTTTGTACATGGAGGACTCAGCTTATCATCATCATCAGATCAGACTATAATGTTCCCACGTGCGGGACTCAGGCCTCCTCTCTAGGAGAGGGATGGGTTATAATCCACCACGCGTGCCCAGTGCGGGTTGGTAGATGTCACATGGCATCGAATTTTTTGGTGCTAAGACATCTCGATTTCCTCACGATGCTTTCCTTCGCCGTTTTTGAGAGTAGCGGTGATGAAATATATTACAAATGAAATATATAAAAAATGGCGGTAAAAATTTATAATAATCTACCAGTAAAAATAAGAAAAATGAATAATTTAGAATTTCACAGAACTTTAAACAATTGGCTTTGTGACAGATGTTTTTATTCAATAGACAACTATTTAAATTTTAAACAGACATGAACATGATGCATAACTGGATACATTTTGACATGATAATTTTTCACTTATTATTTACATATTGACATTAAAAAATCTAATCAACAAATTGATGAACTGTCTTGACTGTGAAATACTCTAATAAATTAATCTAATATATTTTATAATGTAATTTGCCTAACTAATATTAACGCAGCAAGACCATAAATTTTATTTTATTACTATGATTAAGATGTTTGTGACTACTGCAATTAATGTAATTATATGTTATTGTTATGCATGTACCTACCAGAAACATTTGCACGACTGATGAGTCGAATATAGTGAGACTAAAATTATTTTACCACCTTATTATGTATGTACCTATATTCTGGCAAATAAATTAATTTCATTTCATTTCATTACACCAAAGTAATGCGCCTGCCTGGGTTCGAACGCACAACTTTCTGTTCGTAAGTCGGGGCAACCACCACTTGGACAGCTAATTAACACAAACAAAAAAATAGAAATGATAATCACCAGCAACCCAATTACAAGTCCTTACGTTTAGAATCTTCATCATTTACAACCCTCCCCCCCCATCCCCTTCTCCCTTGTCAGTAAAAGTAATCTGAGCTCAAAATAATCAAATAATTATCATCTAATAATAAAAATATCATATATATATATAAAGGTATATAAAATAAAAAATATATAAAAGTATCATCAAATAATTATAATCAAATAATTATCATAATAATTATCATCTAGACCGCCCCACCTCCCAATGTCATAGAAAATAAGCATAGCAAACTCCCCCATCCCCCCCCTATAGTAGTTAAATAATACTTGAACGTCATTACCAGTGACAGTGACAACGATATAAACTCGCACGCCGAAGACAACAAGCTGGAGCACGCCATGTTCCACGCCGCTGACAGCGATAATATCGCTGAGCGAACCCAGCCCAGCGGTAGCGATACGTCACAAGAGACACGTCACCGATATAGTACGGATGAGGTGAGTGACAAGATGCAGAGAACATTATTTTTTTTGTGGAGTGTTTGAAATCATCAAATTAATGACTCCTCCCGAGCGGAAGAGAGTGTCAGACTTCTACTGACTAAAAACCACCCATGTTCCCTTTTAACCCCCTTGTGTTCTTGGTATCTCTTTCGAGCAGCCCCGAGATCTCGTCCACATTTAGTCTTTCTAATGATTTTTTGTCAATTTGTGTCAATCTGATTGGCAAAGGGATATGCCCAGTAACACTTAGCTAGAAAAATCAAATCAACATCTAGGTAACATTGCCCACTTAGAGCCCGTTCACACATCCCGCTCGGAGGGCATCGGCCGTTAGGTTTCCTCTCAAGAATTCTCAATAGTATAAAAACTTTTTAATAAACAATGTTTTGGAAATGTACAAGTAAGGCGCTTTCAAATGATACCAAACGCGGCGTATTTATCTCCATTTTAATTTTTAACACATTACTTTTTGTCCGTTAGAGGGCGCCATATCAACTTTTGTGACACGTCACGAAGCCTATGTTCAGCGGACAATTAACACGGTTCTATCGATACCTCATAATTATGTCGAGTTCCGATACGTAGATTAGGAGCTATGAGGGAACAGATGAAGATACTCACATACATACATAGCCAGTCAAAATCATAACCCTCCTTTGGCTTTGCCGTAGTTTGGCTTTGCCGTAGTCGGGTAAAAATTAAACGGACTTCAACAAAAAATAAAACACAAAAAAATGAAAAACAAACTTTAGAAGTAAAAGAACCATTCATCCCTGTCTTCAGCTGTTTGGACCCAATTTTTTTGATGAGAGTCCAGCTCGTCACGCCATCTTCTGAGCATACCGCGTCGCCTTGTTCTGTTATTCGAAACCCAATCTATGACCACTTTAGCCAAACATTCATCATCATAATCTTCCTACCCTTATCCAGATACTACTACTTATATAGAAAACTTTAACAGATTGGATAAAATTACTAAATTATGACGATACGGAGGCACTTTTGGAACACATTAGGTAAAATTTTGTGCTAATTGGGTAGTAGTAATAATCACACAACTTATCGACACCTATATCTATAAACACCAAAAGCACAACACACAAACACTCACACATGCGCACACACACACGCGCACACACACACACACGCACACAAATAAGATAAGTACAGTACGCTCAAATTATCTTGGCAGCTCCGAACTTCGTGCAGGTCATTTTGTTACAACGAATGTATTAAAGTGTTATGATATTTACTTTATTTGTATTTCTCACTGTTTAAATTAGATATTTTCTGATCGTTTAAGTATTGGTTTATCTGGCAATAACAGTTTTATTCCCAAGTTTACATGCGTAAAATTTCGCAAAGCCTATGTTCAGAGCTGCCAAGATAATTTGAGCGTACTGTAATACCTAGCTGTAAATACCTAGGTTAGTTCATATTTTGTATTGCTTAGCTATGGAAGAGCGGGGCTCCCCAACACAGGCATTACTTGCTTACAGGGGAGTTCCAAACACAAATATTGTAAATGTAAACTTGTTGAAGCAATAAACCATTTTGTATTTTCTTGTATTTTGTATCCCATTCTATTTGGGGTCGGCACAACACGTTTTATTTTTCCAGTCTTCCCTGTTAGACGTCACGGTGGCATTTACTCCTTTCTTTCAAATCCATCCATCTTTTCTTTGGCCTTCCTCTCCCTCTCCATCCATCTAAATTTATATCACTTTAGCCAAACATTGTATGGCTAATATTGTACGCTATGTGCTACAGCCGCACTCCCAGTCTTCGGGCGAGGCAACTGCTCCAGTGAAGGTCGTGATGCGGAGTAACGTGACCTTCAACCTTGGAGACGAGTTCTTCGCATGGAAGGACAAGATCACCAAGGACCTCGTGTGAGTACCCCTTTTTTTTGGCTTTTGGAAAATCATCTAATAACCTCTCCCGCTCTTGGGCAGAGCGAAAGGGAGTGTCAGACTTCTACTGACTAAAAACCAGTTTAGTCAGTAGAAGTCTGACACTACCTACCGTTCTACCCAGAGCGGAAGGAGTCATTTGATGATTTCCCACCCTCCAAAAAAATAAAAGGATAGCAAGCTATAGTGTCAGTAAGCAAGTACTCCTGGCTTCGTGTAGACGAAACTAGCTTCATTTCTAGCATGTTCCAAGCCAGGGTAGTTCTCTAGTAAACGGGCATTACCCGTGCGAGATTTATTCAAATATTACGTCTACTGTCAGTTCATACGGAACGGAAAAATGTGCGAGCAAATTAATGTCTGCATTGATTTGCCTCGCGAGGCTGCTCGCTCAGTCAGTACGCGGCTACGTATGCATCGACATTCATACAATAGGGGATCGGACAAAAAAAAACTAATTAGTCCGTCAGATAGATTTCCAAAAATTATTGGACACGTATTTTTTCTTTTTTCACGTAAACTTAAAATGAAGACGATACAGTGCTTCGAAAACTCGTGTGACGTCATATGATAGTACATTTTGACGACACAAGTGACGTTTCAAGCCCCACTACAAGATCTTTGACGCGTTTTATCTTCGTCATTTTTTATTGATTTGATAAAACAAAAAACACGTATTCAATATTTTTCGATAATCTAACTTACGGACTAAACAGAATCATATTATTTTGACCCAGTCCGATCCCCTATTCAATGCCGTCAAGAAATTGCTCGTATATTTTTAACTCGAGCAACTTTTTGCCCAACTCTAATTTCAAATGTCTGTTCTCCAATCCAGTAGTGAGTTCCTCGGCGAGCTGGCGATCCCAACGTCCACCAACAGCAGCTCCCCCCCCTCCCCCTCACCGCTAGAACCTCACCCCCCGCGAGCACATGACAGCGGTGATGATAATGACAGCTCGTCATATAGCAGTGATGACTGAACCTACCCGTACAGTCGGACCAGGGTTACCTGACCTCTTGTGTAAAGAAGATCGTGTAAGTAGAGGGGTCAGGTAATGCTGGTTGACTGTACACCTAGAGGGGGGAAATGAGGGGCTTTAGCTGTACTACACACACAATATGACGTCATAAGAGTCTCGTGTGATAGGAGCCTATTGACAAACGTAGTCTTAAAGCTGAACAAATTGGGGGTATATGTCACAGTCAAAATTATTAATCAGTCAAAACTACTTTTGACCAATCAAAACTATTAAAATTGTAACTCACATTTACTTAGGACACTTATTAGTTTGTTGTTTTTTTGTGACCCTTTGGATAACTTTGTGCTAACATAATTTTAATAGAGAAAACGCGTTTTAACTTAATAAGGGTCATACCAGTCAAAAGTAGTTTTGATGAACAGTTTTGACGATAAAATATGTATAAATCTTTATAGTCCGCGCTAACATAGACCCCAATTTTGACGCATGGACAATGAAATTGTGAATTGTATATCTCTCAATACAACGCATAATAAATAAAGTTGTAGCCTCCTGCAGGTTTATATTTAGTAAATATTATAAACAGGGTTTTGGAATAAGCTCACGAAACATACAAGATAGTGTCTTGTCACCTCAAGTCACCATCAAATTTTTTTCTAGGCATGTATCATTCACAAACACAATTAAAAAAAAAAAATAGGTACGTACGTAATTGTCATATTAAATCATATTCTCGAAAGAATTATCCGCTCTCCGTGAAACGTTAAAACTTTGTGATGTGATATCTCAATATTTTTGTATTGAGTGATACTAAAAGAAAAAACACGTTTTCAATGATTTTCGCCAAAGATGAATATATCAGAATTTGGACGGTGACTAAAATAACTAAAAAATCATCTTGTTTATTATATATAAAATTATTATATTTAATTAGTAGGTATATTCGGGTGCAAACCCTTGCATTTATATAATACTGACATGAATCCGTCCATTGTTGACATTTACTGCATTTTATTATTATTTTTGTAACTTACTATAGAGACGCTAGAATTTATAGTGTAAGGCTTTAGGTAAACGCGAATTGTTACAATAATAATACACTTCTGGACACATCTATAGGCCCACCTTGTATTTTCAGTTTCGTTTGGTCCTAGCTAAAATTTTATATTAGGTCGAGCAAAAAGTTTTTATGCAGTTTTGAACCTGGCACATTCACAATTTCATTCAATAGTCGTTTTTTGAATTTCGAACACAGAATTTAAAGAAACAAAAGACAATTTGGAGCCTGTTTGTTGATATCAAACAATCGAATACTAAGAAAACTTGGTTTTATTGGTTTACTTGGATTTAATTCTTGAAAAAGTGATTGATATCTTTGGTTTTGCAACAAACATTACTTATTCTTAACATTAAGGTGAACCTCACCTTAATGTTAAGAATAAGTAATGTATCAATAATCTATGGATACTTCACCTGAAGTCGCTGCCCAAGCTGTGGCACTTATTCAGGCCGGACACAGCCAAAGAAACGTGAGTGCTCAACTTAGTTTAAGTCGATCTGCGGTCCGAAATGTTTATCGGAGGTACCTAGAGACTGGCAGGTTTGTTCTTCGCCAAGGAAGGCCACGATCTCGGGTCACAACTGAAAGGCAGGATCGATTCATCGTGACGACCAGCTTGAGAAATCGTCACCTTACCTCCATTGAGATACAAAACCAACTTCGCGACTTCCACGGAGTATCTGTGAGCGCTCGAACTGTTCGGAGAAGGTTAAAAGAACGCGATATGGTAAAACACAAGCCAGCTAATGGGCCCAAACTAACGCGAGCCCACCGAACAGCGCGCCTTCATTTCGCACGCAGTCATTTAAATTGGACACAGCAAGATTGGAGCCGTGTACTCTTTTCTGATGAGTCTAAAATTGTGTTACATGGCAATGATGGAAGGAAGAAGGTCTACCGACGTAAGGGAGAGCGTTTCGCACAATGCTGCTTTGAAGAGAGAGTTGCTTATGGCGGTGGCTCATGGACTGTCTGGGGCGGTATATCCGCGAGCGGCAAAACTCAACTTGAGGTTGTTACAGGACCACGGCTGCCAACATTAAATGCTGAAAGGTACATTCGTGAGTGCTTAGAACCTCACGTGATACCATACGCGGACTATGTGGGCCCAAATTTCCTTTTTATGCATGATAATGCAAGAGCCCATGCGGCCGGCATCGTCAGGGAATATCTTCGGGATGTGAACATCACAGTTATGGACTGGCCAGCCAGAAGCCCAGACATGAACCCCATTGAGCACATGTGGGACGAGCTAAAATGACGTGTTAGGGCTCGTCAGCCAGTTGCCCAGACGATGCAGGAGTTGAAAACTGCCATAGAAGAGGAATGGGAGATGATCTCTCAAAATTTCATAGAGCAGTTGATAAACTCTATGCCTGATCGTATGAGAGCTGTGGTAGATGCCCATGGAGGCAACACGCGTTATTAAATTAAACCTTTATTTGATAAAACATGTTTTTTATTCAAAAATCAATTGCCGTTAACAAGGGGCATATCCGACTTGTTAGGCGTAGCTCCATGTCGTATGGTATTCTGAATTCAAATTTAAAACAATACGATCGAAAAAGATGGTAAAATGTATCAGGTTTAAAACTGCATCAACAGTTTTTGTTCAATCTAGCAATCATAGTTCGGTAGGGGCCATCGAAACCTAAACTCTAAGGTGGGCCAATAGATGTGTCCAGAAGTGTATATAAAGTTATACTTACGCCTTTTCCCGATGGGGGTAAGCAGACATTACAGGACACGGTACTGCTACTACTTAAATTGCATGGATCTATTTTAGTGTGTATTTAGCTGTGAACTTTTATTAGTCGATAACTAGTTTTCATTAGGTGACGTCATTTCTTGCTTCACACGATTTTATATCTGAATTGTCCATGCAATTTTGCAGATGACTACTAATACTTATTTATATGAATTAACTTACTACTTGTGCTAATTAGTATCTATGGCCAAAATTAACCCGATACTGCAATAAAATTGGGAATGAAAAAAAAAAGAGATTTAATTTTAATTAAGTCTTTGTTTCTCCAGTTATTTAATTGGGCTTTGCCTCCGTTTTTTTGCGAGGCCGCCACTGGTTTACATGACAATTGACTGCTGCTGAAAGCATTAATTTTGTACCATTTCGCGTTTACCGAATTATATTTAAATGAATGACATATCATATCGCTGGATACGAACTGGTCCATGGTAGAGACCAGTACAATGTGTATGCTCAAGTGTATAGCTCGTATAGTCTGTGCCCAGTATTAATTGACCCCTCGTACTAAAGAAACAAGGTGAAGAGGGGTCAAGTAATGCTGGGTACTGACGTACACTAAGCTACAGTAAAATTAATGCCTTAATATGACTTCTCTGTTACTATTTGCCGAAAGTTGAAATCTAAGAGAGTGCTTATCATCAAATATTTTGGGGTCGGCTTCCAGTCTAACCGGATGCAGCTGAATACCAATATGTTTCATAGAGCGACTGCCTATCTGACCGGTAAGACTACTCTAAGAGCACTTATATTGAAGTATTAATTTAGGTTAGCTCGTTATTTAGAAATTATATTTAGTTAGTATTAAGAGTCCGTCCTGTTCTGTGTGTCAAAGGACAATGTTCATGGATATATGGAATTCCGTACGAAGCAGCGTCAAAATCATACTTTGTTTTTTATCGTCTACACTTATCATATTAACTCCTACAAAGGGGACCTACAGAGGGAGTCAATCAATATTCATACTTCTATACTTTAAATTAAATCCCTATTCAAAAATAAAATTTCTGACGCATAAAGTTGTAAAAATTGTGAGAATAATTACTATAAAATTTTGATCGTGACGCACGAGATTTTTTGGTACGACTTTTGATCATTGTCTTTTGACGACACCTATTGTGTGTTCCTAGTTAGCTAATAGATGTTATAACTCATATGTCTTGGTAGCCAACTGCTGCAACAACTCTTCTTTGGCGCCTCTTTCCATTCTTAATTCATCGGCGCCATTCCATTATTCTCTTCCCTTCTTCTTATCGTAAGTGCAGTAAGGCCTAACGACCCTACACACCCTAGTGTCAGAGTTTCTAAACCGCCGCAAGGGCCTCTGACATGGTTTGACGACCGCCATTTGGCGGCCGGGACTACCGGCTTATACGTGTCTCCCGAGGAACGGAATCATCTTTTTATCAGACAGTCTTGTGATTCAAACCTGCAGTGTTCTAACCAAACTGGAAACAATTTTACAAAGTATGCTTCCCGTGGGAATTGATTCACAAGGCAAACGGCTAAACCACTCGACCACGGAGGCATTTATTTAGTGGTCGGCGGAGGATGTCATCTTCTTCCAAACTTCTCTATTACACATCATCAGACATCTCCATTCTTGCCAAATATACATAGGATAGAAAATGTACATAGAGTAACGCATTGGGCGTTCTTATCACTAATTCTAACCTTTCAACCAAATCATTTGAAATGAATTTGGCAATCGATCAGTTTGTTCTGTGGCTTTTTTTGTTATAACTGTACTTATTAAATTATCTCCATGACCCGTTTACTATTCAAAGTATCCACTAGCACAATGTTTTAGGACTGCATTGAGTACCGTAAAATGTGAATTTTCATCCCAAATAAAAATTTGTTTCCCAGCAAATGTTTTTGCGTAGGGGTAACTACTTAGATTGATGTATACAGAGCTTGGTTGACGGCTGTGTGAAGGGTTCATTTACACCACGTATATTTAAAGTTTGTGATGCAAGTGCCTTATAATGCTATATTAAGCTATTTCTCAAATAACTATATTTTGCCAAGTATTTAGAAATTGATTTCTTTCATGGTAGACTCAGCCATATTATAAAATGAGTTCAGAAGTTGTATGTTTGCATACTTATTAGGTTTTAAAACCGTTCCAAATTATGACGATAATTATCCATGATCTCTTTAATTTTGTGACTTAGCTACTAATGGTATTTTCGTCACCAAAATTATTGTGTAAAAAAAGACTTTAATTTCTCCTATTTCTCCTAATTCTTTAAAACTTACTTATTTTATTGTTTGTGTATTGATTACATAATGACCATGTGCGTGACCGTTTGGATACACACGCAAGCGGCAAATCGATTGTTTTATAGATTTCTTTATTATCGTGGTGTAATTGTCGGGGTAATGATCAGTTCGAACCATAGAAGATATAATAAATAAATATTTATGTGGTTCGAACTCGTTTTAGTATTACAATGCAGATTGTGTTACTGTGTTTCTACCTTACTATATAATATTTAGATTGTATTTATTATTATTTTAACAAGCATGAATGTTTTATAAGCCACGTCATGTGAGCACATTGATCTGAGTGTACTATACGTGAGCTCGACAAATGGATGTGCGAATAACACATAAGCGACAAAACTTTACTGCGACTCACCATAGTTCGAATGCACGCTTGTGCGACACACTGAAGCTCGACATCACGCTAGTGCGACATGAAGATATATTAGTATTCATAATCATCACAGATAATCATAGTATATCTGATAACCTTGATAGCTCAGTTAGTTAGTCGCAGTACAGTTTTTTCGCACAATTGTTATTTGCATATCCATTTGTCGAGCTCACGTAGTGGCTCTTACTTATCATGTTGTTCTAAACCATAAGAAATAATGTTTTATTGTGTTCTACAAGTTCTTCAACAGAATTCCCAAATGCCAATGAGTTCATTCCTGTGTGTGTGGGCTTCCAGTGAAGTGGCCTTTGGGAATTTACGAGTTGATTTAAGTTAAAGGCTTACATACAAGTCTGTACAGTATTGATAATCTATTTATAAGTAATAAATAAGAATGTTTGTTTGTTCGTGTGTTTCATTTCATCAATACCCATGTTGTTGGATAAGCTTTTCATGAACTTACGATATCATAATGGATTGGATTTGCAAGATAGACCAAACCTATTTTCATTTGGCCATTTGTCAGTCCAAATGGCGGTTTCTCAGATTAATGTACGAAGAAGAATTACTACAAATGACTTGTTTCCCATTTGGGCTGAGCACGGTTCTAAAGGTTTTTGCGTCCCTGACCAATTGGTCGCTCAAACTGCGAGAAAAAGAAACTCCTAACCGATTACTTAGCCGATTTTTGATCGCTCATCCGGATTTAGGCGTTCTAAGATCACAGGTTCAGTTAGTGCTGCAAAGGGAACAAGCACCTACCTAGGTTGACAGGTCAACTTTCAAAAATTCCAGATCACGCCTTTTGCAACCAAAAATAAATACTGACAATTTTGTCTTACACGGTCTTTGCCAGATCCTGTGATTGTGTTTTCCATAGACGCGACAGCAGGATTAAATTTTGATTAGCAGGAGAAAAAAACATTTTTTGGAACCTAACCCCTGCAAGCCCAGTGACAATTTGCAAAAAGCTTTCTATTAATGAGTACTATCTACAAAAAAAAAATGAACTTCCTAATCAGCGGTTCTTATTGGAAATTCTATCCTCGCCCACGTGGATGTCTGTCAAATTATATACTAAAACCTTCCACGAGAATCACTCTATCCATTAATGAAAAATCAGTGCAGTAGTTTTTGAGTTTATAGCGAACAGACAGACGTGGTGCGAGGGACTTTGTTTTATAATAATATAAAACAAAGTCTAATAATATACAACAAAATGTAGTGAAGTGATTACAAGAAAAATATGCATTAACACATTCGACTCCACCCCCATTTCATAGAACTCATGTGCCATCCCGCCATACATATTGCAAGTGGGCCCTCCAGGGGGGTCACTGGCATTTAGGCTTGGAACTAAGTTATAAAACCAAAAAATAAGTGGTGCTCAACCTTTTGTGTTTTTTTTAAATCTTAAAAAAAAAAAAACACAAAATAAATAAATAATAATAATATCTTAATATTTCGTTGGTCCAAATTAGCTAGCGATACTCCACATATGTGATGAGTATCGCTATCTGCCTATCTGACCTCCACAACCCAGTTACTACTGGGTAATGCGCCTGTCACCTGTCAAGTCCTGACCACCAGTCTTACCAAAAGTAAGACTAACCTACTACAGGCAGACCATAACCTACTAGTCTTACCTGTGGTAAGACTGTATGCAGACCAGTCTTACTAGTCTTACCTGTGGTAAGACTGGTTGCAGACCAGTCTTACTAGTCTTACCTTTGATAAAACTGGTAGCAGACTAGTCTTACTAGTCTTACTTTTGGTAAGACTGGTTGCAGACCAGTCTTACTAGTCTTACCTGTGGTAAGACTGGTTGCAGACCAGTCTTACTAGTCTTATCTTTGATGAAACTGGTTGCAGACTAGTCTTACTAGTCTTATCCTTGGTAAGACTTGTTGCTGGCCAGTTGTCAGACTTGACAGGTTGATCGTATCACCCAGTATATACTAACTGGATTGTGAAGGTCAGATTTTTCCGTTTTATCATATATTTTTTTTTTCGGTTCTAGTGTAAAAAAAAACATGAAATAATATATACTGGCCAATTTTCTTGAAACGTTGGAAAAATTCTATAAATAAATATTTTTAGAAAATGTTGAAAATCGTGCAAATGGTTTTCCACCCCTGAAAAAGAACCCCCCTGGAGGGCTCTCGGCATCTAGGAAGAGGTCGAAAATTTATTAAAAATAAAAGTGCTTGCAATTTAAAACCACGGCGTATTCTTATTAATATTCTTAAAATTTACACCTGTTTTTATTTTTACATTATTTCATGCAGTTTTCACAAAGAAAAACCTACATTTAAAATGAGCCCTCGAGGAGGGCTCCCGGCATCGGTGATACGATTTGAGTGAGCCCTCCAGGAGGGCTCCCGGCACTGAAGGTGTTAACGCTATTAATCTGTATTTTGAAACATCTCCTTTGACAGATTGTAGTATGTGCTGGTGTCTGTACATAAAATAAAAATAAAACATTTTCTGTTCACAACTTATATTTAAACTGAAAGACATGATACAATAATTATTGTTTCCCCTGAGTCTTTTCGAAAGGATAGTATGGATGGTCCAGCCACTTCAGTTGTGGGATAGTCCTGTAGTTTCTGTCGAACCCTTTCAGTACGTTTCGTTCTTCCGGAGTCAGGCTGAAGTCGAAAACATCGATATTTTGTTCAATGCGGGATTTTGTCAATGATTTCGGTAGCGGGATCACGCCTAACTCGATCTAGAAAAGAAGAGATCATTCGATTAGGTACATCATCATCATCTGCCTAGCCTTTTAGTACCTAACTATATAGGGGTCGGCTTTTAATCTAACTGGATGCAGTTGATTACCAGTATTTTACATGGAGCGACTGTTTATCTGACCTCCAAAACCCAGTTGAGTTACTATTGGGCCACCACGGATCCAATATTTAAGTGTAAATTAATATTGCAAACAACAGATGGCGCTAAACTCAACTAAACGGTGTGCGCGGTAACCATGCAGTAACGCATGGCCAAGTTTCAAGTATTTAATTTTTCAAATAATTAAAATCATCATCTGCCTAGCCTTTTCCCAACTATGTTGGGGTCGGCTTCCAGTCTAACCGGATGCAGCTGAATAGGTACCAGTATTTTGCATGGAGCGACTGCCTATCTGACCCCCGTCACCCCCACAACCCAGTTAGTACCTATATACCTACTATAGGTTATACGATACCCATTGGTAAGACTGGTTGCCAGACGTCCAGGTCACTGACTACCTGGAACGACTGCCAAAGATCTATAATATGGCAGCCGGGACCAAAGGCTTAATGTGCTATCCGAGGCACGGACGAAACTCGGGTAATGGGCGGTCACCCATCCACAGACCTACCTAGGCAAGCGCGGCTTATCCTAAAGATCGACCCGAGTGGCAGTTATTATTAAGCCACATCTCCTCTTTCAAATAATTAAAATATTATCAATAATTTATTCCGTTAAATACAATTTCTATTCCTTTCAAAATATTATGATCCGTTTTCTGTTAAATACTTACCAGATATCTCGTCGAGACTTGCGGCACAGTCTTGTTATATTTGTTAGCGATCTCCAGAAGCTCGGGGTCATCGACCCTGGGTGGCGGAGCGTCGGGGCTGGCTTTCTTGTAGAACAGGGAGCCGAAGGGAGTGTAGCCCATCACGCGAATGTCGTGGCGGGCGCAGTAGGAGAGTAGCTCGGGTTGTTGCAGGTTTAGGTTTAGCTGTTGAGGACAATAAGATTAAATTAGGACTTTATCAAGCTATTGTACAGACAAAATACAGTTTTAAAGAAATAATATTAAAATGAGGAATGAAAAAATATTAAATAAGTAAAATAGGTAGGTACCTACTTAAAAATAAGAAGATAAAATCATTTTTATTTCATCCTATTACAGAAACTCAAACATCCACGACATACATCTCCACCAATCTCGAGGCAGATATAATTATCACGCTCCAGTGTTGACGGGGTGTAGAGTTCTGTTGCTTCTCATGTAACGGGTGAGGAACCTATTAACCACACTGGAGGGCTGTCATTTTGACAGCTCTCACGACTGACCAGTAAAATTTTGACAGCTCTCACGACTGACAGCTGTCATTCTGACAGCTCTCACGTCTGACCAGTAAAATTTTGACAGCTCTCACGACTGACGGCTGTCATTTTGACAGCTCTCACGACTGATGGCTAGGGTTGCCAACCGTACTCTAAAATAGAGTATTGTACTCTATATCATGTAGGCGTACTCTATAATCTATAAGACTAATAGAGTATGCTAAAATACTCTTTTACACAACGCTTACTAAACTAGTGCTAGTCATGTAATATGCAATCCCATAAACAAAAAAATAGACCATTTACTGTTACAATGTTGGTATCCACCCCAAGCCACATTCGGACGTTTCTGAATGCAGCAACTTATGTCATTATGTCAATGTCACAAGTTGTTTTGAGAAGTGTTTGTGTGTGTGACATTTGATGAAAAAGGCATTCATGACACATAAATGAACTGAGACAGTTACCGTTGTATTGGTGATTTTAATCATGATTACTTAGTAAATAGACATTTATTGTCATTGCCGCAAATCCCATTTTATTTAACATACGACTTGCCACTGACCGGGAAATTGCAAAAAAATGTAAGAAAATTCGAATTTCGCGGGCTACTTGTCGCCTTCACCATAAGAACTAATATTTAATTTAATCATTAAAAACAAATTATAGAAGTAAAACTTAATTTACGAAGACTAAACATACACATGGACAGTTTATATTCAGAAGTTATAATTATTTTAAAAGAAATCCAAGGTGAATTGTTAAATAACAATTTTACTCAAAAGTCTACTGCAGGAAAATGCCTCCGACGCGACTTCTGCATTTACTGAGAGAGTCTTTTCGATCATGAATGTGAAGTGACGGGAAGAGAGAAACAGAGTTTCATTGAAATTAATTAAAAATGAGCTCTTGATCTTTATAAATTTAGAGTTAGAATGTTTGAAGTTATACAATTATTTTAAAAACAATGAAAAAAAAATTGTTATGTGCTGCAAAAAGTACATAAAAATACTTTTTTGTTATTTTTTTAAATATTAAATAAATACTCTTTTTTGGAAGTCCGTACTCTTTATTTAACTCCTTTGAAATCGAAAATACTCTATCTATTCTAATAAAAGTTGGCAACCCTACTGATGGCTGTCATTTTGACAGCTCTCACGACTGACGGCTGTCATTTTGACAGCTCTCACGTCTGACCAGTAAAATTATGACAGCTCTCACGACTGACGGCTGTAATTTTGACAGCTCTCACGTCTGACCAGTAAAATTTTGACAGCACTCACGACTGACGGCTGTCATTTTGACAGCTCTCACGACAGTCCGCTATCATTTTGACAGCTCTCACGTCTGACCAGTAAAATATTGACAGCTCTCAAGACTGACCGCTGTCATTTTGACAGCTCTCACGTCAGGGGTGCGTTTAAGATGGCCGGCGAAATTTTCGCCGGATAAAAATTAAACTAGCGAGGGTTCGCTGAACGGAGTCATAGGTTTATGTCAATTTTATCTGTCAAATTCAATTGACAGCTCAGCTTGTCAAACAAGTATTAAACAATCATTAATTCAACTTAGATTGTAATCTCGATTTTGCTTGTGATCTCGAAATTATTAGTAAAAATGGACCGGAACATGAGGAATCAATTTGCCGGTATAATATTTGTTTAAAGTATTTTATAATATTATATTTCTACAACAATTTGTATTATTACTTCATCCATGATAATCCAAAAATAAAATTGACGGAGAGTCGGAGACGTATATTAATAATTTAATACTCGTTTCAGAAATATTCGTAAATATGGCGCGATTCTAGCAAATTAAACAACAAACAGCTCAATGACAAAGTCAATCTGACAGCGGGATAAAATTTAGCGAGCTAAAAAGCTCGCTAAAAATTATCCTAGTTAAGCGAAAACTTATACCGGGGACGGCCGTGAACGGGGCAGATAAAATTTTAGTCAGGTTAATTTTTCGCCGCGCGGTGTGCTTGAACGGGGTGTTTAACGTTTAGTCAGGTTAAATTTTAGCCTGGATAAGCATCTTAAACGCACCCCTGACCAGGAAAAATTTTGACAGCTCTCACGACTGACGGCTGTCATTTTGACAGCTCTCACGTCTGACCAGTAAAATTTTGACAGCTATCACGACTGACGGCTGTCATTTTGACAGCTCTCACGACTGACGGCTGTCATTTTGACAGCTCTCACGTCTGACGGCTGTCATTTTGACAGCTCTCACGACAGTCCGCTATCATTTTGACAGCTCTCACGGCTGACGGCTGTCATTTTGACAGCTCTCACGTCTGACCAGTAAAATTTTGACAGCACTCACGACTGACGGCTGTCATTTGACAGCTCTCACGACTGACGGCTGTCATTTTGACAGCTATCACAACTGACGGCTGTCATTTGACAGCTATCACGACTGACAGCTGTCATTTTGACAGCTCTCACGTCTGACCAGTAAAATTTTGACAGCTCTCACGTCTGACCAGTAAAATTTTGTCAGCTCTCACGTCTGACCAGTAAAATTTTGACAGCTCTCACGTCTGACCAGTAAAATTTTGACAGCTCTCACGTCTGACCAGTAAAATTTTGACAACTATCACGACTGACAGCTGTCATTTTGACAGCTGTCACGACTGCCAGCTGTCATCCTGACAGCTCTCACGTCTGACTAGTAAAATTTTGACAGTACACACGACTGACAGCTGTCATTTTGACAGCTCTCACGACTGTCCGCTGTCATTTTGACAGCTCTCACGACTGACCAGTAAAATTTTGGCAGCTCTCACGACTGACGGCTGTCATTTTGACAGCTCTCACGTCTGACCAGTATAATTTTGACAGCTCTCACGACAGGCGGCTTTAACGACTGACGGCGACCACGAACTGGAAGACGCAGCATTGGTACGCCTCCCACCAGGTGGATCGACGTGAGAGTCGCAGGCAACCGGTGGAAGCAAACGGCAGGTTACCGTTCGTTATGGTGTTCTATAGGAGAGGTCTTTGTCCAGCAGTAGACGTCTTATGGCTGATATACTGATTTAAGACGTCATGGCCTCAGGCCACCTGATACTTACCTCAACTTGCAGTGCCGTAGGCTTCTCCAAACCCTGTTCCAACAGACGGTCGATCTGCTGCTGGTTGAAGTTGGAGACTCCGATGGACCTGGTGAGGCCTAGGCTCTTGGCCTCGATCATACCGCGCCAGGTCTCCACGTAGTCTGTGTAGTCGAATGTTCCGTTGTTCTGGAACGTTAACGAGTTTATTAGAGTTTGTAAGGTGGAGAAATAGGTAGTTTAATAGTGTAATATTATGACTGCGTGACTATTCTTATTTACTAGCGTCCCGCTCCGGCTTCGCCCGGATAAAATGAAACATATAAGCCTTCCTCTTAAATCGCTCTATATTTTGCTGAAAACTGCATTAAAATCCGTTGCAGAGTTTAAAAGGTACTGGGCACAAATTCAGACCCCGCAGCCACGGGTTCATGGAACCATCATGGAACTTAAGCATTACTCGCGAAATGTTACCTATAGGTACACAATGCTATCCCTTCAGGGCACAGTGTCGTAGAAATTATGTTTTTCCTACTCCTCCGCTATTATTTTCTGATTAATTTAGCTGTCTTGGATTCCACTGGACTTCATTGTCTCGGTTCTTTTTTGGTCTGTCCCATAAAAAAAAAAAACACTTCTAGGATTTCATACTCGTATTATGTATGTAGGTTTACTTACAAACTGTCCAACGGGCCAGTGCACGAGGTAGAGGTCCACGTAATCCAGTCCGAGGCTGGCGAGGGAGCCACGCAGGGCTGGCACCACTGCATCTTTAGCGTGTTCGCTGTTCCATAGCTGTAAAACATAGAAGAGAGATGGATTCTTTGTTACTTACTATCTTACACACTCATCACTCACCCACCACCACCATCACCTAGCCTTTCCCCAATTAAATTGGGATAGGCTTCCAAGCCGAAAACGTGCTGGACCTTTATGGAATTATACCGGTTTAACCGGTTTAATAGTACCCAAATAGATAGTTATACATATAGAAATTTATATACTTAAATAGATAATAGATTAGATATTTATGATAGTTATTAAGTTCTTTTTTAAGTGAAGTTACTGTAAAAATGCTCTACAGGAAATAAAAGGCTTTTTTATTTTCAAATTCAAATTCAAATATACCGGTTTAATCGGCCACTGTTGTAGTTTTCGTATCCAGTAGATGAGTAGATCTTCGTGGCCTTCACTAGGTCAGCTTTACCTACATCTTGTGAAGGTATAATGATTGAGTTGTGTTTTATAATAATATTTGATGTATAATTCGTAGTGTTTCAATTTATCACATACCCAGCCGCTTGGCCCACCGTCTGGGGCAAGCGCGCGGAGGGTTATGTCGGACTCTAACCGACTAAAAACACACAGTTTCTACTAATACCATGATTCGGTGGCCCGGGAGATACAAGTACATTCGCGCAGACCCTCGACTAGTATCAGCACGGCGGGGCCCATCACCAAGTGTGGCCAGCGACCGCAAGTTCTCCGTAAAGGCGCGCAGGAACCAATGCGACGACTCGGCCCTAAGATTCCTGCACGTTGTAGGGTCCAACCTTCCAACACGCCGCCGCGAAACTTGCAGAATGCGTTATTTATCAAAAATTAAACAAACCTTAGTAGTAATAAAGAGGTCCTCCCTCTTGATGCCCTCTCCGATCTTCTTAGCGAGGGCCCTCCCGACCTGGTCCTCAATCTTGTAGACGAAGGCCGTGTCGATGTGGCGGTACCCTGCGTCTATGGCCCAGCTCACTGCGTGCTCCACCTCGTCCACTCCGGGCTCCAAGCGACCATGTTGGGGGGGAAAGCCAGATTATTTTTCAAATTCAAGATTATTTAGCAGTTATACCCTAGTGGTATATATAACCGTCTACCGACTACCTGTCATAAGTCTCGACTTCGAACCTCTCTGCGGATTGTTCGAAAGAGATACCGCGACCTCGACACACACTAGGGCTAAGAAGGAACATGGGTAGTTTTTAGTCAAGTCTGAAACTCTGGAGGAGTTATTTGATGATTTGCCACTACCAAAAAAAATGCATAGAAACCTGTTCGCTAGCTAATTCAATTTCGATTAATTGAAGAAAGGAAAACCATATGTTTTTTAACACAATTCACGGCTAAACCTTCCGAAGGGACAATCAGAGGCGTACGCTGAAGTCAAAGCACTTTTAAATTATTAAAGAGTCATTCATTAAGTTCATTCACGTGCCAGACACGTTCGCAAGACGCGTGTCACATTAGCTAGTAGCTCGTGGAGTACAGGCAAGTCTTCCAGGAACTGGGTACTATAGTCATCATTATCATGAGTCTATAATATTCCCACTGCAGGGACTCAGGCCTCCTCTCTAGGAGAGGGATGGGCTATAGGTAATCCACCACGCGGGCCCATGCAGGTGGGTTAGTAGAATGTCACATGTTCATCTTCGATTTTTTTGGTTCTAAGACACAGACACGAGTTTCCTCACGATGTTTTCCTTCACCGTTTTGGGTCGTAGTGTTGATGAAATAAATTTCACAAAGTAATGCGCCTGCCTGGGTTCGAACTCATGACTTTACTGTTCGTAATTTAAGTCAGGGCCGCAAATACTGGACCACCACTGCTGCTCAGTATTACTATCTAAATCTACCTACATATAACATAACATAACACCTCTAATCCCCGAAGGACATGGCAGAGGTGTACCCATTAATACAACCTTATTTTGCCTGTTATGTTTAAGTCACATGTAATAGGAAGCGCCCCAATTACCATCAAACGGGCACAAATCGAAAGTCTGTGACTGATCCTGGGAAATGCCTGATGGAAAACCCCATTAACACTTTGGCCAACCCAGGAATTGAACCCAGGACCTTGTGCTCAGTAGTTGCGCTACCACTACCAATCATCATCATCGTCACTACTATCCATCCATACTTATAATATTATAAATGCGAAAGTAACTCTGTCTGTCTGTCTGTTACTCTTTCACGCCTAAACGGCTGAACGGATTTTGATGAAATTTGGTACAGACATAGTTTGGAACTTGAGAAAGGACATAGGATAGTTTTTTTCGCGAGATAAACCAAAAATCTGCCGGAAGTCACTATTCCACGCGAACGAAGTCGCGGGCAAAAGCTAGTAATATCATAAACGGGATATTTACCATGTCTGATTTTTGGTTCGAGTTCCCGATATTTCGGCGCTGTTACAAGCACCATGATCACGGATAAACTGAAGTCATTGCGGGTGGATGTTTATGAGCAGACAAAACGGTCTACCCTCTTTCTAGTTCGTTTTTTGCTAACTCGAAACAAAAATCAAACATGGTAAATATCCCGTGTATGATATTAATAGTAGTGATGTCAGTGACCATGTCAGTTTAAAAACTTATATCATCATCATTACCCTGCCCTTATCCCAATTCATATGTGGTCGGCGCAACATGTCTTCTTCTTCCATAGGTACTTCTCTGTTTCTCGTCATCTCATGAGACAGCAATATCCTAAAATAAATACCTTTGAATTGTTTCCCAGCCAGGTTCCGAGAGCGATTGCTGGGATCTCATGGCCATCATTCAGTTTTAGCTTTGGAACTGCAGGTAAAGTTGCTGCTGTGAGCTGAAACAAGCAGAAAAACACGTTTGTGATGAAGAAGTTAAGCTAAAGGCAGATGTGAGTGGAACCCGTCGGGGCTGCGGGATATTCGAAAGAGATACTGCGGGCTCAACACAAACGGGTAAGAAGGGACATGGGTGGTACCGCTCTGCCGGGAGGAGGCATTTAATGATTCCGCCCCCAAAAAAAAAAGCTGTAAGTCGTAGCAGGCGGCGTTCTGTGTTTTCTGCCTTCCACTGTGGACTTTATGTATGTATACTGCTAAGTTAAGCTCATCGCTCGTATAGTTAATAGGGGGAAACGCGGTGATAAGATTATATCAAGGAGCCAGGAATGTAAGAGTTTTATAAGTAATGCGCCCACCTGGGTTCGAACCCACGACTTCCTGTTCGTAAGTCGGGGCCGCAACCACTGGGCCACCACTACTCTCCTTCCACCACGCGCTTTTAGTATAGTTTCACATTAAACTTACAGCACAGTATACATTTTAGTCATGATAATATTACCGTGCTAACAGCACAGTTACAGCTAGTGTAGTTTTATTAGTTAGTTATTACTATGTATTTTGTACTAAGTACTATTAATATCATAAACGGGATATTTACCATGTTTGATTGTTGTTTCGAGTTCCCGATATTTCAGCGCTGTTACAAGCACCATGATCACGGATAAACTGAAGTCATTGCGGGTGGATGTTTATGAGCAGACAAAACGGTCTACCCTCTTTCTAGTTCGTTAACTGTCGAGAGCCTGGAATCCAGTAGTTCAACTGTGCAAAAACCGAAAAAGTGTCGAAAAAAGTTCGCGAGTGGACACAGTGAGTTTTGTGTGTCGGGAACAGAATCGTGTAGTGAGTGACAATGGTAGTGGTGCCGAACGCAAAAAACGAACTAGAAAGAGGGTAGACCGTTTTGTCTGCTCATAAACATCCACCCGCAATGACTTCAGTTTATCCGTGATCATGGTGCTTGTAACAGCGCCGAAATATCGGGAACTCGAAACAAAAATCAAACATGGTAAATATCCCGTTTATGATATTAATAGAAGTGTCAGTGACCATGTCAGTTTAAAAACTTATATGTATTTTGTAGTTTGAATCCCGATCGAATACATATTTTATGTCTTGTCATCGTTCATTATCAAGATCGAGACCCGTTACGTAAAGTTTCGCGTATCATTTGACCTAGGCGTACAAACTATTTAAATAAATAGGTAGATTAAATAAATAATGTGTACATACGGAAATATTATTGCGTAAGTTTATGTCTACCTGCGAAGTTACGAGTATTTATCCTTACTTCCTTACTTAATTCCTTACTTAATATTATAAATGTGAAAGTAACTTTGTCTGTCTGTCTGTCGCCCTTTCGCATCAAAGCTACCAAACCGATTTAAATATTTGGTGCACAGAAATTCTAGAGCCTGAGAAAGGACATAATAAGCTACTTTTTAATACGAAAAAAATGGTTGTAAGGGGGAATGAAAAAAAATTTTTGGGCGCGATAACAGACATCGGTTGCGATAGCCAACATTCGCGCGGACGGCCGTGGGCATCAGCTCGAGCAAGATCATAAAAAAAAAATGTCATAGCAACTTGATAATCTTCTTATTTCTTTAATTACCTACTACAAAAAGTCAGTAAGAAGAAGAACAATTATTCCAAATTATCGAAATCTTCCCATACATACAATCATGCTCAAATATTAATCTTTAATTTGTGGCACATCTAATTAGTTTATGGGGCATGCGGTTATAAACTGTAATTAATTATTACACTAACTTAAGATATTATTTATATACCTACTTTAAAAATGTTATCAGTGTAAAAAATTGTTGGTTGGCCAATAAAGCAAAATATAAAAAAAAAAACAATCTAAAAATAAATTTTAGGAAACTCAAAAATGTCAAAAATCAAAACATCTATGTAGGCCAGTTACAGGTACTTTTTAATAGTCGAACAAATCCTATTAATATTATAAATGCGCAAGTTTGTAAGTATGTATGAATGGATGGATGGACGGATGGATGTTTGTTCCTCTTTCACGCAAAAACTACTGAACGGATTTGGATAAAATTTGGTGCACAGATAGTTTATTACCTGGATTAACACACAGTATAATTTTTATCCAGATTTTATCTTCCCGTGGGATAATTTTCGAGTTTCGGGCGAAGCCGCTGGCAACAGCTAGTACAGACGGCTACACATCAAGCTATAAGCTGGTCTCGCATTGTATAGGATTTCCGTACAGAGCGAGATCAGCGAAAACTGGAAATGTGTAGCCGTCTGTACAAAATAAAATAAGCTACAGTCCCAGTCACTAGGCATAATAACTGTGATTTTATGTAAGTAATGTATATTAAAAATCACAAAAAAATAAAATAAAATGTATTCAAGGAACCACGAACTATCTAAATCTCAAACCGGTAATTGCCATATAATCCAAACTTGTCTCGCCACACAACCGTGCACTAAAGCTTAAAAACAAAATGAAATACAAAATTCAAAGTCAACTTACCGAAATGAACCCTACAAGTGAAACGAAAACACAGCTGTATGTCCCCATGGTCGATTTTTAATGAGCTATGTTGTATGTTGATCTATTCGATGTTTTACGTAAAACTACTAGTTTTTTATCGATAAAAGGAGGTCGTTTGACCTTTTTGCTTGATAACCAAGCGGCCAGCACGACGCATAGGTGTGTACTAAGTGAAGGGGTATTGAGTCTGTTGCTAGTTGATCAAGTTATTAGTATGTAGCTCCTTGCTTCATGCTTGATGCTGACTATAAATATTTAGTACTTACTGTTTACGTTTTATTTTAAATGCACTTGTAAATAAATCGTACAAAGACGGCATTGTAGCTTTGGATATCAGTCTCCTTCTGGGTAATTCAGAGTCAAATCGTGATGTGTTATTAACAACTTATCACTATCACTACATACAAAGTACTCCGTCGTGTCTGTATACAGTATGTCGTATGTGTGTAATGTGTATGTATGTGTTCGCGATAGACTCCAAAACTATTGCACCGATTTTTATGCTGGTTTCACCAATGGATAGAGTGGTTCTGGAGGAATGTTTTAGCATAAATTCAACCCATAAGGGACTTATAGGGGATGAAAGTTTGTTGGAATATTTTTCGACATCCACGCGAGCGAAGCCGCGGGCAAAGCTACCAGCCTCCCCAATTATGTTGGGGTTGGTTTCCAGTGTAACCGGATGCAGCTGAATATCAGTTCAACATCATATCATCAACATCATCAACATCATTTTACATGGAGCGAACCCAGTTAAGAGAAGGACAAGCCGGATTCCGAAGAGGGTTTAGCACCGTAGACCACATACATACGCTGCGGCAGGTTATACAGAAGACCGAAGAGTATAATCTGCATCTCTGTTTAGCGTTTGTGGACTACGAGAAAGCCTTAGATTCGATCGAAACTTGGGCTGTATTACAGTCTCTCCAAAGGTGCCAAATTGACTACCGGTACATCGAGGTGTTGAAGTGTTTATACAAAAACGCCACCATGTCAGTCCGGTTTCAGGACCAGACCACGAAACCTATCCTTCTGCAGCGAGGTGTGAGACAGGGAGACGTCATATCTCCGAAGCTGTTCACCGCTGTACTGGAGGATGTCTTCAAGGTTCTGGACTGGAGAGGACTAGGCATCAACATCAATGGCGAGTACATCACTCACCTTCGATTTGCTGACGATATAGTGGTCATCATGGCTGAGACCATGGAGGACCTCTGTACAATGCTCCATAGCCTCAGTAGAGCTTCCGAAAGAGTGGGTCTAAAAATGAACATGGACAAAACCAAGGTCATGTTGAATGCCCATGTTACACCCACTCCTTTGAAGATCGGAGACTCTACACTCGAAGTTGTAGACGATTATGTCTACCTGGGACAAACAGTCCAGTTAGGTAGGTCCAACTTTGAGAAAGAGGTTAATCGTCAAATCCGACTCGGCTGGGCAGCGTTTGGGAAGCTGAGAAGTATCTTCTCGTCCAACTTACCCCAGTGTCTCAAGACGAAAGTCTATGACCAGTGTGTGTTGCCAGTGATTACATACGGGACCGAAACGTGGTCGCTCACAATGGGCCTCATCAGAAGGCTTAAAGTCACCCAAAGGGCAATGGAGAGGGCTATGCTCGGAGTTTCCTTGCGCGATCGAATCAGAAATGAGGACATCCGCATGAGAAACAAAGTTACCGACATAGCCCGAAGAATTGCCAAACTTAAGTGGCAGTAGGCAGGGCACATTGCTCGCAGAACGGATGCCCGATGGGGCCGGAAAGTTCTGGAGTGGCGACCGCGAATCGAAAGACGTTGCGTTGGAAGGCCTCCCACTAGGTGGACCGATGACCTGGCTGGTGAAGGTTGCGGGGATCCGCTGGATGCGATTCGAGACGCACGGGACCGGTCAATGTGGCGACACTTAGGGGAGGCCTATGTCCAGCAGTGGACGTCTTTCGGCTGAAATGATGAACTCAGTTAATACTGGGTAATACGATACGCTTTGGTAAGACTGGTTGTCAACTCTGTGCCTCGGAAAGCACGTCGTTATAAAAGCCAGCTCTCAGTTGTAGATTTTTCAATTATTTTTTCGTCGGTTATTAAAAAGTTTTAGTCGGTTATTAAGTGTTTAATAAACAGGCTTCTTTTTACCCGACTACGGCAAAGCCAAAGGAGGGTTATGATTTTGACTGGCTATGTATGTATGTTTGTATGTATGTGAGTATCTTCATCTGTTCCCTCATAGCTCGTAATCTACTTATCAGAACTCGACATATGAGGTATCGTTAGAACCGTCTTAATTGTCCGGTGAACATAGGCTACGTGACGTGTCTTCTCGATATGGCGCCCTCTCGACAAAAAGTAAGTGTTAAAAAATAAAAATAGAGATAAGTAGAGACCTACGCCGTGTTTGGTATCATTTAAAAAGGCCTCACTTGTAAATTTCGAAAATATTGCTTGCGAGAAACGCAAGTCTCTACATCCAAGATGCGTTTCTTGCAAGCATCATTATTGCAACCGAATTTATTCGTTGGTAATTAGCTATCGAAAGTTAGCGATTTTGTCGTTATCTCTGTAGAGACTGCCGGCCCTGGGTGTAAACGAACCCTTCACCAAGCATTATGCGCACGTACATCAAACTAAGTAACTCTATAAAATATTGCTGGGAAGCGACTTTTTTTTGGGGTGAAAAATAACGCTTTATGGTAAAACCCAAATAAGTACGCGGAAATCATGTGCTGCATGAATAGTAAACGGGTCATGGAGATGGAAAAGTGAAGTGAAGTGCTATACTAACATAGTTTTAAGTTATTTAAACTAACACAAATGTTATTAGTATGTATATTTAGGGTATTTTTCTATGGCTTTGTTACTTGAAAATAAATACAGTAGGTATTCTAATCTATTCTAAAATAAAATTATAACCTTAAAAAAACTTTGAGAATGCAACTTTGACCTCCAATATCTCCGTAACTAGAAGGTTCCCAGGTATACCACGCGGTATATAAGTTGAACGGGTACCATCTATCTGGCAGAAACTTGATGCTCCGAAATTTATTTGGCATACCACACTTGGCATATTCTTCTTTGAACGAATGTGTTTATGGCAGAACAATTATTTAATAGAATACTCATTTCGCAGAATGTTTAAATAGCTGAATTTTCAATGGCATACTTTTAAGATGGCAGAATCACAGAAGAGATAAAATCTCTTCTGTGGGCAGAATTTTATTTGGTAGATTATTATAAGGTATAACGACCGTCTCGCGAAAGTATCCTTTATGGGCGGCATGGGCACCGGGCCGTAGGCCGACGAAGGAGGCCGGCGGAGGCCCGGCACTTCGGGGACAGAAGATATTAGTGTTATGTAATATGCGAGCGAAGCGAGCCCGCGTCATGGAGTACATGCGTTGCATGTATGAGTGACGTCATTATTATTATTAATAATAATAATAATAAATATTATTATTTTTGACATACCAACATTTAATGTTCTCAGCTAGAAATTTTAGCCGGGGTGAGCTGATAATAATTATTATTAATAATTATTATTATTGTTGCATGTTACACGTATGTATGAAATGAAATGCGTGCCAAAAGACGATTCTGATTATGAATTTTCGGCGAAATGATGGTTCTGGGTGAATTTCAACAAATGCCATTTTTTTTATCATATCGGTGAACTTTTTCATTTATGTTATTTTTTTATATTTTTCAGGTTTTATGTAATCTTTAGGATATCAAATATCCCCAAATTTAATATCATCAACGTAACATTTAAGACTAAAGAGAAAATTCAGTTTGAATTCTGGTTTCCACCGATATGATAAACCGGCACCGATTATTTTTCTGTACACCGATATGATAAGTTTATCCACCGAAATGATGTACATATCCAGCGATATGATAATATATCCTAATACGAGTATAAAAAAGGTACTTTATTTTTTGATTTTATCGCTACAAATCGATAGTGTTCCATGTACCAGATCGACCAGCCATGGGATTAAAACGACCGAAATTTTACGGTGTATATGTATGTATATAATGCATGTGTTTGGATGTATGTTTGTATGTTCCATTGTTTCTTTGTATACTTAACGAAATGACACGGGATCTACCGATATGATAAAACGACTCACCGAGATGATAAAATATCTACCGATATGATAAAGCAATCCACCGATGTGACAAAACTGTGCGTTGATCATGAATCAAAACACCGATATTAGATATAAGACACCGATTGATTTTTTCTCATCATTTCGGTGTAAATTATCACATCGGTGGTAATAAAGACCACCGATTACAGCGATATGAGAACAGCGACGTGAGAAATAACACAATTTTTAGAAAATTAGAAAAAATGCATAATATATAGGATAAATTCAATAACAGTCAATGAAGCTAATTCACTTACTACCTCTGTTAGAACCAAACAACAATAATGAAACTACTCATTACACTAGAAAAATGCAACCACCGATAATATAAAATAATTGTCCGGGAGCAACTGAAATGGCGTACTTACGTTATTGGCGGGAATATGCAGCGATTTGACACACGTCCATCTTGACTGCGCACTAGCACACACTAACGAGAGAAATAAAATTGGGGTAGGGACGCTGTCGGACTCGTCGATGTAAAGTTAGGTTTAAATTACTTTTGTCCAGCGATATGAGAACATTTCGCAGGACAAGTACGTTTGTGCCTCTCAGTAATAATAATCGTTAATTATGTAATAAAATATGTTATATATGAATAATATAACTAATATTCTATGAAATAGAATAAGTTATATCCTTAACTTACTTATTTTTATTAGTGTATTAAGCTTTTTGTTTGTAAAAAAAGTAGAGGGACAGCACCGATTTGAAAAAAATAGAGGTTTATGTATATATTTTCTACCTTTGTAATAGTCCTAGGTAAATTATATTTTTGCCACAACGCAATAACTATCTATTGAATACTAAAAAAAATAATTCAGAACAATATTCCTTTTTTCAAATACTAATTTCACCAAAGACAAAAAAATAAGTCATTTGGGAAATTCACCCTTCTGGAAATGAAGTTTATGCTCAAAGATGATTCTGACTTACAAAATTATGCGTTTTGAATGTATGGTAAATGAGTGTATGCCAAATGATTTTCTGCGAAATGAAGTTTCTGCCATCCACTGTTATGCAAAACAAAATTCGGGTATAAAAAATTCTGCCAAAAAAGGTAGACCCAAGTTGAACCTGCGCAGTAGTCGTTTTTTAGACGTCCCATACAAATCAAGCAGAGAACCTGCGCAGAACGACGCCATTTTGTGTCAACTTATTTGCCTGGGAGTATATGGTCCAGCCAGAGCAATATAATTAACGCAATGATGGGGACAATAAATTGCAGTTTCGGCTTCGTTGAGTGTAGTTTATACCCGCTTTGGGGGGTGGGGGTTCATCAGAGTTATGTAAATATACGTGGTAACCATATTATCGTCGGCGTCCTTTCCACTTCGTAGCGAACATGATCAAATGAAATATTAAACTTCTCGAACTTGTTTTTTGGTAGACAAAAGCAATGATATTATATAAATAAATAAAAATCATTGGACAAAAGCCAGTTTATTATTACCTGTATTCATAATTAACTTCGAATACAGGATGTCTAAAGAAAAATAAAGAAAGGCCGTTAATACGAATGTGTTATGTACCTAGGTAGGTACCCCAAAACATTGAATTGAACGATTTAAACCCAAAAATGATTAGGACAGCAGATCGTTTTTTCGCGATTACCTACTTACTACTTAATTTATCTATAATATGTATGTATTTAGAAATATATAAGTATGTTTATCAGTTGTCTAGTACCCATAACACAAGCTCTGCTTAACTTGGGACTAGATGGCGTTGTGTGATAGTTGTGGAATATTATTATTATTATTATTATGGTGTTGGTACCATACGTTTCTATTTACAGAATGTATTACAAGAATGCCGTTTTCATCAAATAGTCACTCAAGAGACCTTTACGAACGGAGACGGTTGTATTGGTGATTTTAATCATTATTAGGTATTCAGCTGAATTCTGCTCAATAAATAGACACTTGTCATTGCCGCGGATCCACTTTTACTTATAGTCTAAGATCCCGTTAGGAACGACCTTCACCGAGATGCTTATTTAATTAAACGTATTTTAAATTAAATTTAGCATGTCAATAAATATACTTAATGCATAAGGGTTGCCTAGCAAATTTCAGTCCAGAGTATGTTTAATTAACAATTAAAAAAAAATATTTTTTTAAACATTTCACCGGTATGATTATTAGATAAATTCTATAACAATCGAAAGTATGAAATGCCATAGAATATGCAAACGTTAGGTTGCCTATTCTTTTCCGGTCACAACTATCGGGTTGCCAGGTATAAACAGGTAAATCTATACTAGCATTTTGCAACGGTCTGTTTATTGAATTAAAATTAAATGAAATTAAAGATTATTTTATTCTGAACACGGTGGTATAGGGTTGCCTGCGAAAAATCAGTCCAGAATTGCGGTTGTCGAATTTTAACCCTATACTTGGCAGAGATTTTTTTTTAAATATTGAAATTTTTTACATAGAATGCATTCTTAGGTATTCATAGAGGCGAGAAAAAAAAAACTATTTATATTATTTTATGATTTATTGAATGTATCACATGTGATACATTGCCAGACTCTTAGCAATCTACCTTATAAATATCTCTTAGCAATATAACTATGTATCATATTTGCTACACTGCCAGGTTTCCAAGTTTTCATGCTTGGTTCAGCCGTCCTAACTGAATTTAGCCATCTCCTTTCGGAGCATCAAGTTTCTGCCAGATAGATGGTACTCCGGCTCTAAAATTTTATGTACTGGTGTACCGATATCTAGGCTTTATTTGTTGCGAATGTCGCACTACAAATTCTCTATGCCTTTCAAGGCTGCCGAGTCCCCAATATGCATCAAATAAATGTTGTCTTAACACTTCGTCAATTTTCTCTGTACATTTTAGTCGACATTTTTCTCCACAGGGTGGTCCAACTCTTCTTTCCTTCTCATGTTTTTTTAGACTTAGACAGAGATTGGTACGCTTTGCCTGAATTTCTTAACTGTTTTACGACTTTCGACTTCCACTGTGCTGGTTTGCGTACCCTCTTTTTGACTCTTTTCGATCCCGGGATTTTGAGTAGTAGTTTCGGAAGTTATACAGCATTTTGAGGGTCTACTTGCTCACAATCATCTTCTGTATCCGACGAACTACTAGATTTAGAAGAACTCGAGCTGCTACTGCTGCTATTACTGCTGGTGCAAGACGAAGTCGACGATGATGATAGGGGTTTGATTTTAGGTGGAATCTGTCTTTTAAGAGCCAATCGAAAATAAGGATCCTCATCGGAGTCGTCAATATCACTTTCATCGCTCCGGATTGGCGAAATGAAATAAACTGGTGCGCCGGAATTTTGTGCTTTAGACGTGCTGGGAACAGATGTATCAATCACTGATAAGACGGCAACAACGGCTTCACGACTGGCAACCTCCTTGCAACTACCTTTACCATGAGCCAGCAACTTGACACGTTATAACCAGGTGCTGTAACCATTGTTTGCACCTTCTCTCTCTGCGGCTACTCGTTCTAAAAGCCTTAGAGTGGTCGCGATAAAGAGAAAAGTAATACCAGCTAAAAGATTATAACTTAACTGGCGTTGCTGTAAGTTTTGTAGGTTCTGGAGAAGTGCTATAACTCGTTTGACCCTCGTTTAGAGCTGTTTTTCAGATGACTCTCTCATAAAACAACAAACAATTATTTATAGCACGCAAACGATTGGCAGCTCAATAAATACAAATAATATAATTTTAATAAAAAAATTTTAATCACATATTTTTTTTTTTTTTGTTAAAATTACGTTGGAAACCTGGCAATGTAGCAAATATGATACATAGATCTTATAAGGTAGATTGCTAAGAGTCTGGCAATGTATCACATGTGATACATTCAATAAATCATAAAATAATATAAATAGTTTTTTTTTTCTCGCCTCTATGAATACCTAAGAATGCATTCTATGTAAAAAAATTCAATATTTAAAAAAAAATCTGCCAAGTATAGGGTTAAAATTCGACAACCGCAATTCTGGACTGATTTTTCGCAGGCAACCCTATACCACCGTGTTCAGAATAAAATAATCTTTAATTTCATTTAATTTTCATTCAATAAACAGACCGTTGCAAAATGCTAGTATAGATTTACCTGTTTATACCTGGCAACCCGATAGTTGTGACCGGAAAAGAATAGGCAACCTAACGTTTGCATATTCTATGGGCTTCATACTTTCGATTGGTATAGAATTTATCTAATAATCATACCGGTGAAATGTTTAAAAAAATATATTTTTTAAATTATTAATTAAACATACTCTGGACCGAAATTTGCTAGGCAACCCTTATGCATTATATTTATTGACATGTTAAATTAAATATAAAATACGTTTCATTAAATAAGCATCTCGGTGAAGGTCGTTCTTAACGGGATCTTATACTATTAGCTTACGACTTGACATTGACTAGGAAATTGCAAACGACGTAAGAAAATTCGAATTGGAATGGGCTGCTAACCCATTAAATGACTATTTCATGTAAAAGACACTGACCGGCTAATTGCAAAAAACGTGAGAATATTTAAGTTTAGCGGTTTACCTGACACTAAGCACGTACACTATTCTCATACATGCTGTATTTATAAACATCACTGTTTAAAAAACTTAGTGTAACCGACTGTGAACAAAAACTGGCTTGATTAGTCTCGTCGGTCAAAGTTAAAGGTCGATGGACCTCGAGGTTTTATTTTGAGGATTGGATAAACACTTCGTTTTTATTAAGAACTATAAATATTAAGCAGGTGTCTCACCGTTGGCGATAAGCGTGAAGCGACTCGAGCGAGCAAGTAAAACCTGGCGAATTACGTCAACGAACTCCGCTTCATATAGCAGCGTACGCAAAAACCTCGAACGAAAAATGCGTTTCTTGTCATCATCATCATCATCAGCCTATAATATTCCCACACTTCCCACTGCAGGGACTCAGGGCCTGCAGTCTCTACACTAATAACAGCGCTACGAATGTCTCTACGTCGTATCGATGTCAAATTTATTTAATAGATTTTCAGCTTTATTTCAACAGTATAAGGTTGAAAATCGATTAAAGAAAGTTTTCGATTTTTCGACTCAACGACATTCGTAGCGCTGTTATTAGTGTAGAGACTGCAGGCCCAGGCCTCCTCTCTAGGAGAAGGAATGGGCTATAATCCACCAAGCGGTATCCCTCTCCTAGAGAGGAGGCCTGAGTCCCTGCAGTGGGAACATTAATAGCCTGATGATAATCATGTAACCCATCTTCTCTCTACATAATGCTCGAGTCTAAGTTCTCGTGTACATGTTCATACGAAGCCATCGCCTTCTGTGGAACAGTGCCTTTACCCGAAACTTTTATTTGCTTCTAACAAAGACTTTGATTGTAATTTAGGTACCTACTTACTTAGATATTTAATGTTTACCTATTCATTTAGCATACATAAGGCATATGAAGAACAACAATGAAGTCTGTTTTGAAGTAATTACCAACTATGAAGACCCCTGCTATGACTTAAAATTTACGCAGTCTAGGTCTAGGGTCTCAGCCTTTTGGTCATAAAACCATTTTATATGAGCCGTGTTTTCATGTAATTTCTGCTGTGGTGGAGATCATGATATAAAAGATAGGTAATTGTGTAGGTTTTAAACCGGTTTCCCATAGTAATTGAGTTATGTATTGCAAAATCGTATCGTCAAAGATAAACACAGATGTGACACTGCTTTAATAATACTAAAGCCAGTGGTGATGAAGTACGTTCATTAAGAGAGGCCATGGTAGAGCGAACGAATTCAGCCTTAAGACTTGTCTCCGAGTGGGGTGACGAGAATCTGGTAGATTTCAACGCCACCAAAACGCAAGTGTGTCTGTTCACCGCCAAAAGGAGTCCGTTTAATCTGGCCCCTACTTTCCGGAGTGCGTCTGTACAAGTTACTGACAGTCTCGAGCTTCTTGGCACGAAGTTGAGCGCGAATCTGAACTTCGGCGCCTACATCGAGTCGAAAGCTCAAACTGCGGCAAAAAAGCTGGGCATCCTAAACAAGGTTAAGCGGTACTTCAAGCCTGGACAGCTTTCAGTATTATATAAAGCTCAAGTCCGGTCTGGCATGGAGTTTTGCTGTCGCCTTTGGGATGGCTCAGCCAAATACCAGCTTGCCACACTTGACTCTGTAGAGCGCAGAGCCAGGAGGCTAATTGGTGACGATAAGCTGGTTATCAAGCTACTAGCCTGGCCCACCGTCGCAACGCAAAGTCGCATGTCTGTCAGTCTTCTACAGACTGTACTTCGGAGAGTGTGCGCAAGAGCTCCACGAGCTGATCCCACCATTCCCTTCTTCCATCGGGAGACTAGACGTACTGCAGGGTACCACCGATACCTAGTCGACATTCCACACATTCGAACGAAGCGCTTTGCTGGGTCCTTTATTATGCGCACAGCCAAGGAGTGGAATCCCCTGCCTGCGTCGGTTTTTCCGAGTTCATATATAACCCTAATGGGTAAGCTCGTTCCATCGTCGACATCATCTATGCCCTTAGGGCAAGATTGAAGTCAAGAGCAAGCCCATTTATAATAAAAATTGGTTGTCTGTAAAGTCGGTTTACTGACGATAGTTGAACGTGACAACGTCTTAAGAAAATACTGATTTACATAAAATTCTTCATTCAGAATATCATTTTAAATTTAAAAAAAAAATAAAAATACAACAAATTACTTGAATAAAATTTATTGTTTAAATTTCTACTCAATTGTTAAAATTAAAATTTTGATTTTATTATTTTAATAATATAATTAAATTTTTTCAAATAGTTACTCAATTATTTTAGCAAATTTATTTGTAATTTGTTATAAAAAAGTAATAATTTTAAATAATTCATTATAAGAATAAACAATGATTAAATTATTGTTTATAAATCTTACATTTAAAATTTAAAATTTGGAAACATTAAAATTTTCGTATATCTAGTTTTTAAAAAGCCCGCCTCAATGTGTTTGATATAGGAGAAAATGTTCCCTTTGACGGATGGCTGGTCCAACCTGTCATTTCAGACACGTTGTTGTGATATGTGGAAGATTTAATATTTATGTTTTAATTTTTTTAAATCATAGCTACGCTCATAACAACAGCCAACATAGCAACAGCCTATAATTTTGCGTTTTTTTATTTTATTACGAAATTAGTAAAACATTTAATTGTAGTAGAACTATTTTTAAATCTAATTAATTCGACAGTCGAACAAATGAGAAAAAAAAATGGTTGTCTGTAAAGTCGGTTTACTGACGATAGTTGAACGTGACAACGTCTTAAGGGTAAACAAGCCAACGGCACGAACTAGTTGGTGGGCGGGGCTAAAATGCATGCTATTTCACCCAACATCACGAGCGAAATGCATAGAGCGAAAGAGACACAACTAAAACGGGCGCGCGATTGTTTCTATAGCAGACCTTTGGTATATTTGGTTTCATGAAAAATCTATTGAATGAATCTGTTCAACATCAAATTATTTAAATTTTGACGTGACAACGTCTTATAATTCGATAGAGCCGGCTGCACGCACGAAAAAACATGACTCATGAGGCGTTACCTCTGAGGCGTTACCTCTGAGGCGTTACCTCTGAGGCGTTATCTCTGAGGCGTTACCTCTGAGGCGTTATCTCTGAGGCGTTACCTCTGAGGCGTTATCTCTGAGGCGTTACCTCTGAGGCGTTATCTCTGAGGCGTTACCTCTGCGTTACCTCTGAGGCGTTACCTCGCTCTGAGGCGTTCCATGTAAGGTTTGAAGTGCAAGCGAGAGCGCGGAACGAGCGACAAAGAAGCACAATCGGCCTTTGCGTTCGGCAGCGTTCGACATCCGTCTCTCTCCTACTTGAGTGAGCGATGCGTCTGCGTGGACAGCTGCTATACTATAGTACATTTACATGTTTTGATCGAGTATCAAGTGCAGTGAAAAGTGAATGTGGTGTCAATTGTTTATAGCAACGATAATTACAGCGATAAAGGTAATGATTCTGGCTCATTCCCATTAGTTCGATTCATTAGTTCGATCGTCGAACTAGTGAGAATTTTTTTTTTCTCATCTGTTCGACCGTCGAACTAGTGAGAACTTTTTGACGTGACAACGTCTTATAATTCGATAGAGCCGGCTGCACGCACGAAAAAACATGACTCATGAGGCGTTACCTCTGAGGCGTTACCTCTGAGGCGTTACCTCTGAGGCGTTATCTCTGAGGCGTTACCTCTGAGGCGTTATCTCTGAGGCGTTACCTCTGCGTTACCTCTGAGGCGTTACCTCGCTCTGAGGCGTTCCATGTAAGGTTTGAAGTGCAAGCGAGAGCGCGGAACGAGCGACAAAGAAGCACAATCGGCCTTTGCGTTCGGCAGCGTTCGACATCCGTCTCTCTCCTACTTGAGTGAGCGATGCGTCTGCGTGGACAGCTGCTATACTATAGTACATTTACATGTTTTGATCGAGTATCAAGTGCAGTGAAAAGTGAATGTGGTGTCAATTGTTTATAGCAACGATAATTACAGCGATAAAGGTAATGATTCTGGCTCATTCCCATTAGTTCGATTCATTAGTTCGATCGTCGAACTAGTGAGAATTTTTTTTTTCTCATCTGTTCGACCGTCGAACTAGTGAGAACTTTTTTTCTCATTTGTTCGACCGTCGAATTAATTAGATTTAAAAATAGTTCTACTACATTTAAATGTTTTACTAATCTAATAAAAAAAGAGAGAAGTCCTGACTGACTGACTGACTGACTCATCAACGCCCAGCCCAAACCCTTGGACCTAGAAAGCTGAAATTTTGCACAGAGGTTCCCCTTATAATGTAGACAAGGAATAAGGAAGGATTTTTCGAAATTCAACCCCTAAGGGAGTTAAATAGGGGAAGAAAGTTTGTATGGAAAATCGTCATTTTCACGCGGGCGAAGCCGCTGGCAAAAGCTAGTTTTGTAATAAAATAAAAGACGCAAAATTATAGGCTGTTGCTAGTCGTCCGCTAAGTGGATAAATCACCGTTTCGCGACAGTATCCTTTATGGGCGGCATGGGCACCGGGCCGTAGGCCGACGAAGGAGGCCGGCGGAGGCCCGGCACTTCGGGGACAGAAGATATTAGTGTTATTTAATATGCGAGCGAAGCGAGCGCGCGTCATGGAGTACATGCGTTGCATGTATGAGTGTTATCTATTACGAATTAAATCTAATTAATTCGACGGTCGAACAAATGAGAAAAAAAGTTCTCACTAGTTCGACGGTCGGACAGATGAGAAAAATAATTCACACTAGTTCGACGATCGAACTAATGAATCGAACTAATGGGAATGAACGATGATTCTTTCGATATTAATGATGTATTCAGTGATATATTGTCGAATATTCGTGCTTTCATCATTAAAATGAATAGCATCGGTCCGCTAGTGCAGCGATTGTAGGTTATGCTATAATTGACAAAATTAAAACAATAAGTTAACAAAACTATTTCATGATGAGTAAAAAATCGATGGCTTTACTATTCAATCGAAATAATTATCGAGCGTAGCTATGATTTAAAAAAATTAAAACATAAATATCTTCCACATATTATTATCACAACAACGTGTCTGAAATGACAGGTTGGACCAGCCATCCGTCAAAGGGAACATTTTCTCCTATATCAAACACATTGAGGCGGGATTTTTAAAAACTAGATTTACGAAAATTTTAATGTTTCCAAATTTTAAATGTAAGATTTATAAACAATAATTTAATCATTGTTTATTCTTATAATGAATTATTTAAAATTATTACTTTTTTATAACAAATTACAATTAAATTTGCTAAAATAATTAAGTAACTACTTAATTGAAAAAATTTAATTATATTATTAAAATAATAAAATCAAAATTTTAATTTTAACAATTGAGTAGAAATTTAAACAATAAATTTTATTCAAGTATTTTATTGTATTTTTATTTTTTAAATTTAAAATGATTTTCTGAATGAAGAATTTTATGTAAATCAATTTTATGTATTTTCTTAAGGTTGAACAAGCCAGTCATTCTTCCATACAAACTTACGAAAGTGATTACTCCTCTGTTTGACGGTGTAGGTTCAAAATTAAAAATTGTATCAACTGGTCTTATCATTATCTAGGTCTGTATGGAAGCAGAATTGGAAAAAAAATATTGATTTGGAAGTTATGAACGTCAAAACTTTCATATTTTAGCACTAATTTTAACTCATCTTTGGGCGTAAATAAGTAACGTATATAGTATGAAAAAGAAAAAAGTGAAACCATACGGACATAGATTAGTTATTAAAAAATTTAAATAATTTGATGTTGAACAGATTCATTCAATAGATTTTTCATGAAACCAAATATACCAAAGGTCTGCTATAGAAACAATCGCGCGCCCGTTTTAGTTGTGTCTCTTTCGCTCTATGCATTTCGCTCGTGATGTTGGGTGAAATAGCATGCATTTTAGCCCCGCCCACCAACTAGTTCGTGCCGTTGGCTTGTTTACCCTTAAGACGTTGTCACGTTCAACTATCGTCAGTAAACCGACTTTACAGACAACCATTTTTTTTAATAACTAATCTATGTCCGTATGGTTTCACTTTTTTCTTTTTCATACTATATACGTTACTTATTTACGCCCAAAGATGAGTTAAAATTAGTGCTAAAATATGAAAGTTTTGACGTTCATAACTTCCAAATCAATATTTTTTTTCCAATTCTGCTTCCATACAGACCTAGATAATGATAAGACCAGTTGATACAATTTTTAATTTTGAACCTACACCGTCAAACAGAGGAGTAATCACTTTCGTAAGTTTGTATGGAAGAATGACTGGCTTGTTCAACCTTAAGAAAATACATAAAATTGATTTACATAAAATTCTTCATTCAGAAAATCATTTTAAATTTAAAAAATAAAAATACAATAAAATACTTGAATAAAATTTATTGTTTAAATTTCTACTCAATTGTTAAAATTAAAATTTTGATTTTATTATTTTAATAATATAATTAAATTTTTTCAATTAAGTAGTTACTTAATTATTTTAGCAAATTTAATTGTAATTTGTTATAAAAAAGTAATAATTTTAAATAATTCATTATAAGAATAAACAATGATTAAATTATTGTTTATAAATCTTACATTTAAAATTTGGAAACATTAAAATTTTCGTAAATCTAGTTTTTAAAAATCCCGCCTCAATGTGTTTGATATAGGAGAAAATGTTCCCTTTGACGGATGGCTGGTCCAACCTGTCATTTCAGACACGTTGTTGTGATAATAATATGTGGAAGATATTTATGTTTTAATTTTTTTAAATCATAGCTACGCTCGATAATTATTTCGATTGAATAGTAAAGCCATCGATTTTTTACTCATCATGAAATAGTTTTGTTAACTTATTGTTTTAATTTTGTCAATTATAGCATAACCTACAATCGCTGCACTAGCGGACCGATGCTATTCATTTTAATGATGAAAGCACGAATATTCGACAATATATCACTGAATACATCATTAATATCGAAAGAATCATCGTTCATTCCCATTAGTTCGATTCATTAGTTCGATCGTCGAACTAGTGTGAATTATTTTTCTCATCTGTCCGACCGTCGAACTAGTGAGAACTTTTTTTCTCATTTGTTCGACCGTCGAATTAATTAGATTTAATTCGTAATAGATAACACTCATACATGCAACGCATGTACTCCATGACGCGCGCTCGCTTCGCTCGCATATTAAATAACACTAATATCTTCTGTCCCCGAAGTGCCGGGCCTCCGCCGGCCTCCTTCGTCGGCCTACGGCCCGGTGCCCATGCCGCCCATAAAGGATACTGTCGCGAAACGGTGATTTATCCACTTAGCGGACGACTAGCAACAGCCTATAATTTTGCGTCTTTTATTTTATTACAAAACTAGCTTTTGCCAGCGGCTTCGCCCGCGTGAAAATGACGATTTTCCATACAAACTTTCTTCCCCTATTTAACTCCCTTAGGGGTTGAATTTCGAAAAATCCTTCCTTATTCCTTGTCTACATTATAAGGGGAACCTCTGTGCAAAATTTCAGCTTTCTAGGTCCAAGGGTTTGGGCTGGGCGTTGATGAGTCAGTCAGTCAGTCAGTCAGGACTTCTCTCTTTTTTTATTAGATTAGTAAAACATTTAAATGTAGTAGAACTATTTTTAAATCTAATTAATTCGACGGTCGAACAAATGAGAAAAAAAGTTCTCACTAGTTCGACGGTCGAACAGATGAGAAAAAAAAAATTCTCACTAGTTCGACGATCGAACTAATGAATCGAACTAATGGGAATGAGCCAGAATCATTACCTTTATCGCTGTAATTATCGTTGCTATAAACAATTGACACCACATTCACTTTTCACTGCACTTGATACTCGATCAAAACATGTAAATGTACTATAGTATAGCAGCTGTCCACGCAGACGCATCGCTCACTCAAGTAGGAGAGAGACGGATGTCGAACGCTGCCGAACGCAAAGGCCGATTGTGCTTCTTTGTCGCTCGTTCCGCGCTCTCGCTTGCACTTCAAACCTTACATGGAACGCCTCAGAGCGAGGTAATGCCTCAGAGGTAACGCAGAGGTAACGCCTCAGAGATAACGCCTCAGAGGTAACGCCTCAGAGATAACGCCTCAGAGGTAACGCCTCAGAGGTAACGCCTCAGAGGTAACGCCTCATGAGTCATGTTTTTTCGTGCGTGCAGCCGGCTCTATCGAATTATAAGACGTTGTCACGTCAAAAAGTTCTCACTAGTTCGACGGTCGAACAGATGAGAAAAAAAAAATTCTCACTAGTTCGACGATCGAACTAATGAATCGAACTAATGGGAATGAGCCAGAATCATTACCTTTATCGCTGTAATTATCGTTGCTATAAACAATTGACACCACATTCACTTTTCACTGCACTTGATACTCGATCAAAACATGTAAATGTACTATAGTATAGCAGCTGTCCACGCAGACGCATCGCTCACTCAAGTAGGAGAGAGACGGATGTCGAACGCTGCCGAACGCAAAGGCCGATTGTGCTTCTTTGTCGCTCGTTCCGCGCTCTCGCTTGCACTTCAAACCTTACATGGAACGCCTCAGAGCGAGGTAACGCCTCAGAGGTAACGCAGAGGTAACGCCTCAGAGATAACGCCTCAGAGGTAACGCCTCAGAGATAACGCCTCAGAGGTAACGCCTCAGAGATAACGCCTCAGAGGTAACGCCTCAGAGATAACGCCTCAGAGGTAACGCCTCAGAGGTAACGCCTCAGAGGTAACGCCTCATGAGTCATGTTTTTTCGTGCGTGCAGCCGGCTCTATCGAATTATAAGACGTTGTCACGTCAAAAATTCTCACTAGTTCGACGATCGAACTAATGAATCGAACTAATGGGAATGAGCCAGAATCATACATATCGCTGTAATTATCGTTGCTATAAACCATTGACACCACATTCACTTTTCACTGCACTTGATACTCGATCAAAACATGTAAATGTACTATAGTATATCAGCTGTCCACGCAGACGCATCGCTCACTCAAGTAGGAGAGAGACGGATGTCGAACGCTGTCGAACGCAAAGGCCGATTGTGCTTCTTTGTCGCTCGTTCCGCGCTCTCGCTTGCACAACAAGCCTTACATGGAACGCCTCAGAGCGAGGTAACGCCTCAGAGCGAGGTAACGCCTCAGAGGTAACGCAGAGGTAACGCCTCAGAGATAACGCCTCAGAGGTAACGCCTCAGAGGTAACGCCTCATGAGTCATGTTTTTTCGTGCGTGCAGCCGGCTCTATCGAATTATAAGACGTTGTCACGTCAAAAAAAAAAAAAAGTACCTACTTAGTTAATTTATCATTTTCAAATTGAAAAACATTTACCTATTTAGTGAACACAGTAGGTATACATACAGAAGTTGTATTATTAAATTAGATCCGTGCTGTGTCGCCTGTGTCCCATCAAAAGGCATTCAAAATATCAAAAGTTTTTGACGTGACAACGTCTTATAATTCGATAGAGCCGGCTGCACGCACGAAAAAACATGACTCATGAGGCGTTACCTCTGAGGCGTTACCTCTGAGGCGTTATCTCTGAGGCGTTACCTCTGCGTTACCTCTGAGGCGTTACCTCGCTCTGAGGCGTTACCTCGCTCTGAGGCGTTCCATGTAAGGCTTGTTGTGCAAGCGAGAGCGCGGAACGAGCGACAAAGAAGCACAATCGGCCTTTGCGTTCGACAGCGTTCGACATCCGTCTCTCTCCTACTTGAGTGAGCGATGCGTCTGCGTGGACAGCTGATATACTATAGTACATTTACATGTTTTGATCGAGTATCAAGTGCAGTGAAAAGTGAATGTGGTGTCAATGGTTTATAGCAACGATAATTACAGCGATATGTATGATTCTGGCTCATTCCCATTAGTTCGATTCATTAGTTCGATCGTCGAACTAGTGAGAATTTTTGACGTGACAACGTCTTATAATTCGATAGAGCCGGCTGCACGCACGAAAAAACATGACTCATGAGGCGTTACCTCTGAGGCGTTACCTCTGAGGCGTTACCTCTGAGGCGTTATCTCTGAGGCGTTACCTCTGAGGCGTTATCTCTGAGGCGTTACCTCTGAGGCGTTATCTCTGAGGCGTTACCTCTGAGGCGTTATCTCTGAGGCGTTACCTCTGCGTTACCTCTGAGGCGTTACCTCGCTCTGAGGCGTTCCATGTAAGGTTTGAAGTGCAAGCGAGAGCGCGGAACGAGCGACAAAGAAGCACAATCGGCCTTTGCGTTCGGCAGCGTTCGACATCCGTCTCTCTCCTACTTGAGTGAGCGATGCGTCTGCGTGGACAGCTGCTATACTATAGTACATTTACATGTTTTGATCGAGTATCAAGTGCAGTGAAAAGTGAATGTGGTGTCAATTGTTTATAGCAACGATAATTACAGCGATAAAGGTAATGATTCTGGCTCATTCCCATTAGTTCGATTCATTAGTTCGATCGTCGAACTAGTGAGAATTTTTTTTTTCTCATCTGTTCGACCGTCGAACTAGTGAGAACTTTTTGACGTGACAACGTCTTATAATTCGATAGAGCCGGCTGCACGCACGAAAAAACATGACTCATGAGGCGTTACCTCTGAGGCGTTACCTCTGAGGCGTTACCTCTGAGGCGTTATCTCTGAGGCGTTACCTCTGAGGCGTTATCTCTGAGGCGTTACCTCTGCGTTACCTCTGAGGCGTTACCTCGCTCTGAGGCGTTCCATGTAAGGTTTGAAGTGCAAGCGAGAGCGCGGAACGAGCGACAAAGAAGCACAATCGGCCTTTGCGTTCGGCAGCGTTCGACATCCGTCTCTCTCCTACTTGAGTGAGCGATGCGTCTGCGTGGACAGCTGCTATACTATAGTACATTTACATGTTTTGATCGAGTATCAAGTGCAGTGAAAAGTGAATGTGGTGTCAATTGTTTATAGCAACGATAATTACAGCGATAAAGGTAATGATTCTGGCTCATTCCCATTAGTTCGATTCATTAGTTCGATCGTCGAACTAGTGAGAATTTTTTTTTTCTCATCTGTTCGACCGTCGAACTAGTGAGAACTTTTTTTCTCATTTGTTCGACCGTCGAATTAATTAGATTTAAAAATAGTTCTACTACATTTAAATGTTTTACTAATCTAATAAAAAAAGAGAGAAGTCCTGACTGACTGACTGACTGACTCATCAACGCCCAGCCCAAACCCTTGGACCTAGAAAGCTGAAATTTTGCACAGAGGTTCCCCTTATAATGTAGACAAGGAATAAGGAAGGATTTTTCGAAATTCAACCCCTAAGGGAGTTAAATAGGGGAAGAAAGTTTGTATGGAAAATCGTCATTTTCACGCGGGCGAAGCCGCTGGCAAAAGCTAGTTTTGTAATAAAATAAAAGACGCAAAATTATAGGCTGTTGCTAGTCGTCCGCTAAGTGGATAAATCACCGTTTCGCGACAGTATCCTTTATGGGCGGCATGGGCACCGGGCCGTAGGCCGACGAAGGAGGCCGGCGGAGGCCCGGCACTTCGGGGACAGAAGATATTAGTGTTATTTAATATGCGAGCGAAGCGAGCGCGCGTCATGGAGTACATGCGTTGCATGTATGAGTGTTATCTATTACGAATTAAATCTAATTAATTCGACGGTCGAACAAATGAGAAAAAAAGTTCTCACTAGTTCGACGGTCGGACAGATGAGAAAAATAATTCACACTAGTTCGACGATCGAACTAATGAATCGAACTAATGGGAATGAACGATGATTCTTTCGATATTAATGATGTATTCAGTGATATATTGTCGAATATTCGTGCTTTCATCATTAAAATGAATAGCATCGGTCCGCTAGTGCAGCGATTGTAGGTTATGCTATAATTGACAAAATTAAAACAATAAGTTAACAAAACTATTTCATGATGAGTAAAAAATCGATGGCTTTACTATTCAATCGAAATAATTATCGAGCGTAGCTATGATTTAAAAAAATTAAAACATAAATATCTTCCACATATTATTATCACAACAACGTGTCTGAAATGACAGGTTGGACCAGCCATCCGTCAAAGGGAACATTTTCTCCTATATCAAACACATTGAGGCGGGATTTTTAAAAACTAGATTTACGAAAATTTTAATGTTTCCAAATTTTAAATGTAAGATTTATAAACAATAATTTAATCATTGTTTATTCTTATAATGAATTATTTAAAATTATTACTTTTTTATAACAAATTACAATTAAATTTGCTAAAATAATTAAGTAACTACTTAATTGAAAAAATTTAATTATATTATTAAAATAATAAAATCAAAATTTTAATTTTAACAATTGAGTAGAAATTTAAACAATAAATTTTATTCAAGTAATTTATTGTATTTTTATTTTTTAAATTTAAAATGATTTTCTGAATGAAGAATTTTATGTAAATCAATTTTATGTATTTTCTTAAGGTTGAACAAGCCAGTCATTCTTCCATACAAACTTACGAAAGTGATTACTCCTCTGTTTGACGGTGTAGGTTCAAAATTAAAAATTGTATCAACTGGTCTTATCATTATCTAGGTCTGTATGGAAGCAGAATTGGAAAAAAAATATTGATTTGGAAGTTATGAACGTCAAAACTTTCATATTTTAGCACTAATTTTAACTCATCTTTGGGCGTAAATAAGTAACGTATATAGTATGAAAAAGAAAAAAGTGAAACCATACGGACATAGATTAGTTATTAAAAAATTTAAATAATTTGATGTTGAACAGATTCATTCAATAGATTTTTCATGAAACCAAATATACCAAAGGTCTGCTATAGAAACAATCGCGCGCCCGTTTGAGTTGTGTCTCTTTCGCTCTATGCATTTCGCTCGTGATGTTGGGTGAAATAGCATGCATTTTAGCCCCGCCCACCAACTAGTTCGTGCCGTTGGCTTGTTTACCCTTAAGACGTTGTCACGTTCAACTATCGTCAGTAAACCGACTTTACAGACAACCATTTTTATACATACTTAATTATCATAAATTCAAAAGTCCCAAATCACAATTATAGTAAACTAATCACAATAATATGATAAACAAATTCATAACAATAATCACAAATCACACAATCTAAAAACAAAAACGATAAAAAAGTAAGGAATTAAAAAGACAGACAATGACTAATTAAAATCGTACCAAAAAACCTCGTGCGTCAAAATCATGTTAATTATTTTCATAATTTAATACGTCATTATGCAACAGCGAACATAAATGCTATTGCTATGAAATTTTGTTTGATAATCTGTCCTCATCGGTCTTCAGTAGTGCGATTGCGGAGCATGAAGGTAAGCTTTTTTTGACGATAAGCTGGTTGCCGCGCTACATAGCGCTACGTTTGCCAGGCGACTGGGACCGTTACAAAACCAACCGCAGAACTTACAAAAAACTAATACGCCTCAGAAGTAAAAACGGCTGGAGGCGTTTTTGTACTAGCATTGAAAATAGCAACCAGGCAATGAGGGTCAAAACTTGTCTCGCCGCCGAGACTGATCCCTCAATAGGTTGCCTCAAAAAATCAGACAATACCTACACAACTAGCGATGCGGAGACTAGTGAATTGCTTCTCACTACCCACTTCCCAGGCTGCCAGATTGCGACCCAGCAGAGCTGGGAATCGTACAGTGAAAGGGCTACGTGCAGCCTGGACTGGGAGGTGGCTTCGGAAGTAATCAACAAAGAGAATATAATATGGGCAATCAACACCTTCCTACCTTTCAAGGCAGCAGGGTTAGACGGTATTTTCCCGGCTCTGCTCAGATGGAGTGGTGACTTGCTAGCCGGTTACCTTGTTAAGGTCTTCCGTGCCTGCCTGGCCCACCGCTACATCCCCCTGAAATGGCGCGAAGTAAAAATAATCTTTATTCCAAAACCAGGTAGGAGTGATTACACCCAACCCAAGTCCTTCAGACCCATCAGCCTCACTTCGTTTTTCTTGAAGACACTAGAGAGGCTGGGAGACAGATGGATTAGGAACAAAATATCGCTATGTAAACCCCTACACCCCAACCAACACGCCTACTGCGAAGGTAAGTCAACTGAATCCGCACTCCACAGCGTGGTCACACGCATCGGAAACGCGCTCAATATAAAAAATCCAACGCTGGGCGCTTTCATAGACATAGAGGGTGCTTTTGACAAAACGAACTTCGCCAGCATCAGCCAGGCACTAGTCGTGCACGGTGTGGCACCAACCCTTATACAATGGATTCACAACATGCTAAAATACCGCGCTATTCAATTCACTGTGAACACCACCACACGATGCATCGTTAGCAGAGGCTGCCCGCAGGGTGGGGTGCTGTCACCACTACTGTGGAACCTAGTCGTAAACGAGCTCATTACAGAGCTCAACGCTAGCGGTCTGTACTCGGTGGGTTACGCAGATGACATAGCCATTTTAATCACGGGGAAATTTGAGGGCGTCTTATGCGACCTCATGAGGAAAGCCTTCAAAATAATCGAGAATTGGTGTACCAAACACGAACTGTCGGTTAACCCCACTAAAACAGAATTAATAATGTTCACTAACAAAAGAGTCCTTGGACCACACAAACTTCCGAGTCTTTTTAACACCGAACTAACACTTAAAGAAGAAGTTAAGTACCTAGGAGTGATTCTTGATAGCAAATTGCTCTGGAACAGGCACCTTGACTACAAGCTAAACAAAAGCACAATCGCCCTTTACCAATGCAAAAGAATGCTAGGAAAAACTTGGGGGCTATCTCCAAAGATCACGCGATGGCTTTACACAGCGGTGATCAGACCAATGCTGACCTATGGCGCCCTGGTTTGGTGGACGAGAACTGAATTCTCGAACACAGTCTCCAGGCTCCAACGCTTCCAAAGGATGGCATGTTCCGCTATCACAGGCTGCATGAAGACAACCCCAACTGCAGCAATGGAGATAGCCCTTCAACTAACCCCACTTGAGCTGTACATACAGCAGGAGGCAGCTTTAGCAGCCATCAGGCTTATGCACTTGGGCATATGGGGCAAGAATCACACAAGTCCTCATGCAGGCATCCTGGACCGGGTGATTGAGTATCAACCTCTCATCGCTGCCCCGTGCGATAGGACACCTAACAAACCTATGTTCAACAAGAGCTATAGCATACAAACAACAGAGGAATTAAGAGATCAGTCAGGAGTCAATGAAGTACGCATCTACACAGATGGCTCCAAAACTCAAAACGGCTCAGGGGCTGGCGTACACTCCCTAGACCTCAACATTAACTTTCACCTACCATTAGGCGAACACAGCTCGATATTCCAATGCGAGTGTGTCGCCCTAACACAAGCTGCAACAGCCGTAAAGCGTCTGAGGATTCACAGCCACGCAATCAGATTTGTAACTGATAGCCTGTCGGTGCTTAAAGCCCTAGAAAACAAACTAACCAACAGTAAATTAATATTTGAATGTCACCTCGCCCTGGAGAGTATATCGCTGTCCAACAGTATCACCCTCCAGTGGATTAGGGGGCACAGTGGATCCCTGGGGAATGACGCCGCAGACGAACTTGCCAAGAGAGGGTCCGAGATGGCAGTGCTTGGCCCGTACCCACTCCTTCCCTTACCTTTCTCACAGTTCCGTACGTGGATTCGCCAGAGATCAACCGAAATCCATAATAGCAAATGGTCACGGTCTACAGATTGTAGACAGTCAAAAATGGCGATGCCAAGTCTACATCCGCGGCTAACAAAACGACTGCTCAGCCTAAGTAGGGATAACCTTAGAATAATAATAGGGACAATAACGGGCCATTGCCCCCTAAATAAACATCTTTTTACCATAGGCGCCACGGACAGCCCACTCTGCAGGGGCTGCTTTGTTGCTGAAGAATCAGCCGCCCACGTCATCCTGGAATGCGAGGTCGTGGCCACTCAACGCAGACAAATCCTCGGAACGGTGAGGTCGCTCCGCGAAGCCTGTGAAGCTCCCAGGAAACTTCTGTGCTTCTGGGCGGAGCTAGGCTGGCTATCCTAGCCAGGACACCTACGCACAACGGACCGATCAAGAGTCTAAATGCGGATAACGGAGTCCCTACTCTACTCTACTCTCTACTCTACATAGCGCTACTTCCCGTGAGTATTGAGGGTCAATCAGATCCTAGAAACATAGCTAATAGATTTAAGGATCACTTCTTTGTTAGGTCACCACTTGGTCCGTCTGTGTCGATGCTCAATACTGGGTCCCAGGGTGTGGGATTGAATCTAAAAATTTCAGCAAAAACTGTGGCTCAAGTAATTCAACAAATGAGGAGAGGAAAGTCTCCTGGCCATGATGGACTCAGTATTGAGCATCTGCAGCATGCCGGACCTCACATTGCACGAGTACTAGCTATGTTCTATTCGTTATGCATAAGTCACTCTTACTTGCCGGAACAATTAATGAAAACTATTGTAGTGCCCATAGTTAAAAATAGAACAGGAGATGTCTCCGACAAGAATAATTATAGGCCTATATCTTTAGCGACTGTGGTGGCTAAAGTGCTTGACAGTTTGTTGGATGCACAATTGGCTGAATCGATAGTTCTGCATGACAATCAATTTGGTTTTAGATCTCAACTATCGACAGAAAGTGCCATATTGTGCTTGAAGCATACTGTCAGGTACTATACCAACAGGGACACAACTGTGTATGCCTGTTTCCTCGATTTGAGCAAAGCTTTTGACTTAGTTTGTTATGATATTCTGTGGAAAAAGTTACAAGGAGTAGGACTCCCGCCTGAACTTGTGAATATTTTAAAGTACTGGTATAGCAATCAAAGTAACAATGTGCGGTGGACGGACACCCTTTCAGATCCATATCAATTGGAATGTGGCGTGAGGCAGGGCGGTTTGAGCTCGCCCCGTCTTTTTAATTTGTATATTAATGCCCTAATCGAGGAGCTCAGTAGCCAGAGGGTTGGTTGTCGCATAGATGATGTGTGTGTGAATAATCTTAGCTATGCGGACGACATGGTGCTGCTGAGCGCCTCTGTTTGTGGCATTAGAAAATTGTTACAAATTTGTGAAAATTATGCTGATGGTCATGGCTTAATGTATAATGTAAAGAAAAGCGAGTATGTTGTCTTTAAGGCTGGTACTAGGTGTCCCGCTAGCGTGCCCCCTATAAAGCTGTATGGAGATGAGTTGGCTAGGGTACCTCAGTTCAGATACCTGGGTCATCTAATTACCGAGGACCTTAAGGACGACATGGACATTGAACGTGAACGTAGGGCGCTGTCCGTGAGAGCGAACATGATTGCTCGCAGGTTTGCCCGATGTACAAACGAGGTAAAAATCACTCTGTTCAGAGCCTTCTGTACATCTTTTTACACCTGCAGCCTGTGGGCGGTCTATACTCAAAAAGCGTACAATGCCCTACGGGTACAATACAATAACGCGCTTAGAACGATGTTGCGGCTGCCCCGCCACTGTAGTGCATCTCGTATGTTTGCGGAGGCGCGCATCGATTGCTTCTACGCTACTCTGCGCAAGCGGTGCGCGTCAATGCTGAGCAGAGTGCGGGCTAGTCGCAACAGCGTTTTGAGTATGATAGCCGATAGACTTGACTGCCTGTACATGGGTCGATGTATTAATGTTCACATTAGTATTGATACATCGATTCATGGGTCAGGCAGGGGGCGAGTAGAATAAGCTTGCTTTACTAACAATAGTTATAAGTTATTGTACTACTAACAAATTGTATTGCACAGTTAATTTTATTTATTTTTTATTTGTATTTTGTGCCTACTAACATAGTTTATAAGTTCTTTGTTACTAACCATTATGGATCTTTGTTATCTGAAATAAATAAGTTATTATTATTATTATTATTATTATAGCCTGGCCCACCGCCGCAAAGTTGCATGTCTGTCGGTCTTCTACAGACTGTACTTCGGAGAGTGTGCGCAGGAGCTCCATGGGCTTATTCCACCATCTCCCTTCTTCCATCGGGAGACTAGACGTATACTGCAGGTTACCACCCATTATACCTAGTCGAGTCCTTTATTATGCGCACACAGCCCAGGAGTGGAAGTCCCCGCCTGCAGCGTCTGTTTTTTTCATCGTCGACCTCATCTCTGCCCTTAGGGCAAGATTGAAGTCAAGAGCAAGCCCATTTATAAAAATAGTAAAAAAAAAACTGTTCGATTCTCGAGTTTGGCAAAATGTTATTGAATTTTATATCAGGAATTTCTCACGGAACTTGGATAAGTGCCCGGTAGTTGGAAATAGGCTTGCCCCATTACATAGAACTTAGACATAACTGGCGAAATGTGGGTGTACCTGTAAATCTCTGCTTAAAAAATCAAAGATTATGCATTACTAGCTGATGCCTGGCTTCACCCGCGTGGATGTCAGTCAAATTATATACTAAAAACCTTCCTCGAGAACCACTCTATTCATTGGTGAAAACAGCATGTAAATCGGTGCAGTAGTTTTTGAGTTAATCGCTAACAGAGAGACACGGCGGAGGGTTTTGTTTTAAAATATTTTATGTTATTCTACCTACTGCCACCTCTACCACTCTAGATACAAGTCTAGAATTGATACAAATACATAAGTTGAGCTTACGATCGTTCAGTGTAGCGCCGACTACCAAGTGACCATGATTCTACTCAAGTTAAGTTTCGTAGTGTTGTTGACTGTTTGCACTGTAAGTTTCTTAAATTAAGTATTTATTTACTAATAACTGATGCCCGCGGCTTCGGCTGCGTGGATGTCGGTTATTGCAACCCCCTCTACAACCCTTTTTGCGCATTACAAAGTAGCCTATGTCGTTTCTCAGGCTCTAGCTAGACTATCTGTGTACCAAATTTCATTTAAATCGGTTCAGTAGTTAAGTAAGGATGTACCTACGATTGTACAGCATCAAAATGGCACACCTCTGCTTAATCCTTCGGGGATTACAGGCGTGATGTTATCGGTTTGTGTGTTCTTCAGAAACATCTAGTAGTGCGTAGAGTCTGTCAAGCGAGTCTAGTCCCATGAAAAAGGCGGCAAATTCAAAAATCTTTCAGGTGTCAACACTGATATAGCACGCTGAAAACTTATTGATAGAGTCTGTCAAGCGAGTCGAGTCCACAACCCTTTTACTTTAAAATTCAAGTATCAATAAGTTTTCAGCGTGCTATATCAGTGTTGACACCTGAAAGATTTTTGAATTTGCCGCCTTTTTCATGGGACTAGACTCGCTTGACAGACTCTATTACTCGCGGTTTTGCGAGTTTCTGCCTAACCCCATCGGATAAAAGCGTGAGTTTATGTAAGATGTTTATAATTAATGATTAAACGAACTTACCTGTACGTGAAGTTCTATCATAATTATACGAAATGTTTCGCCCGAAGAGATTAGCGGTGTTATAATTATTCGTACTTCTATTTACTTGTAGTATCGTGTATTGACTTCCACTCCATCACTAAAGTTTAGAAAAGATGTCGCCACAAGCGACAACAAATTCAATTTAATTTTTATTTTTGACGTTTCCGGTCATCTGTCAGTGTCACCCGCACCTGCGAGGTCTCAGCAGTTTCGTTTTCATTACGTTGAGAGATTTATATTTCCGTAACGACATGGGCAACTTAGGGAGGGCGGGCATCTCCCGCTAATCTCTTCGGGCGAAACATTTCGTATAATTATGATAGAACTTCACGTACAGGTAAGTTCGTTTAATCATTAATTATACTCCATGTTTCGCCCTCGAGATTAGCGGTGTTATAATTATTCGTACTTCTATTTACTTGTAGATATTGAGAGCAAGTGGAGGAAATATCCATAATTCTAAAAATAATAATTTAAGTAATTCAATATTATTCTTATTAATAACCATAATTAAACCTATTCAATATTAGGTAACAACAGAAATTATACAACTTGTTGGATCTAAGGTACCTACCTACATTCTTCATTCTACAGGTAGGTACCTACTTATAATCAGATGATATCTAAGTAACTTGGTATATTTCTAACTGGATATACGTAAACAAACATAAACCATGCATATACCTATATCTATCGTAATCAACGAGAGAAGATCGTTAAAATTTTGCAAAGGTGGAGGAATTGCCACTCCACCCAGCTGTCTGCCTTATTAAAATATAATATGGTCTATGGTACCTACCTATTATATTATAAGCTAACTCCTAGATCATGAGTTTTGGATGTCGCAGCATGACGAGTGCTATGCGAGGAAAAAACAGAGACGTCAATTCCTCTCTTTTTTAGCATAGCCTTAACCCATCTACTGAGCGTCTGCGAAGAAACAGATTTGTAAGGCTTGCGAGCACTAACAAACAGGTTATTAGATTCTCTTAAATCTTTCGTCTTATCTAAATATGAAATAAGTGTCTTTGCAGGACAAACCCCAAAAGTCGGTCTTCAAAGAAAGGCAGATGTAAAGTCGGTTGTTTAGTACCAACTTTAGATGTTTTTATCAATTTAATAAATATAATTATTATTTGGTTATCTTGAACCACTATTTGGTCAGTCTTAATTTTAGATAGTGTCTGTATTTTATGACGAGCAATATGACACATTTTCTTGATAATCTTTCAAGGGTAAGAGTTTCATTGCGATACAATGAGTCTAAAAGGTTCAGGACTAAACTGACGTCCCAATTATTTAACGTCTTAGAAAGTCATATTGTCTAAGAGTGTTGTCCGAAAAAGAGGCCATCATGATGTCTACTGCCGGAGGCGGGACTAGACGCTAAAGCATTGCCTTCCTAACAAAATCCCGGCCACCAGGGTAGTGCTGGCTTGAATGTTGCGGTTGCTGGAACCAGGAATAAAAACATCCTCAGAATTAAGTTCCACATTGCAAGGTCAGATGAGAGCAGTCTCATTAAAAGTAGGTACCATGGCTGAGAGAGCCAGCGAGGAATAACCATAATACCTCGAGCTTTGTCGGAAATCATTTTACGCAAAGATTTTAGTATTACTACCACAGGTGGAAAAGCATAAAACAAGTGTTTGGACCAATCCAAAGTAAAAGCATCACTAGCCTAAGTTTCTGGGTCCCTATGCCGAGATACGAATATCTCGCAATCTTTATTAATACGGTTGGCAAATAATTCTATCTCTGGGGTTATGTTTAAATGTTTTTAAAATTAATTCGAAGCCACTGTTAGGAAGTTCCCATTCCACATCAAGATGGGTTCGTCTAGAATCTCAATCTGCAGTGAAATTATCCTGCGATCTTACGTATGAAGCTACCACTAGTATCTTTCGTGATTCACACCACTGCCATAGGTCTCTCGTGACCCTGGTCAAATGAGGTTATTGAATACCTCCCATACGATTAATGTAACAAACCGCAGTACAGTAGTGTTATCAATACGTAAAAGTATAAATTTAACAGTTAAAATAATCTTTTGAAAAATATTTAAGAGCGAAAAAGGCCGCAATAAGTTCTATTATTGATTTATATGCAATATTTTTTCCTTGAGGGACCACTGACCACTAGCAGTTGGTTCATAACAAGCAGCTCCCCAGCCAATCGTTGAAGCGTCAGAATATATTTCTTAAATAAAGGTATCATTTCGAATTCTATGAACAGAATGATCAATGATATATAATTATAACCTAACCTAACCTGACTCGCCAATTTATCGTAACTTGTCTTAGTTGAAGAAGAAAACAAGAACCTACAACGTTCTAGTTACTTTGTGTATAGTATAACAGCCCATATTCTATTGCGGGACATGCGAATACCAGTAAACCTAGCAATTTTCTTAGTATGCAATGTCTAAGTTCTTTGATCTTTACTAGCTCGACTTTAAATACGAGGTCTTTTGTCTGCAGGTAGACATAATTGCCACTTGCGGGTATCAACAATAATATACCCTAAGTACTGGTAAAATTTCGACGGCATCAAAAATGCTCTTTTCATAATAATTGATCATGAATCCTAATGATTCTAGCAATGTTCGAGTAATCTCTACATTTTGTAGGCATTCCTGATATGTATAACCAGTTATTACAAACACCTAACCCTCATTTTGGGCTTAACCGCAGTCGGGTAAAAAAAATCATCTAGGTAAATTGATGATAAATAGCCACAAGCTCGTAATAATTTTACGACCAGTTATATAAGTTTCGTGAAAATGAACGGCCGAAAGGGACAACGTTGAACTCATAGGTACAGTTTACCATCAAAGAAAAATCTCAATTATTTCCTTGAATTAGGATCGACTTAAATTAATAACCCTCCTTTTGGGCTTCGCCGCAGTCGGGTAAAAAGTAGGCGTCTTTCAAATCTAAAGTCGATGTATAGCAATCTTTAGATATTAACTTAAGAGTATTTTGGATGTCTTCCAACTTAAAATGTTGTGTATTTATGAATTTATTTAATCCTGTTAAATTTAAAATAAATCTCGTCTTCCCATTTGGCATAGGTACAGTAAACACACGTGACACATACTGGTCAGGGCTAGATTGACATTCGGAAACTGCCCCAATGTACATTAAGCTATGAACACCTTCAGCTATGCCTTTTCTTTAAGAATCCGAAAAAACTGATTTAGGTAAGCAGGACTGATTAACCGGGCAATCAAGTCTGATTTGGTAGCCCTTTATCCATGATAAGATGGATTGATCTTAGTTATGCGGGACCATTGACTATAAGCTACTATTGAGCTACTTATACAACTATTTTAAGAACCTTGTAACCATATTTATTTGCAAATAAATCTTTGACTTTGACTTTGATAAAAAAGTGCAAATCTGCCTGCATGCCGTACCTTGTCTACTGGCGGCGGGTCTGTTTGGACCGCTGCGTGTAGCCCTGCGACGAGGTCGCGTGCTGCCGCGCCGTCTGCCGTGCAGGCGACTGGTAATGTTGCCGAGGGGCCATCGTCTGCCTCAGGACCGGTGTCCTCGCTTTCCAGATTTTTGCTTGAAGTGCCTTTATTCTGGATGAAATATATAGGTTTCTTAGCTGCTTCTGGCTTCAAGTCTGGACTTTGAAACCACTTTGGCTGTTGTAAGGGTTTCTGAAAAGTGATCTCCGAAAAGAAATAGGTAAATCTTTGTTAGAGCCAACTAATCTTTAAGCTCCTTCTTAACCTCATATAAAGGCAAGGCAGCCGTGACTTCTGTATTAAGCTGCGGCGCAGCGACATTTGTTCAGTTGCCAGGAACCAATTTTTTTTTTTTTTTTTTTTATAAGTTCTTTACGAACCTCCTTGTCTAGTCCGGATGTTATGAAGTGCGCAAATCTGGATGCCACTTGCTTGTTGATGTCCGGATTATCGCCTACGATCTCTAAAAATGTCGGTCGAGGTAGTAGATCGGTTGCCTCACCCGAAGTATTCGGGATGATTACCGTAGGGATGGTCTCCTGCTCTGGTGATGCAGGCGGTTCCGTGGCCACCACATTATTCACGACCGGGTTTGATGCATCTTCGTGAACTGCCATAATAAACCGTAACCTACATTGTTCCGCTTAAGATCAATGCTAGTTTGAGGGTAGCGCCGAGTAAAAGCACAAATTCCCATGAAATTTCAGCTCTTTGCAAAATTACGAGTAAAAAATGCAATGCATTAGCTTTTAGACAAAAAAGATTCGGATAGACCCTAGGTCATCCTCGTGCACAAAATGCAACCATGTGGGTAGGTAGGCGCAGTGTGTTAGACCCTAGGTCTAAGTTTCGGATCGACCCTAGGTCATCCTGGTGCAACGAATGCTGGCCATTTGAGGTAGACAGACCCTAGGTCGTACTAGCTCATATTAGACCCTAGGTCTAAGTTTCGGATCGACCCTAGGTCATCCTGGTGCAATGAATCATGCTGGCCATTTGAGGTAGACAGACCCTAGGTCGTACTAGCTCATATTAGACCCTAGGTCTAAGTTTCGGATCGACCCTAGGTCATCCTGGTGCAATGAATCATGCTGGCCATTTGAGGTAGACGGACCATTGAGGTAGATGGTCGTACTGGCGCATCGTATGAGACCCTAGGTCTAAGTTTCGGATCGACCCTGGGCCATCCTTTGTGATTTTCACTAACGTGTAAAAAAAAAAGAAGTTGAGGGTACTTACTTTTAAGATTTTCAGCAGTAATTGGTGAACAAGCTCTCAAAAGAGCCCGAAGATGAGCAAGACGACAATATGCTCGATCGACTCGATTGAGGAAAAAACACGTGTTTCGCACCGCGATCCATTACTTATTATTTTTATTTAATTTTTATTTTCGTATTTTACTAATCAGATAGTTACAATCGTTTTCATGGCGGCGCTTCGTCATGAATTTTTATTACTTATTTTTGTGCGAAGTAGTGAACTGAAGTGGATGAGCACTAAAACACGAATGAAAACGAAACTGCTGAGACCTCGCAGGTGCGGGTGACACTGACAGATGACCGGAAACGTCAAAAATAAAAATTAAATTGAATTTGTTGTCGCTTGTGGCGACATCTTTTCTAAACTTTAGTGATGGAGTGGAAGTCAATACACGATACTACAAGTAAATAGAAGTACGAATAATTATAACACCGCTAATCTCGAGGGCGAAACATGGAGTATAATTACGTTGTTTTTGCTAAATCAAGGATATGCAATTAAGTTGTTTATCTGTTTAATTGTAGCATGCAGTTCACCTTCGAGGAATCTTCTTTTTGTAATAAAACTTCATTCGCTGCTGGACATGCAATCGTGTATATAAATAACTTTACATGTACATCATTATGACGTAGTATTCCGGGGGCGTTCATTTATTACGACTGGTGATAAAGGGGAGGGGGGGCACCCAATCTCACGGTGAACAGAAAGGATAATCCCGAAAAATAAGTAGTACCAAAAAAAAATTGTATCAAAAATTCCACGGGATATCGGGGTGGGGGGTAGAGGGTCGGGTCCCGAGATTGATAATTAGCTTTTTGTCATCAGTAATTTCAGGGAGTGGATCTTGCTAGGAGAAATAGGGTTTCCTCTGACTTGGTAAAATATGTTACAGCCGTGAATCACAAAATTTTCTGGTTCTCGTAAATTCTCCTTGAACTAAATTATGTATTAAGGACTTTTTTGTGAATCCTGTCAATGTCGTTGAAATATACAACACTCATCGTAAAATCTAGCGTCTGTCAGTTCGACAGACACATACACAAAAACATGTAAAACAAGCAGGAAATGTATCTACAATAATGTATTAACAAGCAAGCTAAGCTAAAATGTAGCAAGTTCGAAAAAGCCTCAGGAAAAAGCATTGAAAATCAAAATGATAAACCAGCACACCTAATTATTCTACAGCCTGTTAGACAAGCTACGGCACAAAACCCTGACCCTTAGTCTTTCGCATCTATTATATCCTAGCCTAGTAACCATTCTAAAGCCGGTTCATCAGGTCATCCAACACTTCGCATGCCGAGGCTACGTAGTCACCACACCAGACATCTTTTGCTCCGTTCTTCGACTTCCTCTCCTTCTACTCCTATTTTATATGTCTCCGCTATTGTCGTTTGCATTATATTAGTTCTATTTTTCTTGGCACCGGTCGTCGGTCCTAAGAATAGCAGCCGTCATTTTTGACCTTAACCACACAGTTTGGTACTGCCACACTTCTTGGTTCTATGCGACCCTCACAACAGTAACTGTTCCCGCTTTTGACGATATCGTAAACTTATCGCGTTATTAGATAGTCCTGGTTTCTCTAGTCTTTGGCAACTATTCGGCCCAGATTTTGCTTCATCAGCCATATCCACAAGCAGATCAAATCATGCCTAGTCTACCAAATCGGACTGTCGAACAATTCGCTGAAGACTTCAAAAGGACAAACAAGATTCTTCGCCCGAACCCTGATGTAGAAGAAGATCTTATACAGAAGTGTGAAGTCACTCCTGAGCTGCAAGAGAGGATCCGGACTTACACACAGTTTAAGACGCAGTTAACGGGGGAACCGTAAAAACGACCTGTTTTTCGTCGCAGAGTTAGCCGTATTGCTACTTATTACAATTCCAAAAAAAATACAGTGTATAGTCAAATGTATAGGTAAAAGACTTATGCAAAAATATTTTCTAAAAGTAATCAAGAACCTCGAAAAAAAAAATCACAAAATCACAAAAAAATCACACGAAAAAACTTTTTCGTCTCGAAATGCTCAATATTTTGAGTGACAACTGTTATTTATTTTTTTACTATCAGAAAGGAAATTTAACCAACTAAAGACATATGTAAAAATATTTTAACATTACAGCGTATTTTTTTTTTTAATAAATTAAATCTGCGAACTATCGTTCATTTTGGCAGTCACGAGCATCAAACGCATCGCCATTTTCAACCTTATTTGTTTAGGCGATGAGTTAAACGCGCGCTCAAGGTCGCGGGCAGCTAATGTCGCCTTAAGAAGAAGAAGCCTAGACTTGAGTGTCGTTGTCAGGTTGTTCTTTTATCCCGTTAGGGCTGCGGGTTGTCCGAAAGAGATACCGCGGCCTCGACACAATTAAAGGGCTAAGAAGGAACATGGGTGGTTTTTAGTCAGTGGAAGTCTGACACTCCCCAGAACGGGAGGAGTCATTTGATGATTTCCCACCCCACAAAGATCAAAAATGTTGTTTTTTGATTGAGAAGAAGTGGATAATTAGCAACGGTGGCGGCCCCTTACGAAAAGTAAGTCATGGATTCGAACCCATGCAGGCGCATTACTTTGTGTAATTTATTCCATCACCACTGCTTTAAAAACGGTGAAGGAAAACATCGTGAGGAAACCTGCATGTCATAAGGGCCTACTACACGCAGGATACAAAAAATTCGAAGACTTGTGACATGTACCAGCCCGCACTGGGCCCGCGTTGTGGTGGGCCCATCCCTCTCCTAGAGAGGAGACCCGAGTCCCTGCAGTGGGAACATTATAGGCTGATGATGGTACTGATGAGATAGCTCTTTGTGTGGGTTCGGCACCAGTCTAACCAGATGGTATTTCACTTAGGGGGACTGTCTATCAGACCGCCACAACCCGGTAACTGGGTAACACGCCTAGGATCCGTGGAGACAACTCGCCGGGATCCGTATTACATCAAATCGGATCCCGGGATCGGTGGAGACAGACCCCTAAAAAGGCCCTTGAGTTAGACTGGTTGACAAAATTTTCTGACTACCTAGAACGACTGTCTAAGATCTACAAATTACAACCGCGGCCGGTTTATAAATACCGATGTTTTCAAGGCTCGAAGTGGTCGCATGTAATGGGACCTATCCAGGTCATCCACGAAAAGATCTTGACGAGCTTAGTTTAGCATTCGAGTGCCTCGAGCGGCGGTTTATGTTTGAGAGGCCCACCCAAAAAATAACCTGTAACAGGTTGATTGACCTTTTTATATGATTTAAAAAAACAAATGTGTAAAAGTTGAATATTTATAGGACACCTGTGTTTCTTTGCGCATCTGGGAAGGATTTTAGGATGGATTTTGGCGTCACTTTGAGACACAAAAATTACGGGACAAGTATAGGTAGTAAGTACCCATGGGCACACAAGCTGATCAGTAGGTAGGTACTAAGTTTTTCTGCCGCCAAGTAATAATGTTACTTACGTTCAGGTCTAATGTCTATGCGTGCCCAGACTCTTAGTAAAGTTACTGTATATAATTCAGCTTAGATACTGTTATATAACTGAATCCGGTTAGACTGAAGACGACCCCAACATAGTTGGGAAAAGGCTTGGTCAGTAATGACTTATTTAGGTACTTTGTGGGTCTGTCTGCGCATGACGACGGCAACCCACTAGAAATCTGTCCCCTTTTGTAGATCTAGTACCTACCACTTTGACTTTGTCAGCCATTTAAGTTATACATTGATTTGTCCACAGGAAGCAGTAACCAAACCTGGTGTAGCCCCCCTCATTACTCTGAACGATGGCAATACAATCCCTGGCTTTGGGTTCGGTACCTGGCTTGGATTCGACGAAGCGGTAAGTTTAGAATAGCGCCATCTATTGACAAGTAGCTGAACTGCTTAAGTTTGTAGGTTGGTTGTTAGTTGTGATGTTGGTCGCTTTTACAGAGAGCGCTTTTTATTTTTTTTGTAATGAGATTGACATGCTTTTATATCAGCTTTTCCTAAGTTATAAGCGGCCTTCAGTTAAGTAGACTTAGTTGATTAATCCAACCACGCTTCGTACGTAAAACTCAAGATTTTATAATAATATTTCAACACAAACTGCAGACCTACCACTTTTTCCGGTGGTTAATCACTTTTAATCATTTTGTCCTTAGCGTTAAGGGTAAAAAGTAGTCAACCACCAACTTTTTTTAAGTGTTTTATATAGGCAGACTTCATGCCACAAAGCAGCTTCTACCAGATAATCTTCAAAAACAGTATTTCTATAGAGGATTTTTTTTATAGGCTGCTCTCTCCCAATGCTTGGCAAGGGCCTCCCCCGATTTCTTCCAAGACCTCTTTTCCTGTCAAAACATTTTAGTATCATAAATTATAAAAGTTACCTACCACATAACAATATCCATCTTTATTTTATACCAGGGCGCGACCGTGGTGGCCAAAGATGACAGCGTCCAGAAGGCGGTGGAAATAGCCATCGATGCAGGATACAGGCACATCGACACGGCAGCCATATACACCACGGAGGAACAGGTACCTATCATAGTTTCCATGCGGATCAGACTTTAGAAAGATATTGTCACACAGGTATGTGGGCAAAAGCAGTACATATATTACAAAAAAAAAGTTAAAGTTGATTTTAAAGGCATCCGATACCTTTAAAAACCGGCGAAGTGCATGACCACGCACAATCTAGATTTCCGTAGTTGCCCATCAAAATATGTGGACTTACTCAACTGGGTTTTAAACCAACCTGCCTACCTACCTCCGAACTCGTCATAAGTAACCGAGGGGTGAAAAAATTTGGTGTTTCATTAACTCGATGTGCTATATTATTTAGGTGGCCTCCAACTGTTAGTACACTATTATCAGTTCACTGTATTCCTGTATTTATTTCCTTTGGGTTTATTAATCCAAATGTAGGTATTGACATACATAAGTTAGGAAACTTATAAACGGGAAGACAAATCATATTATTATCATTATTTGTTTACAGGTCGGCATTGCGGTTAAGAATAAGATAGCTGAAGGCGCTGTGTCTAGAGAAGATCTATTTATTACAACCAAGGTAATAAACTTGTCTATCAAACACAATACACACACGACGCGGTGAAGAGGCCGACATACTCTAGAACCAAAAATTTCAAGACATTCTTTTTCTTAGCGTGTCTTTGGGAAAAAGTTCAGATGTGTGTAGCCCAAAAGTGAGCCATGCGAACCCAGCTCACTGATGTAAATAGATAGATCATCAAGTGCGCAGGTGATAGGGCATGAGGTGCAAGATAGAAGGTGGCCCTTGTCTTTGGGGAGACGCCACATACGCATGTGAAGTCCAGCTAACTTGAGTTCGAAGTCGATTTAGAGATGTCGAAGTAGAGATGTCGAGGAATGGTGGATGGTTTTCTGATGGATCATTGAAGTTAAAACTGCTCCCGCCAGAGATTGCATCTTGTTGTTGAGGCGTTGAAATTAAAATTGGCTGAAGTCATTGTTAGTATGCGTATGACGCATGAGGCTAGCTAGTCCCATTTATTCTTACGAAGTCGAAACGATAGAAGCTGATAATGCATACGCAAAGGGCCAGCTTGTTCTCGTCTTAAATTGCCAATGCTATGTAGCCTAAAGACTATAAGCACAATCAGCCTATAATATTCACACTGCTGGGACACACCTATTGGCTGTATCCACTACGAGGGTCCAGCGTGGGTTGATAGATGTCACATGTCTTCGAAATTTTGGTTCTAGAACATGTCGATTTCCTAACTTTTTTTTTTTTCTTCACTGTTTTAGAGCAGTGGTGATGAAATAAATTACAGGCTAAAACATTGCTTAATGTTTTTACATTATTTCCAGCTATGGAACAGCCGTCATGCGAAGAAGGATGTGGTGCCGGCCCTCAAGGAGTCTCTCGCTCGACTGGACCTCGCATATTTGGACCTCTATCTGATTCACTTTCCAGTGCCAGTGTATGTAAGTATGGTTTTGACTGATTTGAAAAAGTCATAAATTCTTCGGGTATTATTTTTATGAGTAAAGTTATTTGTTAGAAATGTTGTAATTTTGCAAGAGCTTCATTATCATCATTCTCTTGGCCTTATTCTAATTTATTTGGGGTCGGCGCAGCATGTCTTCTTCAACCATACTTTTCTATTGTTTATTTTGCAAGAGCTTATCTAAGGTAAAAACTGAGGCCCGTCGGGGCCGCGGATTTTTGTACTAGGTGACGTGGCGCAAGGGCAAAGAAGGAACATGGGTTCGGTTTTTAGTCAGTAGAAGTCTGACACTCCCCTTCGCTCTGCCCAAGAGCGGGGGGGGGGGGGGGGGGGTCATTCGATGATTTTCCACCCACCAAAAAAAAAAAAGGTAAAAACTGAGGGGCTGATACGTGGACTTGATGCACCCTATCCTTGTTGGCCAATCAGAAACAAAAAAAGTTGTGTTGAAATGTTTAATTTGACCCTGTATGTTAGACAATTTTTTTCTTTAACTCCTACTCGCACGAAACACAACAAGATCTCAGCAGATGGTGTTCTGTCGTTTCTGACTACCACCAAAAAAAAAGACATCATCATTTCAGCCGAAAGTGTCGTAACATTGACTGGTCCCGTGCATCTCGCATCCAGCAGATCCCCGCAACCGTCACCAGTACATCGGTTCACCTAGTGGGAGGTCTTCCAACTAGGTGCAATGTCTTTTGATTCTCAAAAGAGGCGTGGATTTATATGTTTATGTAATTTTGCAGGATAACAACACCTTCTATGATGTAGACTACGTGGAGACTTGGCAGGGCATGATCGAGGCACAGGCCATCGGGCTGGTGAAGTCCATCGGAGTATCGAACTTCAACGTCACACAGTTGGATAGACTCATCACTATGAGCAGCGTTAAGCCTGCTGCTCTGCAGATTGAGGTACGGTCTTCTTTGTAGTCGTATTGTTCATTACTGAAGGTCGTGTCCCTGATGAAAGTCCTTCATAGATCTTACAATCTGTTTCCATTACTCTCGATGTTCGGCTTTCCTTAGAGCAGTTGTAACAGAGAGTCCAGTGAGTGCGGTAACATGGTCCAACTAACGGTCCAGATCTTAAAATTAAAGACACCCATCACTGCAATTTCTTTACGTATTGCAAAACAAATACACAAAAAAATAAAATGCTGCAAGTGAGCATAATAAAGGCTGTAAAAGTACCCTTAACGAAGCCACCTGTTCTCCCGGTCACTGCGATATTTTTTTTGTTCTAAACCATACCTGGGAACCCTCTAGTTACGGACATATTGGGGGTCAAAGTTCCAAATTTTTCACAGCTGTTTTTTTTATTACTAGTTTTTCAGGTTAAAACTTTACTTAAATTACCTCCATGACCCGTTTACTACCTATTCAAAGCATCCACTAGTACAATGTTTTAAGTTGTTTTGAACAAATATAAGAAATCCAAATCACATTAAATGCCTTAGTGCTAGCACCTATACCTAGCTCTAAGATAGTAGGTGCTACTCAGGCATAAGCTCTGAGTACCAATTTTATTACATTGGTATTTACTTATGAAGTGGTCGTTCTGCAACCATCATCATCAATGAGTCCGGAATCACCCAATTATTCACATTGAGTTTTACTGTAAATTGTGAGTTCCGAAAAAAAATATCAGCAATTATTTTTGCGCAGGGGTACCGTACTTAGTTTGAGGTATACTTAGTGCTCCCGTCGGGGCTGCGGGTTGTTCGCAAGAGATACCACGGCCTCGACATAAAGGGCTAAGACGTAACATGGGTGGTTTTTAGTCAGTAGAAGTCAGACATTCCATTCCGCAAAAAAAAGGTAAAAAGTAACACTATTATCTTACCTTTCATCATCAGGTGAACCTAAACCTGCAGCAAGCGGAACTGCTCAAGTTCTGCAAGACGCACAACATCGCCGTCGTCGCGTACACGCCATTCGGCTCCATCTTCCACAACAAGGCAGCCAAGGATGCCCCCCCTCCCCGGACGGACGACCAGGCGCTGCTGAGGATCGCTGATAAGTACCACAAAACTGTGGCGCAGGTTAACCTCAGATATCTGGTAAGTGAGCACTGATAGACTAGTGGACTGCCAAGTCAAAGGTCTTGAGTGCGAACCCAAGACACACACCTCTGATTTTGTGCGTATCGTATGCGATCGAAATATATTGGATATGCATTTTTTTGTTTAATCAAATTACTTAAGACGCAGTCAACGGGGGAACCGTAAAAACGACCTGTTTTTCGTCGCAGAGTTAGCCGTATTGCTACTTATTACAATTCCAAAAAAAATACAGTGTATAGTCAAATGTATAGGTAAAAGACTTATGCAAAAATATTTTCTAAAAGTAATCAAGAACCTCGAAAAAAAAAAATCACAAAATCACAAAAAAATCACACGAAAAAACTTTTTCGTCTCGAAATGCTCAATATTTTGAGTGACAACTGTTATTTATTTTTTTACTATCAGAAAGGAAATTTAACCAACTAAAGACATATGTAAAAATATTTTAACATTACAGCGTATTTTTTTTTTTAATAAATTAAATCTGCGAACTATCGTTCATTTTGGCAGTCACGAGCATCAAACGCGTCGCCATTTTCAACCTTATTTGTTTAGGCGATGAGTTAAGCGCGCGCTCAAGGTCGCGGGCAGGTGATGTCGCCTTAATATAAATTGACGAAGAATGCGTCAAAAATCATGAGTCTTGGCTTGTGACGTCATTATCCGGTAAAAAATGTACTGAAATTTGACGTCACACGTTGACACGAGTTTCCGAAGCACTGTATATCGCCTTCATTTCTTGTTTACGTAAAAAAAAATTACCCAATTAAAATAGTTTAAGCTTTTAGGTTGCAGTTTAAATATAAACAGAGTTAAATATGTAGTAAGACTATTGCACATTAGAGGGCGTTGATGAGACATTATTTTCCATGAAGAAAAACTTTTTTCTCTAGATTCTACCGATTTTAAAATATAAAATATATTGCTGTGCCTTGCACTATTTTATAGTGATTAAAATTTAGTTTTATTGCTACCATTTTGCATTCCGCGAACATGAAACTTTGCCACATTTAGTATATCCACTCGTCAAGAGATGGCGCTGATACAAACTTCTAATTTCAGATTGAACTTGGAGTGATTCCTATCCCGAAGTCCGTGACAAAGAAACGCATTGAAGACAACATTGAAGTCTTCGACTTCCAACTGTGCCAGGAGGAAAGAGATGTCATGAAGACTTACGACAGGAACTATAGAACCTTCGATGTGAGCTTTTGGAAAGACTCGCCGTATTATCCCTGGTAATACGGGTAATACGGTTATTTAAATAAAGTTATTTACAAAAAGTCTAGTATTTTTCTTTGGTCTAAGGTTCGTAAGGATGGCCCGACGTGGCTGCGGGTTGTTTGAAAGAGATACCGCGACCTCGACACAAAGGGTTAAGAAGGAACATGAGTGGTTTTTAGTCAGTATAAGTCTGACACTCCCTACCGCTCAATGATTTCCCACCCTCCAAAAAAAAAAGTTTCCTAAGGATTGACAATTAGGAAATCGCTTTTATCGTGAATGGTGTTTCTAAAACTACTTCAATGCTTTTCGTTACCTATCTAAAATGTAGAGCTCATGTCAACCCCGTCGGGGCTGCGGGTTGGTCACAAAGATACCGCAGCCTCGACATAAAGGGCTAAGAAGGAACATGGGTGGTTTTTGAGTCAGTAGAAGCCTGACACTCCCTTTCGCTCTGCCCAAGAGCAGGAGCGGTTATTTGATGATTTTCCACCCACGAAGAAAAAAAAAAGAGCTCATATCAATCCCGAAAACTTTTTCGACTTTTTCATTGTCATTATTGCTGCATATAGAATCGCAATGTTCTATGCACTTGATAATAGAGACATGACTTACCTTCAAAAAGATTTCGGCACTGTTACAAGCACCATGATCACGGGTTATTATCCGTAAACATGGTTTATATCCCGTTTACAATATTAATAAAATTTAATAACGCCCTCGTTCCTTAGACCTCACTTAAAATGAAACAACAAAAAACGTCTGGTAAGGAAGGAGTGCTTATAACTCGGTTAAAATAAAACAAAAAGTAACCAAGAAACTGTATAAAAGACATAACACAACACAAAAACAAAACAAAAACGAACTAAAAAACAAAAACATTACAAATTAAAATAACCGTTATAAAAAGTCGAGTAAATCTGTATCACTAGGATGGCCACGTGTGTAAAAGCACAAAGGCGACAATGGTAATAGTGGAAAGTTTTATAAGAATAGCTTTGTTGCACCAATTCCCGGTACAAACACATGCGTGGAACCGAGCGTACAACGAGATACCCCGGGACACAGGCAGCAGTGTCGCCATCGGACTAATTATGCAGCCGTTCTCGACATTCTGTGAAAAATAATGAAGATTTTAAAGTAATATTTACAGAGAGGTATGACATTTATTATAGCTACCCCATATTGTCCCACAGCTGGGCAAAGGCCTCTCTCCATTCCTTCGAACGGTCGTGCAACTTATTAAAATTCTCAAGGAAGACATCCAGTTCGTCCCGCCATCTCCTTCATGGTCTGCCGCGACCCCGTGTCACTGTTTCAGGGCACCAATCCTGAGCTTTACGGGCGCACAGCTCGTTCAGAACACATATGTGTCCTGCCCAGTCCCATTTAAGTATGACATAGCACAACATTTATTTATTTTCAGGCAACTTTGGCACATAGATAAATATTTTACAGACAGTAATGCGCCTGCCTGGGTTCATTCTTGTAAGATAATCTCCGATCAAAACGCAAGTGAAGGCAAAAAGCTATCATTATCATCATCATATCAGCCCGGAATCACCCACTGCTGCGTATAGGCGTCCCCTTTTTTCTGCCACACTTCCCGGTTCTGTGCGTACCTTATCCACGTGTTTCCGGCGACTTTGACGATATCGTCAACCCAACGAGCTTTAGAACGACCGGTTTCTTTGGCCTAACCTTGGCCACCACTCGGTCAAAGCCTTGCTCCATCGGCCATTTCCGCGTCTAACCAGATGTCCTGCCCACGTCCACTTGAGGCGCACCGCCCGGTCCCCGACATCATAGTCTTTCGTCCGATGGCGGAATTCGGTGTTACGCACTCGATTTAAGAGGGTTATGCCGAACATGGCTCGCCACATGGCCCTTAGTCCCTTTGTGACACTCGTACTCGATGGGCAGTCTCCTTTGTGAGCGTCCATGTCTCGGCACCGTAAGCAAAAAGCTAGTTCACAATAAATATTGAATACTTACAACCAATGCAAGTTCCAGTTTGGCCATCCGCTTACTAGCGAAGTGTTTCCCCAGCAAGGGCCGGTACCTGGCCCGGCAAGTCCTCTGAGTGTAGACCCCCGTGAGATCCGTCCACCTCACAGCGCAACCTCCGGTGAACCTCCCGTAGATCGCTCGCGCTTCCAGCGGGTTCTCTATGTAATTCTGCCTAAACAATAAAGTAGTTTATTGTAAAACCATACGTTTATGATGATAGCCTGCAGTGTTCCCATCACTCATCATCATCATCCGCCTTTAATGTTCCCACTGCAGGGATTCAGGCCTCCTGTCTTGGAGAGGGATGGGCCCATAATCCACCACGCGTGCCCAATGCGGGTTCGTTGATGTCATATAATGTCTTCGAATTTTTTGGAAGCTCCGGGCACTACCCACGCAAAACCCCAAGGTTCGTTCGAGGATTGCATATCCGCGTAAAATTAACCTTTCATAATAGTAACTGCGTCTGTGACCATTTAGGAAAATACATGACATAGATAATAGAAAAATAATATGAATTGCGTTAAAATTCGTAATAATTATGGTCACAGACCATCGTTCACTAAATACAACTTCTGTTCTTTATTAGTGATTTAGTGATCGATGTCACAGACGTAGTTAAGCTAATATAGGTATGTTCATTTTACGCATAACAACGCAATTTTTATTATGACCTGTTAAAGTGGCCATTTTAGACGCCCAGGTCTGACTTAAGTTCTAACGATATCAGCATTAGGCAATATTAGGTGAACTTTTTCGTCGTGAATCGCCTTGCCTTGTAAACTCGATGTAGTGTTATCACACTACATCGAGTTTACAAGGCAAGGCGATATACTTACACGTCCACATAGCGGCAGTACTTGCGGAAGCCCGCAATCTTGCCGCGGGACCTGGCGTCTATGGGCATGAGCGGCAGGAAGTCACCAGCAAACGCATCAGCGCAGTAAGCGTCCCGAGGAATGTCAGTATCCGTTAGGCCGCAGACGAAACACTGGATAGTTAGAAAATATTATTTGAAAAAAGTTTTTTTCAGTATTCTGTATAAAGGGTGTAAGTGTAAAAGTACCTTAACTTAGCCGAAAGGCCCTTGTCCTCCCCGTCACTGCGAGTTTTTTTGTAATAGACCTTATCTGGGAACCCCCTAATTATTGGGAATCAAAGTACAATTTTTTCACAGCTGTTATTGTAAAAATACTAGTTTTTCAGGTTATAACTTGACTTAAGTTACCTCCATGACCCATTTGCTATTCAAAGCATCCACTAGCATATGTTTAAAGAAGTTTTACCGTAAAAAGGTGATTTTTGACCCCAACAAAAAAAGTCGCCAGCAAAAGATTTTGCGCAGGGGTGCTCCGTGCTTAGTTTGATGAACGGAATGCTTGATTGACGGCTGTGTGATGGCTTAACATCCAGCCAGCTTTCTTGGCTTGGCATCCTGTTTATGAGGCAAAGCTGACTGACTGAGAATCAACGCACAGGCCAAACCCTAAGGGCTAGAAGCTTAAGTTTTCGCACACGTATTCCTCTTTGACGGAGGCATCCACTAAGGAAGAATTTTTCAATTTCAATTCCAGAATTGAAAATATCTTTCAAAAATCCGTAGCAACGCGACTCCGGACTTTCGTAATGTATGCCTTTTTCATGGTGGAAACCATCAAATGACTCCTCCCGCTCTGGACGGAGCGGAAGAGGCTGTCAGACTTATACTGACTGAAAACCACCCATGTTCCTTTGTGTCCGGGGCCACGGTATCTCTTTCGAGTCACCCGCAGCCCTGCCGTTGTAATGCATGCTGTGAAACGATGTGATCATACCTTGGTGACTATAGAAGCGTTTTCGAAGTCGTAAGTCGGCGTGGTGGCGGTGGTGGAGGTCCACGCGCCACCTGGACCCCATTTCCCTCCACCAGCCCATGGGCAGGTCGGAACGCCGTGACTGGGGATAGAAATAAAGAAATAGTGAAATATGGAGAGTATGCTCTGTTATAGCATGACCAATTTGAATTGATATTTTCCAAGAAACTAACAATAGACATTTCGTATAGCGAATGGATGTAGCTTGATTGGTAATAAACGTTAACTATAAATAGTTGAGAAGTCTTGTCTTCTTGACACTCAAAGTTTATTAATACATATAGTCATCCACATTCTTACACAGGCATGATATTAAGTGAACAACTTACTCAATGACCGATTTGTTGAACTGCTCCGTGAGGTTCCATTCGTAGTCGTATGTGAGGTTGGAGATGATTGCCATGATCGCATTGATGTCCAGCACCGGTCTCCGGGTCGTAGTGGTCGTCGGCTTCAGAGTTGTCGTCGGCTTCAGAGTGGTCGTCGGCTTCAGAGTGGTCGTCGGTTCCAGAGTAGTTGTCGGGTTCAGAGTAGTCACCGGCACCGGAGTAGTCGGGTTCAGAGTAGTCAGAAGAGGCGGCCCCGGCTGAGTATCCGGCTGAACAGGTTTCGGCGTCGTCGCCCCAGTAGTCGTCGGGTCCTGAGCAGTCGAATCGTTGGCAGAGGATTAGTGGCCGACGCCGGAGCAGCCGTCGTCGTCTGAGTTCGAGACTCATTGACGAATCACTACTTGGCTACTGTTAAAAATTCATGAAAATGTTATGTTATTTCAAAGAACTAACAGAAATAACACGTGTGGAAAAAGATATAAAATCGATAAAAAAATGGAGTAGTAGGGTAATTTCTATCCTTGTGCGAAACGGCCATAATTGTACTACGTAACTATGGCGGTATGAAATGTGACGTCACATTTCTGTCGCGCTGTCTTTGTCTAGCACGTCATTTATAATCAGTTATAGCTAAGCCATTTTTTGATCGATTTTATTCTTTTTTTACCCGACTACGGCGAAGCCAAAAGGAAGGGTAATGATTTTGGCAGTCTATGTATGTATGTACGTAGCATGAAGCAAATAACCAGTGGAGAGCGCGTGCGGGGGCTACCGCGGGCGCCAAACACACGCTATATCAAGCGTACGCGGCGAAATTTTGCTCAGTCGCAAAAATTGTAGGCTAACGCTCGAACGTCACGCGCTCCCGTTTTGAAAGCATTTATTACGAAAAATAATGCCTAGTTGTGCAATTAAATGGTGTGGAAAGTGTACTACCACTTCAAGTTACACAAAATATGGGATAACATTGCACAGTTATGTGGTTTTCTATTCAATTTGATCAAAACAATGAAAAAAGAATCATATAATTGCTGTCTCTTTCTGGTACACTGATTTGCACTAATGCAGTTTTCTCTTTCTTTCATGATAGTGATGTTCGAGTTCGCAGTATCGCGACGGTTTATGGTATCGATATAATTTAAAATATAAGTTCTTAAAATACCTTACATTTTTTAGTTTCATTATTGCTATATTTTCAAATATGCTTATTCCCTTGGCTTTACTCGCAAATGTGTATAATACTGGCATAAACTTGTACATAACAGTAAAAAAATTAAGTGTATGTTATCTCTGCCTGCCTTTTACACAAAATTTAGACGCGTTGCTTGGAATCTATTTGAATCATTGCAATCCTAGACAAATATGTTTTTTTAAATGTTTTTATATAGGCCAGTGTAGGTATGGAACAGACGTTATCAATTTTAGTTTTGGAGTAAAGGTGGCTGTTTATAATCTACCTTCAGATTTTTGATTTTCTCCGCCTCGGTGCGACAGGGGCGAAGGGGCGGAGGTAGAGGTCGAGCGCTGGGCTCGGCGTGAATGGTAGTTCGTATTGAGTCGCGCTGGGCGTCGAACGAATATTATAGTAGCCATAGAATTACGGGTGAAAGCGCACGCGCATTGATTAAATCGACTTGTGGAGTCATTTCGCGGCACCCAATTATACTAGTTAAGCAGTACGGTTAGCGACGCTGTGAATGTCGAACGGGTTATTGATAATATCATTGGTTTGCCTTGTCACGGGAGTGCTCTTGGGAAAGCACCGAGGCTTTTGTGGTTAGACTAATACGGAGTGAGTGTGGTGGCTCGCGTTAACGGCGTGGCTTGCAGCGACGTGGAAGAATCGTCCGGAACTACCAGCAAACCATCGCAAGGTCATATACACTCATTATACACATACACAGTTACACAACTTGCGAGGGGTCAAGGAAGTGAGACCGGCTCGACGAAATGAGGTAAGGGTAGCTTTAAGTTCAGAAATTGTAATATTGTTCGGAGGCGCGTATCGCGTATATTTGATCACGTTAGGACGGCGGCTGTTCTGAGACCTGTCTCCCATGGGCCCGAGATAAGGTTCGGCTGAGTCCTGGCGCGATCAAAATCTGGTAGCAGAGCAGTGGTTATACCCACTTGTAAAAATTAGTAGGTACTTGGTACCAATTTACTTGTAAAAATTGTGTTCGTGTTTACAAATTCGACTTGTAGGTGGTGGTACATTGACCTACATACCAGTGTACGCCTCAAGTTGAGTTTGGCGTTATTAATAATAAGTACATGGAATGTGAATATTCGTTGATAAAATAATTTGTTATTTACGTTCGGTTACGCACAAATATAACCTCATCACAAATCGTGTTATGATTGTCAACATTTGAGACATAGAGGAATAACCTCTAGAGCACGTAGAGGAATAAGTTCAAGAGTTGGCATAGCGTCGTAGATTTATTCACTCAACGAATATATTATTATTGTTAGTTCCGGATACAATAATTGTTATTTTTTTTGGTTATTGTTATTTATTATTGCATAATCGCGTATTGAAGTTGGTACTATGGCTCCGTCAGTAACGAAAACTATCGCAGCCAGAATCGAAGCTGAATTGAGATGGTTTTCATCGGTTGTTACGTTGGTAGGTCGCACCGATCGTGAAGATGCGTTATTGTCACGCGCTCGGCAAGTTGACGAACGATATGACGCCGTGTTAAAGTGTCACGCTGAGTATTTAGCATGTCTCGAATCGACGGATCTGTCGTCGGTGGACAAGGATGCTCAGGTGGTACGGGGCAATGTGGACCAGTGTGGGGAAATGTCCATGAGCATAATCCAGGCGGCGGCCGACATTGAGCGATCGCGCATGGGTGACGTCAGGGAATCATGTCGGCCAGCAGGCGTAGGAATTCAGGCGCCGTTGCCACCAGTACATGTACCCGAGTTTAGCGGCGAGTGTGCCGATTGGCCGCGATTCCGCGATATTTTTAATAGTGTCGTGCATTCGCGTACGGATCTCTCGCCCGCCTACAAGATGGCTCAATTAATGGGTAGGCTTAACGGTGAGCCGCACGACATCTTGACCCACCTGGAGATTACGGACGCCAGTTATGAGACGGCATGGGGCCTATTAATCGACCGATATGATAATCGGCGATTAATAGTTGATGGCCTCATCGATAAGATTTTTGAAATCCCGAAGGTGTCTAACGTGTACGAAATAAGGGCGAAAATCCTTAATCCGGTCACGGTTGCGGTGAACACGTTAGATCGACTTAAGTTGTCGTTAGGGGACAATAAATATATCATCGTCAATAGGGTTTTACGGAAGTTGCCGATCGACGTGGTGGCGCGCTTTGAGCAGTCACATGGTGGCGAATCGACGGACCACCTCCCAAGTTACGATGACTTGAGAGCGTTTTTAGAAGGCGAGTGCCGGCGGGCGGATTGCCAAGGGGCATCCACGTCGCACCCTCCTCCGTCAACCCGACGTACGAGCGGGCCCAAGCCGGTTGAGCCCCGTCGGGGGGGGAAGAAATACCACGCCCTCCAATCGGAAGTGTGCGCCTTCTGTCGGAAGGAAGGGCACGGTCTCGCCGCATGCGCGGACTTTAAGGCGCAGCGGGTGCATAGACGAAGAGGGGTGGTCAAGCAGCGCTATTTGTGCTTCCGCTGCTTGGGGACTCACTTTGTACGTGAGTGCCACAGGACCACTAACTGTGGAACCTGCGGAGGAGCCCATCACGAGTTGCTATGCCTGGCGGAGAGTAGGGAGGTGCACGGAGCCTCGCCGGGAGGTCACCCCCCCTCTCCTAAGCCAGATTCGGGTGGTCGGTCACCCCCCCCTAGGGGGGGTGGGTCGGCCAGGAATCAGCGGTCGCCGCCCCCTCGGGGGGGTGGGCCAAGGGCTGATCCAGAGCACAACCCGATACCGTCGTCTTCCCCGCGGGGGGGGGATAGGCACCGAGACTCGGGCAGGGGGCCGGAGGTAGTACAGACGGGTTACGCGGCGTACTCGAATGCGTTGGGGGGCATGTTGCCACCCCCGAGTAGTCGCTTCTCCCCGCCTCTCGCAGAACGCCCTCGGCTGACGGCGCGCCCGCCACCGTTCGGAAGGATGCCAGTAGGCTACTTCCGACCGGCACGGATGTCACCGATGGGTCGGGAGGGTTACTACCCGGGTTGGGACCCGTATACTGGGACAGTATTTACTCCCCCTCCGGCAGGGGAGGAGGGAGGTGCCTCCTATTAGCAACTAGCAGCCTGTTCGTCAGTGGTGCCCACCCCGACAGTAACGGTATTATTACCGACGGCTAGGATTACTGTCAGGGGTACTGACGGACAGCCGGTGCACGTGCGAGCACTGTTAGATTCAGGGGCACAAGGTTGTATTGTGTCCAGCTGTTTAGTGAAAAAGCTGGGCCTTACATTAGAGCCATCACGGGATGGCGCCGTAGGTATAGGTGGCAATCGGGTGCCTCACCTCAGGGGTCAGACGACATTCCTGTTCGAGATGGGTGACACGGCATCGGTCACGCGGGTGAATGCCACGGCGATCGTTTTGGACGAAGTGGTTGGGGTCCTCCCTCAGACTCGGTTACCGTCTGCGGTAAAAGGGTTGACCAATGGATTGGAGTTAGCCGATCCCCACTTCGCGATCCCCGGACGGGTGGACGTCTTGCTTGGGTCTGACGTCCTCGGGAAGCTGCTCCGAAGCGGCAAACGGGAGCTGCAACCAAACGGGGTTGTGGCCATGCGTACCGCAGGTGGTTACGCGTTATTGGGCCCAGTACGGGAACCACAGCACTCAACGGATTATAGCTCCATATATTATGGCAGCGTGTTATCCGACGTCCTGCAACGGTTCTGGGCAACGGAAGAGCCACCCACCGCTCTTAGAAATAACCCACGTGATGAGGAGTGCGAAACATTCTATCGATTTAACACGGTGCGCCTCCCATCGGGTAGATTTATGACAAGGTTGCCATTTCTGTCAACTCGACCTCCGCTGGGGAGCTCATGGAGTCTGGCAGAAAAGCGGTTAGTGGCAATGGAAAGGCGCATGAAGCGGGACTCCAACTTCCGACAGAAGTATGTGGAGTTCATGCGCGAATACCTGACGTTGGGTCACATGTCGGTGTCCAGGGTTGACTATCGTCATGAGGAGCATTATGTGTTGCCTCATCATGCTGTTTTGAAGACACCTGACTCAAAGATTAGGGTCGTGTTCGACGGGAGCGCGGAGACGTCTAGCGGGGTGTCCCTGAATCAATGTCTCCATGCTGGTCCTAAGCTGACCAGAGACATTGCAGACATTCTCACGGACTTCAGGAGACACCAGGTTGTCTTCGTTACGGACGTACGGATGATGTTTCGTCAAACTGAGATTCATCCAGACGACCGTCGGTTCCAGCTGATATTGTGGCGAGAGAGCCCAGAAGAACCGATGGTCACGTACGAGCTCAACACAAACACGTACGGATTAAAGCCCAGCCCATATGTAGCCATGCGTACGCTACGAGAACTGGCTGATCAAGAACGGCTCCGCTTTCCCCGCGCGGCTGCTGTCATTGATAGGGACGTCTATGTAGACGACATTTGTACGGGCTCAGACAGTATTGAGCAGGCGCTCATCTTAAGGGATGAATTGGTGGCGCTCATGGCCTCCGGTGGCTATGAACTCAGGAAATGGCTGTCGAACTGCCCAGAGGTACTGGCAGGACTGCCAACTGAGTATCAACAAGACCCGCATTTGTTTGAGGATTCGGAGAATCTTCATGCGTTGGCCATTTTAGGGGTCCAGTATCGACCGAGTCAGGATGCCTTCACATACAGTTGTGAGGCCGAGTTGCTGTCGAAGACCTGGACCAAGCGATCGGTCCTTTCGACTATCGCACGAACGTTCGACCCAACCGGTTGGATCGCGCCGGTCACGTTCATGGGAAAGTGCTTCATTCAGAAGCTTTGGTTGGCTCAACTAGGTTGGGATGATCAGCTCACGGAGGAGCTGGCTCGGGAGTGGTCGGCATTCGTCACCACCTTACCACAGATCTCAGAGATTGAGATCCCGCGTAAACTGCTCCCGCAGGCAGGAGTCAAGGTCACCCTGCACGGGTTTTGTGATGCGTCGGAGAAGGGGTACGCGGCCGCAGTCTACCTGAGAACAGGTGAGACCGCTGGTAGGGGAACGGTACGCTTGGTACTGGCCAAGAGCAAGGTTGCACCTGTTCGGACTCGTTGGACGATTCCGAAGATGGAACTGGCAGGTGCAGCCCTTCTGACGCGGCTCTTGAACCATGTGGTGCGGAATTTGCGTGGTACGGTGGCTCTGAACGAGACGGTCTATGCATGGACTGACAGCCGAATCGTGTTATGCTGGTTGCAGACTTCGGTCCACACGCTCGAGGTATTTGTGGCCAACCGAGTCTCACAAATAAATAGCTCAGAGACTCCTCTGGTCTGGAGACATGTTCCAGGTGAGATTAATCCGGCTGACTGCGCTTCACGCGGCTGTCCGGCGCCTGCTTTGGTTGAACATTCTCTTTGGTGGGGGCCACAATGGCTGGAACAGCCACATGCGGAGTGGCCATTTAATGAGTGCGGTCGACATTCATTACCCCCAGACCAAGGCTTGAGGCTGAATGTGACTACAGTGGAACCCGCCACCGTAGACCACACCCTCTTGGAACGATATAGTTCGTTAGGGAAGTTACTTAGAGTAACGGGATGGGTAATGAGATTTTGTCAAAATTGTCGTTGTCCTGTCGCGCAGCGAAACATGTCGCCTATAATGGGACCTGAAGAACAGCGAAAGGCTCTCTCACTCTGGGTGAGAGTCGTTCAGCGGAATGAGTTCCAGGACGAAATTAGGGTCTTGAAGACTGGCGCAGGTCGATTGAAAAAGGGTCTTGTCCGCCTCAACCCGTTCATTGATGAGCATGGAATGCTCCGGGTGGGAGGACGATTACGGAATGCCGACTTGCCCTATGCAGCGCGACATCCTCTAATTCTCCCCAAGAAGGGAGCTTTGGTGGAGTTGTTGGTTAGGGACCGTCACACCAAGAATTCACACGCAGGCTGTAACACCCTTCTGGGCATTTTGCAGCGTGAATTTTGGATTTTATCGGCCCGCAGAATCATACGGAGCGTTGTGTTTCGTTGCTTGCCTTGTTACCGACTCAAGGCAGCCACAATGCAGCCACAAATGGGAGATCTCCCGGCCGATCGAGTCACGGAGGCTCGGCCATTTGCTGGCGTAGGGACAGATTTCGCGGGGCCTTTCATGGTCAAGACATCGCACCTTCGCAACGCGAAGTCGGTTAAGGCATATCTGTGTGTCTTCGTGTGTCTGGCGACCAAGGCCGTTCATTTGGAATTGGTGGCCGATCTCTCTACGGAGGCCTTTCTGGCGGCGTTAGATCGATTTGTTTCTAGACGGGGAGTACCGTCACTGATTCGGTCGGACTGTGGTACCAACTTCAAGGGCGCCGACCGGTGCTTAAAGGAAATTGTATTGTTTTTAAGTCAGAATGAGCGAGAGATTGGCACGGGCCTCGCCAGTCGGGGCATTTCGTGGTATTTTAGTCCACCTGGATGCCCCCACTGGGGTGGAATTTTCGAGGCAGTAGTCAAGTCTTCCAAGACTCACTTGTATCGGGTCATCGGCTCAACGATTCTCACCTTTGAGGAGTTGTCAACGGTGTTTTGCAGAATTGAGGCGGTCTTAAACTCGCGACCTTTGTGCCCGTTGAGCGCCGACCCGAATGACCTTGAGGCCATGACCCCAGGTCATTTTTTGATTGGCCAACCACTTAACGCCTTGCCGGAATATCCGTATACTGATGTCAAGTTGTACCGGTTGTCACGGTATCAGATGTTACGGCAAATGAGCCAAAATTTTTGGAAGCGATGGTCGCTGGAGTATTTGCATATTCTACAGCAACGCGTTAAGTGGACGGACAGGACGACCCCACCCTGCGTTGGAGACCTCGTTCTGGTTAAGGATGCTAACCTATCACCGTTGTGTTGGCGACGGGGGCGCATTGTTAACCTGATTACGGGCAAGGATGGGTTTCCAAGGATCGCAGACGTCCAGGTGAGGGACTCGATCCTTAGACGGGCAGTTTCAACTTTATCTCGACTCCCGGGAGTTTGAGCGGACCGACAACGGGTCGGTCCGGGGGGGGTGATTGTTTATAATCTACCTTCAGATTTTTGATTTTCTCCGCCTCGGTGCGACAGGGGCGAAGGGGCGGAGGTAGAGGTCGAGCGCTGGGCTCGGCGTGAATGGTAGTTCGTATTGAGTCGCGCTGGGCGTCGAACGAATATTATAGTAGCCATAGAATTACGGGTGAAAGCGCACGCGCATTGATTAAATCGACTTGTGGAGTCATTTCGCGGCACCCAATTATACTAGTTAAGCAGTACGGTTAGCGACGCTGTGAATGTCGAACGGGTTATTGATAATATCATTGGTTTGCCTTGTCACGGGAGTGCTCTTGGGAAAGCACCGAGGCTTTTGTGGTTAGACTAATACGGAGTGAGTGTGGTGGCTCGCGTTAACGGCGTGGCTTGCAGCGACGTGGAAGAATCGTCCGGAACTACCAGCAAACCATCGCAAGGTCATATACACTCATTATACACATACACAGTTACACAACTTGCGAGGGGTCAAGGAAGTGAGACCGGCTCGACGAAATGAGGTAAGGGTAGCTTTAAGTTCAGAAATTGTAATATTGTTCGGAGGCGCGTATCGCGTCTATTTGATCCCGTTAGGACGGCAGCTGTTCTGAGACCTGTCTCCCATGGGCCCGAGATAAGGTTCGGCTGAGTCCTGGCGCGATCAGTGGCCAATACGCGCATCGGCATGTGAACACATTGCTGGCAGTGGCGTGCGTGCAGAAAAACGGAGGCAAAGGGCCTATGAAAAAACTGACACGATAGGGATAAAAAAAATTGGTTGGATTGTGTAGCCTATTATTGGATGAGAGACGCACGGGACCGGTCAATGTGGCGACGCCTGGGGGAGGCCTTTGTCCGGCAGTGGACGTCTTTTGGCTGAAATGATGATGATGATGATGATGTGTAGCATAACTATGGAACGAGGACTTAATTTTTTTATTACCAATTTTAGTGCAGTATCGGGTTAACCTGCGCCATATACACCATTTAGGGTCCGATAAGCATGGTCCTACGATGTACCGTTTCCGTTATGGGCGTTTTAAATTATTGTACCAAAATAAGTTAAATACAAATAATATCTTGAAAACGGATCGTCCTAGGCAAAAAATTACCGAAATTTTAACCCCCCTTTGCTACCCCCGTGATATCATGATCTTAACACACAAAATTAATTTGAACTAATTTGAGGTCCTTTTACTTTTTTTTTCACCAATTTGACGTAGAATCGACTAACCATTTAATTGATTTAGCTTCATGTGTAGCAAAAAAATATATTGATACTCGACTGACATATAATACGAAAAATAATACAAATCCAAAGGATTATAATTATAAGAAAAACATATTAAAAACTAATCCATTTTAAAAACCAGTAAATATATTATATTTTTTTAAATACAGTCTTGTAAGTTTAATAATTACCTGTTTTATTTCAAAATCGAACCCGTAATCTCTGTATTGCAAACAAATCGTTATAATACTAATAAGTCAAACAATTATCGATATCGATACTTTTTCAATTACTTTTATGGAATCCCTAGAGAATGAGTTGTCATTTGGTTGTCAGTTCGTCAACCAATCACAGAGTCCGAAACGTACCTCTCCCCCCGCAGTATATTAGTGACTTTGATTTAGAACAAAAACGTGCCCATACTTTCTCCACTGGTTATTTTGCTCCATGGTACGTAGGGATGTATGTATGTATGTATGTTCCACCGTAGCGCCTAAAATACTGAACGGATTTTAATAAATGAGGTGTCAATAGATTCGTAAGAATAGCCCGGGTGACATAGGCTATATAAATTTTATAAATTCTTTTTATGACGGAATTTAAATGTCAAAAACTTACCTCAAAAATATTAAATTGAGATAATCATAACATGTTTGGTATCAAATGAAAGGTCTTGGAGAGCAAAAACCAATATTTTATTCGTAGTCGGGTTTTAGATTTTTAAACTTGTTCACACTTCATGTTATTTCTGTTAGTTCTTTAAAATAACATAACATTTTCGTGAATTTTTCACAGTAGTCAAATAGCCAATTCTGTACACTCTCTAATAAGGATTGAAGATTTAGGTTTACATGTCACGTCTTTTGTTAAATATTGCGAATTCTTGAAAATAATAATAATAATAAAATACCTATTCTTCGTAAATGTAAAAATGACATGTAAAAGTAAATCTTTTTACAATGATTCAAAACTCTGTTTTAAACGTGATAAAAAATCTGCTCTCCTCTCCGAGCCTAAACGGACTCTAAAAATGAAAATGAATAAATATCATATAAAATAAGTATAGCATCCAGTTCTTGTAACGGTGAATGCGACAAGATAGCCCGCGAGATAAAATAGCTGGATTCGCCACCTCAACAAATCATCAGTAGTACTCAGTAAATACACAATTAGTTACTGTTCGAATCCTATTTTATTTAACACTAGCTGATACCCGCGGCTTCACCCGCGTGGATGTCGTTCAAATTATATACTAAAACCTTCCTCTTGAATCACTCTATCTATTAAAAAAAACCGCATCAAAATCCGTTGCGTAGTTTTAAAGATTTAAGCATACAGACAAACAAACAAATAAACAAACAAACAGACGCGACTTTGTTTTATACTATGTGTTATCGCTGTGGGCTTTTTTGGAAAAAGCTTTATACGCTAACATGGGGGGTGCGGGGAATTTATCACGAAATCTAGATTTATTTGCGGTAAAGCCCTGGAGAGGTGCTTTCGCGGCGGCGGAGTTAGACGAACCTTTTTATTTCAACATGGCGTCGGATACGTTCAATCTTCTTCCAGCCTTGTATTGCTGTTTCGCTCTGACCTATGGTAGACGCTGCAGGAATGAATAGGAAGGAAGGAAGTGATGGGAAACTACCGCCACATTCTAATAAAAGTTAAATACATTTACCCTTCTTTTGGGTTAGTCGGGTAAAAAAGATTTAAAGTATGTAGCTTTGGATGAAGCGATGTATATGGCGACAACATTCTCCCGACCTTAAAGGGTTGCCTTTAACGACGTATAGCCTAACATATACAAATATACTATTATATAACTAAGCGATAAGATCTGATCCAGACAGAGTCAGGTTTTGATAATTTATTCGCGGGATTGTCTGCTCTAAAGGAGTCAGAGAATTTAACTTAAATATACCTATTTGCAATAAACCTATCACTAAGCTAACCTAAAGTATGAGAGTTGCACTCTCACTGACTCGGTAAAAGGCACACACGGACCACTGGGCGGACCAGGCTACCTTTAGACGTTCTAACGGTAAGAGAGCGCGTTGTGCCATCCTTCGAGGTATGAACAGCCTCCACCACAGCTAGAGGCCAAGCAAATGGTGGAGCATTATCGACAATCAATATAACTACTGATCCCAGTGGGATCGGAGTAGATGGAGTATTCCACTTGGATCTAGATTGCAATTGATGCAAATATTCTACCCGCCATCGCTGCCAGAAAGACTGTACCATTTTTTGCAAGAGAGAATGTCTGTCCAGCAAACTAACGTTCTCTACTTGGGGAGCTGGCAGAGAGCAGAGGGGCGCAGTATTGAGAAAATGAGCGGGCGTGAGAGCCGATGGCTCTGAAGGGTCGCTACTCATAGCGGTCAGCGGACGCGAATTTACAAGTGCCTCGATTTGCGTTAGCACCGTCAACAGCTCTTCATACGATAATATTTGTTGCCCGATAATCCTGAACAGATGAGATTTTACCACCTTTACCATGCTCTCCCAGCAACCTCCCATATGAGGCGATTGGGGCGTTATGCGTTTCATCTCTATGCGACTTTCTGAAAGCTCATATTCAAGATGCGCGCGATGCTCATCGAGGAACTTGTAAAGATCACGAAGGTAAGAACTACATCCGACAAAATTAGTGCCATTGTCAGTGTAAATACACTGCACAGGGCCGCGACGCGCTAGGAATCGCTTCAGAGCAGCAAGGAAATTGGCGGTACTTAACTCCGAAGCGATTTCTATATGCAAACACCTAGTTGTCAGACACGTAAAAATACAAAGCCAAGCCTTGCAGCTTTTAATACCTCTTCGACGAACCGGTGTATACTGAAGAGGGCCAGCATAATCACATCCAGTATGCGTGAATGGCTTGTCGACTTGGGTGACGCGGAACTCGGGCAGATCTGACATGATTGGAAAAGATGGGCGTGGTTTCGCTCTGAAGCACGTATTGCACTTATGGATACGATGGCGAATGACACGTCGCGCTGCCAGTATCCAATACTGATTCCTAAGTATGGACATGAGCAATTCGGGGCCGGCGTGTAAATGCTTTCGATGGTAATAATCGATTAAGATATCAATCACGTGATCGTGCCTAGGTAATACATAGGGGTGTTTCTGTGCGTAATTGATTTTTGCGTAAGTCAACCGACCACCGACACGGATAACATTGTTTGCGTCTAAAAACGGTTTAAGTCTTTGCAGAGCGGGGGAACAGTTCTTACTGTTTTTTAATTTATTTATATCGTCAATAAAGTGAACTTGTTGTAATGCGGATATTATTTTAGTTTCAGCAAAGTCTAAATCATATTTGTTTATGTAAGATCTGCGCAATAATAATTTTGAAAAGCGGTAAATATAGACAATTATGCGGAGTAACTTCGACCATGAAGAAACACGTTGAGCGAGCTCATAAATAGGCGATGTTGATTCACCTACTGTTATAGTGTGCGCAGAAGCCTTTAGCTCCGGCACTTCACTAACGTCTTCGCGATCGAAATCAGAAATAGGCCACTCCGATGGATGCCTAGACGCCCATGGGGGTCCGGTAAACCACAGAGGGTGATTGACAAGTAGCGCGGGTGATAAACCTCGCGATAAACAATCAGCAGGGTTTTCAATGCCTGCCACGTGATGAAAACAACTTGCGGGAATATTATCGACAACTTTTGCGACGCGATTTGCCACAAAAGTTTGCCAGCGGTGCGGAGAAGAATTGATCCAACAAAGAACGACTTTCGAGTCGGTAAACGCGAAGATATTCGAAATTTTGTACCTTGGGTCAAAATTGTTTAGTACATTACGCATAAGCGTAGATAATAAGACTGTTGCACACAATTCTAAGCGAGCAATAGAAATAGTTTTAAGCGGCGAAACTTTCGATTTTGAACACACAAGCCTAACGGTCGTATTGGCGTTATCTTTGACATGCAAGTACACAACGGCGCCGTAAGCACGCTCACTTGCATCAGCGAATCCTAAGAGGTTTGCTACACAACCCTGCACTACCCCGAGATGACGCGGAACGCGTATCTCGTTGAGCGCGGGAAGTTCGCTACAGAACTGCCTCCAGAGGTTTACGATGCGTTGCGGGGGGGCATCGTCCCAGTCGCACTTCAATAACCATAGTTCCTGAATCAGGAGCTTGGCATAAAGTATGACGGGGGCCACCAGCCCGAGATTGTCCCATAAGCGTGCAACGACGGACAAGATACTGCGCTTAGTACAGCTTGAGCCTGGCTTTGCAACCTTGAATTTGAAAACGTCATCGGATTTGTCCCAATGTGTACCTAGAACCTTGTCAGGTACATCTTTATCAATCTCGAGATCTGACGAAGCTCGATGCGAGGCGGGAATAGCGCGAAGGACAGTGTCCGAGTTACTCGTCCATTTCACGAGGTCGAACTGACCGCATTTAAATAATTGTATAAGTTCGATACATGAATTGATAGCGACGTTCTCGTCTTCCTGCGCTGAATCATCTGACATAATGCTGTAACAGACGTCATCCATGTACGTGGAAGCCAATGCTATGGCAGCTGCAGTAGGGAATCTCTGACCTTCATCAGCAATCAGCTGATGAACAACGCGGATTGCGTGAAATACGGACGACTTCATACCGAACGCAACACGTGCCAGTTCAAAAACCGTCAATTTATCTTCCGGATGGAAGCGATAAATGAATCTTTGATAGTTGCGGTCTCGCTCTAACATTCCCACTTGAAGAAACATTTGTCTACAATCTGCTGAAATAGCGATTTTGAATAACCGAAAAGTCAATAGAATATTATTCAAGTCACCCTGTAAATTAGGGCCTGAATGAAGAACATCATTCAAGGACAAACCTGTGCTAGTTTTACAACTAGCGTCTAAAACCATGCGGACCTTTGTGGATGTCTTATCTAGACGCTGAACACAATGATGTGGTACAAAGTAGGAAACGGCGTGGGTGGATATAACATTATTATTGTCAATAGGCCCTACTTCAGTTGCATAACCCTTCTCAATGTATTCACGAATGATATTGTCATAGGCAGTGCGTAGAAAGCTTGATGATTCTAACTTCTTTTCTAAACACAAAAAACGTCGACGCGCTGTGGAGAAAGAATCTCCCAATTTATACACATCGTCGCGAAATGGAAACGCAACAGTGTACCTACCACTAGAATCACGCGTAGTAGTAGTGCGGAAATGAATTTCACATTCAATGTCATCTTGACTGGTGGGGGTTGGAGCGGAAATTTCCTCGAGTTCCCAAAAACGTTTGAGGAGGTGTCCTAAATCGCCTTCTCCGATAGCGCAACATGCGGCGGTAGACTTAGATAAAAGCAGTGCGGGCGCGGCACCCATTATAATGTAGCCCAACACTGTTTGTATGGCGGGCGGTATTCCATGCATGCTGCTATGTACCGTATCCGGCATCAACAGGTGCGGAAAAATAGATGCCCCGAGCAGAACATCAACAGCGGTGGGAGTGGCGAACGTAGTGTCCGCGAGCGGCAATGATACGATGTGGGTAAAGGCAGCTTCGTCCACGGGAACTGTGGGTAGGTTATCCGTGATGCGATCTACGACAAATCCCGATACATCGAAAGAAACGTTTTTGTCAAAGCGAGAAAATATTTTAAAGTCAGTGGAACCTTTGATAGGCTTTTCTGAACCACCAAACCCTCGAACAATCATTTGTGTATTTTTATTATAATTCAAACCTAACCGGTTACAGCATTCTGTACTTATAAAATTACTCTGCGATCCAGAATCTAAAAGGCATTTTACGATATGGCTCTGTCCGTTACGATCGCGAATAACAACTTGAGCGGTCGATAGTAATATCGTTGTGGGACGAATACATCGCGCGGCGCGGTCGCCTTCACTATTATTACACTGCAAAGGCGCAGCAATGGATGTGTGCAAGGACGAAACTCTCGGCTCGCTCACAGCAGGCGCCGCCGCCGGTACCGGTGTGGACGGCGGCGCTTGCGGCGGCGTGGCGCACTCGCTAGGTATCGCGGGTTCGAATCTGGACACCGGCACCGATCCACTGTTATGAGATTGTGTGGCGGTTTGATTAGGAACCTTATTGAAATGCAATAAGGAGTGGTGTTTTTGATGACAGTTGCGGCATTTGATTGTTGAATTACAATCGCGAGACTTATGTTTAATGCTTAAACAATTAATACATGCACCGTTATCTTTCACGCATTTAAAACGTGCGGACGGTGACATGTCAGCGAATTTTTGGCACTTGAAAAAATGATCGTGCACAATGTTGTCACATAGGCATTTTTTGCTAGCAGGCGCGATGGCTACATAACTCTGCGGGTTCGGTACATTATTGCGAGATTTAACAGAACTACGCTTAGAAACACAATCTGTGCTAGGCTGTGTGTTTTGATAAATTCTATGTTGACTCCTAATGAACTCGGTCAGCTGACTAAAAGTCGGCAACGAAACTTCACGATATTGCGACTCGAAAGCACGTATCGTTTCTCCGTCTAATTTTTTGAGTGCTATGTGCAAAAATACAAAATCTGAACAAAGGTCGACTAGGAGAGGGTGGCTAAATTAAACACTGGACTTGTACTAAGCGCGTATAATACTAAATTCACAGTGCTTGCTGCTCACACAAAAAATTTACAATCATTCTGACCTAGTCAAACGCCGGAGAATCTTAATAGCGCGATTCAGGAATCGCCGCTCAACTAACAACGCCATCTATCGAGTCATCGACAGAACTATAAAACTACTTTCGCACAAATTACACAATAGATGGCGCAGTGAACCAATATAAATCTAAACATTCCGCCCACCAAAGACATTATGGCGAATGTCTTTCAAGACTGACTACCGTGAATAATAATTGTTACAATGTTAAATTTCGTACAGCCTTGATGCAATGAACCAACAATTTTAAAAACAATGAACTTAAAACTAACAATTCACAATGAACTTATAACTAACAACTTTAAACACAATTTCTAGTAATATTATTACTACAACATGTATGTAACACATCACAAAAAATTGTATAAACTTAAATAATAGCCCCAGTTTTTTTTTAAATAAACAAAACCTTATATTAATTTGTAACAGGCAATACACATAATTTAGACGTTGGTCTTTTCATAGTAGACGATGCCGTTCGTAATGTCACCACCCGTGTAATACCATCAGATCCGGGATGTTTCTGTTCTACCTTACCTAACAACCACCTGCCAGGAGGCAAATTATCCTCCTTGACTAATACTACGTCACCAACACATGGCTCCGGAATTTTATGTTGCCATTTATACCGTTGTAAAAATTGGTGAAGATAGTCGTGCGACCATCGTCGCCAAAAGTCCTGCATCATTCGTTGTTGCAGCTGCCATCGTCTTAAGCTACCAATATTTGCCCTTTCATAATTAGAATCTGGTGGCAAAACAAGTGGTTCCCCAACCAGAAAGTGACCTGGAGTCAAAATTATTAATTTATCCTGATCCTCAACATATGACAATGGTCTCGAATTAAGGCACGCCTCAATTTGAGCCAACACCGTGGCAATTTCCTCAAAGGTCAGCGTTGAGTTGCCAATAACCCTCTTTAGGTGATGCTTTGTGGATTTTATCCCTGCTTCCCAAAGACCTCCAAAATTGGGAGACTGGGGAGGAATAAAATGCCATTCCGTGCCATTGTTCCCTAACTCATCTGCTAATTTAGGATCAATTCCTGACTTTTCCTCATTGAATAAATGAAGTAACTCTCGCGCTGCCCCTACAAAATTAGTCCCATTGTCACTGTGCAGTTCCGCACATCGACCACGTCTAGCTACAAAGCGCTTAAAAGCCGCCAAAAAACCCCTAGTGCTTAACTCGCTTACTGCTTCCAGATGCACCGCCCTTGTTGCCATACATATAAACAAGGCTATGTAGCCCTTGTATGACTTATTACCACGACCCTTTGACGTTCTAATAGATACAGGGCCTGCGTAATCTACCCCGCTCCGTAGAAAAGGTTTGCCAGGGGTTACCCGAGCGGATGGTAGCTGACCCATAAGCTGTGTCTTCACTTTGGCTGTATACCGAATACACTTAACACAACTCCTTGCATATCCCTTAGCCAAAGTCTTTATTCCCACGATCCAATACTTTGACCGTAAGTATGTTATCATTAATTGTGGACCCCCGTGCATAGTTTTATCATGTGCGTCGGCAATTAATAGCGTAGTTAAAAACGATTCCTTTGGTATTAGGATGGGATGCGCTCTTTCATAACCCAACTGCGACATCTCAAGCCTACCTCCTACTCTAATTATTCCCTTCGGATCTAAAAATATATTTAATGAATTTAAATTTGCGTTTTTCTGTACTAATTTTCCGGTTTTTAAATCTTTCAATTCGTTTTCGAATCCTTCTTCCTGACATTTTTTGACACAAATTTCTGTTGCGCATTCTATTTCCAATGTAGATAACTGTAACGACCTTGTACCATTACCCAATGCTACCCTATTCCTCAAGTTTAAAAACCTACGACAATATGCAATTACTCGTATCAGTCTTGACAACGAAGAAAATCTGTTCCAAAGCGAAACATCTACCGTGCTCGTATGCGCCTTGATTTCTTCTAAATGCGTGGCAAGATGTTTGGGTCTTTTATATTCAATTACCGGTTCCTTTAAAAAGGTTGGACCTTCCCACCAGAGAGAAACACTGGCCAGTTCCGCCGGAGATATCCCGCGTGAAGCACAATCAGCAGGATTTTGTTTCGATGCTACATGGGCCCAATGATGGGTATCCAAATTGGTCAAAATTTCGGAAACTCTATTACCAACAAATGTCTTCCAACGACTCGGATGACTATTCAACCACGCTAATACTACTTCGCTATCTGTGAAAGCATGAATATTCTCCTTTTGTATCTTCATAACTTCGGCTACTTCCAAAATAAGCTTGGTCAAAAGAACTGCCCCGCAAAGTTCAAGTCTTGGAATGGAGACCTGCTTTATAGGCGACACCTTCGTTTTGGCAGCCACTAAGGAAATGTGAATATTTCCCATCTCGTCTACTGCTCTATGGTACACAACTGCTGCATATGCGACCTTCGAGGCGTCCGAAAACCCGTATAACTCTTGTTTTGTTTTCTTACTCGTATTTAACCAGCGCGGTATTTTTAGGTCAACTAAAGACGCTAAATTTTCACGGTAAGTTACCCATTCCTTTACTAAATGGTTTGGAACTTCTTCATCCCATTGCAACCCGGCTAACCACAGCTTTTGTATTAACACCTTTGCTATAATTATGCTTGGTGCTAGCCACCCTAATGGATCGAATAACCTTGCAATATCAGATATAATTTTTCTTTTCGTTACAGGACCAGTTACCGGCTTAAGTACCAGAGAGTATTGGAAGCAATCGTCGCGCGAATTCCAGGTAAGTCCTAATATTTTTGTTATTTCGTCGATTTTTATCTGTAATGCTTCATTATTTCCACCTCTAATACTATTTAATAATTCTTCGCTATTGCTTTTCCATTTTTGGAGTTGAAATCCGCCTTTAGCTAGCACCCTTGTTAACTCCGTATAAATTTTTAACGCATCTTCTTTAGTTTCAGCTCCTGACATCAAATCGTCCATATAAAAATCACTTACGATTATTTTAGCGATATCTGCATTATCCCCGCTTTCGTCAACTGCAAGCTGTTGAAGAGCCCTTACTGCTAAGTATGGTGCCGAGGCTGTCCCGAATGTAACGGTTATCAATTCGTACTCCTTTATTTCCTTTTCAGGACTATCCCGCCAAAGGATTCTTTGCATGGGAGTATCTTGCCTATTTACTAGAACTTGCCGGTACATTTTTATAATATCAGCCACTATACAAATCTTGTGCACCCTCCAGCGCATAATAATATGACGAAGTTCGTCTTGCAAAGACGGACCCACCATTAGGTCATCGTTAAGAGACCTCCCGTTGCTACGCTTGCAGGACGCATCGAACACAACACGCACCTTGGTTGTGTCCTTATCCTCCCGGACGACAGCGTGATGCGGTAAGTAGACACCCTTTTTATTATCTTTATCCCTTTCTTCTACTTCTACCATGTGATCAAGAGTTAAATATTCCTGTATGACTTTAGCGTAGTCCGTTTTTAATTTATCATCTTTTGCTAACCTGGTTTCTAACCCTTTAAGTCTTTTTTCAGCTATCCCTTTGGATTCGCCGCCACTTTCAACCAGGTTTGTATCCCGTAACGGCAATCTTACCACATATCTGCTGTCTTTATTTCTTTCCGTTGTAGTTTTAAACAATTCTTCACATTTTGTTTCATCCTCTGTAAGCATCCTTTTTGTTCCAGATGTTTCTTCCAGTTCCCAGAATTTTCTCAATAAATTATCATCTTGGACGCTGGTATGCATTACAGTTATTTTTGAGGGAGAACTTATACCTTGGTCAACTTCAAACGCACCCGACAATACCCATCCTAAAGTAGTTTCTTGCGCTAATAGAGTCCCGTTTGTATTCTTCTTAACCCCGTGCTGAATGACCTGACTGTATATTTCAGCGCCCAATAAAATATCGATTCTATTGGGTCTGAAGTAACCCGGATCAGCCAAATCATTTTCGTTCAATTCTACCCATTCTACTCTAGCGACTTTAGAGGACGGAAGAAGAGACGTTACCGATTTTAAAACGTAAGCATTCACCTTTATTTTAATAGAAGAATTTACTCTTGACCGTAGATTTATTACTACTTTAGCCGTCGACGTTGTACCTTTGTCTCCCACACCGAGCACCGTATTTTTAGACGGTATTTTCTTTAAACCCAGATACTGAACCATGGATTCCGTAACAAAGGACCCTTGTGATCCCTGATCCAGTAGTGCCCTAACCACGTGGTACGTCCCATTCTTCGACTCTGCCTTTACTAACGCCGTCGTTAGTAAGACCGTTTTGCTATTCCCTTTCGCAAGACATGAGACTACCGGTGACGTATTGGACCCCTCTGCTTGATTAGCAGCTATATTATTTTCATTTGTTGAGGTTTCCGCTCGAGCAGCACTACTACCCTCACCAACTTCCGACCCTACACCACCCGGCTGGTGTAATAATGAATGGTGGCGTCGTTTGCACACCTGGCACTTGAGAGTGTTTTTGCAAATTTTAACATGGTGGTTGTCAAGCAAGCAAACAAAACATAATTTTTTCTTGAGAACAAAGTCTCTCCGATTTTCAATACTTTCATTTATAAATTTTTTACAGACATTTATTTTATGCTCACCTGCACAAAATGCACAGGATCCCTTTTTATCTTTCATTACGTGTAGTGCCTGTGTAGTCCTTTGGACCCTATCTACCTTAGTATCTAAATTCTCTAACCCCCTAAATCGATAAATCAAAAATTCTTTTAATTGATCAAAGGTAGGAAGATCATCGCTTGGATCTGATGCTACCTTTAATTCCCAAGCCCTTCTAGTAGCCTTGTCCAATTTTTCAGTTACAATATGAACAATTAAAAATGATGCAAGATCTATATCTAAATTCTTTATTGACTCTAAACAATCGGTAGTTGTACTTAAAAGCTTTTTAATTTCAGGTGCGGATTCTCCTGCCAATGTTCTTTGATTAAATAAACATTTTACTATACCATTCGCTAAAAATCTTTTGTTATTGTACATGGACTCTAATTTTTCCCAACTTGAACTATAATTTTCAGATGTCACTTTTACATTTTTTAATAACAGTTCCGCTTCCCCAGATAAGTACCCTTTTAGATAATACAATTTTTGTGCATCATCTAGTCTACTATTTTTGTGTATTAACCCCATGAACAAATCTCTAAAGGTAACCCATTCGTGATATTTACCAGAAAACATTGGTATTTTCACTTCTGGTAACCGAAAGTTATGGAATTCTTTGTTACCGCTAAGTCCCAGGCTACTGTTATTCTCGCTACTAGATACACATTTATCTGCCCTAAGTAACTCTTTCAAAGCACTTTTTATTTGAATATATAATTCTTCAACCTCGTCATAAAAACAATCTTTATGATAATTCGAACTATGTAATTCGGATTTTTTTACTTCACTGATTATTTTAATATGCGTATTATAGAAAAGTTGCCATTGCTGTTCTAAACTTTCTAAACGCGTTTCAATATAAGAAACTGTAAGCCTATCTTTTGGGCATTTTTTAAAGTTAATCCAAGACTTTTCAATTTTAATTTTTACATCTTCTTGGATACCGATCAATGAATCCATTTTGGAAACACGACTTATATAAACACAAACACACAATAAGAAATAACACAAAGAATAAAATTTCTAACTACAGCACAATAAACAAACAATTTCGAACACAATAAACAATTCCACAATAAATAAATACAGAGAATTATTATAATTACTTATGCTTCACTTATTCAATCTTGCAGATGTTCTGAACTCAAAGTTAAATTTCCAGCGAAAATTGCACAAGTTTTTTAATGTTTAATTTCTGTGTCACATCGGGCATAGGTTCCCCGTATGACACCACTTTTGATTTAATAACATGAAAGTACTCACGATTTACACCAGATACACTCACTGACACTAATGACGTCACGTCGCGATGTATTGCAACACACATGTGGCGCCCTCTGCTTACTTGACCACGAACTGTTGACCCTCTTCCTTCCTTGCGCCTTCCGCCCACCAGTGATGCTTCGCCGCTTGAAACACTAACTGCTCCCGGCTCCACCTCCAGGTACAGGTCCAAGAACCTCTCACCTGGTACCCCAATCAAGGGGATGCTCTGGACAGCGATCCACTGCCCAGTAATGACGCGAAGGATGGTATACAACCACCACCGGAACCACCAAAACACTCCCGTACCACACCCGGCTCTCGAAGGACCATGAACAAAGATCGACTAGGAGAGGGTGGCTAAATTAAACACTGGACTTTGTACTAAGCGCGTATAATACTCAATTCACAGTGCTTGCTGCTCACACAAAAAATTTACAATCATTCTGACCTAGTCAAACGCCGGAGAATCTTAATAGCGCGATTCAGGAATCGCCGCTCAACTAACAACGCCATCTATCGAGTCATCGACAGAACTATAAAACTACTTTCGCACAAATTACACAATAGATGGCGCAGTGAACCAATATAAATCTAAACAAAATCTGTCAAATCACCTATTCCAAGAATTTTAATTGCGTTGGCCGCAGTGACATACTGGTCCATAAAAGTTTGCATATTAGATGCAGAAGCGGGGCCGTTTATTTTAAGATTTATCATTTGATCTAGATACGTAGAAGCAAGCGTGCGTTTGTCTTGATACCTATCCACGAGACACTTCACGATTACTTGATAGTTTTCAGGACACGGCGCGATGCCTGAAAATACCGTTTGCGCTTTAGTAGAAAGCTTTCCTATCAAATAGTACAGTCTCTCAGCGTCTGTCAACGATGGATTTTCGTGTATTGTAGACTTGTAGCTTTCATAGAATAAGGGCCAATTGCGAATGTCACCGTCAAATGACACAATTTCGATTGGCGCTAAAGAAGGCCGTTTAGACCTAATGACTTTCTGATCATCATACTGACCAGAAGCGTCAGCGTTCACCCGCGAAGGCAATGGCTCAACCTGCCTCAACACACGTTTGATACGGCAAAAAAGATCATCAAAGGAAATCAATGGTTGATAGTTAGGCTTCGCGGATGGATTAAATTCTAAAAGTAGCCTATTGTACTCGTTGACGAGATCCCTAAATTCAGATCGAGTTTCATCAATAGTCTCGACCGAATCCAGAAAACTCTCCACCATTCCGCTTTCAATGCGGGCCTTTTGCGCCTTTTCGAACACGATTTGAATTGTTTCGAAAAGGGCATTTCGTTTTGCTTCTACAAGAATAAGTTCTGAATTTAAATGCGATGAGGCGGCTTCATCAGTTTTGTAAACCTTATCATCAGCGGTAGGTCGAGGCATCTTGATTTATTACAATGAAGTGGGTAAGTTATAAAACTGTTCAAGTAAGTAAATCGGAATGCACAGAGTGAGCTCTCAAAACTAGCGTAAACAACATAAATTCAATAACTATCTATAATGCGCGCGCGGGGCAGCTAATGATGTAGTAAACTGATAACAAACCGGTTCTTTATAAAGGAATGCGTAGGTATTTTGTGCCAAAATTCAATGCAATTGTGAATGAAGTTAAGTTATGTACGGCTGTTAGTAAGATACAACAATGAAACTTAATTAACAAACGTATTTTTATAACTAATTTCAATAGTTTTGATTAGATTAATTTAATGACACGAATGTAATTATTTAGTCGAATCTGAAAGAATTCAGATCCGAGTGCGGGGTTCCCTAGGGAATGAAGTGAAGCTCGTCTAATACTGTATTGAAAATAGAAAATAAATTCGGCTCTGTAGGACCAAAATGTTATCGCTGTGGGCTTTTTTGGAAAAAGCTTTATACGCTAACATGGGGGGTGCGGGGAATTTACCATGAAATGGAAGAACTGTCTAAACAGCTCTTTCCAGGCTTCTAAAAGCCTGGAGCGGTGATTCAAAGCCTTGCTATGTGAATCGGCGGTTTGTGGACTGTAATAAAATTTATGTGGCAGCATACATATATTTTGAAGGAGGCAATTTTTTGGTATGGAGAAACAGGAACAATGGAAAGACACAGGATGCAGCGCCTTACCTTTTTGCAGAAGTCTGGAGTCGCCTTCCTGCTGTAAGGGCCTTGCACTTTCTTGATGTAGGTACAGGTTAACCACGCGGCAGCCAGCGTGTTTCCACAGTTAAGGGATCCCTTCCCGTTTGCAGCACTTCAAATCACTGTAGCTTGATAGTTAGGTGGATCTAAACTGAATTATAGACCCGAAAACTCTGAATTTATCACGAAATCTAGATTTATTTGCGGTAAAGCCCTGGAGAGGTGCTTTCGCGGCGGCGGAGTTAGACGAACCTTTTTATTTCAACATGGCGTCGGATACGTTCAATCTTCTTCCAGCCTTGTATTGCTGTTTCGCTCTGACCTATGGTAGACGCTGCAGGAATGAATAGGAAGGAAGGAAGTGATGGGAAACTACCGCCACATTCTAATAAAAGTTAAATACATTTACCCTTCTTTTGGGTTAGTCGGGTAAAAAAGATTTAAAGTATGTAGCTTTGGATGAAGCGATGTATATGGCGACAACACTATGTAAGGATACAACCGGACACTGAACAGCAAATTGCTAAAAAACGTAAGAAAATTCGAATTTCTCGGGTTACCTTATCGCATTAACATTAATAGACAGTTGGGGGCTTAGTTACACAACTTCTTCCCTCAGCTAATACAGAGGACGTCGTGAAGGACGTGCGACAGTATCCTTTATGGGCGGAATGGGTACCGGGCCGTAGGCCGACGAAGGAGCCCGGCGGAGGCCCGGCACTTCGGGGACAGAAGATATCGTGGTGTTTTGGGAGAATCATCATTATCATCATCATTTCAACCGAAAGACGTCCACTGCTGGACTTAGGCATCCGCTAAGTGTCGCCACATTGACTGGTCCCGTGCGTCTCGCATCCAGCGGATTCCTGCAACCTTCACCAGGTCAACGGTCCACCTAGTGGGAGTCCTTCCAACGCAACTTCTTCCAGTTCGCGGTCGCCACTCCCGAACTTTTCGCCCCCATCGGCCATCCATTCTGCGAGCAATGTGACCTGCCCATTGCCACTTAACTCTGGTTATTCTTCGTGCTACGTCGGAAACCTTGGCTCTCATGCTTTGTGAGAATAACTTATCCAATTTCAACGTTTAAAAAGTGCTGATTCTCAACTCTATTTACTTAAATTAAAGGTTAAACTTACGTCGCCTTGACGTGTTATTCCAGGTCCGTCCTGAAATAAAATGCGTTAAATTAGAATGTTGTAAGACTTGTCTTGGTATGGTAGATATAAATCTAGAATCGCATGTGACGAAAAAAATCATGAATTTAAATGTAAAAGAGCGGGAGTGAAAGACAAAGAAAAGATGGATTGTATTGAGGAATGATATGAAAGCAAAGGAATATAATCGACCCGCATCAAAATTTGTTGTGTAGTTATTAAAGATCTAAGCATACATAGGGACAGACAGCGGGAAGCGACTTTGTTTTATACTATGTAGTGATAGTAATAGTGAAGTCTTATTAAGGAAGTCAAGATTAGTAAGGATTACCGGAGATTGCGAATCATCTTGAGTTTCAGCTACAATGGAGCTCCAGTGTTTAGCATCCATCGTGTAGCTAACAATTTGTACGCTAATCGTAGAGCTCATATTATCAGAAGACCTGAACTTCTGGACAGGGGCGAAAGGCCGCGGACGCCTTGGATGGTGCTCGAGGTCTTCCGAAGAATTAGAGTGCAAGAAGGTCACATTCCGATGTTCTTGTTTGAATCCAGGGAAGAAGTGCTGCAACTCCTTCACCACAGTTTGGTTTCTGGCTTCTTGCTGGTTCATCTACAATTTTATATTAATTAAATATTTAATGTAGCGTGTTTTTTGGAAATCTATCTGATGGACTAAAATTAGATTTTTTTTGTCAACTACCCTATTTGCCATAGCGGGGCTCCAGTGTTGCACGTTGCTGGTATGACTCTTGTGTTTCCTGCTGCTAGTTCTCATGTCCTGGACACTGCCGCTAGGGCTCCAATGCTGGACCAATTTCCTCACATCTGCTCGCATAACAGCGCTGTTGTACGTCGAGGATTCTTCCTGGCAAAAGAATGTTAGTGAAAACTAGCGCTGTGCTCGCATTATATTAACACTCTTTTTTTTGGGGCAGTCGTGTAAAAAAAAAGAAAAATGTGTTTATTTGGCGTTAAAGACATCATAAAATAAAATAAAATAAAGCTGGCCAAGTGCGAGTCAGACTCGCACATGTAGGGTTCCGTACCAAAACGGCAAAAAAACAGGTTTGTTTTATGGCAATTATTTATAATATTTTTTTCTCTTTATTAGTATGTGTTGTTATAGCAGCATCAGAAAAACATATTTAGAATTCTTGGCACCAGTATTCTACGGGTGGTCACGCAAAAATTCTCAAAAATATTGGTTGTCTGTAAAGTTGGTTGACGGACGTGACAACGTCATAATAAAACAGGAAGAGAGATAGATGCGGCGCAAGCGTACAATGAGCGTAACGGGACAATGAGCGTAACGGGACAATGAGCGTAACGGGACAGTAAGTCATCCTATTTCGTGCATTTATTTGACGTTGTCACGTCAAAATGGGTCACCTAGTATAGTAAGTACGTTTCCTAACATAATAAGTTTATTAACTAACATCAACGTTGCTAGGAGACCAGTGCTGAATCACCTTCTTGACTTCGGCTCGCATTTCCGAAGGGTTGTATGTTGACGTCTCTTGAGGGTAGTTCTATAATAAATTTACAAAGATATATAAATAAAAGAGATAGCTTCCGGCTACCGTAGACGCGGACCTGATGACGGTGAGTAATTGGTCCGTCTTATGACGACGACCGGCCGTGTCGACGGTGCGTTTGTGTTCCACGCGCGCCTCAAAGAGATGTCAGCAACTTGGAATAGGCCCGCAAGGGCCAACGCCCGTCCGGGGGGGCTGCGGGTTGTTCGAAAGAGATGCCGCGGCCTCGGCACAAGGACCATGGGAGGTTTTTAGTCAGTAGAACTCTGACACTCCCTTCCTCTCTGTCCAGAGAGAGAGGGGTTATTTGATGATTACCCAAAACCAAAAATAATGTGATTATTATAAAGTTTGCATAAATACTTACATTAGGATCAATTGTGTTCTCAGTTTTTTCAGTAGTGCCCCAGGTTTCGATTGAGGACTGCATCGGAACCTCTCCTTCTCTTAGAGGCAGCAGTTTCCTTACTTCCACTTCGATATCCTCCTTGTTGGTAGTTGAGGTTTCTGGCTGGTATACCTACCAAGGTGGTTAGGATGAATGTATGCTACCTATGAGAAGACTGCCCTACTAATACCTGCTCTCAAAACAGTGAAGGAAAACATCTTGAGGAAACCGGCATATCTTAGAACCAAAATATTCGAAGATATGTGACATCGACCAACCCGCACTGGGCCCGCTTGGTGGATTATAGGGCCATCCCTCTTCTGGAGAGGAGGTCTGAGTCCCTGCAGTGGAATATTATAGGCTGATGACCTATAAGAATATAAAAGGTAAAAAGGGCCAAGGTCCAACGTAGGAAAGCGCGGTTTAGCCTAAAGATGACCCGGGTGGCAGTACAAAAAGGCAAAAAGCGCAAAGTTCGCAAAGATGACGGAGATATCAGTGGATGCGGCCCTCCCCTTACTTTGATGGGTGACCTAATTAAGTATATATTATAGTAGTTCCACTCACAAAGCTCCATTGCTGTTCTGTCACTTCACTCGAACTTCCAATCGTACTCTCTTGTTTTTCATCACCAAGCTTTTGTTTTCTCTGAAGAATAGGCAGCCATTGCTGATACTCATTACCCTGTAATGTCGTGTACCCTGCTTTGTCCCGGATAGCTTTGTCCACGTAGATGTAGGAATCGGTGGATTGTTGAGGATTTGGCGACTCTCTCAATGCATCAGGCTGGTCTCCTTGAAAAATGTCGTTTAGTACTCCTGTGGAATTAAAAAACCTAGTTTAAGAAAAGATTAAGGTGTGTGTCGTCCGCCAAACCACACTGAGCTCCATTCATTATCATCATTCTCTGGCCCTTATCCCAGTACATATGGGGTCGGCGCAGCATGTCTTCCTCTTCCATACCTCTCTGTTTCTCGTCATCTCATGAGACACCTCCTTTCTTACCATATCATTCTTAACACAGTCCATCCATCGTTTCTTTGGTCTCCCTCTACTCTTGGACCCATCCACATATGAATGTGGAATATGAATTCAAAACCCTCACGACATTTTCCTCATTCCTCCGCATCACATGTCCATACCACGACAACACATACACTGGGCTCCATTCGTCCGGCATTGCTGAATTTTACCTTTTTGGCACAGCTAAGAGAAGCCACATTGTGTCCTTTTTGCTCTTTATTTGCAGAAAAACTGGCCAAGTGCAAGTCGAACTTCTCTGCCCTTAGGGCAAGATTGAAGTCAAGAGTAAGCCCATATAAAAAAAAAAAAAAAACTTGCACATGATGGGTTCCATACCATTGTAGTAGATATTGAGAGATTTTCCATGTTATTTCAGCACCATAGACTTCTTATCTTTCTTCTAATCTATAGTGTTGAACTAATATCTAATTTTTTTTTCTAAATTTTAGGCTCAGCATTTTCGAAGATAGGGTGGGGGGATGGTCAGACAGATGGACACACGATCGAGTGATCCTTTATGGGTTCCGTTTTTTCCTTTTGAGGTACGGAAGTCCCTTTCCTTTGAGGTACGGAGGTACGAAACCCACAGCCGTGGGTTTAGTTTCCACTGGACATAACCTTATCGGAGAATCTTAACTTTTCTTTATGGGGTATGAAAAACTTTACAGTCTGTTTTTCCTACCTCTAAACTCCCCTAAATCAGTAAGCATATCCTCGGTTTAAAAGACGACTTTGCGACAATATAGTAAGATACCTTTCACATCAACAACTGGTTCTTCTTGATTGATAGTTCCTAGGTCATCCATGTCCCACCTTTTGAGGCGAGTAAGACCTTCCATGATGGTCGTTGTCATCTTCAAAGGAGCTTTGATTTCTGCGAGAAATTGGAGAATGAAATAGTTGCGTGGCAATAGACATCGTAGAGTTTTATGGAAGATAGTCTGAGGAAGTGGAAATCAGTGGTGCGAAAGTCGGTTAATAACCCGTATTACTTAGAGATATTAAAGTACCTCTAAGTAACTGCCTCCATGGTCAAGTGGTTTCAGGCGTTTGCCTTGTACCCCGGTGTTCGTGGCTTTGATTCCCACGGGAAGCATATAACTTTGTAAAGTTGTTTCCAGTTTGGTTAGGACATTGCAGGCTGGAATCACCTGATTGTCTGATAAACAGATGATGCCGTACTTCGGAAGGCACGTATAGCCGTGTTCCCGGTCGGCAAATGGCGGTCGTCAAACCATGTCAGAGGCCTTTTTTTTGGATGGAGGCAAATCATCAAATAACTCCTCCCGCTCTGGGTAGAGCGGTAGGGAGTGTCAGACTTCTACTGACTAAAAACCACCCATGTTCCTTCTTAGCGCTTTGTGTCGAGGCCGCGGTATCTCTTTCGAACAACCCGCAGCCCCAACGGGATTTTAGACCCCTGAACTCGCTTATCGCCTATTGTTGGACCCAGTTGGACCTATGCTCTCTCTACTAACCTTCATTATACCTTTCATAGGTATCAGCTCTGTCTAGGTCCCCATCTGCATCATAGTACTCCGCCAGGAAGACAGGCACGAATGCCAGAAAGAACACTAGCACACGAGTCGACATCGCCGCCAAAATATTGATCATAACGACAATAATTTAGCCATTTACACTAAATAAAACATCGTTTTTGTGGTTGTACTAAGTGGCTACAACTTCAACTGTTCATGAAATGGTTTTTGTGAAAATTTTAGACTTTATCCACATAGCCTAAAGAATGGGGGCTGTCCACAAAGATAGGTATCGAAATTTTAGAAGCCTAAATTTTTATGTTGTCGTCTCTCAATGTGATGTCCGCTTATGACAGTTCTACTCTTTGATGTGATGTGTTCCATAGATTAGTTTTATTATTTGACAGAGTTTTCCAAAGAGTGAATGGAGGAGGAAAGAGGAACAAAATGTATTTTTATGGCCTATAGATAGGTAGTTGTTACGGGTCCACGCAACGCACCCACGATACAGGAGTAATATTGAAAGAAAACTTCACTTTCTTTCTATAAAAACCTTGCCACACACCCCCTAGGATATTTGGGATATTAGGACTATACTGTATTTGTTCCGTGCGGGGATCGAACCCGCGACACGTGGCGCAGCTGTCAACTTGAGGCACTGCGCCAACCGTGACGTCTCACGTCAGGCCTTACAAAAGGGTGTCGTTTTACCCGGAACTAAGTGGGTTGTGGAGGTCAGAGGCTGTCGCTCTATGAATAATACTGGTATTCACCTGCATCCGGTCAGACTGAAAGCAGACATCATAGTTGGGAAAAGGCTAGGCAGATGATAATCCTGCTCATAGTCCATTTTGTTTCGTGTTCGTTGTAGCATAATGTATTTTTAACCGACTTCTTTAGAAGTCCCTCCGTCAGTCAGTTTTGGAAGAACCTCCTTCTTTTTTTAAAAAGAAGGAGGTTCTCAATTCGGATGTTTGTTTTTTTTTTATGTTTGTTCGGGCATAACTCCGTCACTTGCTAACTGATTTGAAAAATTCTTTTTTTGTTGGAAAGGGTATACCTAGACCTACCTCTACTTCCCAAATGGTCCCATATTTTTTTTATCGAAATCGGACAAGCGGTTTTTGAAAAATCAACAAAACTCATAAAAATACTACATTGTCCACATTATGACCCATAAACATGTGAACCACTAAAAAGTGAAAAATAAAAACTGAAAAAATAAAATAAAAAATATGAACTGATGATTATTAAAAAAAGTAGCTCTATTTTTTTCTTTTAATCGTTTCGATTATTTTATTTGATCTATAAAAAACTTTTTTGCAAAAAAAACAACCGACTTCAAAAACACCAAAAAGAGAAAAATAAACTTCAGAAGAAAAATCAGCTTCTGAAGTCGGTGACATTTGGTTGTTTGATTTTATTTTTTGCCACCGACTTCAGAAGCTGATTTTTCTTCTGAAGTTTATTTTTCTCTTTTTGGTGTTTTTGAAGTCGGTTGTTTTTTTTGCAAAAAAGTTTTTTTTATTTTTTCATTTTTAGTTGTATTATGTACCTATATTATACCCTATACAAATATTTACTATGCATTTAACATTCAACTAAGAAACCTAACCCTTAACCTTCAAAATTCCCCTATTTTTGCTTTCAACTCTTAACCGTTGAGGAGTAGTATACCTTCCATTATCAGCTCATCAACATGAATAAAAGTGATGACTGCTAGATACGAATACTTGAATAGCGCCAGAAAAAGCACGAAACATGTAATACGTGTCTATGAAATTCATATAACAACTAAAAAAATGTGTATTGTACACATCTGCATACCCCCTCAGAGCATACAGGCGTGATGTTACGTCATGATAATGGTATATTCAATAAACATCCAAGCGATTCCAGCAATTACGACAGATTTGCCGTCTATTTTTGAAGAGTTCCATTGTATATCTCCGAAGATCAGCACCAGATCTTCACCAAAAAAAAATGGGACCACCTCAGGAGTATACTCTTTCAAATAAAAAAAGAATTTTGAGAATCGGTCCACAAACGGTTGAGAAATCAGGTAACATACATAAAAAAAAAAAAAAAAAAAAAACATACACACGAACATAGTAACCTCCTTTTTTGAAGTCGGTTAAAAAAGCACACGTCATAATATGTCAGACGTCGTTTTAACGCTTTGCCGTTTATTTGTTCGTTGTGCTTTTATATTTTGAATTTCCACCCTCGCTTTGATCCTTTTGCTTCTCAACGCGGACTTGACTTGCAGTACATTCATCATGCTATACATGTACTGCGGTAGGTATAACCACGCAAAGACTGCGGCGGCATAATCATCACTTCGTTTCCTGCTGCTCTACTTACTATCCTAACTGTAGATGACTCACCTTTTTTTTTTTTTGCGTCTGGGAAATCATCAAATAACTCCTCCCGCTCCTGGGCAGAGCGGAAGCGAGTGTCAGACTTCTACTGACTAAAAACCACCCATGTTCCTTCATCGCCCTTGTGCCGAGGCCGCGTTATCTCTTTCGATAATCCGCAGCCCCGACGGGCGTCGGCTGATGATGGTGATGAGAGAATGTAAGAAAACTTTTTAACAAAAAATAAAACCGACTTCAAAAAAAAGTCAAAAATAAATCAGTTTCTGAAGTCGGTGGCAAAAAAATGAAATCAAACAAACAAAAGTCACCGACTTCAGACACTGATTTATTTTTGACTTTTTTTTGAAGTCGGTTTTATTTTTTGTTAAAAAGTTTTCTTACATTCTCTCATCATCATCATCAGCCTATAATGTTCCCATTGCAGAGACTCAGGCCTCTTCTCTAGGAGAGGGATGGGCTTTAATCCACCAGGCGAACCCGTGCGGGTAGGAAGATATCACATGTCTTCGAATGTTTTGGTTCTAAGACATGCTGGTTTCCTCATGATGTTTTCCTTCACCGTTTTGAGAGCAGCGGTGATGAAAGGTAATGAGCCTGCCTGGGTTCGAACCCACGGCCTACTGTTTGTAAGTCGGGACCGACACCACTGGGCCACCGCTACTCTTATTCTTTATTTTTATTCTCATTTCTTTAATTACTATCCTTTATTCGATCGTTTCGCTGTTTCTACCGTTTTCTGAATCAATGAAGACAATTCGACCTCCCAGTTCAAGACTCCTTCTCAGGTGTCACTGGGCCTAAATTTCTCCATTTCTAAAGCAAATACCATCTAACTAGAGTATTAACTTCAATAATAATAAAAATAAGTCGTCACAACGAAAAAAAACGTTAGTAAAAGCACTTAAACTACGGATAACGTTATAAGAATAGCCGCAGAGATCTTATTTGTAAACTTAGACGGCCATAACAGTAACTTAGGTGGCATAATAGAACGAAGGCGGAAGCTGGCTGAACAGGCTAATGTCTGTGCCACCGTGGAAAACGACATGCGGCAACATGGCGGCGCCTGCCTGTCTGGCGCCAAAATTTCCACGTTCGCACCTTTGAAACGTCAAAACTCAATTTTCTCTAAGATTAATCTCGGTTCTATTTCTTAAAGCTAAGGTTGACTTTCCTTTAGCATATGAATATAGTTTCATTATTGACTTTTCAATATAAGTGGTATGCGTTTCGTGCTACTATTTCAGCCGTCAAACGATTTTTGATCGTAGCCTTCTGAAAATAGGGTGAACTTGTGATTGTATGAGGAAATTCGTAACAGTATTATTTTTTTTTCGTTGGCGAAGCTTTGTCTGGGTGGCGCCAAGGATCCAAACTACTTTCGAAGTTATCCAGTGAGTTTTGATCTGTATTTTGTGTGTGCTAGGGTTTGTTTTCGTGAGACTTTTAATAAAAGGGCTGCTTTTGCTTGGAAATTCGCGTAAAAGTTACATTTGGTAGCACATAGCTTTATACTATGTTATTATTGTTTTGCTCTTTTATTCCGCTGCGTCTGTGGATTATCTTACTTTTCTAGAGTTAAAAGGACTATGTACCTACTTTGATTATAATATATGTAAAGCTTTTACCAACTAAAGTGTGGGTGAGAGTGAGTACCATAAATTACATAGGTAATTATGTCCAGAGAAACGACATTTTTTGACGCTAAAAGAATGAACGTAATGCACTCAGAACATAGTGTCTTGGTATCTAACGAGGAATCCTACTAATATTACAAAGAAAAAGTTTGTAAGTACCTATGTATGGATGGATGGATGGATGTTTGTTACTCTTCCACGCTGGAATAGAACTTCTGAACGGATTTGGATATTAACACATAGGATAGTTTTTATCCCGATTTTATCTTCACGTGGGATAATTTTCGAGTTGTAGCGGGCGAATCCGCTGACAAGCTACTTAGTACATTACTATAACACCACGCCTGTAAGTCCCGAAGGGTTTATAGGCAGAGGTGAAAGCATTCGTACACACAGTTCGCCAGTTATGTATAATAAGTCCCATGTAGGGGACGATCCTATTGCCATCAATCAGATCCAGACTTCGTAGCTAATACTGAGAAATCCCTGATGGAAAGTCTCAACAACACTTCGCTCAACCTATGGGAATCGAACCGAGGAACTCACGCACTGTCGCGCTTGCGACCACTATAGAAATACGTACAATATTTTATGCTATGGCAACTGTTCTGGAGTGGCGACCGCGAACCGGAAGACGTTGCGTTGGAAGGCCTCCCACTAGGTGGACCGATGACCTGCTGAAGGTTGCGGGGATCCGCTGGATGCGAGACGCACGGGACCGGTCAATGTGGCGACACTTAGGGGAGGCCTATGTCACAATGTCCTGCAGTGGACGTCTTTCGGCTGAAATGATGATGATGATGATGGCAACTGTACCAAATAATATTTATATGTAAGCAGGAATACCAGCTTTCTTTTTTTAGGGTGAGTTTTGTAGTATACCTACTGCTGAAAATTTGCTATTTTTCATTCATTTTTTTTAAACTTTACCCAACACTGTGAATTTCTCCTATATCGTGGGTGCGGTTTCAGACCCGGAAAAACTATCTGTAGGCCAGTGTAGGCCCTTATACAAATATTTGTTCCGTGCGGTGATCTAACACGCGACACGTAGCGCAGCAGTCGATCCCAGTAATTTGTATGTACCAATATGGCGGTTCTTCTGGGGTCTGATTACGCAATGACTAAAATTAAACAAAAATTAACGCCCACGCAATTGGGCCGCCGGTACCAGCATATGACCATCATTTTCGTTTTTGTCATTGCGTAATTAGACCCCTGAAGAACCACTATACTGGTACAAATGTCACCATCTCCCGGTCTAGTATAAGCAGTATCAAGTCCGTTAAACCAAGCCAGGGTCGGGAAGATTGTTAGAAATATCAGAAACCGGTAGACACAGCAAAAATCGTTAGTAAAATATAGGTAATAAAGATAAGAAAGTAAACATATTAAAAAAAATCACTCAAATCGACATGACGTTTCGAGCTATAACCCAACCATAATAAAATGTATTTCTTTTGTAGGAAATTAGTTTAACATGAAGGACTACATTATTTAAACGCATCTTTCTTAATAGTTCGCTCAAAGAATAATCCAAAAGCAGGTGTAGAGTGAATGAGCTGGAACCTAAGCAATTTCTTCAGAAATGTGTTCAGGATGCTCAGAGGGTACACATACTAAAAGTCCCCGCCTCTAGGGGGGGCGCCGGAGTGGGGGGAGGGGGTTAAAGTTCCCACTTTAGAGTTTTTCGCTAATATCTTTAAAACGGTGCGTCGTAGAGAAAAAGTGTTTTCTACGTAATGAAAGCTAATAAAATTTACTACAACTTTTGTCCCAGTCACTTTTTCGAATTCCTAACTATTTTTGAAGTACAGGTTCTGGAAAAGTGAAATTTTTGACAAAAACCCGACTTATCAAACATTACCTCTTGCCTGCTACTTCAATCGTGTTAGTTCGGGATGAAAAATAGCCAGCATGTTAATCCAGGGCCTAATTTACCTATATATCAAATTTCATACAAATCTGTTCAGCCGTACAACTATACAAAAAAATTCCTTTCTTAATTTTAATTTTATAACTTCATCCGTTTAGGTCGTGAGGGTCCTGGACAAGGTTCCTTCTTCCAAAGCTGCTGTTTATCTGCGTTCTCAGTTGTTGGGAGGGACCTGAGGTCAGGCTTAATCTTTGCCAATGATCTCATGAACAATTGAAAACGATACTGAGGGTCGATGTTGAGGGAAGTCAGTCTTGTTGGCGCCCCATTCCATTGAAGAAAGCACGTCTTCCCAGAGGCGTGGTTATAAAAGATCGCTGCTGCTTCTTTGATGATATCAAACTTTAAGTACAGTTTTGAGAAACCCACTTTGCTTCTTTTGAAAGTTGCAGATGTTGTATCGCACCCGGTAAATGAGTGTAAGAAAAGGATGTGTTCATATTCATGATGCTGCATCTCTTGGGTGGATAGCGCGATTGTTTTGGTTTTCGCTCGGCCAGGTTTCAGCAGCAGGATGTCTTGGGTGGGAGGAGTGGAAGCTATCAAAAGCACAGCAAGGTCGAAATCCTCAACAACGACAGTTACAGAACTATCAGTCGATTTTTCCACAGCAGTTTTCACGATAAGGACATCAGCATCATCGGTGGCCTGGAGAGTTTGTATCCCGTTTTCCTGAAGCTTTGTCTGCAGTAAGGAAATGAGTTGACTTTTATTGTAAGGGTTAGGCAAGAAATCTTCTTGTTTCACTGGTATTGATGTGCTCCAAGACAAATTGATATCAGGCGATCTCGTCAGTTTGTATCGTCGCCTCTGTTCTTGTGACTTCGTACTGTTTGCTGAGTTTGTGTACCCATCAAATACCACAGTAAGACTTATTCCAGGATAGTGGCGGTTGATGTAGGCGATATATCCATCACAAATTGTGGCAACACAGACACCTTTTTGCCAAATTACTCTTTCCAAAAACTCTAAAGTGGGAACTTAAACCCCCTCCCCCCACTCCGGCGCTCCCCCTAGAGGCGGGGACTTTTAGTATGTTTACCCTCTGAGCATCCTTAACACATTTCTGAAGAAATTGCTTAGGTTCCAGTTCCAGCTCATTCACTCTACACCTCCTTTGTTAAGTGGACTACTACTGTTTTGTTGATTTGATGACTGTCCATCTCATTTTGTGTGTTCTTATGTATGACAGTCTTGTTGGTCTCGTTGTTGCAAGCTTTACTGCTGAGTATGAGGTCCTGGGTTCGAATCATTTTGAGCTGAAAATGCTCATTTTGCCGATGCGCTAAGAGTTGTGGTAGTGGCAAACGTGGATGTCGCAAAGCAATGCTCAAATGTTCTGCGGCATGCCTCCACTTCCAAGAGAAATGTCTCAACAGCGTGTCTCTTGACGAAGACGATGGTGAAGATGAAAACAATGGTGAAGAGTTTCTCCAGCAAGAACCATCAACTGTGGATGAGGGTGCTTTGGAAGAAGGAACCTTGTCAGGACCTAAACGACCTAAACGGATGAAGTTATAAAATTAAAATTAAGAAAGGAAACATTTTTCAATAGCTGTACGGCTGAACAGATTTGTATGAAATTTGATATATAGGTAAATTAGGCCCTGGATTAACATGCTGGCTATTTTTTATCCCGAACTAACACGATTGAAGTAGCAGGCAAGAGGTAATGTTTGATAAGTCGGTTTTTTATCGAAAGTTTCACTTTTCCAGAACGTGTGCTTCAAAAGTAGTTAGGAATTCGAAAAAGTGACTGGGACAAAAGTTGTAGTAAATTTTATTAGCTTTCATTACGTAGAAGACACTTTTTCTCTACGACGCACCGTTTTAAAGATATTAGCGAAAAACTCTAAAGTGGGAACTTTAACCCCCTCCCCCCACTCCGGCGCCCCCCCTAGAGGCGGGGACTTTTAGTATGTTTACCCTCTGAGCATCCTGAACACATTTCTGAAGAAATTGCTTAGGTTCCAGCTCATTCACTCTACACCTCCTTTGTTAAGTGGACTATAATGTGATGCCCTATTATTGTATTTTGTGTGTACATAAATTTATGAGATTATATTCCCCTGTGCAGAAGGTCTAAAATGGCGACTTTAGCAGATCATATTACAGCGACTATCTTATTAAATCTTGATACGATAAAACCACGTTCGTACAACCAGGGGTGAGTCATCTGTCTAGACTTCTAACCCTCGCTTAGGGGTCGTCTTGCCAACCAGATGGGGAATATTGTAGGTAAGTATCGGATTGATTACTATCAGTACATAATAATAAAACAAAGTCCTCCGCCGCATTTGTCTGTCTGTCTGTTCGCAATAAACTCAAAAACTACTTCACCGATTTTCATGCTGTTTTCACTAATGGGTAGAGTGATTCTCGAGGAAGGGTTTAGTGTTAGTGTATAATTTGACAGACATCCACGCGAGCGAAGCTGCGGGCATCAGCTAGTTATAGATATGGAAGTTGGTGTCACGTTTTTATAAAATTTGTGGCTAGTTGGATCATGATTAAAATATTGTTACAAAATCTTGGTTACATCATTCATGTAGATCATACGAACCACTAAAAAAAAACTTGTAATAAAAGCCAAGTCGCTCAACTCAGTTCTTTTACCGTAAAAAGTAGTGAGATCCATGTAATACCAAGTCAGTTCATTTATTCACTCCCTACATAAGGACCTTCTATCTTAGTAACAACAACAACATATTGTAACCTAACAACATCTTATAGTGAAAAAGTAAAAATCTTTGATGGTTCAAATAAATAGATTGATTTAGCCATCGCATCGCATTCGCCAATCTTTAAACAGGCCATTCTGGCTAATCGCTAACGCATTGACCAAACAAAAATCCACATTCGGAAAAGAAACTCTAAATGAATCAGTTGAATCACCCATTTACCATTCCCACCAGCTAAATTACATAAGGAAAGTTGTTTTCACCGAGCTAAACGGACATAGAAAATGGATGACTCCATTTCCCCCAAAGAAAATTTGAACTTTACAAAATGGCGATTCGCGCCCACCTGTTTGAGAGCGCTGCGATTGGTCGGTGGGGTTCCGCGTTCGGATACACCCACCGGTGAGGTGTGTCGAAGGAAATACTTTATACAGACAGCCAAATGTTATTGTAAGTAAGTAGTTTTTAGAACTGTCTGAATAATATTGGGGAGAAATGTTAAAATGTTTGGTTGATATTTTAAAAGATGAGAAGATTTTTCTTAGAGAGTAAATGAACACTTTAGACACATTGAATTTAAACCTCTAGTTAACTTAAGACTATAAGAAAACCCGGGCTTACAGATCCTCGAATTACAAAGACGCAAACAATTGAGACTATTACTAGCATGAGCAAAGTTAGCACTGTAGCGAGAAACACGTTTCAACTTATGAAAGCTAGCTGGTGCCCGAGGCTTGGGCGCTTGGCCCGCGTGGATGTCGGTTATCGCGACCAAAAGTAATCTTTTCATCCTCCCCTTCCAACCCCTTACAACCCTTTTTTCGCATTAAAAAGTAGCCTTTCTCAGGCTCTAGACTATCTCTATTTCATTTAAATCGGTTCAGATTTTTGGCGTGAAAGCGTGACAGACAGACAGAGTTAGGTAATTTCGCATTAATAATATTAGTAAGAATTAGCAACGTTATACGCACAGAGAAGACACGGGCACTTAGTGCAACTGACTACCTAATTGTTTTTTTTTTTTGACGGGTGGAAAAATCATCGAACAACCCCTCCCGCTCTTGGGCAGAGCGAAAGGGAGTGTCAGACTTCTACTGACTAGAAACAATCCATCTTCCTTCTTAGCCCTTTATGTCGAGCGGTTTCTCTTGTAAACAACCCGCAGCCCCGATGAGAACGGGATGTACAAATAACCTTGCTTGCTTACTGAAGATAAGCTTGCTGCAAACATTGGAGTAAGAAAACTTATTGATTTAGGTACTTAGTGAAAAATTCTCTCATCATCTCATAATCTTCCTGCCCTTATCCTATTCTATTTGGGGTCGGGGCAACACGTTTTCTTTTTCCATTCTTCGCTGTAAGACACCACTCACACACTACGGTGGTATTTACTTCTTTCTCTTTCATTTCATTACTCATACAATCAATCCGTCTTTTCTTTGTCCTTCCTCTCCCTCTCCATCCATATATCCATCACCTTTTTAGTCACATGCGATTCGTCCCTCCTCATAACATGTCCATACCACGACTTTCGATTCCCTTTCAACTTTCGTTGCAATTTTCGTTGCTTAAATATTTAGTATGTATGTATTTATGTATCTATTATTTAGGATATGTATGTATCTATCTTAGTTTAATATTGTATAAGTTGGTATTTACTATTTGCACCAACAACAGCCCCATTTTATGTCGTAATAAATCACTGTCCATCCTAAGGTTGCCTGGAAGAGATCGCGGAAAGCGATAAGGCCGCCCATTGTATGTTTTGTAGTGTTTATTATGTTTTCTTTTGTTATGTATTTTTGTGGTGTACAATAAAGTATATATAAATAAATAAATAAATAAACTTTTCTCTTTTTCTTTTATTTGTTTTCTGCAATGAAAATTCTCTACCGTCATGTAATTTGTGTAACCAATGATTCAAGACAAAACTTTCCTCTCCCCCATAATTATCGTGTATGCATCGCTAAACTTTTGATATTGTCGTTCACAAATTGCGGTAACAAAAATTGTCTTGGCTGAGTTGCACCAAAAAAGTCGTTAAAGTTAAAGTTTTTGTCAAAGGAGAACGGGCGGAAGTGGTCCAAATGGCATCGGCTGATGAAACCTAGTTCATATAATAGTTCGAGAATGTAGGATATTTTTTTACTATGGACACTATAAAATCGGCCTACGGAGAAAAAAGTTATCCCACCAAAAACATTCTGTAAAAAACTAGCCTAGTCTCGTTGGAGCTGCTTGTTTATTTCTAAAAAGTAATGAAATCTAAGTTGCGCGGTATCTTCTCGTCCAACTTACCCCAGTGTCTCAAGACGAAAGTCTATGACCAGTGTGTGTTGCCAGTGATTACATACGGGACCGAAACGTGGTCGCTCACAATGAGCCTCATCAGAAAGCTCAAAGTCACCCAAAGGGCAATGGAGAGGGCGAATCAGAAATGAGGACATCCGCATGAGAACCAAGGTTACCGACGTAGCCCGAAGAATCGCCAGACTTAAGTGGCAATGGGCAGGGCACATTGCTCGCAGAACGGATGGCCGATGGGGCCGAAAAGTTCTGGAATGGCGACCGCGAACCGGAAGACGTTGCGTTGGAAGGCCTCCCACTAGGTGGACCGATGACCTGGTCAAGGTTGCAGGAACCCGCTGGATGAGAGACGCACGGGACCGGTCAATGTGGCGACGCCTGGGGGAGGCCTATGTCCAGCAGTGGACGTCTTTTGGCTGAAATGATGATGATGAATGAAATCTAGACAAAGGCGTGCCAGCACCAGCGTATCGTCCGCGTAGCAGACGATGCTGAGCCGTCAGGGAGGTCGGCACGCAGCACCCAGTCGTAACCGATGTTCCACATGGGCCGCCCCAGAACCGAACCCTGTGGAACACCGCACGACATCTCTCCCCGACTACACGACGAAGCACCTGGCGATACCAGTGCCTCCCTGATGCAGCTCCAGGGCATGGTGTTGAAGGCGTTGGCGATGTCGAGAGACACTGCCAAGACCACACCGCCCCGAGAGACCGCATCCCCCGTCGTGAGGGCTCTCACGCGCATGATGGCGTCCACCGTCGAGGGCCTCTTGCGGAAGCCGAACTGCTGATCCGCACCCATTCCCTCAAGGTGCTCGGCGAGGCGGTTTGCAATTACTCTTTCAAAGAGCTTGCCCACCTCGTCGAGCAACACAATGGGCCGGTATGCGGACGGCGAGTCCGCAGGCTGCGCCCCGGCTTCTGGATGAGGACCAGCTTCCCTGTCTTCCAACGAAGCGGGAACTGGCCTCTTTCCTCTCCAGTCGGGGTCCAAGAGCCTCTGAATCTGAGGCCAGGGCTCAGGCTTTCCCAGGCAAGCCATCGGGCCCCGGGGAGGTATTCTTGGCCTTAAGCCTCCGTACCGCCACTCTCAGGTCTACCCCAGTCACCTCCGGAATGTCGTCATCAGATCCTGATCCCGAGTGGTCCGCTTCCAGCACCGCAGGTGGCGGAGCCATTGGCGGGGGACGATGCTCCCCTCACGAAGGGAACAGAGCGCTCACCACGTCCTCCACGAGCTCAGGCCGGAGACTCTGCGTCAGCGGGGGGGCCCGGGTGCGGAGTTGATTCCACACCATCTTATAAGGGCGCCCCCACGGATCTCTGTTGAGAGTCTCCAGCATCTCCTCGCGGGCCTGTTCCTTGGCCCGCCGACGAGCCTCGGAGAGCGCGGTCTTCGCAGCTCTGTATCCTTCAAAAACTTTTTTACAAAAAATAAAACCGACTTCGACAAAAATAAAACACAAAAAAGTGAAAAATAAAAAATCAGCTTCTGAATTCGGTTACTTTTGTTTGTTTGATTTCATGTTTTTGCCACCGACTTCTGAAGCTGATTTTTTATTTTTCACTTTTTTGTGTTTTATTTTTGTCGAAGTCGGTTTTATTTTTTGTAAAAAAGTTTTTATTTTTCACTTTTTAGTGGTTCACATGTGCTTACCCCTTCACAACGTACCGGCGTGATGTTATGTTATGAACTGGTGTAAACAATAGACAGCCATGAGATTTTAGCAATCCCAGTCCATTTGCTATCATTAATTGAGGAGTTCCGTTGCCTATCTCCGAAGTTCTTCATCAGATCTTCACCAAATAGTTTTTATAACCTTTGTAGTGAGTACAGGCGTGATATTATGTTGTGTGATGGCGTAAACAATGCTTAAATATGCTATAGCAACAATCACGGTTAATCTGCTGTTATTTATTGAAGAGTTCCCCCGATTTCTACAAGATCCCATCATCAGATATTGAAATGGTGACAATGGGACCACACGGGAAGCACCAACTTTCAAATGAAAAAAAAATCATGAAAATCAGTTCACCCAGTCGCAAGTTATGAGCTAACAAACATAAAAAAAAAACTCCTTTTTAAATGTTATGGGTGATATACCTATGTGTCAATTACTTTTTTCTCCATGTGTCGATTTATTTGCGGGTATAGTAAGTGTTATAATATTAAATTATCTAATAAATAAAGCAGTTCTCATCATCCGACGCCACTTGGACCAAAGTCCATACTAAAATGTCCGATCTCCTTTGACAGTACTCTACGGGGTATAGAAAAATTCTATACAAACTTTTTTTGCCAACATTCAAACAAAGTAAGTACCTATTATATTTATTGCTTTATCTATAGCACGTATTATTTTTTGGTTGAACAATTACCTACGATGAATATCCTTGTTTCGCCTTAAGCAATGCAATCGTATAGTCAGCCACCAAGCTACGTTTTTAGAGACTCAAAAACTTGGCAAGAAACATTCGTCGTTCCATGTGGAAACACGATCGGCTCTAGGTAATCACACTTTTATTTTCATCGCTTTCGTCATCAGAACTGGTTTCTGCGAGTATTTCTTGGAGCAGGGACATGATGTCTAAAGGTTATATTCAACGCGTTTGACAATAAAATTGACAGACAATTTAACACAAACTATAACACTAACCAGCGGAAAGTGAGCGGTTGCAGTTACCGTTAAAGTTATGACGTCATTTAACTATTTGTCAAATGGCGCAACTCATTGTGCCACATATCCGATACAAAACTGAAGTTTTGATGTTTGTTTGACGTGCCATTTGACACAAACTTTAACTTTAACTACTTTTTTGGTGCAACTCAGCCTTAGGCTGAGTTGCACCAATAACTTTAACGGTAACTGCAACCACTCACTTTCCGCTGGTTAGTGTTATAGTTTATGTTAAATTGTCTGTCAATTTTATTGTCAAACGCGTTGAATATAACCTTTAGACATCATGTCCCTGCTCCAAGAAATACTCGCAGAAACCAGTTCTGATGACGAAAGCGATGAAAAGAAAAGTGTGATTACCTAGAGCCGATCGTTTTTCCACATGGAACGACGAATGTTTCTTGCCAAGATATCGAGTCTCTAAAAACGTAGCTTGGTGGCTGACTATACGATTGCATTGCAAGGATATTCATCTTATGTAATTGTTCAACCAAAAAATAATAGGTACGTGCTATAGGTAGACAAAGCAATAAATATAATAGGTACTTACTTTGTTTGAATGTTTGCAAAAAAAAATTTGTAATAATTTTTCTATTAGATACCCCATATAGTACTGTCAAATTTGACAAAAACTTTAACTTTAACGACTTTTTTGGTGCAACTCAGCCTTAGGCTGAGTTGCACCAAAAAAGTCGTTAAAGTTAAAGTTTTACCTATTATTTTTTGGTTGAACAATTACATAAGATGAATATCCTTGCAATGCAATCGTATAGTCAGCCACCAAGCTACGTTTTTAGAGACTCGAAATCTTGGCAAGAAACATTCGTCGTTCCATGTGGAAAAACGATCGGCTCTAGGTAATCACACTTTTCTTTTCATCGCTTTCGTCATCAGAACTGGTTTCTGCGAGTATTTCTTGGAGCAGGGACATGATGTCTAAAGGTTATATTCAACGCGTTTGACAATAAAATTGACAGACAATTTAACATAAACTATAACACTAACCAGCGGAAAGTGAGTGGTTGCAGTTACCGTTAAAGTTATGACGTCATTTAACTATTTGTCAAATCGCGCAACTCATTGTTGGCATAACCGATACAAAACTGAAGTTTTGATGTTTGTTTGACGTGCCATTTGACACAAACTTTAACTTTAACTACTTTTTTGATGCAACTCAGCCTTAGTGTTTTAATGTTATATATAGGGTAGTTTTATTCATTGTATCCGTATAGTTCTACTGTTCAGTTCAACTAGTAGGACTAAACGGAGAAAAAAATCCATTTAGTTCTACTATCTGCTGTATGAATTTTAATTGAACTAAACGGACAAAAAAGTTCTTTTAGTACTACTAATTTCCGGAATTATGTCCAACTGGTTGGACCACGGGAATAGGATGATCGTGTAAAACAAACATACATGCAACGCATGTTGTACTCCATGACGCGCGCTCGCTTCGCTCGCATATTACATAACACTATTGTCTTCTGTCCCCGAAGTGCCGGGCCTCCGCCGGCCTCCTTCGTCGGCCTACGGCCCGGTGCCCATGCCGCCCATAAAGGATACTGTCGCGAGACGGTCGTATTATAATTTTGGTTAAAAGAGGAGGTAGTAATTGCATTGCACTTCAGCATTAATAGATAACCTTTTCCTGTTTATTACCAGTAGTTGTTCCATAGATCATACATTCAATTCCCAGAAGTACAACTAGTTGGACCAAGGAAAGAACAACTCACTGTAATTGAACCATTGGTAAAGATATTTCCCCATAGAACAACCAGTTGAACCCAGTTGAACCATGGGTAAATTTACTTCTCCGTAGTACAACCCATTGTATCCGTATAGTTCTAATACAATGGAAATTAGTAGTACTAAAAGAACTTTTTTGTCCGTTTAGTTCAATTAAAATTCATACAGCAGATAGTAGAACTAAATGGATTTTTTTCTCCGTTTAGTCCTACTAGTTGAACTGAACAGTAGAACTATACGGATACAAGTGTTTTATTGGTTGGCAGCATGCCCCAAACTTTGGATATTATGATCTCCTAACTAATTAAAATGTACATTTTGTTGGCACACTGTCATGTTTTATTATCCACTGGAATCCAAGTTGTTACGATACGTGGCGAAAAAATATGAAGATTCTATTTTCTGAAAAAAAATCGGTTGTGTGTAAAATCAGTTTACTGACGGTAGTTGAACGTGACAACGTCCTAAGAAAATAAAACAAAACAATTGACACGCCGTTGCTTTGGAAAAGAAAATAAAACAAAACAATTGACACGCCGCCGTTGCTATGGAACGCCTCAAAGTGAGGTAACGCGGTATGACGTCATCTTTTTTCGTTCGTGCAGCCGGCCATCGAATTACAAGACGTTATCACGTCAAAAATAACAGGTCTACATGGGCACTTGTAAAACGACGATACAGGATACGACGATGAAGCAAGTATACATGCGTTTTTAAGTTTATTTCGGTATAATAAGTTTAAATGTCCGTTTCTGTAATTTTTCCCGCTCTGGCAGTGCTAGAGAGTGTCAGACTTCGAGTGACTAATAACCACCCATGTTACTTCTTAGCCCTTGTGCTGAAGCGGCGGTACCACTTTCGAACAACCCGCAGCCTTGACGGGACCTACTTAGTACCTTTTTACTTCTACTGACTAAAAACCAAACCCATGTTCCTTCTTCGCCCTTGTGTCGGAGCCACGTCAACCTTTCGACAATCCACAGCCCCGACGGGGCCTACTTAGTACCTTACCTGCCGACACTAAATAGTTGGTAATTACAAGTAAATTACGATTTTGTTCGCTTTGTCGCTCTACTCGTAAGTAAAAAACACCCAGGCAGCCGACGATTAAATATTCAATGCCACTTCATCTTCCAAGAGCTGCATTCCCTCCTACTACACGCATGATGACACATGGAGCACCACACTCCCCCTCGTCGGCTAAATAGCGATAAATCACTGCAATACTACACTTTTATTGTTATTTGTTGCTATCGTTCGCGCCAATCGCCATCTTTGTTGCGTTCGGATACGCGTCCAATTTGTGATGGCGTCTTCGAATAATTTTGTTATTTTTTATTATTGCTATTTAATACGTATGAGATTGCACACACCGTCACGCTTGCAATTTTGAAAGGGTACAGCAGAAGTGTAATTAATATTACAACCAGTGGCTTGCTAGGGATACTCCCAGGTCAAGCAGACGGTTCAGAAATCATCATGCGGAGGAGCGCGATACAGGGAGAGTCCAAATGCGGGAAAATAGTACGTAAATCTACTTCACCCCCATCCCTCTTGAATTAATCAAGCCGAGTGCTTCCACTCCGCCACTTTAGTTATGACGTCTATAACTAATACTCGCAGTTCGACAGCCATTTATCACAACTACCCTCCGAGAGTTGTAGGGATTAAGTAGTGCAATGATCGCGCCAGGACTCAGCCGAACCTTATCTCGGGCCCATGAGAGACAGGTCTCAGAACAGCTGCCGTCCTAACGGGATCAAATAGACGCGATACGCGCCTCCGAACAATATTACAATTTCTGAACTTAAAGCTACCCTTACCTCATTTCTTCGAGCCGGCCTCACTTCCTTGACCCCTCGCAAGTTGTGTAACTGTGTATGTGTATAATGAGTGTATATGACCTTGCGATGGTTTGCTGGTAGTTCCGGACGATTCTTCCACGTCGCTGCAAGCCACACCGTTAACGCGAGCCACCACACTCACTCCGTATTAGTCTAACCACAAAAGCCTCGGTGCCTTCCCAATAGCACTCCCGTGACAAGGCAAACCAATGATATTATCAATAACCCGTTCGACATTCACAGCGTCGCTAACCGTACTGCTTAACTAGTATAATTGGGTGCCGCGAAATGACTCCACAAGTCGATTTAATCAATGCGCGTGCGCTTTCACCCGTTCTCCGATGGCTACTATAATATTCGTTCGACGCCCAGCGCGACTCAATACGAACTATTATTCACGCCGAGCCCAGCGCTCGACCTCTACCTCCGCCCCTTCGCCCCTGTCGCACCGAGGCGGAGAAAATCAAAAATCTGAAGGTAGATTATAAACAATCACCCCCCCCGGACCGACCCGTTGTCGGTCCGCTCAAACTCCCGGGAGTCGAGATAAAGTTGAAACTGCCCGTCTAAGGATCGAGTCCCTCACCTGGACGTCTGCGATCCTTGGAAACCCATCCTTGCCTGTAATCAGGTTAACAATGCGCCCCCGTCGCCAACACAACGGTGATAGGTTAGCATCCTTAACCAGAACGAGGTCTCCAACGCAGGGTGGGGTCGTCCTGTCCGTCCACTTAACGCGTTGCTGTAGAATATGCAAATACTCCAGCGACCATCGCTTCCAAAAATTTTGGCTCATTTGCCGTAACATCTGATACCGTGACAACCGGTACAACTTGACATCAGTATACGGATATTCCGGCAAGGCGTTAAGTGGTTGGCCAATCAAAAAATGACCTGGGGTCATGGCCTCAAGGTCATTCGGGTCAGCGCTCAACGGGCACAAAGGTCGCGAGTTTAAGACCGCCTCAATTCTGCAAAACACCGTTGACAACTCCTCAAAGGTGAGAATCGTTGAGCCGATGACCCGATACAAGTGAGTCTTGGAAGACTTGACTACTGCCTCGAAAATTCCACCCCAGTGGGGGCATCCAGGTGGACTAAAATACCACGAAATGCCCCGACTGGCGAGGCCCGTGCCAATCTCTCGCTCATTCTGACTTAAAAACAATACAATTTCCTTTAAGCACCGGTCGGCGCCCTTGAAGTTGGTACCACAGTCCGACCGAATCAGTGACGGTACTCCCCGTCTAGAAACAAATCGATCTAACGCCGCCAGAAAGGCCTCCGTAGAGAGATCGGCCACCAATTCCAAATGAACGGCCTTGGTCGCCAGACACACGAAGACACACAGATATGCCTTAACCGACTTCGCGTTGCGAAGGTGCGATGTCTTGACCATGAAAGGCCCCGCGAAATCTGTCCCTACGCCAGCAAATGGCCGAGCCTCCGTGACTCGATCGGCCGGGAGATCTCCCATTTGTGGCTGCATTGTGGCTGCCTTGAGTCGGTAACAAGGCAAGCAACGAAACACAACGCTCCGTATGATTCTGCGGGCCGATAAAATCCAAAATTCACGCTGCAAAATGCCCAGAAGGGTGTTACAGCCTGCGTGTGAATTCTTGGTGTGACGGTCCCTAACCAACAACTCCACCAAAGCTCCTGAATGAAGCACTTTCCCATGAACGTGACCGGCGCGATCCAACCGGTTGGATCGAACGTTCGTGCGATAGTCGAAAGGACCGATCGCGTGGTCCAGGTCTTCGACAGCAACTCGGCCTCACAACTGTATGTGAAGGCATCCTGACTCGGTCGATACTGGACCCCTAAAATGGCCAACGCATGAAGATTCTCCGAATCCTCAAACAAATGCGGGTCTTGTTGATACTCAGTTGGCAGTCCTGCCAGTACCTCTGGGCAGTTCGACAGCCATTTCCTGAGTTCATAGCCACCGGAGGCCATGAGCGCCACCAATTCATCCCTTAAGATGAGCGCCTGCTCAATACTGTCTGAGCCCGTACAAATGTCGTCTACATAGACGTCCCTATCAATGACAGCAGCCGCGCGGGGAAAGCGGAGCCGTTCTTGATCAGCCAGTTCTCGTAGCGTACACATGGCTACATATGGGCTGGGCTTTAATCCGTACGTGTTTGTGTTGAGCTCGTACGTGACCATCGGTTCCTCTGGGCTCTCTCGCCACAATATCAGCTGGAACCGACGGTCGTCTGGATGAATCTCAGTTTGACGAAACATCATCCGTACGTCCGTAACGAAGACAACCTGGTGTCTCCTGAAGTCCGTGAGAATGTCTGCAATGTCTCTGGTCAGCTTAGGACCAGCATGGAGACATTGATTCAGGGACACCCCGCTAGACGTCTCCGCGCTCCCGTCGAACACGACCCTAATCTTTGAGTCAGGTGTCTTCAAAACAGCATGATGAGGCAACACATAATGCTCCTCATGACGATAGTCAACCCTGGACACCGACATGTGACCCAACGTCAGGTATTCGCGCATGAACTCCACATACTTCTGTCGGAAGTTGGAGTCCCGCTTCATGCGCCTTTCCATTGCCACTAACCGCTTTTCTGCCAGACTCCATGAGCTCCCCAGCGGAGGTCGAGTTGACAGAAATGGCAACCTTGTCATAAATCTACCCGATGGGAGGCGCACCGTGTTACATCGATAAAATGTTTCGCACTCCTCATCACGTGGGTTATTCCTAAGAGCGGTGGGTGGCTCTTCCGTTGCCCAGAACCGTTGCAGGACGTCTGATAACACGCTGCCATAATATATGGAGCTATAATCCGTTGAGTGCTGTGGTTCCCGTACTGGGCCCAATAACGCGTAACCACCTGCGGTACGCATGGCCACAACCCCGTTTGGTTGCAGCTCCCGTTTGCCGCTTCGGAGCAGCTTCCCGAGGACGTCAGACCCAAGCAAGACGTCCACCCGTCCGGGGATCGCGAAGTGGGGATCGGCTAACTCCAATCCATTGGTCAACCCTTTTACCGCAGACGGTAACCGAGTCTGAGGGAGGACCCCAACCACTTCGTCCAAAACGATCGCCGTGGCATTCACCCGCGTGACCGATGCCGTGTCACCCATCTCGAACAGGAATGTCGTCTGACCCCTGAGGTGAGGCACCCGATTGCCACCTATACCTACGGCGCCATCCCGTGATGGCTCTAATGTAAGGCCCAGCCTTTTCACTAAACAGCTGGACACAATACAACCTTGTGCCCCTGAATCTAACAGTGCTCGCACGTGCACCGGCTGTCCGTCAGTACCCCTGACAGTAATCCTAGCCGTCGGTAATAATACCGTTACTGTCGGGGTGGGCACCACTGACGAACAGGCTGCTAGTTGCTAATAGGAGGCACCTCCCTCCTCCCCTGCCGGAGGGGGAGTAAATACTGTCCCAGTATACGGGTCCCAACCCGGGTAGTAACCCTCCCGACCCATCGGTGACATCCGTGCCGGTCGGAAGTAGCCTACTGGCATCCTTCCGAACGGTGGCGGGCGCGCCGTCAGCCGAGGGCGTTCTGCGAGAGGCGGGGAGAAGCGACTACTCGGGGGTGGCAACATGCCCCCCAACGCATTCGAGTACGCCGCGTAACCCGTCTGTACTACCTCCGGGCCCCTGCCCGAGTCTCGGTGCCTATCCCCCCCCCGCGGGGAAGACGACGGTATCGGGTTGTGCTCTGGATCAGCCCTTGGCCCACCCCCCCGAGGGGGCGGCGACCGCTGATTCCTGGCCGACCCACCCCCCCTAGGGGGGGGTGACCGACCACCCGAATCTGGCTTAGGAGAGGGGGGGTGACCTCCCGGCGAGGCTCCGTGCACCTCCCTACTCTCCGCCAGGCATAGCAACTCGTGATGGGCTCCTCCGCAGGTTCCACAGTTAGTGGTCCTGTGGCACTCACGTACAAAGTGAGTCCCCAAGCAGCGGAAGCACAAATAGCGCTGCTTGACCACCCCTCTTCGTCTATGCACCCGCTGCGCCTTAAAGTCCGCGCATGCGGCGAGACCGTGCCCTTCCTTCCGACAGAAGGCGCACACTTCCGATTGGAGGGCGTGGTATTTCTTCCCCCCCCGACGGGGCTCAACCGGCTTGGGCCCGCTCGTACGTCGGGTTGACGGAGGAGGGTGCGACGTGGATGCCCCTTGGCAATCCGCCCGCCGGCACTCGCCTTCTAAAAATGCTCTCAAGTCATCGTAACTTGGGAGGTGGTCCGTCGATTCGCCACCATGTGACTGCTCAAAGCGCGCCACCACGTCGATCGGCAACTTCCGTAAAACCCTATTGACGATGATATATTTATTGTCCCCTAACGACAACTTAAGTCGATCTAACGTGTTCACCGCAACCGTGACCGGATTAAGGATTTTCGACCTTATTTCGTACACGTTAGACACCTTCGGGATTTCAAAAATCTTATCAATGAGGCCATCAACTATTAATCGCCGATTATCATATCGGTCGATTAATAGGCCCCATGCCGTCTCATAACTGGCGTCCGTAATCTCCAGGTGGGTCAAGATGTCGTGCGGCTCACCGTTAAGCCTACCCATTAATTGAGCCATCTTGTACGCGGGCGAGAGATCTGTACGCGAATGCACGACACTATTAAAAATATCGCGGAATCGCGGCCAATCGGCATACTCGCCGCTAAACTCGGGTACATGTACTGGTGGCAACGGCGCCTGAATCCCTACGCCTGCTGGCCGACATGAATCCCTGACGTCACCCTTGCGCGATCGCTCAATGTCGGCCGCCGCCTGGATTATGCTCATGGACATTTCCCCACACTGGTCCACATTGCCCCGTACCACCTGAGCTTCCTTGTCCACCGACGACAGATCCGTCGATTCGAGACATGCTAAATACTCAGCGTGACACTTTAACACGGCGTCATATCGTTCGTCAACTTGCCGAGCGCGTGACAATAACGCATCTTCACGATCGGTGCGACCTACCAACGTAACAACCGATGAAAACCATCTCAATTCAGCTTCGATTCTGGCTGCGATAGTTTTCGTTACTGACGGAGCCATAGTACCAACTTCAATACGCGATTATGCAATAATAAATAACAATAACCAAAAAAAATAACAATTATTGTATCCGGAACTAACAATAATAATATATTCGTTGAGTGAATAAATCTACGACGCTATGCCAACTCTTGAACTTATTCCTCTACGTGCTCTAGAGGTTATTCCTCTATGTGCTCTAGAGGTTATTCCTCTATGTCTCAAATGTTGACAATCATAACACGATTTGTGATGAGGTTATATTTGTGCGTAACCGAACGTAAATAACAAATTATTTTATCAACGAATATTCACATTCCATTTATGTACTTATTATTAATAATTCCAAACTCAACTTGAGGTGTACACTGGTATGTAGGTCAATGTACTACTACCTACAAGTTGAATTTGTACATGAACACAATTTTTACAAAGTAAATTGGTACCAAGTACCTACTAATTTTTACAAAGTGGGTTTAAATAAACCAAGCTCTGCTACCAGAATTTGATCGCGCCAGGACTCAGCCGAACCTTATCTCGGGCCCATGGAAGACAGGTCTCCGAACAGCTGCCGTCCTAACGGGATCAAATAGACGCGATACGCGCCTCCGAACAATATTACAATTTCTGAACTTAAAGCTACCCTTACCTCATTTCTTCGAGCCGGCCTCACTTCCTTGACCCCTCGCAAGTTGTGTAACTGTGTATGTGTATAATGAGTGTATATGACCTTGCGATGGTTTGCTGGTAGTTCCGGACGATTCTTCCACGTCGCTGCAAGCCACACCGTTAACGCGAGCCACCACACTCACTCCGTATTAGTCTAACCACAAAAGCCTCGGTGCCTTCCCAATAGCACTCCCGTGACAAGGCAAACCAATGATATTATCAATAACCCGTTCGACATTCACAGCGTCGCTAACCGTACTGCTTAACTAGTATAATTGGGTGCCGCGAAATGACTCCACAAGTCGATTTAATCAATGCGCGTGCGCTTTCACCCGTTCTCCGATGGCTACTATAATATTCGTTCGACGCCCAGCGCGACTCAATACGAACTATTATTCACGCCGAGCCCAGCGCTCGACCTCTACCTCCGCCCCTTCGCCCCTGTCGCACCGAGGCGGAGAAAATCAAAAATCTGAAGGTAGATTATAAACACCACCATTTTCTTTAATAGGGTAGAAGACAAAAAAAATTGTCCTTCAGTCCTTCAGATAGATCTCCAAAAAATATTGGACACATATTTTTAATTTTTCACGTATTATAAAAAATGAAGATACAGTGCTTTGAAAAGGGGTGTGACATCACATTTCAATACATTTTTTACCGAAACATGATGTCACAAGCCCACTCATGATCTTTGACGCGTTTTGTCTTGGTAATTTTTTATTAATTTGATAAAACAAAAAAAAAAACCTATCCAATATTTTACGAAAATCTAACAGACGGACTAAAAAGAATCATATTTTTTTAGTCAAGAAACAAAATCAAAAGTCATTTATTCAAACTAGGCTGATAATTAGCACTTTTCGAACGTCAAAAATTTACTTTACTCTACTTTACTTTACATTTTTATAAGACAGTCCCCCAAAACGCCCACACATCGACACTGCCTAGTGTTTAGCTGGAAAGAAGAAGTGGCGGAACAAACTTCCCAGCACACATCCCTCCGCCGCTTCTAGTTATATATTTATTTATTTATTTATTTAAACTTCATGCACAATAGTGATACATCTTAGGCGGAGTTAATGCCACAAGGCATTCTCTACCAGTCAACCTTAGGGTTAAATAAGACAACTTTGTGGTAGGGTACAAAATATCTAAAAAACAATATCAACTTAAAAAAAAAAAAGTACTATACTAGTGTAGGTACATAAAATGATACTAATACACATATAAAAATAAAATAAACTAATAAATATTTTAGCAAAAATATTAAACGAAAAACTTAACAATAGGCAATACTATGACTCGACTTATAATAACTGAGAGCTATTTGGTCTGACTTAGGTAGAGGTTACGTACTTTCTTTTTAAAAATGAATTTGCTTTCAGCTTTTTTAATGCCAGGGGGTAGCGCGTTCCAAAGTTTTATAGTTGAGATAGCGTAAGAATTTGACAAGAAACAGGTGCGGTGTGGAGGAATTTGGAGAATGAGATTTTTGGAAGCCCGAAGATTACGACTATGACAACTGCCCAACACTTTGAAATAAGTTTTTAAATAATCAGGAGCACGTGGATCGTTCATAATTGAGAAGAGCATGCAGAGTGATCTGAGGGATCTCCTGAGTCGGATAGGCAGCCATTTAAGCTGAGAACGGAAGGAAGAAATATGATCATATTTACGAAGGCCAAAAACAAAACGAATACAATTATTGAGAAGACGATCCAATTTATTTAGAAGTTCTTGGGATATATCAGAATAACAAACATCAGCATAGTCAATAATGGGAAGCACAAGGGACTGAACCAAAGTGAGTTTCGTGCTAGATGGGAGAAAATGCTTGAATCTATAGAGAGACCGCAGTGAGAACGTGACTTTCTGACTTACCTGAGCGACGTGTTTATCCCAACTCAAACTGCTGTCAATGTAAAGACCCAAGTCTTTTACGTGGGGTGAAAGAGAAATGACAGAGTGTATATACCTATTGTTGAGTGAGTTATAAGTTGAAAGATGTCGTGGTCGTCTTCCAGTCTAATCGGATGCAGCTGAATACCAGTATCATACACCACAACCCAGTTAATGCTGGGTAATACGATACCCCTTGGTCAGACAGATAGTTATATTTTCAGGTCACTAACTGCCTGTATATACTGCCAAGGATATAAAGACCAACGGCTTAGCGTGGTTTAGGATAATGAATGGTCACTCATCCACGGACCAACCAAGGCAAGCACGGCTTAACCTAAAGATCGATCCGAGCGGCAGTTATTATTAAGCCACGAACTAAGACAATAATGTTGCCGATAAGATACCAATCTTAATCCAGTGTGGAAACGTGACAGAACTATACAGGGTGTCTAGCGCCATCTCTTTTCCACACTGGATAAGTTAGGATTGTTTTAAGACGTCATCATAGTAGGGCCCCAGATGACATTCTCAGTTTAAAAAAAAAAAATAGTACCGCGAGTCATTGTAAAAAAGCATATTATAGCTAATAACAATGACTCAACCACGAAATATACATAAAAATATTACGTAAATAGTTTTGCACTCAAACCGATAATAGACTCCCCCTCGTTTCACCCCCAACAACCCCTAATCACCCCAGGGACGAATAACATTTGTTGTCGCGGCCATTAACAACTTTTTAATTGTTAACAGTATCCAGAGACAATAGGATTGTCTATGACAAGATGACTGGCGTTAGGGGATCACTTTAGTTTAATAGAATGGTGTTTTTTTATGATATTGTCTTTGATTAATGAGTATCTTGGGATCTGTAGTAATTAGCCAGCTGTCTTTATTGTTCCAGAGTTTTAGACAATCATCGTTACTGGTGAAGTTTTTGGTCTCAAAAAATGACAGATGAAAACGTTGGCATGTCTTATGCCTGGGATACACGAGGCGAGTTTTTCAAGCCAGCAAGGCTATTGCGGCGTATCTTTTAAATGTCAGTGGCTATCATAAATAGTGTCCATCAATTAACTGTCAATTGGTTATGTTTTGGTACATTTTTTTTTTAATCTAACCATTTGACAGTTAATTGATGGACACTATGATAGCCGCACTGACATAATTATAAAAAGATACGCAATAGCCCTGCAAGATTGCAAGCTGGTTAACTAAACTGTCCTGTCTTAAATTACTACTCTGGCTTGGAACATGCTAGAAATGAAGCTAGTTTTGTCTACACAAAGCCAGAAGTACCGTGTTAGCTTACTGACGCAGCTCAGCTTGCTACCGTGGCTTGAAAAACTCCTCCTAAATTGCGCTTTATTTCTATTGATTTTGGTATAAAATTTGAATGCCGCCAGCGCGATATCCGCGCCCGCCGTCATTTATGTGTTCTCTGCACATAATTACCTATGTAAAATGTTGGGGTCTACTTGATCAGGTTCTCGTTTATTATCTCAAGTAAGAGAGAATGCACACGTGCTTTCCGTACACGTAGGAAACCACGTAGGCATGTTACAGATCCACGACCAAACTAGGCAAGCACGGCTGAACCTAAAGATCGATCCAAACGGCAGTTATTATTAAGTCACGAGCATCGAAAAAAAATGAAACTCAGAGAAAACTAACAATAAAACTAAATATAAAGTCAATGACGCGAAGCTCCCAGCATCCGATCGAATCAATCAATGGCTACAAAAGCGAATGACTTGCATCCCTCCGCGGGTTCGTATATACTCGTAGATATTAATATAATACATAAGCTATGTAACTATGGAAGTAACAATAAAACTTTATGAGCGTGTCTTTTGGTAACAAATTATTCTTGCTTACCCGACTACGGCGAAGCCAAATTGGCTATTTGACTGCTGTTAAAAATTCACGAAAAGGTTATGTTATTTCAAAGAAGTAATTTAATAAAAATAACATGTGTGAGAAAAGTAATAAAATCGATAAAACCATAGCATCTCTGTAATTCTGTATTAGGTGACGCAGACGAAGTTGCGCGGGCCAGCTAGTGTAAGTATATTTCTGACTAACTTTTGCCCACGGTATCGCTCGCGTTTTAGTCGGAAATTACCAGATTTTAAAACCATAAGACACTCGGGGACAATGTAGCTTCTCATTATTATTATAGCTAGCCCATACCGTCCTACTGCTGAGCATGTGCAAAGGCCTCCCTCCATTCCTTCCACCGGTTGCGATTCTATGCAATTTCTTTCCAATTCTCAAGGAAACTTCCCATCAGTGAAAGAATTTTCAAGATGTTCAGTAAATTTATAGATTACCCCCTACTACCTCACAAACTCTCTCTCTCCTATTTATAATATTAAGTAATACTAGCTGTTTCCCGCGGCTTCGCCCGCGTGAATATGTCGATTTTCCATACAAACTATCATCCCCTATTTCACACCCCTTTGGGGGTTGAAGTATGAAAACTCTTTCCTTAGTGTAATCTTACTCTCTCTTCTTAGTCGATACACTCTTGTCAGAGCGGTCGTGGTTGCGCAGACGAGGTACACGGCGAGATACGGCGCATTGTCCCAAATTTTAAGTTTCTAGGGTTTGGCCTGTGCGATGTTCCTCATTCAATCAACTTTGCCTTTTACATACACATATAGAAAAACAACACAAGAAAAGAATTCGCGTACTTATTGATGGCGACCCTACCCGGGTCGTCCCCGGTAGTGACGCAACTGCCGGAACTGCCGGAAGCCGTCCGATACGTCTCCTCTCCGCTGAGCTTGCACATTTTGTGCCACGTCGTGTTTGTGCCATGTTTGTGACTTTGTGGCACAATGGCGGCTGTCACGAGTCGGGTCTGTTTGCTTTTACTTTGTTTTTCCTAGTTTGTCGTTATTTTTGTCATGGCTTTTATTATTAAGAAAGGAAGAAGAAAGACAACTGTGGTTATTACGCATTGATAACAAAAATACCTTGAAAATTGTTCAAAAGTAGATTATTATTGGACTGACTCAAAAAAGTATGATTCTCTTTAGTCCGTCTGTTAGATTATCGAAAAATATTGGATACGTGTTTTTTGTTTTATCAAATTAATAAAAATTTACGAAAATGAAACGTGTCAAAGATCGTGAGTGGGGGCTGGTGACGTCACTTTCTGGTAAAAAGTGTACTAACATGTGACGTCCCATGTGTTTTTGAAGCATTGCATCGTCTTCATTTATTGTTTACGTGAAAAAAGAATTAAACAACGTGTTCAATATTTTTTTTAAATCTATTTGACGGACTAATTAGATTTTTTTAAATCAACTATCCTATTGCCTAGTGACGAGGTTCAACTCAAACATCTTCAACACAGCAACAGTGACAGGGGGCGCATCCGCAGCACCCCGCCAGACATCAATAAATCAAGCCCGCCCCCTCGATACAACCAGGACGGCTCATTGACCACGCATTTACATACAGCTTCGCGATCCTCACGATGACTTGTAAGATATAACTCAAGGATAATAAAAAAGGGGTCTGAAATGTCTGAATTAGAAAAAAAAGTTTTGCGTAGGTATGTTTCTTGCAATGCACGACAAATTATTTTTCCCGACTTTTATTTCAAGGTTTCCGTAGCTAAATGGCAAAAACAGAACTGATAATATCGTGCCCTTAAAGCGAAAACCAACTAAAGTCACATATGGGCAAAAATGAGTTACAATTACCGTAAGAATCTCCTTTTCAAGATCTACATACTGGTAAAACCCGTTTTCCGAGGTGACGCTCCGTTCTGGATTTAGCTTTTAGCTAAGGTAGCTTATCAGGAGATTTTTTAAATAAAGAACAGACAAAACCCAGTAAGTGTCGGTTAAAGCAATGTTTTTGCACTGTAAGCAATTTTTCTCGCCAGGAAAAACATTATATCTGCGTTTAAGTGGTTTTGTCATGATTCACGTTAAATTAACAATAACTGAGACTAAATATTTCTACTTAGTATTAATTAGCAATTACCTATTAGGTGATCATAAATATTTCGTTTAATTAAATTCATAAAAAACTGCTGACTAAACTCTTTTCTTCAAAACATAACAAAACATTGCGACTACAGGAAAAACCACTAATCTGTAGCATTTATCAAGCCAATCCTTCATTTTTCCTACTTGTTTGAGAATTAAGCTATTTTTCCTTCACCACCCGAATAATGAATACAATAAGAAATCAAAATACACAAGTATTTTAATAAAAATTTTACGATTCGAACCTTTAAACACGATTTTCTCGAAACTACATTTTGTGCAGTTAGTTGGGTTATTGGGTTTTGAAGTAAGGGCACGATACCTATTTCGTCAGTCCTGCTTCCACGTTGGTCTATTGTTTCCAACTACAACTACTGATAATGAGCTCCTGGGTTCGATTCTCGGGTCGGACAAAGTCTTATTGTAAATTGGGTTTAGTTCAGGAATTTCTCAGTACCAGCTAAGGAGTCAGGATTTGTGCCCGACTAATGGCAATAGGCTCGCCCCCATTACATGAGACTTAAATATAATCTGGCATCTGGCGGAATGTAGGTGTACTATTACTACTATAAGATATATATACACCTCGGCCTAACCCGTATATCTATATCTATTATATCACTATCACTACATAGTATAAAATAAAGTCGCTTTCTCTGTCCCTATGTCCCTTTGTATGCTTAAATCTTTAAAACTACGCAACGGATTGATGCGGTTTTTTTTAATAGATAGAGTGATTCAAGAGGAAGGTTTACATGTATAATAACATCCATTTGCACCCGTGCGAAGCCGGGGCGGGTCGCTAGTATTATCTAATAAATAAAAAGAGAAGTCCTGACTGACTGACTGACTGACTCATCGACGCCCAGCCCAAACCCTTGGACCTAGAAAGCTGAAATTTTGCACAGAGGTTTCCTTTATAATGTAGACATGGAATAAGGAAGGATTTTTCGATATTCAACCCCTGAGGGAGTCAAATAGGGGATGAAAGTTTGTATGGAAAATTGCCATTTTCACGCCGGCGAAGCCGCTGGCAAAAGCTAGTTATGTTATAAAAATATCTGTAGTTACAAAAATAAGTCCAAAACAAAACGTTAACAATAAATAACTTACTTTACTTTACAAGTAATACAAATGTCAGTCGCGAACTCTTGTGTCCTCCCCATTGCTACGCGTGGCTGCCCTCGCGAGTCGCGGGTACTCCGTCCGTCCGACTGTCCTAGAACGACCCTCCTCCCTCGGTCCTCCGTCCGTATGTCATGTCTATCCGGCCTAGAGGGTCGAGTACCACACTAATTGTGATATATGCTTGTTGAAATATGGTTAGCGACACTTTGAGCTTTGGGTTTATTAAAGTAAGGACTGTCGAATTGATTTTTTAACTTTAAGGTGATGATGAGAAGAGATAAGAGGTGTGTTTCTCCATTCGAATATCCTCTTTTTTCTAAACCATACCTGGGAACCCTCTACTTACAGAGATATGGGGGGTCAAAGTTACAAATATGTATTTCACAGCTGTTTTTTATAAATACTAGTTTATCGTGTCATAACTTTACTTAAATAATATTCCATGACCCGTTTACTATTCAAAGTAACCACTTGCACAATGTTTTAATAGTGCTACATTCAGTTTTACCGTAAATTGTGATTTTTAACCCCAAAAAAAAAGTCGTTTCCAAGCAATAATTTTAGCGTACCTAGAGTTACTTAGTTTTATGTGCTTGGTTGCCGGTTTCGTGAAGGGTTCGTTTACACACTGTAATTATGTAAAACGAAAAAACGTCGTATAATTTATTCGATCCATAACCCAACTCCTAATCAACGAAACATTTTAAACTAATCAAATCTCGTCGTTCATAAAAGTCAGTTTGCGTCGCTAATCAAATGTAACTGCTCATAAATATCGGTTAACTGTGACTGGCTCTAACTCACTCGGTTAACTTATAAGTTAACGATTTATATCGAAGGGTCGGTTATCAATGGGTCTGAGATGAACTTTGTTTAATTGAGTTGAAATACTTTTAACTTGCGTTGTAATAGGCATAGTGTGTTAGTGACCGGAGTGTCTGATATATATAATACAGTTCATCATCAGCCTATAATGTTCCCACGTGCGGGACTCAGGCCTCCTCTCTAGGTGAGGGATGGGCTATAATCCACCACGCTGGCCCAGTGCGGATTGGTATAAGATGTCACATGTCTTCGATGTTTTTGGTTCTTAGACATGCCGGTTTCCTCACGTTTTCCTTCACCGTTATGAAAGCTGTGTTGATGAAATAAATTACACAAAGTAATGCGCCTGCCTGGGTTCGAACTTACGACTTACTGTTCGTAAGTCGGGGCCGCCACCACTGGGCCGCCTTTGCTCCCCTGCTACTAAGTTCTGCTATGCTTGTACTGTTTTTTTTTTGTAAAACAGAAATGTTTGACTGTATTATGAAAACTAGTAATATGACACTTGTCAGACTCAGAGCTGTGTCAGAGGGCAGATAGGCGTTTCCTAGCTTAAAAGCTTTGCATTTCTTAAGACAGTGTTACGACAGTGTTACAGTGTTAGTGTTAAGACAGTGTTAAATACTAAAATTATTTAAATAAGTCCGAACGCTCAACTTCATAGTTCGTGAGACGGACTTCTTCTGTTGTTCTCTGGGAGAAAAAAGAAAGTAAAGGAATGCTTGATTTGTCATTAGTTATATGGATATTAGTTACAATAATAATAATAATAATAATATTTTTATTGACAAGTTGTTACTCACAAACATCAGTGTAGCCCTGGCTCTTGTACTAGGAGTTCCTGTATCACAAGAGCCAGACCTCTCAATTTACAGAGAACATTTAAATTAGCGATAGACAAAAAAAGATGAAACGTGATAGGTTTTATGCATGCATTAAAAACTTTTGACAAAAAAAAAAATAAGATAATAAAAAATAAAAAAGTAATAATAACTTATGAGTTTACATTTAAAAATTAAATTAGGTTAGGTACCACTGCGTTCTGTAGATGTGTGAATAATTGAAATGGGTGTGTATGTGTGTGGTGGAAGTGTGTGTGGTGTGGGTGTGTGTGTGCGTGTTATGAGTGTGTGTTTGCGTAAGGGTCTCATGTAATGCTGCCGATTAGATTTTCGGATTCATCATAGTCAAAATTTTCTAGCCAGTCAATAATAGTTTTTTTGAAATGGAAGTTGGTAAGTTTTTTGAGTTGTTTTATTCCCCTTTCATTGCCGATTTTGTTGTAAAGACGTGGGGCAATATAGGTGTAGTGTTTGCTAGCGAAGACGCTCTTAGTACCTTCTACTGGGCACCTGTCTATCCTCTTGGTCAAGACAGGCAAACTCGGGATGACGTATCGGTGGTATCTTCGCAGGCATTCATAATAAAATTGCTTGCGGACGCTTAGTACTTTAGCTTTACCGTATACCTCAGTTGTGGGCGTCCGGTATTTCAAAGACAAAAGTACTTTTAGGACGGCACGCTGAGCCCGCTCCAGTTCGATCATATGGATTTTGCCTGTCCCACCCCAAGCGCAAATAGCGTATCCCAAAACACAATGGCATAAGGCTTTGTATGTTTGCAACAGAAGCTTCAGACTAGCAACGTATCTCAGGGTTTTAAAAATATGTATCAACTTGCGCACTCTTTTGGCCGTAACAGAGATATGTTTTGACCATTTAAGGTTGTCGTCAATGATTACTCCTAGATACTTAATGAAGCTCACTCTGTCTAACTTGGGGCAAGTGCATGAAGAAAACTTGTTGGTATTCCTATTGCAAGGAAACGTGTGGCTGGTAATTTTAAAGTTTTTGGGGCTTCCTGCTCTGGTCTTACTAAAACATAGATATTTGGTTTTAGAGGTGTTTAGTGACAGTAGACTATCCTCCAGCCAAGCTGTTACCTTGGAAAGACCCACTTCACATACTGTTTCAAGATCTTTCCACGACCTCTCATGAAAAAGAAGAACTGTGTCGTCGGCAAACATTATGACATCAGCTTTATTAATTGGGATATCGCACAGTTCGTTGATATACACCAGGAATAGAGCAGGAGCAATTGTACTTCCCTGAGGAACTCCGTATGAACAGGAAGCGTCATCGCTAGTCGTATTATCAAGTCTAACGCATTGACTTCTGCCTGATAAATAACTCAAAAGCCAATCCTGTGGCAGTCCTCTGATTCCAATGTTTTCTAACCTGCTTATTAGAATAGGGATCGAGACAGTATCGAATGCCTTCTGAAGGTCGAGGAAAAGTCCGACACATTTTTCTCCCTTATCTATATACTTGACCAAGTTTCCGGTAAGTTTTAGAATAGCGTCATTAGTAGACCGATTCGCTCTAAAACCGAATTGGTTTGTCGAAAGTATATTATTTGTCTCTAAATAACTTATTAGTCTCTTGTTTGCTAGTTTTTCCAATATTTTTGACATTGTGCCAAGTACAGAGATGGGGCGGTAGTTACCAACGTGCCCCTTATCACCAGCCTTGAAAATAGGAGTGACGGCCGCTTTCTTAAATGTGTCAGGAAAAGCACCGCTCGAGAAACTTATATTGCAAAGATGTGCTATCGGAGATGCTAATTTAAATTTATATTTTTTTAGGATGTTAGCGGGAATATTGTCTAAACCAGGGGCACTGCCGTTTTTAAGACCGGATATCACCTGGATGACCTCGTATTCGTCCGTAGGGGATAATGTCATCGAATGAAGGAAACCATATGACCTCCGTGCCTGTGATGCCAGAGTAGCTTCATCCCGCTTAAGTTTACTTAGAGTTGTATTAGCTAAGTCTCTGCCAATTGATGTGAAATATCTGTTAACTTCATTAAGAGAGTCAGCGGGGTTTGATTTCATCTGTAACAACTCAGTAGCTCTGCTAGTGCCTTTCTTTATGTTACACATGTCCTTAATTATACTCCAGGTCTTTTTTATGTTATTTCCATTCTCTAGTAATTCCCTTTCGTAATAGGAGCGTTTCAACGTGTCTGTCAAATTATTGCAGGTGTTTCTATACCTAATGTACTGATGTCTGAGTATCTCGTCATTTGGCGATTTTTTTACTTTTAGATGCATTTTGTCCCTTTTTCGTAAACATTTCACTATGCTAACTCCAATCCATGGTTTAAGGGGCTTCTTTTTTTTTGATGATTTTGTCTTGACAGTATTTTTTGTAATGATATCGCGCAACGTGTTGACTAAGATCTCAGCAGCTACATTCACATTTTGCGAGTTATAATAGTCGTCCCATAGAATACTGTCTAGATCAGTCTCTAATTGATCATAATTAATAGTAGTTCTATAGTGTTCTGTCGTTTTTTTAGATAAGTGAATGTCCCCCATGTGTAACAAAATGGGGCTATGATCCGTCAGTGGGTCAAATACGAAGGTTTTGACAAGCTTGTGCGTTTTGACCATAAAATGATCAAGGCAGTTGCCTTGTCTAGTAGGCTTGTCAACACCTTGTCTTAGATCATGGGTAGCCAGCATAGTGATGTATTCAGCAGCGTGGCCAGTGATCTTATCCGGAAGGATGTTGATATTAATATCGCCAGCAAGAATTATATTTTCGGAGTGAATGTTGGCGAGCAGTTCGTTGACCGAGTTAATGTAGTTTGCTGGATTGGCGTAACATGGTGGTCTGTATGAAGCAATGAGCGTAAAATTATCAATATTAATAACAAGACAGTTACCATCAGTCACCAAAGGCTCTTGAGCTTGCACATTGTTAAAACATTCCCTAACGTATACTATGACACCATCGTTTTGGTTAAGGCTGCATGTGGTGTGATACGGGGTATAGTTGTCTATATGATCAATAGTCGAGTTAGTGTCTATCCAGCATTCTGTCAGTACTATGCAGTCAACATCAATGTCAATATTAGAAAGAAAAAGCATTAAGGCATCAAAATTTTTCTTGACACTACGAATGTTCACAGCGAGAATTGTCAATGATTTTTTAGAGAGGGAGGAATTAAACAATATTTTACAGGTGGAGGGGTCATCAATTACGGTACACTCGATTTCACCGCTAGCTTCTATTTCGTCACTTATATTAATACTATCGAAGTTGAATTCTGAAAATAGAAACACGAGTGACAATCTCAATAATGAAACCGGCTATAAGGCTTACCCATGTGCATGGATGTGCCAGATAATTTAGGTGATAAATAGGCCAGTGAACAATGGATGAGCTTTTACGGCAACTTACCTTACGGATCAAGTGATCAGTAGGTTTAAAAAAAGGAGATGTGTTTTTTGAACAGGTGAAAGGTTGTATTATAGTGTGAGTGGTGTGGTGTGTTCTGTAGTGTGGGTATTGGTGGGTTATGTGAGTTATTATTACAAGGTGTTTGACGGATATACAAAAAACGCGTTTATAGAGTTTACATAAATAGGCATCAAGAGTTACAAAGGTTACAAAATAAAGTGGTGCGAGTATTAATATGGCTGGAATCAGTCATGCTCGTTTTAGTAGAAGTGCTAAACTTTCCTCGTTGTTTATGCGGGAGGCAGTATCACCTTCTTTCTTACGAATGTAGACACTTCCGTGTGCAGTCCAGCAATATTTATAATCGTTGAATTTAGCGAAGTCACGAGCCAGCGCATACAGGCGCTTTCCCTTGGTTGTCAGATTTTCGGAGATATAGACTGGCTGGGTGGGACCGTCAACATTAATTTGTGTCGTCGTTGGTAGTTGGTTGTGCTGCTTTCGGTATGATTTAAGTGAGCTGATAACATCCTCCTTTTTAAGCACGGATGTTAATTCGACAATGATGGTGTTGTTGGACGGGCCTTTTGCGTGAATACGAAAGATGTCTCTAATGTCCGACGGTAGAATAGGCGACTTCAGGCAATTTCCTATGCTGCCCACAATCTTTACAAGGTCTTTTTTAGATTCGGTTGCTTTTTTAGGTACATTACGCACTTCTAGGCTACCAGAACGAGCATTCTTTTCAAGTGTTTCTACCTTTAGTTCTAGCTGATTTATGTAGTTGTAGTTGTTACATGTTAGATAGTTACAGTACGGAGTTTATCCTTTTTATCCCCTGATGTACCCAAGTCTGTTCGTCCTGGGCATGGTTGGGTACACCAGGCTGGCAGTACTAAGAAGAGACGTTGCGTTAGTGAAGTACGTGGCGAGTGTATTGCTAGGGTTGCTGCATCACCCCGAGGTGTTGGCGGAGCTGCGGCTGCGCGCGCCGGACGGGTGCGTGGGAGCACGCCGCGCGCCGCCGCCCCACATTGTTAGACGTGCCAGCGGCTAGGACTAACCTACTCAAGTTTGCTCCTATGTCACGAGCTGCGCGTATTATTAATATTATCATGATATCGGAAGATTTATTTGGGCAAAACCTGCCGAAATTTACCCAAAGAGCACAAAAAGTTATTGAAAATGGGGTGCAACTATAAACTTTGTCATGTTTTACGGATTTGGCAATAGTTTAATTATTTAATTTTACATTTTTAATTAGTATTGTGTCTTATAGCATCGTATTGGATGTATTGTCTGTGATGTTGCTATAAGTAGTGGTAAATAAATAAATAAATAAATAAATAGTTTTACTAATATCTAGTTAGCTAGTTATAGATACTTATTAGTTTTACTAATATATCTATAAGATATTAGTTTTAAGTAACAATTAAGTTAGGATTAAGTAATTAAGGCACATTTATCGCATAGGGCCCTATAATAGTAGATGTAAGTTGTTTATGTTTAATTGTTTAATTAAGTAAGTAGTTAATTAAAAAATAAAATAAAGTATCCAAGTTTATAGAATAAACTTCATAGAATACACATTTAATACTCTATGAAAAAAAAATAGTTGTAATTCTAAACTTTTTTCACCGAAAATCTACGTAGGTACTACTTGAGAACGTCTGGCTATGCTTGCTACGCGCTACGGCGTAGCTCGCGTAGCACTCACTTTGCTACGAGTATACGGTCTCTCTACGACTTGAAGTTTTAAATGCTGTTGCTTGTTTTTTAATGTAACCCTAATTACTTTTCTAAAATAAAAGTAGTCTCAGTTAGTCCTTATAACATCAGCTATCTGCCAGTAAAAGTGCCGTCATAATCGGTCCAGCCGTTGGCGGAACAAAGAGACGGGCAGAATTTTTTGTTGTAAATCCATACTATCCATACCTACTTCCATATATTTATTAAATACTATTTATACTAATATTATAAATGCGAAAGTAACTCTGTCTGTCTGTCTGCTACTCAATCACGCCTAAACTACTGAACCAATTTGCATGAAATTTGGTATGGAGATATTTTGATACCCGAGAAAGGACATATATGCTACTTTTTAACCATCGTATCTTTTTTTCATCGTCGACATCATCTCTGCCCTTAGGGCAAGATTGAAGTCAAGAGCAAGCCCATTTATAATAAAAAAAAAAAAAAAAAAACTTTATTCAAGGGGTTGAAAGGGGGTTACGAAAATATTACTTTTGGTCGCGATAACCGTCATCGGTAGCGATAACCGACATCCGCGCGGTAGAAACCGCGGGCATCAGCTAGTACCGTATATACTCGTATATATACATGCTTTCATGTGCTTTTAATAAAAAGCAGAAGTAGTAAGTAGGGTCAGGCGGGGTGAATATAAGACACCCAACATTTCGGATAAAAATAAGACATGATAATAATTCCGTTAGAAAAAGACCTAAAAAGAACCTTATTTTATTAAAAAATATGCTTTATGTGTACTCTGTTAAGACACAATTTTTTAAACTTGTGACTCTTTAGGTTGAACACTTTATAAAGCATTTTGTTAAGTACAAAAAAAATTGGCGCGAAAACTTTACATCGGGCACTGCGAACTTTCCGTTTGCATTCTCTCATTCAAGCGTGTGCGGCCGCCACACCCGCCCCCGGGATCCCTTGCGAGCCGTACTTGCGCGGGAGGGCGGCAGTTTTAGTCTAAGTGCAGGCGTTTAGCAGGGAACTCGCGTTGTTTGGAGGGTAAAAAATGAGACGCATAATTGGGAAAATATAAGACGTGTGTAGTGTAATATTAAGACAGTTGATATTAATTGTGCATCAAGATGCCTCGGAAGTATGTGTCAAAACACAAAAGTTATAGCGACTCAAAGCTGCAAGAAGCGATAGATAAAGTAAGAAAGGGTGATTTATCATACAGAGAAGCTGAAACAAAGTATAAAATTGATAAATCGTTGTTATGGAGGAAAATTCACAATTTAAACACAAATAAGCAAGGAAGGAAGACAGTTTTAAGCATAGAAGCAGAAGCAGATCTACTAAATATTATATTATATATAATTACCTATATATTATATTATATATATAATATATTATATATATAATTTATTATTATATATATTATATTATTATTATTTTATAATATATTATTATACTACTAAATGTTGTCAAGACTATGAGTAGACATATGAGTAAATGTCTCAAATTTACACCTTTTCAGTTGATACTTAAGTAAAAAAATAATAATGCATAATTCTGTATCAGGTTTTGTATTTTTTCGTCTTTTATACTGTCACACGTAGGCAGATAAGTTTAATTGTAGCATTAAATTGCTGATTGCTGTTGTGATTACCATATAATTTAAACCAAAAAACAAATTATATGTAAGCTGAGTTGATTATATGTTGATTTTTTTAAATTTTAAAATGTTATAATTTTTATTTGGCAAATTTAATAAAAGTTTTCGTATTATATTTAACCCCGTTGTCTTCTTATTGCCCCTGTATCTGAAAAACACGCAAGGTATAGAAGTTTAAAGCCGTTTCATTTTTTGACTTCTGTGTCTTATATTTCCCCCATTATTGAGGAAAAAAATGAAACACATGATTTGTACACAAAACTATATAACTAGGCCAATTATCTTAAATTTAATGATAGCATGTGAAAAATACCAATGGACAGTATATTATAATCTGTTCTAAGACTCACTAAATAATCTTTAACAGCGTCAAAAATGAAAAGATTTGTTTTTCGTCTCATATTTACCCCGCCTGACCCTACTTGGAAAACTTATTTCTCAACGTAAAATTTTATTTTAGCTAGCTATAGTGACGTGGATTTATTTCATTGTTCTCTAAGTGAGTTTACAAAATGCAATGTGATTAATTCATCATCATTATGAGCCTATAAAGCCTCTCTAGGCCCCGAAACACACAGAAAAGGCGTAAGGTGAAGGCGCAGCGCAGGCATCTTGCCGCTTCAAAACGTTTCAATACAAAATGTAGGTAGGCGACACGTCGACACGATGTGAATTACATGAAAGCGGCGTAGCGCAGGCACGTCGGTCGTTTCGTCGAATAGTCCGCGTTGCGTTTCTGTGTAATTCGGGCCGAGAGGGACGGTCTATAATCCACCACGCGGGCCCAGTGTGGGTTGGTAGATGTCACATGTCTTCGAATTTTTGGTTCTCCGTTTTGAAAGCAGCTGTGATGAAATAAATTACACAAAGTAATGGGTGAATTTCCCAAATGACTTATTTTTTTGTCTTCGGTGAAATTAGTATTTGAAAAAAGGAATATTGTTCTGAATTATTTTTTTTAGTGTTCAATAGATAGTTATTGCGTTGTGGCAAAAATATAATTTACCTAGGACTATTACAAAGGTAGAAAATATATACATAAACCTCTATTTTTTTCAAATCGGTGCTGTCCCTCTACTTTTTTTACAAACAAAAAGCTTAATACACTAATAAAAATAATTAAGTTAAGGATATAACTTATTCTATTTCATAGAATATTAGTTATATTATTAATATATAACATATTTTATTACATAAAATTAACGATTATTATTACTGAGAGGCACAAACGTACTTGTCCTGCGAAATGTTCTCATATCGCTGGACAAAAGTAATTTAAACCTAACTTTACATCGATGAGTCCGACAGCGTCCCCACCCCAATTTTATTTCTCTCGTTAGTGTGTGCTAGTGCGCAGTCAAGACGGACGTGTGTCAAATCGCTGCATATTCCCGCCAATAACGTAAGTACGCCATTTCAGTTGCTCCTGGACAATTATTTTATATTATCGGTGGTTGCATTTTTCTAGTGTAGGTAATGAGTAGTTTCATTATTGTTGTTTGGTTCTAACAGAGGTAGTAAGTGAATTAGCTTCATTGACTGTTATTGAATTTATCCTAGATATTATGCATTTTTTCTAATTTTCTAAAAATTGTGTTATTTCTCACGTCGCTGTTCTCATATCGCTGTAATCGGTGGTCTTTATTACCACCGATGTGATAATTTACACCGAAATGATGAGAAAAAATCAATCGGTGTCTTATATCTAATATCGGTATTTTGATTCATGATCAACGCACAGTTTTGTCACATCGGTGGATTGCTTTATCATATCGGTAGATATTTTATCATCTCGGTGAGTCGTTTTAACATATCGGTAGATCCCGTGTAATTTCGTTAAGTATACAAAGAAACAATGGAACATACAAACATACATCCAAAAACATACATTATATACATTCATATACACCGTTAAATTTCGGTCGTTTTAATCCCTTGGCTGGTCGATCTGGTACATGGAACACTATCGATTTGTAGCGATAAAATCAAAAAATAAAGTACCTTTTTTTAAACTCGTATTAGGATAGATTATCATATCGCTGGATATGTACATCATTTCGGTGGATAATCTTATCAAATCGGTGTACAGAAAAATAATCGGTGCCGGTTTATCATATCGGTGGAAACCAGAATTCAAACTGAATTTTCTCTTTAGTCTTAAATGTTACGTTGATGATATTAAATTTGGGGATATTTGATATCCTAAAGATTACATAAAACCTGAAAAATATACAAAAATAACATAAATGAAAAAGTTCACCGATATGATAAAAAAAATGGCATTTGTTGAAATTCACCCTAATGCGCCTGCCTCACTGCCTGGGTTCGAACACATGACTTACTATTCGTAAGTCAGGGCCGCCACTACTGGCCACCACAGCTCTATGATTACTGTGATTCTGATTAGTTTCAAAATTGAATTTAAATTATTAATGTACACTATCGCATTAGGTTATACCCTGTAAAGGTAACCGCAAGATGGAGAAATAAATTAAAAATCTTGTTCGATCAAGTCTCTCTGCAATATGGTGACGTCACTTAAGTAAATCTTTGTCTAACTGTTCGACAAGAAAGTGGTTTGTAATCCGACACGTTGACATTCCACAAACATTTACAAACAAGGGGTTGAACTTGATACTTAGCGGTGGTGCAACACACAAGGGTTTATTTAATATTGTGAACATACTAGTTGTTGTCTACGTTTCACTTGATTTCTATAGTAACGTATAAATTCGCTAACAGCAGCGAAACTAGCAGCACCCACATCTTATTTCTTTTACTATAAAATCGCATCTTTGAAAAATCCAAAACACTATCATGCTAGTAAATGACCAGTAGTATTTTTAAAATCTCTTTTCATGATTCTAGACTTGTTAAATTAAGAGAATTACCTACTGATTAAAGTAAGTGGCTACTTTTGGCGGTAATAAGTAATTCTCTAATTATAATTACCAATCATACGCACCATGTACCTTGTACAATCCGAATTGCGCATGCAAAACTGTGGTGAAGCTTGTGCTTGTGGTATATATAGGCTTTAAGAAAATATACTTTTTTCTTCCAATTTATAATACCAAAACAAGCTAACCCAAAACTATTCTTAATGAGATGACCATAAAGTATCAGATTCAATCCTAGATATCGAATGTCATTGTCTCCCTCCGTACTGCATCTAAATTGAGTAAGAGTCTGCCATGTGGTGACGTAATGAGCGATAAAATCGGACACTTACTGCAGTTATCAGATAATTTGATTACTCTGTGGTCAGTTAGGTCAGTGGCCTTGATAATAGGATAGTTACAAAAAAATCTAATTAGTCCTATAGATTTCCAATAAATATTGGACAAATATTTTTTCTTTTATACGTAAACACAAAAAGGAAGTTTATACAGTGCAGCTTTGAAAAGTCACAGTCACAGTTTGGTACATTTTTTACCAGAAAGTGACGTCACCACTCACCAGCCCCCACTCACGATCTTTTACATATTTTATTTTCGAAAATTTTTATTAATTAGACAAAACAAAAAACACGTATCCAATATTTTTCGATAATTTATCAGAAGATTAAATAATGCGTTTCCCAGCAAATTTTAATGTTTTTGCGTACTTAGAGTTACTCAGTTTGATGTACAGAATTGTTGGTTGACGGCTTCGTCCTGCAAATTGCGAAGTCTATTTTAATTCTGATTTAATGACATTGCCAATACTTGCAAACATCTAAAAATTATTCATTCCCAAATCGATTGGCGTTCGGTTCATAAAGTAATGTTCTTCGACCCCTTCAGAAAAAAAACCCCAATTAATTTCCTATCTTATCTGTTCGGAATAAGGTTTAAATTACCTTGGCACTTTATTCCACAGATACAGTGTAGCAATTTTCAACCCTGTGTCAAAGAGTTAAGGTATATTGTAGGCAGTGGGGTAACATTTTGTTTTTCATTGTGGTTTGGAAATGAGCCGATGAAAAAGTTGTATTAAAATGTCGTAAATCTAGTTGAATTGATTTTCTACGCTGTTTTATGTGAAAAGAAAAGATACTGCTTTTATATGAGATCGCCATAACATTACGCGTGTTAATCCCGAAGGGGTAAGCAGAGCCACTAGCAAAAATATGTTTACGCTTAGCAAAATTCAAAAGCTATTTTCTTGTGAAATAAGACTTGAGAGATAAAACCTATTTCGGCTTACAAAATGTATGATCTTATGTTCGTAAATAAACGTAAAATGTGACTTAATCAACACAGTAAGAGAAAACTGGCCAAGTGTACTCCAACTTGCACATGAAGGGTTCCGTACTGCGGGTTGATCGAAAGAGATACCGCGGCCCCGGGCACAAAGGGCTAAGAAGGAACATGGGTGGTTATTAGCACAGTATAAATATGTGTTATTAGTCAGTAGAACTCCTACCGCTCTGCCCAGAGCGGTAGGAGTCATTTGATGATTTCACACCCTCCTAAAAAAATTACTCGTTGACGGTGTCGCACTTTAGTTTGTACCTGTATAGAGCCCTATCGGAAAAGACGTGAGTTTATGCATATAAGCACGTGAATAAAACCGAAATAAAATCTCTGACAGAAAAAGGAACGCACCCAAAACCAGACAATCAGACAAGACCTGTCAAAATCGAAAGACAGAATCACAAATGTTGGTCAAATCGTAAACTGTAACCGCAACCAAATTCCTGGCCAAATTGTGGCGTAACAACTCTTCAACATCACCCAGCAATGACAAGAGAACGTTGAAGTGTCAGCTCCTGGATTTAGAAACAAAATGGAAGATGATTGCGTAGATCCATCTAACCCGAGACGAGGTCCAACCAGCAAGAAATCATCAATAATCCTACTAGTCATACTCTTATTCATATTTCTATGTATCTTACTAACCTGCGTGAACTTTGTCACAGTTCTCTCAAGGAACAAGGAAGGTACCTCAGGGAAGACGCGACTGAGCGACAAAAGTCACCGGACGAAGTTGTGGAGCCATGTCGTGTCGTTAATCGCTGATAACAAGGTGTATCGGAATCGCACGACGCGTATGGCAGAGCGGTTTCCTTACGTGGTCGCTGTGACCAGTAACTCGAGCAGGGTGTGGAGATTTGCGTGTTTTGCAAGTGTTGTCTTGATGAAGTGGATTGTTACTGCTGCTCATTGCAGGTGAGTGTTCATCAAAGCATGTGTCATCATCATCTCAACCAATGCTGGAATCAGGCCTCCCCTCAGTGGCGTCATATTAACCGGTTCAAGGTCGTCACTCCAGAACATTTCGATGCCATCGGCCATCTGTTCTGCGAACAATGTGCCCTGCCCATTGCTACCTAAGTATGGCAATTCTTGCTTCTGCTCAAGCAGGGGTACCGCTGGCTAAACACTGCTGTGTTTGCCCATCGCTACCCCAGTTAACAAATAGTAACCCGTGGGTTTGAACACCTGCTATGAAACGGGTAAAGGAAAGCATCGTCTGGAAACCGCTATGTCCTAAAAACAAACATTCAAAGACACGTAATGACATCTATCAATATCAAAGTTGTGGAATATTATTATTATATTATTATATTATTATCACCATCCACAACCTGACTTTATTCACTGATTGGTATTGAGTATCTCTTTGCTTGTGCCAAGTTCCACGTTCCTATGTCAGCCACATTCATGCGGTAGTAATATCGTCCACCCATCTCGCTGCCGGACGACCAACAGCTCTTCTCCCAAGAATCCTTAGTCAAAGCAAGCTATTTCTGATCTTTAATGTTGGTTTAAGCAGGAAAGACCTGCTCAGACGGACATTTGTAGACGAAACGCCTAAAGTGTAAATGTGGTGTGTTGTTCCACAAACGAGAACTTTATCGTTTAGGTAGAAGTTTATCGCGAACATGACAGACATGGCGGGGGACTTTTTTTTTATAATGTGTAGCGATAGCGATACTTAGACCCATCGGAAATCTAGAGTTTTTGTTACGCAGCCTCTAAAATAAAAACACTTTTGCTTTCTAAGCTGGGACATGAAAAGAAACGCACTATTTTATTTATCTTTGGAACGCATCTAGAAGACGTCTTTTACAAAAGCTGTCAAAATTGTATGACATACCCGGTTCTGCCAGATTCAAGCATGGTTATTATCTATTCTACTTTTTGGATTCAGTTCTGAGATCAATGAATAAAATTTCGTGTTCTAATCGTCAAAATTATGATCAAATTCAATCAAACGTCACGGTTATAATCCTAGAAGGATCACAGCATCACACCCGCCAACGCACGTGTTCTAACATACAAACATAGAAAATGGTGGACAGAAACATCAAAATATTCGTAGCTGGAACTGTTTTAGTCTTCATCATGGTTCTTGCATTAGGTTCGCAACTGAACACGGTTACAGTGGAGTCTGCGAAAGACAAGGACAATCCTAATCAAAAATGTCCTGTTAGTGAATTGAGTCATGTGATAGCTCTGACGGATGATAACTTGAACTACTCCATGCGTCTGGCTGAGCGGTTTCCTTACGTGGCTGCTGTGACTACTAACTCAACTGATACTGTTTGGAGTTTCACGTGTTTTGCTAGTGTTATACTGGGTCAGTGGATCGTTACTGCGGCTCGATGTCGGTCAAGGTGAGTTGTCGGATTCGTCTTGAGTAGGGCCCTTTTGGCATTATTACACAGGTTGGCCGAAGCAAGGAAAACCTACTCAGTCTGCGACTCTGTATGTCGGGCTGGTATACGCAACTCCACACCCAAAGCACGCAGTTTATGCAGTAATAGGTCTCAACTAGTATCATCATCATCATCATCAGCCATTTCATCAGCCTATAATATTCCCACTGCAGGGACTCAGGCCTCCTCTCTAGAAAAGGTATGGGCTATGTATAATCTACCACACGGGCCCAGTTCGGGTTGGTAGATGTCACATGTCTTTTATTGTTCTGGTTCTAAGACATGCCGGTTTCCTCACGATGATTCCCTTCACCGTTTTGAGAGCAGCGGTGATAAAATAAATTACACATGCGCCCGCCTGGGTCACCTGGCCACCGCTGCTGCAACTGGTATGATAATTTCTACTTTCAGACTACCAGGACACACCCACCGCGCGATCCTCTACCACGACTACGCACGTAACCATACACACTCCTTCCCCATCCTGTTCTGGAGACTCCACGAGAAATACAACAAGACCCTCCTCATCCCAAGATACGACATCGCAGTTGCGAAGCTCAACATCGAGAACTACCCATTTACATTGCGACCAGCTGTGATTGATGGTTCCATGGCAACGGAGATAGAAGCCAGTGTGTGGAAGACGGTAGCAACTATGGATAAGAAGCTATACCTCACCAACCAGTTTGAGAAATACGATGTGAAGATTGGCAACGCGGGACGATGCTTCGAAAGCTACGGCATTGAGATCGATGATGCGTTAATCTGCGTTGATATGTCAGAATTTGAAGATTGTTTTACGCACGATTTTGGACCTATTTATTCAGGAGATAAACTTGTAGGTCTGGTATTGATTAAGCCTGTGGATTGTGATATGAAATTGTCTATTTTTACAAATATTTCCTATTATACTAGTTGGATATTGAAGACTACTCGTGAATAGTGATTTTTTTGTTTTATTTGCATGCTAGCAATATAAAATCATGGTTTTTTTTTCCAAAAGGGTAACAGAAACTGCAGAACACTTGATATAATCCAAGGCCATGTTTATTCCTAGCACACGGCGTATTTCAAAGGCGCAGACGACGCGCTGATGAAGCACGTAATATACGCTTCAAACGAGATTTCAACGCAATCTTGTAACCTAAGCACACGGGGTGATCGTGAAACGCACATAATATATTATATACGCGCAGATACAGTGACCCCAACCCGTCCCTTCGCGTTTTAAACGAATGCGTTTTAATCATGGTTTTAATCCATAAAAATGCAAAAAAAAACCGGCCAAGTGCGAGTCGGACTCGCGCACCGAGGGTTCCGTAAAAAAAATATATTATGTGATGTAACTAAAAATTTATGGTTTTCGTAATTATTCCTTTATCTATGCTATAAGACGTTGCTTCGTACCAAATTTCAAGATTCTGAGTTCACGGGAAGTACCCTGTAGGTTTTGATTCCCTTGCGAGTGTCGAAAATTTGCGGCATAAACGGGAGTATCTTGATGTAACTAAAAATTTATGGTTTTCGTAATTATTCCTTTATCTATGCTATAAGACGTTGCTTCGTACCAAATTTCAAGATTCTGAGTTCACGGGAAGTACCCTGTAGGTTTTGATTCCCTTGCGAGTGTCGAAAATTTGCGGCATAAACGGGAGTATCTTTTGATCGCGTTGACTTAGAAGTTTGATTTTTTCACAGCTCCAAGAGACCATAGACTTGAGTATTTGATATGAATTTCAGCTTGATACCTCCACGCGTTCCTGAGAAAAAAGGTCTTGACAGACAGACAGACAGACAGACAGACGGACAACAAAGTGATCCTATAAGGGTTCCGTTTTTTCCTTTTGAGGTACGGAACCCTAAAAAAGAAAAACTAAAACCCGACTACGACAAAAAAACGACGCTGAAAAAGTATGAAACAAGATTTTCAGGATAGAACAAAAAGAAAAGCCGTAGTCACACGGTATTGAAGTGTTTAGGTTGGTACCTATAATTTTTTTATTTAAACAATTTTGGTGTTAAATATTTATGTTTTACTCTTGACTTTTTGTACGCTAGAGGGTGTGATTTTAAATTTGAGCAATATTTTGGAAATGTACAAGTGAGGCCCTTTCAAATGATACCAAACACGGCGTATTTATCTCCATTTTTATTTTTTAAGCCTTACTTTTTGTCCGCTAGGGGGCGCCAAATCGCTTTTTGTGACACGTCACGTAGCCTATGTTCAGCGGAAAATTAAGACGGTTCTAACGATACCTCATATGTCCAGTTCCGATAAGTACTCACATACATACATACATACAAACATACATACATACATAGCCAGTCAAAATCATCCTCCTTTGGCTTTGCCGTAGTCGGGTAAAAATCGGCATCTACGGCGGAGACGACATTTAAAATACGCCATGTGCTAGGTAGGGGCCTTAGATAATAATATGACTGGATGCATGAACATGGAGCATCATATTACAAACATACATGGAGCCCTAACACAGCCAGAAAGCGTTGCGGTAACCCCAGTAGGGGACCTGACCTGACCTGTACAAAACAAACTTACGGGTTTCTTGCCATAGGAAGCGACCAACCTAAACCGTGCTCCTACTCTCGATGTTTTTGTGAGGAGGATTCGGGGAAGTAGCAATAACCGAGAGCTCCTGTGCTGAGGCATCTGATCTATCCATGTTGGCCTATGTGGAATAAAATATTTTGATTTTGATCTTCCCTATTCTAGCGAATATAGCATCTACAAGGAGTGGCGAAAAGCCTAGACTAACTAGATATCATAGTGCAGGTGCGTGTGCGCAGACACAGGTGCACTCTCTCTTCTCACACCCTCATAATCTGAACAACTGTAAATAAATAAATAAATAGAAAAGTCCTGACTGACTGACTCATCAACGCTCAACTCAAACCCTGACGGCATTCCGCCACGACCGGGGGAGACCAGACGCAGGACTAACGGCTTAGCGTGCCCTCTAAAGCACGGAAGTATCATACCGCCACCTTCCACACTCCGGGCTGCTACTGAAAAAATCTTAATAGAAAAACCTAGTGTAACACTTTTTGCTCGATCGCGAATCGTACCCAGAACCCCATGCTCAACAGTCGCGAGACCAACGGAGCAATTCGACTAGCAACTTGCAAACGACGAGTGGGGGCTATAGTTGATATTTTAGATGTTGGTGCCACTTACGTCCGTATGAAATTCTATAAAAATATTAGAATCGTATTTTGTTTACAATTTTTGAGGGTTTAATTTTTTTTTCCACTATAAAGAGACACTGTTTTCTTTTTCACCATAAAAATATTACCTTCAAAGTTTTACAAAATTTAAGAGGTAAGTACTACAGAAACGCGGCAGGTCAAAGATCATTCCGGAGCTGCTATTGTTTTGAACCTCCAAGGTGTTTATTGTTTTCCGCGTGAAGGTGTCTCACAGGCCTTTTGTCTAGACGATATTGTAGTAGGCCTTATAGTACGTAATTTTACCTTCCTTACTACAACTCGCCAACCTGCAGATCAGCATATTGCTATGAAAGCTTTTCTTAAGACACCAGCCCCCGTATGCACAAATGCTTCGATGACGGAAAGTCGTATGATCGATCTCGCCCCCTTTTGTAATGCCAAAAAAGATAGACATACGTCTTGACGAATCGAAATTGAATCGAAGTGTTTGTCAGTAAGGGGTGCAAGCTACCAAATAAAACAGCAAAACACTTCATCCATAAAAGGCAGTATGAGTAGCTTGTAAAATCCAGTTTGTATAGTAAGAGACATTAGTAAATATCGCGAGTTTCATATCACAGTCCTTAGGCTTCACTGTCAGGAGACCCACGACTTTATCACCAGAGTATAAAGGTCCAAATTCGTGTATAAAACAATCATCATGAGCTGACACATCGATGCATATCAGACTCTGGTCGAGTTCTATTCCGTAGCCTTCGAAACACTTCCCCGGATTCGTGATCCGTACTTCGTATTTTACTAAGTCGTTAGTTAAAAAGATCCTCTTGTCCATTGTGGAAAGGGTCTTCCAAACACCAGCGTCTAGTTGTTTCTCCTCTCTTTCATCGAAGACTGATGGTTTCATGATGTCGTAAGGGGAGAAGTCGCCGTTAAGCTTGGCGACTGCGATGTCGTTGCGGTATTGGCTGCTGGTGTTGAACTTCTCGTGGATGCGCCAGAATAGGATGGGGTATGTGTGGGTGTAGTTGTGAGCGAAGTCACTGAAGAGGAGGACTCGATGGGTCTGGCTGTGGCCTCTGTAAGAAAGATGTATTTATAGATTAATTCTTAGGTCTTCTGCTTCCCGTCGGGGCTGCGGTTTGTTCGAAAGAGCAACCGCGGCCTCGGCACAAAGGGCTAAAGGAACATGGGTCAGTCAGTCAGTAGAAGTCAGTTATTTGATGATTACACACCCTCCAAAAAAAAAATGGTATTCTGCTTCGTTGGTCGAGTGGTGACCAGCGCATATGTTGAACATGAGGTCCAGAATCTGGCAAAGAGTTATTGGGTTTTTTCCATCAGGAATTTCTCAGTAGCAGCCACGGTGCTTGGATTTGTGCTCAATTGCTAGGAACAGGGTCAACCCGTATTACCTGGGACTTCAAGATAGCTGACGAAAAGTGGGTGAATGAATTTGGGGGTACACACTTCAGCGATTAGGGGTATTATGTTATAATTTTCATTTTATCATTGCCACCGAGGCACAAAACGCTTGCGTGGCGATTTGGACTTGTTCCTGACTGATCGGACGAAGGAGACAAAACACGTGGAGAGTTGGAAAGAAAAGGAGAAGAAAGGGAGTTTTTTTATAGCAATGGGATAGGATAGGCTATTTAAAAATATATGTATTGAACCACCCTCACCTGCAATGAGCAGAAGTAACCATCCACTTCACAAGCACAATGCTGGCAAAGCAAGCGAAAGACCAGCTATCAGACGTGTTCTTCGTAATAGCAGCTACGTACGGGAACCGGTCAGCAATCCTCAACGAAGAGTTCTCCGCCAGGGCTATCACCCCCATTGACTTCGTCTTGGGATACTGGAAGACTGTCTCTCCCAGCAAGAACTCCCTCTTCCTCTCCTCAACTGTTATATCCGTGGCGAATTTCACCATCACGCACACAGCCATTATGGCTATTAAAATGAAAATGGTTAACACAATGCATGCTGCTTTCATTTTTGATTTTTCTTATAGGCTAGGTTTTTGATCATATAAAAGTTTAAAATTGTTTTGATGATGCAAGAATTCTGCACGGAGATTTTGTACAGTGCTGTAACGTCGTTTTGGCGTTTGATTGACATTGTCAGGGAGGGCGCGCATAGTTAACATTTATGAAATTGTCTGTGAAAAATAATTATGGTGGCGTAAGTTCTAAAATTGGCCACGTTACAAAAAGACCATGATGCACTGTTAGTCATTCACGGACCAGCCTAGACAAGCGCAGCTTTACCTGAAGGTCGACTCGAGCGGCTGTTATTATTTGCCCACGAGCTCCAAACACACAAAGTAGGGTAATTAAGATCTAAACATTGAATTATTCAAGTACAAGACTCACTTTATACTTAAACCTGAATAATTTCATGTTTCAATCTTAAACGCCGAAACAGAGGTCCTTGTTTTGAAATTTCTTCTATACGGCACTAGGAAACAGCGTCACCACCTATTTGTGGTCAGAATATGGCCAATAAATGCTCAAACCCAAACCACTTGACTTCTACTTACCCTATTCCCGTCAGTCCACCGTGATGTTTGTCCCCATGAGTGCAGAGCTTACGGCTATGGTGTCCGAGCCACAAATATTGACAGAGTTTAGCCTGCATTAGGCTTATTGGCCTGTATAAAGGTGCTAGATGTGGCTAGGAAGTTTATAGCCGGTATAGTGCCCGCCCGTACAAGGATCATCTAGGCAGTTGCGGTTAACCTGAAGATTGAGCCGAGTGGCAGTTTATATTTAGCCATGATCTCCTCACGCTGTCTCATAGATTTTTAACAATTCACAAAAAAACCGATCCGCTGGTTGCGAGACGCACGGGACCTGTTTATGAAAATAGCCGGGGGCAGCCTATGTCCAGCTGTGGACGTCTTTCAGCTGAAATGATGATGATAACAAAAAAAAACATCTTTAAAAGAATATTACCGTCTCCGTGCCTCGCAACTATTATCTGCCCCATCTAGAGCGTGTAGGTACATCTTTGTGATTTCTCCCCTCGTTTGGGAGCTAAGCGTATTTGTACAGATTTGCACGGCCGCGGTCCACTTGCCAGAATTAAGTGATACACTCACTACAATTGATTATATTTCTGAGGGTTTAGTGGCAGAACTATAAATATGAATTATGAGAACTTTGACCCGCGGATGCAGGGTAGCTTTCTGTACTTTACAAAGTGCTTTTATGAGGAGCCTTTCATAAAAGTTTCATCTACAAATAATTCATCATCTGCCTGCCTTGTTCCAACCATGTTGGGGTCGGCTTCAAGTCTAACCGGATGCAGCTGAATTCCAGTATTTTCATGAAGCGACTGCCCATCTGACCTTCATAACAACTGCCAAAGGTCTCATATTAGGTCTTTACCTATGAAATTGCCGTTCTTTCACTTTGGTCGACAATTACGAATTAAAGGCGATTGTGGAAGCTGATGATACACAATCTACGGTTGAATTAGCAGCAGCTTTCGACGTTAGAGTCAAAACAATATTGGTCCATTTGCGTCAAATTGGCAAGGTAAAAAAGCTTGACAAATGGATGCCCCACGATCTCAATGATCGCCAGCGCGAAGTACGCGTCGAGACGTGCCTTGCACTGCTCAACAGACACACAAATGAAGGAATTTTGAACCGCCTGCACCTGCGATGAAAAATGGATCCTGTACGATAACCGTAAGCGCTCAGCAAGTTGGTTGGATCCTGGTTCAGCACCTAAACAATGCCCTAAACGAAAACTTACCCCTAGAAAAAATAGGTAAAAAAACTTTTTAAGTTAAACGGTTTTATGTTAAACATACATTGCAATGTTTAAGATAAATGTACTAAAAACCAAAAAATAATAAAATAGATTCAGTCGTGGGAAAAAACCGTGGGGCACGTCAATTGTAATTTCCGCAGCACGACAGTTCCGAATTGACGTGCCCCACGGTTTTTTCCCACGACTGTATCTATTTTATTATTTTTTGGTTTTTAGTACATTTATCTTAAACATTGCAATGTATGTTTAACATAAAACCGTTTAACTTAAAAAGTTTTTTTACCTATTTTTATTTTCTAGTTTTTAGCCGCCATCTTGGATTTTAATTTTATATAGTATATTGTATTCTGCTTGTTGAGCCCTTTCATTTGATACCCATATTGATGGGATTAATAAAACATAAATTATCCGCCATTTTGTAGCGGCGGCCATCTTGAATTTATAATGATAATGAATAAACATAATTGTATTGTCACCAAAATCCAAAGTGTATACAAAATTTCAGATTAATCGGTTGACAGGAAGAGGGTGAAATTTGAATTACTAAATTTGATCCAAGAAAAAAACAAACGGGGTGAGCTAAATAAAACCGTTTAAAAAGTGATGGTCACTGTTTGGTGGTCTAGCGCCGGTGTGATTCATCACAACTTTTTACCAAACGGGGTGAGCATTACTGCAGATGTGTACTGTGATAACTGAACACAATGATGGAGAAGCTGGCACATCTCCAACCAGCATTGGTCAATCGCTCGTCTCCGCTGCTCCTGCACGACAACGCGCGACCTCATACTGCACAGCAGACGGTCTCCAAGTTGCAAGAACTGGGGTTGGAAGCTCTCCGTCATCCGCCCTACTCACCAGACCTTGCGCCTACAGACTACTACTTTTTCCAGAATTTGGATAACTTCTTGGCGGGAAAAAAATTCAATACCCGAGAGGCAGTACAAAATGCCTTTGAAGAATTTGTTGCCTCCCGACCAGCTGATTTCTTTAAGAAGGGCATCAATAAACTGCCACTGCGTTGGCAAAGATACATTGATTGCATGGGTGATTACTTCGATTAATACAAATAAAAAATACATGAAAAAAATTCGTTTAAATTTTTTCAAACAAAACGGCAATTTCATAGTTAAAGACCTATTATATGGCAGCCGGGACCAACACGCAACGGCTTAACGAATGAAACTCGGTATACTGGGTAGTCAGTGGTCACTCATGGACCAATCTAGACAAATACGGCTTAACCTAAAGGTCGATCTGGTTTCATCTATAAATAAATCATCATAATCATCATCAGCCTATAATGTTCCCACTGCAGGGGGATGGGCTAGGCCGCGGATTTTTGTACTAGATGACGTGGCCTCGGCACAAGGGTAAAGAAGGAACATGGGTTCGGTTTTTAGTCAGTAGAAGTCTGACACTCACCTTCACTCGGGGGGGGGGGGTGGGGGGGGGGGGGGTTCTAGGACATGCCGGTTTCCTCACGAAGTTTTACTAATAAATACGTTTGATTAAATAATTAGTTACCTAAAAACATGCAATTAGGGAACCTAAGCTATGAAGCTAACCCGAGGGCCACGAAGGCGAAGTTCCAAGCAAATTCGCCTTGTGCTGCAAGCGTCAGCGTCGAAGGCGAATTCGCTTGGAGCGTCGCACTTCGTGGCCCTTGAATTAGAGTCTCTTGCTTTCTCCGTCATTGCAATTATTTCTCGTAACTTTTCAGTATGTAGTCATTTGAACCCCAACAACCAATAAACCAGTAAAAACCCAATCAAAATACTGCAAAATAAATCAGATCTCCCATTAGATATCTGTGTACAATAGTAGCGGGGAAGTATCGATGTAATTTACTGCTATCTGTCGATGTGTCGAGATGTAGTGTAGATACGTAGATGTATTGAGATGGACGCCCCGTCGAGATGACTTGCTGAGGACATGGCGAGTTTGTGAGTTTTGTGTTAGTTTGGGGGTTAGGAGATAGAATATAACAATATTTGTTGGCTTAAAACATGGTAGGTATAAAAAGATATCAAGCATCATCATCTGCCTAGCCTTTTCCCAGCAGTTGGAGTCGCCTTTCAGTCTAACCGGATGCAACCAAAATGCCAAACTACTACTCGTCGCTTTGGGCTGACTCAATTTAAATAATTGTCATAGACACGCTGAGAAGCAGAATATCGGAAAGTTTCCTTTCAGAACACATAAAAAGAAAATACTTACAACTGACTGGAGAACTACCTCCATTTTTGAAAAGGGTTAAAAAAGAAAACCTCTCTAAATTATTTCACAGCCAGCAAAAGAATTAAAAGCAGTCTCTGTTCACAGTCGAGTGAACGATTCGTTACCAAATAAACAACAATTATTTAAATGAACACAGCCATTAAGGGACGCCCAACCGTTTAAGTTTTAACTTAATTATGACATCTTTTCATTGTGTTGATGATCGTACGGTTAGCAGAATAAAAAACTTAAATACTTTTATTTATGGCGTCGTTTTCTATGGAGTAGAACCGGCAAGAAACTCAATGGTTAGGTACTCTTTAAAAATGATTTGGTTTTACAATATTTTTCTCAATTTGTATCAAAGTACTCTAAGCTGTAACACAGGGGGGACAACGTAGGCCCGACAATAACTCGTATGGTACTACACAAAAAAACGTAAAACAATATAAAAAGTTAACAAGTATCTAGGAATCTATAAGGCCTACAATGTTCACACATTCAGAATCTGTACGAAAATATTATAAAAAGACGAAATTACTTTAACATGAGGCATGACCGCATGAGGAACAAAATATATTATTATCAGTGCTGTCAATATTCTTAGCAAAAGGCGTAAGATAATCACCACTGCCTTACAAGTAAAGCACCAGTGTTACCAAGACACCGGAAAATTAGTAACACTACGTAACCAGGAAAAACAGCCTCATTAGTTCATAATTTCACCCCAAAATACACTTCTCCATTTAGTTTCCTCACGGAAATAACATCCAAAACATAAAAGTTGTAACTTTCTGTGCCGACAGTACACAATCAACTTATTCGTAACTACTACCCACCCTTATTTCAGAACAATAAAAATATTCATATCGCTTCTCCGTCCCTTTCTCTCTCATCACAAATTACGTAGGAGAGAACGAGAGACGTATAGGACAATTTATCAAAAATTTCGCAAGGGAGCATTGAGATATTTATCTCTATTAGTGCTTCGTATCTTCATCCCTTGTTGTGTTGGGGATAGGCACAAATGTATGTTGTTTTTGGCGAGATTTTTTCTCTGTTAAGTGGGATGGAAGAGGGTAGTTGAATGTTTTTGCGTCGTTAAGTTTTTCTTGGTTATGGGGTGCTTATGTGGCAAGCTTAGCGTCAACATGGGACTACATAAATACCAGTGATGCTCCAAGTTAGTCCGCCAAATTCAAATTTTCTTACGTTTGGCGAAAGCCGATCAGTGCAGTCAGGTTGTTTGTTAAATAAAATAGTATTCGCGACCGTAACAAAAATGACTTTATTAAATAACTAGCGACACGCCCCGGCTTCGCACGGGTGCAATGCTGATTTATATTATACGTAAAAACCTTCCTCTTGAATCACTCTATCTATTAAAAAAAACCGCATCAAAATCCGATGCGTAGTTTTAAAGATTTAAGCATACAAAGGGACATAGGGACAGAGAAAGCGACTTTGTTTTATACTATGTAGTGATAATGATTCAAATCAGCAATACAACCCTTTCGGCACCGGCAAATTGGAAAAAACGTAAGACAATTTGAGTTTCGCGGCCTACCTTGAAGGATTCACCTTAAACAGTTAAAAGCATTATTTTTTTCTCCTTCAAATAACCTTAACCTAACCTTAAATTACAATAGTACTTAAATCAGTCAACCACACTATTTTTTTTTAAATTCTAAGAAAAGATTTTAACTTGATATTGAAACACAACCATGAAATAAAAAAAAAGAAGTCGGCCAACATCAATGTGCGTCTAAAAAAGTAGTATTTCAATCACTCAGCATGAGGTAGCGTGTGGTAGCGTGTAGGAGGTTTCGAGTCCTGGGTCTGGCAAAGTGATCAGGAATTTACTCAGTCGGAGTCTGTTTTGTGCCCGGTTGATGGCAATAGCGTCGCCCCCTAGACGGGCCTAAACCCTACTAAATGGTATTTTGTTGTACCTACTATACATAATTGGGTCCACTTATGGATAAACCTTCGGGATTACAGGCACGATGCTCGTGAGTGTGTGAGTGTTCTTTGAAATATTTAATTGCCGTTGTAAAAAGTCGAATTAGTTAATTAGGCCTCACACTAGGTGGACCGATGACCTGGGTGAAGGTTGCAGGGATCTGCTGGATGCGAGACGCACGCCGGGACCGGTCAATGTGGCGACACTTAGGGGAGGCCCTAAGCAGGTGGCGTTCTGTGTTTTCTGCCTACCCCCATGGGAAAAGGGCGTGAGTTTATGTTTATAGGATTTATCCCATGTTATTTAAAAAAAATGAAATTACATTTAGGTATTTATCATTGTTCGATAAAGAATTCGCCTGAGAATTAATTCCATAGAGAAACAAGCCACATTTTTATTTAGTATTTCTACTCGGCAACAGAGGGCGCTGTTACAAATATTTTAGAAGTTCCCATGAAAATGCTTGCGGGTTTGTGGGTAGTAAATCAATACACCGGGATTGTTTTTCACGCTGAAGCATTTGCTGAAAACATCTTTTGTAACGGTTCATATATTTTCCCTATGACAGAGATGGAAGCAACCAACTATTAGGAAAATCCAATCGTTTTGTTTCTAGCTGCTAAATTGGGTAACAAAATAAATTATACTTTTTACTGATATTAAGCGACGCCTAAATTAATGTTTTTTGTTACATAGAATTTATAGACGTCGAGCTTCATTGTCTCGGCGCTTTTCTGGTGGTCACACTGCTCGCCACTGTTGAGTGGCTTTCAGGAGGTGCACTGTGCAGTAGTTTGGGAATAGTGCGGCGGGCTTGTCGCATTATTCAAATCTCGATGTATGTAGGCGCGTTAAAACAAGCAAAGCTTGTGTTAGTGAGAACGGACCCGTACTTAGCCATCTTTTAAACTTGTTCTGGGAAAGTATCAATTTCAAATTATGTTTGTTCATGACACATATAGGTAAGAACAGGTACAACATATGGTGTACTTATTCAAGTAGTAGGTAGAAAGTGTGTGTGTGTGTGAAACTACCTAAGTAAAGGTGTGCCTGGCAAAGCATAAAAATAAGGTTTACATAGTTTGTAGTTTTAATGAGTATAAAAAGTACTGCTATTACAACTTTTCAACATACATAATAGAAATTAAATCGAAGTATAAAACTATTAGACAGCATATTTGGTAGCGGGAGTGCCCAAAAGCCTCAAAAAGCTCGCATATAATTCAATAGGTACGGCATGATTACGTAGGTACTACATAATGTGACTGCGGCAACTGCCCGTTACAGAACACTGCAGTAGCATAAAAGGTGATTGACTGATTGGAAATTATGTAAACCACTAGACCTTACTGGACAGAAAAATGGCTAGGTAGGTTTTGGCAGAACACACAACACACTTTTGTGTAGATTAAGAAGTAAGTCCCCTTCTTCGGATTTTTAGACGTGTAGGACCAAAAGACTGTAGTAGTTCTACATTATGACTGAGATTAATCGAAGCATAATTAACAGTGAACAAACCTACTTTTATATCGCCAGTATTAGTACATCACAGAGTCAGAGCGGAAGTCACTTGACAGTACAAGATAAATCGATTGATTAACTTTCCTTACAAGTCGAACAGGCCTACGCCGACCTTGATTCAATGAATTCCTGAGATGAAATCAAGATCTAGCCAAGTAGCTGACCACTTACCATATTTGGCCATGAGCTCAAACAAACAATTTCTAACTGAATAAAGCATTAACAACATTATAGTATCAGTCAGAACTTCGTAAAAATCGAACAAAAATAACGATGAGTCAAACTTTGTTCTCGATTGCGCGAATTCGGACGTCCTATTACGTTTGCCCGTTAGTGAATCAGCTGCGTGAAAAAATCAATACTGCGCGCGTTACATGAATTTATTCCGCATTTTCAATCGACTGAGGCATCATTAAGCCTTAAACGTGTGTGTTTTGTAACAAAATTGTTCCCAATAATTGTTATTTTATTTAAAATTAGTCATAATTTAAAGTTAACTACGCTAATTACACCGATGAAATTAAATTAACACCATAGTGAACGTAGCCACAGGTAATTGCTGCATTAGATCAAGAACGCACCAGATGGCGCAGTAGTACTCGTGATGTTGTTACATACCGTATGGGCGTGTGAGTGCTTGTGTAAAAAAATAAGTGTTTTGTGTTGTTTTAAGCGCTAATGGAGAACAAAAACGGTAAGAATAATCATATAACATCCCAAACTTTCTTGTAGAGTAATCGCAACACCGTCAACTTTACAGAAAACTCGTAGGAAACGAGAATTCTTACATCTGTCCGATCAGACGTATAACCCGACCAAATTTGGGTCGCGTCATTATCGATGCACTTCCTACTGGACCCGACGTTTTCAATTCGGCAGGGTTATATTCCCGCCATCTTGTGACTTGAGCTTTCAGGATTTCGTATAAATATATCGATCGGAAGCTCTGTGTAACCTAATTCCTTCGTTATTCCCGTTCTACATGAAGCATAGCGTCTGTTAAATACTGATAATTATTATGGGTAACATGTTAACCTGTCTAAATGAGCGCCGATAGACTTTGTTGACATAGAGTTACATGTAATTTTTTGTATGAAACTTGAAGATTAGCTCGTTTTTTTGGGAGGAAGCCGTGTAAAATGCAAATTTGACGCTTGTTTGGCGTACTACTACTTTGAAACAGTTCTCTAATTGCTGGTAATGGCAATAGTTTACGTGTATTCTATCGGCCTTGCTCGCGGCGCCTACATAACCAAGAGTGACATCAGATTTCTTAAATAGAATTTACCAAAGAATACTTTGTTTTTGGTGGATGTTACTACATTGGACGCTTCGTCTCGACTCGTTTACCTTTGGACGCGACATTTGAATATCTCCAATGCCACTAACGATGATTATTGAGCTGAAATAGTGATGGATGGTCAAAAGTGGATGACCTAGCCTAGACTTCTTGTTCTTAGAATTTGACATAACATTTTTTTAAATTCTAGTTTCTTCACAGATTGTCAAATAATTTCAGACAATTATTAGGTGATGATGTTGATGGAACAGTAAATAACTACCCATTTGTAACATTGATTTAATTTTGAGTTTAATTTGTAATCTAGATTCTAGACCTAATTTTAATGAATTACCTATGACCTAACCGAATTATTTTGTTTTTGTTGAAAATATTCCATAGTGTAGTAATTATAAATCAGTATGATGAATGATTAATAATAAATAAATTATTGATGAATACTTAATTCAAAATGTTCTCATCTGTAGGTAAGTATGAGTAATATTATTAAGAATATCAATGCATAAATGAATTAAATTCATTCATGTTAAATTCTTGGAATTAATCCAGATCAATACAGTAAACTTTTTTTTTTTTTTTTTTTCTTCTGTGTTTTATCTGCAATCAGTCCTCGGACTATGAGCGGATGAGTTCCGTGTTGCTTGTATTGTAGAGTGTGGCTTCCAGTGATGCCATCTACTCGCAGGTATTACGGCCTTACTGCCGGTCTTCTAGTGCCATGATACTGTGGCGCTTCAAGCGGAGCACGTAGTCTCGTTGTGTCAACTGACGAGCTAGCTCATTTGGGTGGATGGCTAGTCGTTCTTTATATTTCCCTGCTACATTCCGAATCTCCTCATTTACTGTGGGAATGGCTAGTTGTTGGTGGATTTCAGCGTTTGTAGTAAACCATGAGACATTGGCTATTGTGCGTAGTATTTTGTTTTGTTGACGCTGCAAGATGGCTATATTGGAATTGCTTGCGCTTCCCCAGAGCTGTATCCCATACATCCAGACGGGCTTCAGTACCACTTTGTATATTAAAAGCTTGTTGTCTAGTGATAATCTGGAGTTGCGGCCGAGTAACCAGTGAAGATTTTTTACTCTGTGTGAGAGTTCATCTTTTTTTGCTTTAATATGTTGTTGCCAGGTCAATCGGCGGTCCAAATGAATTCCCAGGTATTTAACACAACTTTTATGTGGTAGGGTGGTATCTCCGAGTTTAACCGGTGGGCAGTCCTCCTTTCTGAGTGTGTATGTGACTTGGACAGACTTTGCAGCACTGGCCTTCAGTTTCCATCTTTTCATCCAAGAGTGTATTTTGTTAAGTCCACTCTGCAAAAGATTTGATGCGACTTCTGGGTTTGTGTGACTCGACAATATTGCCGTATCATCTGCGAATGTTGCTGTAACAACTCCAGGTTCCGTCGGTAAGTCTGCTGTGTACAATATGTACAGAATTGGCCCTAATACAGAACCCTGGGGTACACCAGCTTCAATTCTGTGAAGGGCTGAGGTATTACCCGATTCTTTAACGTAGAAGAGTCTATCAGTGAGGTACGATTTCAGTATACTAAAGAACGGGTGGGGCAGGTGCTGTTTAATCTTGCTTAAGAGGCCCTTATGCCAAACCTTGTCAAAAGCCTGCTGGATGTCCAGGAACACAGAAGAGCAGTATTTCTTTTGTTCTAGCGTTTTTCGTATGTGTTCACAGACCCGGTGTATTTGTTCTACTGTCCCGTGTTGTTTCCTGAAGCCGAACTGATGGTCAGGTAGTACATGTCTCTCTTTAAGTATAGGGGCCATCCTGTGCAACAGCACTTTTTCAAAGATCTTGGACATTGTCGGCAGAAGGCTTATTGGTCTATATGACGTTTTTTCTTGGGCAGGTTTCCCATGTTTGTGAATCATCACAATTTCTGAGATCTTCCATTGGTCAGGAAAATACTGCAATCTCAGCATGGAGTTCAACAAGGTTGTTAGCATAACTGAATCGGTTAATTAAGAAAAGGAACAGGTCACGAACGTCAAATTTTTCAGGAGATGCAAAAAACTTTCAATATCTTTTAATAAGAATAGAATGTTATATTTTTTTATCCTATATGTTCAATTAGTATAAAATACGTAATTTACAATACTTTTCTTCTTGTTTTGCTATTGAATAGTTTACTAAATAATGGTTCAAAAGTCGTTGACTTGTTCCTTTTCTTACTCAACTGGATAATAGTAAGGAAAAATAAAGAAAAATACACTGCTAATCTGTATAACTTAATTCATTATCATTGTTTGTGCTAGTATTAGGCCAGTTTTCGACAATGTTGACAAAATATACTGCAGAGTGCGTCTCAAATCTTCAATCTCTTTGATGTTGATGGGTACAGGACCATTGTACGCCTTTTCTTCTGGTAAAGCTGGAATAACCGATCAGTTCCTTCGTAAATCGAATGTGTTAACTCGGCCCATGTTTTGAATGAATGGGCGACGTACCACACATTCTTTCTGATCTGTAGTATACTCAACTCCATGAGTTGAGACACCAAGAAATGCTGCTTTTGATTCCGTGGAACTTGACGAGATTGTGTTTCAACAGATATGGCATATAATCTAATCTAATAAAAAGTTTCTTTAGTTTTCAAAATTTTTCATAGTTTCAGGCATACTTACCCTCCATCCCTGCGCGTTTGGCCGCGTTCCGTGGTCCTGGGTTCAGATTGGGGGTTGTTTTTCTAAATTTTTTGCCCCAAAAACTGGTTTTTGTGGGAAAATCCAAAATTTTTCTTCCCGACTACCTATTTTTTATTATTTATTCGGCTAGCCCGCGCGGAGCCCGTTATCTGGACGTGCCGCACGTGCGGCTAGCTCGCAATTTTTTTAAATTTTTTAATCAGTGTTACTAATCATTAAAATTATCGTTTGAGTAAGAAAGGGAATAAGTCGGTGACTTGTTCGGTTTCTTACTTACACGGTAATTTCATGTGCCCTATATTTTCCTAACGAATAGACTGACTTATTCCTTTTCTTATGTGATTTGTAGGTCTTGCCATAAACAATTGATATTCATTAAAATTGCCATACTGAAAAAAACCTGACCTGTTCCCTTTCTTAAATAACCGATTCAACTATGCCTTTGCGTGGCAGCTCTCTCAGTACTTCCTTCGTGATCAAATCAAAGCCTGGTGCTTTTTTGTTGTCAAGACATCGTATACTCTTTTGGACCTCTTGGGGTGTAACTGGTTTTGGTGGGAGACAGAGTTGAAAATCTTCTTTTAAGACAGTATTAACATGACTTTCTACATCCCTGTCGTCAGTTTCATCATTTGGTTTAAAGACCTGTGACAAGTGTTTTGCAAAGATATCTGCCTTTTCCTGGCCTGTTTTAGCCCACTTGTCATCATGTTTTATTGGGGGTTTTTGTTCATGAGGCCTGTCATAGGCTTTAGTGAATTTCCATAACGAGTAATTGCTTTCTTTGGTTGCCGTTAGGGACTCTAGTTTAAGCTGGAGGGTGTCATCGTTAGTCTTTTGGATTAGGCTTTTGAGTTCTACTATCGCCTTATTCAAAAGGGTTTTGTCAGAAGATAGTCGAGTCTGGTGCCAATTCCTGCGTAGCCTTCTCTTTTCTAAGATTTTAAGCTTGATCTGTAGTGTGAGGTTGGTAGAGTTTCCTTTCTTTCTGATATCTGGTGTATTTTTCCAGCAAGCTTCCTGAACTATGTTGGTAAAGTTTTTTAGGGCAATGTCAATATCCTCAGTGGTTTTCAGCTTTATATTCAACCTGATATTTTCTTCTAAAAAGTCTCTGAAGGATTCCCAATCAGTGTGATGATTGTACAGCGATTGTGGCATTTCAGTCTCAATAACCGTTGCACTCGTGGTTACTATTACTGGTGTATGATCAGAGCAAGTGTCAAGACAGGATTCAGCTTTAAAGTAGTGACGAGAGAGTCCTTTAATAACAAAAAAATCTAGCAGATCTGGGATTTTTTGATGGTCTGCTGGCCAGTAGGTAGGTTCCGCAGTCGTCAGTATTTTTAGGTTGTTTTCATCAATGCATTTCTTCAACTGTCTTCCACGCGTCGTGATTAGCCTGGATCCCCAGTGAAGGTGTTTAGAGTTCCAATCGCCACCCGCGATGAAACGTCCCCCGAGTTGTTTGAAGAAGTGAGAAAATTTAGTGGAGTCTATTGTATGTCGTGGTGGGCAGTAGACTGCTGCCACATTAAAATGCCCACATTCATCTTCTACTGCAATGACAGTGGCCTGCAAGTGATTCGTTTGATAACTGGGCAGTACATGGTGTTTTATATTTCTTCGTACAATGATGGCAGTGCCTGCATGTCCTGTACCATCTGGATGTGTAGTGATGTAGGTGGAGCATCCAGGTATTTTAATGGAGCTGTTTTTAGTGCAGTGTGCTTCAGATATCAAGACTATGTCAACTTTGTGTTCTGCCATTAGTGGTATAATTTCATTTTGGTTAGGAGTTAATCCATTTATGTTCCAAGCCATAATACGGTGACCTATTTTGAGAGCTTGTCAACAAGGGTTGATATGAGTCCCATTAGGGTACCCATTTGTTGTAAGATTATCTCAAACTTCTCTGATTGCTTTAGTAATATGTTTTCTAATGATGGGCTAAGTGTTGTAGAACTCCATTTGCAGTCATCTTTGTTACTAGGTTCTGTGTATTTCAATGCATCAGAATACGATTTTTGCTGTAAGTAAGTTAATACAGTAAACAACAAACATTTTCTCTCACAATAAACCTTACTGCAAAAGCAATAAAATATTGAAATATTTTTTAAACCTGAGCAAAGTCAATCAGTTTGACTGATGGTTTTTAATGGTTACCTATAAAATGGTATAATGGCTGATCTCAGACCAAGAAAAAAAGGTGGTTTGATCCGAGTAGCGGGTGGCAAATGCTACTTCCCACCTTAGGGCGGGAAAGACTCATAGTAATTGCTTCCCTCCCTGGCACTTACCTCGCTTGATACGTACAAGACATATCAACCGCTAACCGGTGTTTCTCTCGTGATGGTGTCACAGTATTCCGCAGTGCAAATATTTGCTTATTAAGACCAAAATCTGTTAAGTATTCATATCAATGATCACAATGATTTTGGCAGAACTAAGATTAATGTGAAGAAAAGTCAATCAAGCATTTAAAAAACATATCAAATTGGTTGTTTTCAAATTCAGACAATAGTGTCCAACGTCTAAAGTCAAATTCTAAATTAATGGAACTACTAAAATATTATAGTCTGTTTCACAGTATAATCTTTCAACATCTAGCTAACTATGCTACAAGCTAGCTGTATGTGCTAATGACCTGAGGAACATTTATTTTTTACACAACAAACCCCGTGTTGGCGAACTAAATAGTTAGCAATTTAATATACAAACTTTAAAAGGTTAAACAGCTAATTACCTACCTCGCTAATGGTTTAAAGATTAAACAATAATCCATTAACTAATTAATGTGAGTAATTACTTACTAACTTTTTTCCTCATTTTATCAACAACTCAAACTGTTTGATTTATTGAGGTAAATAACCATAAATGATATTGAATTATAAACTGTTGTGGTTTTGATTGTTAATTTATGGTTATTTTTAATTTAAACACACAATATTAATTTTAGTTTCCTTTCTTTATTAAGTTTCAGAAACGGTAATCAGTATAAAAAAACAGCCAAAAAGTCAGTTACTTTGCACGAAAATTGCAGGCAAATTGTTACATTTAAGGCCGCAAATTCGGAGAGGCCGGGCGTGCAGCGTGCACGCTCAAGTTGAATGGTATTTTTTTTTTAAATTTTACGCATTTTAATGAACGTTTACGCCCCGCCTCTCCGAATTTGCGGCCTAAGTCACATGATTGGCTTCTATTATTTCATCCTAACTTGTCAAATTATGGGTACTCCTCTGCCTATTCCTTCGGGGATTACAGGCATGTAGAAGCAATCAAGCGGAAGTAAATTTTCTGGGATCAAATCATCATCTGCCTAGCCTTTTTACCCAAATTTGGGATCCCCTCTCGTCTTTTCTATTTCTATTTATCTTCGGGGACGCCGGCAGACACCAGACGGGCGATCAGTCCTTTCGTTGTGGATTATTTCGCCCAGTTCCCTCGTCTTACAAAATGCAGCTGAATACCAGTATTTACTTGGAGCCACTGCCTATGACCTCCACAACCCAGTTAGCATTGGGTAATAAGCGACCCTTTTTGTTGTTGAAGGCTGGGAAATCCCCTAGTGACTCCTTTCTCTCTGGGCAGAGCGGTAGGGAGTGTCAGACTTCTACTGACTAAAAATCACCCATGTTCCTTCTTAGACCTTTGTGTCGAGGCCGCGGTATCTCAATAAGCTACCCTTTGTCTAGACTGGCATTCAAAGACAATACGTCATAAAATTATGTCTTATTTATAGGTTTGGTTGTAGTATTGCGAGCAGTCCTGTGTCTTATCAGTAATGTTATGTGTACAATGCACATTAATTAATTCATTATATTGAGTTTTGGCTACACTGTTCACACTCAACCTTCAAACTAAGGCAGAATTCATACTTAAATATGGCTTTCCATTTAGGGGACTTAAACATAACCAGCACTGGACTGGCCTGTTGGTCTAGTGGTTAGTGACCCTAACTGCTATGCCGGAGGTCGTGGGTTCGATTCCCACCCAGGACAAATGTTTGTGTGATGAGCACGATCATTTGTTCTGTGTCTGGGTGTAATTTATCTATAATATGTATGTATTTAGAAATATATAAGTATGTTTATCAGTTGTCTAGTACCCAAAACACAAGCTCTGCTTAGCTTGGGACTAGATGGCGTTGTGTGATAGTTGTGGAATATTATTATTATTATTATTAATGGGTGTGTAGGTACTATTAGGTAGGTACACCTCTGCCTAACTCTTCGGGTATTACATGAGCGATGTTGTTTTTTTTAACTATTGGGCAAAACTGGGCATTTAGTAGAATAGATACTAGAAATATTAGGATACTAGCAGGATACTACTGTTTCTTATGGTCAATATGTCCCAGTCGATCTGAAGTCGCGGGAATTCGTTCGACTGGAAATTTGATGTAGTACATTTAAGTGTGAGAAAAAAAAGTGTATTGTCTAAAGTGTCTTTGAATTCCAGATTATAATTTGTCTCTATTCCAAAATACATCCAGATCTGTTCAGCCGTTCTGGCGTGATTGAGTAAGAAACGTCCATTCAAACTTTCGCATTTAAAATATTGCACCGTTGGTTACCCGTCGGATACGGTAGCCTAAAGAGTAACAAGAGTTCCAATTAGGCATTCAACGTAAATTGGCCATAATAGGCGTTTGCTTATTAACGTTATCAATCGTTTGATTGTTATAACCGTCGAATTGTGCTCTTGTAAAATAATAGAAAAGGCTGTAAGTTACAGCCTTCTAGAACTAGACTCAACTGAGCAGATAAACGCAGTGGCGGAAGTAAATAGGCTTCTTCTGGGTAAACTCGTTCCATCGTCGACCTCATCTCTGCCCTTAGGACAAGATTGAGGCAAGAGTAATCCCATTTCATCAATGTATGAGCTACTCAGATGGGAAATCCTAGGAACAAATGTGATTAATGAAGAGAAGCTTGTAGAAATCTCTACCGAACAACTGGGGGTCTACTCGCTAAGCACCAAATCCGTAAATACGGCCGTATAAACGGGGTTTTTTACTCTACGCCGTAAATGTGTGTAAACCCTACTCTCTAGTGATCACGGACCAATGACTTTCGAACGGAGTCATAGACAAGCTTGCTTTATTCTTTCGGTTGATTCCCGGTTTTCTTACTTCGTGGTTTTCAAGCATTTAAATTAAAAATATCATTGGTATTGTTAGAAAAAGACTGCATTTGCACAAAATATTTATTCTAATGTCTTTTTAGACATAATTTAAATATATTTGTCCGGGTTAAAGCTGTAACCTCTGCCTTCTTTGTATTTGATTGAAGGATACCGATTTGTCAATGGAAATGTCAAAATGTCAGTTTTTTATTTACAATAAATAATAAACAATTTGCATTATTAATACGAGGTACGACCCGGAAACTTTTCGTAATAAATTGTAAAATTGCCTCAAACGCTTTTGTAGGCCCTCACGCGCTCAAATAGAGGCACTCCTCGATTTTATAAGTGAAAACAACGAGTTGGTACCTACTAACAATAAACATCAGCGGAAACAAAAACAAACAAACACGGAGTAACTAGGAGCCCCCCAAGCTAGTTAAAAGCACGTTGCCACCGGTAACAAGCCAAGGACAGGCTGATGAGGAAGGCTTAATTTGTATGGACAACATGTTGCTGCGTCCCGCTATACATATCACATCACATCATGATGCCAGAGGTTTTGGAGTATTTAAGGAGCAACAAGATTCATTTCAAGTCTTTTATGGTGCAGGACACATCATCTTGAGACCCATATGAAGGAGTTTTGGTCGTAGGATATTGTGTATTAGTGTTTTCGCGAAAAGCTACATGGCACCTTGACTCGAAGCCCGCCAAACATAGTTAATGGTGTTAATTTGTTTGATGTATTAGTTTATTATTGTACTTGAAGATTATTTTGTGTATTGTTTAGGGCATTCAATGCTTGAAAATAAGTAATTTTGGTGCAAAATAAAAGAAACAACTGTTCAACATTAAATTATGCTTTTATAGTAGAAATCTTTGTTTTAGTTATATCAGAATCTTCTGCCAGTCCCAGCGCCAAACCAAACCATTACCTACCTTCATTCTTGAATCAACACCATTTCGTTGCTTTTGTTGAGGCAAAAAAAAGGTAATAGTTTCTCGCAGGAACCTTGAACCTTCCTTCCTTGTTTGTGTGTATGTTTGTAATGAATAAACTCAACTCAAAAAACTACTGCGTCGATTGCAAAAATTCTTTCACCATTAGAAAGCTACATTCACCCTGAGTAACATAGGCTTTTTATCCATGTATTCCTAAGACAACGGGAACTACGCGGGTGAAACCGCGGGACGTCCACTAGTCTTCAAATAATTCCCTTATGAGCCTATAGTTCCTTTAAACTCAAAATGGTGAATACTCGACAACCGAAAGTTTTAGCGTGAAAACAACCGGCGAATGTACTTTTAGAGCTCCTTCGAGCATTCAAAAAGCAGCCAAATTATTGATTTTCTAAAAAAAAAATTCTTTAAATTTTTTTTTTTTTTTTTTTTTTTACTTTCGGGGCCTGCACGATAACTATGTTGTTATCGTTTAAAATGACATAAAAATCCGCGTAAACAAGTGTCAAATTCAAATTTTCGGACGGGCTAAAACTCATCGGGAGTAGGGCAAGCTGTCAAATCGACTAGTCATTCTATCAATTCTGAGTCAATTTCTATCTTAGTTCGGGCCGACTTTAGTACGGCCCGAAAATTAGTCGGCAAATTAGCGAGTAGACCCCCTGGTTAGCTTCTGCAAGGCAACAGGAAGATTCGCGATGCCGACCACCAGTAACCCATGAAGGGGATCCACCGAAATGGGGAACTTTGCGAAATAATCCACAACGAAAGGACTGATCGCCCGCCTGGTGTCTGCCGGCGTCCCCGAAGATAAATAGAATAGAAATAGAATCCCATTTCAAATTGAAAAAAAAAGGTAACTACCAGCGACCAGCCCCAGCTTCATCCACATACCAACCTAGGCAAGCGCGGTTTAACCTAAAGATCGACCGGAGTGGCAGTTATTATTAACATCATAAGTGTACGTGTTCATTAGATGTCTCACGTCTGGCCCAGTCCTTATGTGTATGTAAATATTAGTGTAATAAAATTGACAGTCTGTAGTATGTGTGCTATGAATAGGCGTACAGCTAATATTTATTTTAATTAGTACGATACTCTTGTATTAGTTAGTTTGATTGTCATTATTATCAGATAGGTAACAATATTGACGAGTTTGACGAAGGAGAATGAGTAACTGGCCTCCATAATCTTGATCTTCAATGTCTGATCTTGATGTTCTCTCACTTAAGCATAATCAGCCTAAAAAGTTCCTACTTCTGGGACTGCAGGCCTCCTTCAGGCTGCGGTTCCACTGAGGCGGAGCGTAGTAGAGCGGAGACGAGCTGTGCCAATCACGCCAATCAAATGTGTTGTGTCCTGTGATACCCGGGGTGATAGCACTAATTACTCTGGGTCACCGGCTCACCAGATCAGCCAAGTCCTCAGCCAGCGGTCGCTACACAAGTTTACCCAACACACTTGCCGCGGTGCCGCCATTTTCGGTGACTGTCAAGTGTCCCTTGTCACAGATCCCTGACACTTGTGTCTGTGAGACGGTGTTGCTATATCTATTAAATAGATACAACTCCGATACACTACAACATGCCTTGAAGTCCACATCTCTTCTCCACTCAAAAGATTTCAAGCCATGTGATTGGTGAATCGCACTCCGCTCTGCTCCGCCCACCACGCGGGTCCAGTGCGAGTTGGTAGATGTCATATGTCTTTGATTTTTTGGTTCTAAGACATGTCGATTTCCTGATTCATCATCTGACTTCAAGATTATAAATCAGCAAGGTCGTCTTTGTAGAGCGCGACCTTTTTCTACCATAAAAAAAAGTTACTTAAATCGGAGCAGTAATCACGGAAAAATCAGTGAACAAACCTACATGAAAATAAGATGCTGTTGCAATACAAAACCTCATCGTTTTTTTCGAGTTCTAGATTTCGAACATTTTCGTCTTAGACAGCCTAGTTAGTCCAGTGGTCGCAAGCGCATCTGCTAAACAGGAGTTCCTGGTATCGAATTCCAGGCCGAGTAAAATGTCAGTAGGATTTTCCATCAAGAACTTCGGATTCTGGATTTGTGCCCGGTTTATGTTTATTGGCTCGCCCCTTATTACATGGGTCTTTACCAAAACCAGGGTTGATAAAAATCACGATTTTTATAAAAAAATCTAAAAAATCCGATTAATTTGATTTAAATCGGATTTATTTGATTTTAATCAGATTTTTTTGATTATTTTAATTACTTGATCGTTTTCAGTATGAAAGTCAGTTATTTATTAAAAAAAAAACTAACATATTGTTTTTTGTTAAATCCAAATATTAGTTCTTTTATGAAGTCATTCTTTTATTAAATGGTTTTATTAACTACCGAAATAAAAATCGCTGGTTCTTGGTAGTGAGAACAAAAGTGTAAAGTCAATCAGAAATCCATAAACAATATAAGTATCAAAAAATAGACAAAAGGTATAAAAAGGAGGCTTCAAAACATAAAGCCTAAGGCAGACTTGCACAGGTTTTTTTAACAAAAATATTGAAATAAATTTATAATAAAATGCCATTAACGAAAATCAACAAGCTGTATTCTTTAATTAAAAAAACGGTTCCAGTTTGGAATATTTAACAAAAAATAATAGGTAATTTAAAAAAAAAATCGGCCAAGAGCGTGTCGGGCCACGGTCAGTGTAGGGTTCCGTAGTAATAATTATTTTTTTGTTTGAAAAAAGATACGCTCAGGATAATAAAATATGTAAACGAAGTTAAAAAAAATGCTTGCTTAAACGATTATACTACAAACTTAGGCCAGAAATTATTTTGTACAACTTTTTGTCTTTTTTGTACAAAAACTGTTTCCATCCAAGTTCAAAATAATTTTCCTAGAAAGTCCTTACAAAGTTCTACTTTTCAGATTGGGGGGACATTTGGGGGTATATGAGGAACAGGGTGTAAAGTTCCTCATCCCCCGTTGAAAAGGGAGGATCCTCCGACCGGACGGGTGTTGTGTCCGGCGGGCTAACTGCCCGACAGTTGTAAGTCGGGAACTCCTATAAAGGCTTATGTCGCGGATAATGTTGATAGCGCGATGTAGGAACTTCTGTTGATCGTTTGTTAGTACGCAGGTGTTGCGATAGATGTCGCTAGTCGCCACAGACACATTGTTTTTTACTTTTGGAGCGATTATTTCCGAAATTATTGACATTATCAAAAAATGATTTTAGTAAACCCCTATTCATTTTTAGATACCTTTCCAACAATATATCACACGTTAGGGTTGAAATAAAAAAAAAACAATTCCCACTTTACATAAAGGGGGGCTACTACATGAACTTAGAACCATTCGGGTTTCACCGTAGTCGCAGTCACTTATTTGTTTGATTTTAGTTCTTTCAGTATAATGGTAAGGGCATATAATGGCATATAAGCGATGCACACGTGTATGTGTGCGCCGTAGTTTATGTCGGGGGAAGTCCCTGGACAGTTTTTGGCTGTTTTGGTTGCAGTAAAAAAGAACTGATTTAAATCATCGATTTTTATAAAATAATCGTTTGATTTTAATCGCGATTTAAATCACTGATTTTAATCAAATGATTTAAATCATATCATCCCTGACCAAAACTGACGAGATGTCGGTATACTATTAAGCAGGCCTCTGCCTAAGGCCCGTAATCCACCAAAACGGAGATGTGCCAAGCGGAGAGGAGATGTGCCAAATTCGACCAATCACAGTTACATCTGGTCTTTTGCCCTTCCTGTGATTGGTAGAATTTGGCAATCTCCTCTTCGCTTGGCACATCTCCGCTTTGGTGGATTACGGGCCTATCCCTTCGTGGATTACAAGCGTGATGTTGTCATGTCGTTTCTCTCACGTACCTGAGTGACTTTCTTTTCAAACCCTGCCGTGTGGATATTAACGCCTCGGTACAGTAAAGTCGTTGGCTTCTCACAGTTCTCACGTAGGGCTTCTAAGATTGTTGTATTTACAAGAATAGCCTATTGAGTTCATTTATAAAATTAACTCAATAGGCTACATTATTGTGTAAGGCTTGGTGAGCTAAGTTAAGTCTAGACACATAACATCACGCTTGTAATCCGCGAAGGGTTAGGCAGAGCTGTATCTAATAGCACACCCCGATTTTGCCAGTTCCAGGTAATAGGGGGCGAGCCTATTGCCATCAACCGGGTACAAAGCCATACTCCGTGGCTGCTAAAGAAAATTTCCTGGTGGGAAAACCCAATAGCACTTTGTCCGACCCGGGAATCGAACCCATGTCCTTATGCTCAGCAGCCGCGATTGCGACAACTAGACCAACGGGATTCGTGCGCTGTTGATACTCTTAAAACCGAGAAGGAAAATTTCGTGAGGAAAACCGGCACGTCTTAGAACCAAAAAAATCGAAGACATGTGACATCTACCAACCCGCACTGGGCCCGCGTGGTAGATTATACTACCCTCTCCTAGAGAGGAGGCCTGAGTTCCTGCAGTGCGAACATTATAGGCTGATAATGATGTCTGTATCTAGATTTTATTTATTTCAATCTTCAAAACTCCGATGTGTAAAGTTGTTGTTTATTTGGCAAATATCTGCAATGACACAATCTGTACAGATTTTTGTTTGTTGATAAATATATCTTGATAAGAGTTCGTTGACTCGCTGATAATGTCTTCCCAATAATAAAATGTTTTATTAAAACTTGGTCCTTTAATATGATTTAAACTTCATATTACTATTCAATTTTACTCTTAGTAATCGGTGGTGAGCGTATTTTCATTTACTGAGAACATATTCGGACTCTTGGAGGTATCTCGATCTCCTGCAGCACGTCTTCTTAGTCTCCTTCCATACTTCTTTATTACTCGTCATCTAAGCAGTCACCTCCTTGCATGCCATATTATTCTTTACACAGTCCTTTCATCGTTTCTTTGGTATTATAGCCATCTACAACTCTTATAGCCATCTACATTCATATTCATTTTTTTTCTCAACCTGAGGAATTCCTGATAGAAAAAGCCAATTAAAAGAGTGTCCATGGAGTTTCTTGCGCATTCTTCTCCATAGACAACACGCTTTGGAATGGGCAACTACAGTACTTTCACAAGTTATTATGCCTTGTGACTGTAGCTTCGCTTTATTTGTTTTTTAACCGACTTCAAAAAAAGGAGGAGGTTATCAATTCGACTGTATTTTTTTTTTTTTTTTTTTTTATGTTTGTTAGCTCATAACTTGCGACTGGGTGAACTGATTTTCATGATTCTTTTTTCATTTGAAAGCTGGTGCTTCCCGTGTGGTCCCATTTTCACCATTTCAATATCTGCTGATGGGATCTTGTAGAAATCGAGGGAACTCTTCAATAAATAACAGCAGATTAACCGCGATTGTTGCTATAGCATACCTAAGCATTGTTTACGCCATCACACAACATAATATCACGCCTGTACTCACTACAAAGGTGATGAAGAACTTCGGAGATAGGCAACGGAACTCCTCAATTAATGATAGCAAATGGACTGGGATTGCTGAAATCTCATGACTGTCTATTGTTTACACCAGTTCATAACATAACATCACGCCGGTACGTTGTGAAGGGGTAAGCACATGTGAACCACTAAAAAGTGAAAAATAAAAACTTTTTTACAAAAAAAAAAACCGACTTCGACAAAAATAAAAAACAAAAAAGTGAAAAATAAAAAATCAGCTTCAGAAGTCGGTGGCAAAAACATGAAATCAAACAAAGAAAAGTCACCGACTTCTGAAGCTGATTTTTTATTTTTCACTTTTTTGTGTTTTATTTTTGTCGAAGTCGGTTTTCTGACATTCAAAAGTGCCTCTAATGGTCCAATTAAAATAAATGTTTTGAGTATATCTTCTTTTCTAGACTAGGGACGCGTCTTCGGTCTTCTTTTTTCTCTGCATCCATTTTTATCACACACTAGTGACCCACGCTGGCATCGCACAGGTGGGTGCAATAAAGATACTAAAACCTCCCTCTTGAATCACTCTATCTATTAAAAAACCCGCATCAAAATCCGTTGCGTAGTTTTAAAGATCTAAGCATACATAGGGCAGACAGCGGGAAGCGACTTTGTTTTATACTATGTAGTGATAGTGATTTCACCCCTCCTCATCAATTCCCTCTCTTTAGCTTTCTCAAAAAGATTTCATCAAACGGTTTGCTAATAAAGTTTCTACAAATAATACTGGTATAGGAAACGGCGCTTGTCGTAACACAATTGTAGTATAATATAAAGTAAATAGGGCAGTCTGAAATAGCACAGGAAGTGTTTCGACATGTTGTACCTGCTGGCTGCTGGGATATGTCTACGGAGCCGCTGATTTGTTCGGCAGATATTTTGTGTGGTGGGACAGAAAAGTATGAAGTGTGGGCAAGGATTTGGTTGGATGTAGTCTTCTTTCGTAGCTACTAGCACAAATTAAAGATTTAAAAAAGAAAAGCTAGAATAGCTATATGACAGTGCTAAGATCTGAGTTCCAGCACAAGAACTGGCATGGCTCAGTAAGAACTCGAAAACAAACACAGCCTAGCCAGTTCTAGTTCAATTCCTAGATAATTTAGTCAACGTCTGTGCGAAAATAGGATTTGATGAATTATGTTACATTATGATTCTGTAAACATCTAATCCTCGTTAAATGCTGAGGAGATTGTTCCGCAGCTTCTCCAGCTAAAATCATGATCTGCATAGCCTTTTCCTGACTTAGTTGGTGTCGACTTCCAGTCTAACTGAATAGGAATACCAGGGTTTTAAGTGAAGCGACAGCCTATCTCACCTGCTGGCTGTCAGACTTTTGGCTTCTGACTACGCGTAACATTTCTCCTTCTCTCTTCTTCTCTACGTCTGTATTGGGCCAGTGTCACATATGGAAGGGGAGGGTGTAGCAAAATTATTCATGAGAATCTACAAAAACTTCCCTCTGTCGAATGTTGATATAAAAACAAAGACGCGCTAACAACATTGGCGCGTGCCAACAAATGGGTCAAGATTGCACGATGACATCGTCGTGAAGCGAACGGTGATGTCACCCGAATTACAGGAACGCCCGGATAATGAACCATTACTTAAGCTAAGAAAAATTCGCTGAAAATACTCTGAAGAAGTTTTTGTGCTTTATTTTACCTGCTAGTTTTTATTTTGAAGTTACGTATCTTCCAATTGGGTAGTTGACAAAAAACAAAACTAATTAGTCCCTCAGATAGATTTTCAAAAAATATTGGACATTGTCTCTTTCATCACCACTGCTCTCAAAACAGGAAGGGAAGAAAGCATGTTTTAGAACCAAAATATCCGAAGACATGTGACAACTACCAACCCGCACTGGGCCCGCGTGGTGGATTAAGGCCCTGCCCTCTCCTAGAGAGGAGGCCTGAGTCCCTGCAGTGGGAACATTATAGGCTGATGATGATAGATACAACTCTTTAACTTACCCCTTCTATATGAATCCACAATGTTACAGTTATAGCCAAACATGTTATTCTAAACAGTTTTCGCTCCGGTAAGATCAGTTTGTTCCGCTTCTACAACCAGATAATCATCTGAAGGTCGGCCGTGTCTAGTATTTTTACGTCTATCTAAACTTAACCTTGTGTAAACAGCTGTGTTTATAACATAACGCCTGTAATCCCCGCAAGATTAGGCAGAGATAAAACCCGCACTGGGCACGCGTGGTGGATTGTAGCCCATCCCTCCTAGAGAGGAGGCCTGAGTCCCTGCAGTGGGAAGGGGAACATTATAGGCAATTGATGATGATACCCACATTTCGCTAGTTATATTCAGTCTCGTTATGGGGGCGAGCCTTTTACCATCAATTAAGTACAAAATAGGCTCCGTGGCTTCTACTGCGAAATTCCCACCAAGATATTTTTCTAGCCCACACAAATAAATGAAGTCTAACAAGCAAAACCACTAAACAAATCAGTCTTATTTAATCTTAATCTGACCCCAAAGATTAGAGAAAAAACTTGTAAGCATGAGCTAATTATTTTATCAAACGTTGGTCCAAATGTTCTGGCATTGAGCCAAAGATGGGCTCATGGCTGAAAGAAGCAGTCTAGATGAGTCAGGAACGGAAGCTCGCATGTTGTGTGTATTCCTCACATCATATCTTTGAAGATACATACATACATAAACTCACGCCCTTTTCCCATGGGGGAAGGCACAGAACTCCACTTGGTACGCTCCTTACATACTCCTTTTGCCTCGTTCACATTCATACATCTGGTCATACACGCACGTTGGTTGCAAGTACTACGCACCTGTCCTTTCTGAAGAACATCACCAATAAGGTCAATGTATGTCTTTTAGGGCGTCCCCTCCCGGCGTTGTCAATCACATCTGCCTTGAAATATCTTTGAAGACGTATGTAGGAAATCGTCGAAGGTTACAATCGCGAGGATAGATAACATAACATCATCCCTGAAAGATTAGGCAGGCATGTTTCATTCCCATGTAATGAAGGCGAGCCTTTTACCATCAATCGGGCACAAATCGAGACTCCGTGGCTGCTACTGAGAAATTCCTCATGGAAAAACCTTGCCCGACCGAGGAATCGCACCCAAGACCTTATGTTCTTCGAGGATAGATCTACTCTGGTAGTAGTAAAGCAATGAAAGCATGTTTCAGATAACAATTCTGATTATAGAATTTGACTCATAATCCTACAACACTTAAAGTCTTTCTGTATCGTATGGTTCGCGGTGTCATAGAGTAAATAATTTTAAACCAAATTCCTCCATGCCTTTTTCGAAGCCGGGTATGCATTATCAGTTTCAGTTCAAATGCCGCAGTGCGGCAAATCTGTTTTGCAAAGATTTCTTAATCGTCTCCATTTATAGAATGATAGAATGAAGTAGGTACTAATTTCTGCCCGCGGCTTCGTTCGCATCTATAGAACCTATGTCATTCTGCAATAGTGTAATTTTTCGTCGGTCGAGTGCATAGTAGCCTACCGGTATCGGCAATAGGGTCCTATATAGCTACTGGCAGTCAGGGCTCCAGAGAGAGAGGTACACCCAACAATACGAGCCTTGTCCAGGAGTGCTGCTTTCTGCATCAAGCCCTACATCCAACTGCCTAACGAGCGCCTCCTCAGATGTTGTTCGAGGCTCTTGGCAATTTAGCCATTGGATGAAACGACTATCGGCACAATGATCGCTGAGTCCACACCCCACATGTCGACAACCTCGCGAGCCAAGTCAAGATACTTGATTTGCTTATCTTTCGCAGCTTTCACGAGGTTCTCGCCATGCGGGACCATTATGTTAACAATCATTGCGCGCCGCTCGACGCTCTGATCGATCCACCACCATTATATCAGGCTTATTGGCTACAATAGTACTGTCACTAATGATGGATTGATCCCAGTACAATATGATATGGATCACCTCACCTCCTACATCCAAAATTCCAACCTTACAGACTTTATCTTATTTCTAACTTGCTGATGCCCGCGGCTTTGCCCGCGTCAAATTATGAACTGAAACCTTCCTCGAGACCACTTAATTCATTGGTGAAAACAGCATGAAAATCGGTGCAGTCGTTTTTGATTTTATTGCCAACAGACAGACAGATGCGGCGGAGGATTTAGTTTTATAATATGTAGTGATACAAGTTTATAGGTATATGATTTAGCAACGATTTCTTAAATCTGGCGATGATGATCATAAAAAAAAACGAAGAAACAAACATTAACGAAAAACAATGTTTATAGTACAAGACAGCTGTTTGTAATCAAAACAAAAATAGTAGTTCTTCAAACTATTATCTAAGCAATTACAACTATGTCTGACTCATCAATAGGAAACAAGGTCATATAAATACATGATTATCATTAACACACAATTTTGTGCTTTATTCTTTAACAGTTATAGTTTAAAATGGTTTGACAGGTTGCCTTTATAAATTATTGTGATAGATAAGTTCCTAGTTCCTAGTGACCAAATATGGACAAAAGAGGTCTTTTGAATACTGACAGTGACTAAGACTGACATGTAGGGGCAAAGACGTGGAACTAGTTGCTTATTCTTCGTTCATCTTGGTAGACTGATGGTGACTGCGAAAAATCTATCATCCGGTTCCGAATAGGATGCACTAAGAGGAAATGCGAGTGCTGTCTCTTTCTACTATCGCTGTCTCTCTCCGTCCTCCTGCCCTCAAATTCGTGCGATAAGGACAACTGTAGAAAAAAGTTAGAATTCGAGGTTTGGCTCTCGCCTATTTCCTCCTCCAATATTGAACCAATTTAAAAGATATTTTAGACAATGAATAAGGAGGTTATATACTACGCCGCTATGTTTTTCTTTTTTCGTTAATAGTTGTCAAATTTGTACACTAGGACTCTGTTAACAGCGATCTAAACAAGCAATTTTGAGCATTTTGTGAGGGTTCTAGTGCTTATAAAAATAATTTATCACCAAAAAGGAAAACATAGGGGCATAGAAATAGTTAATATTTATTATTCTGTAAAAAACCATTGCTCTAGGGTCATTAACCAAAAAGAAAACAGGCGAGAGCGTTTGTATGGAGAAAAGACCACTCGCGTTTCCTCTTAAGACAGACTTACTGATACATTATCATTATTACTACTCTCAAAAACCACGAAGGTAAACGTCGTGAGAACACTGGTATGCCTTTTTTGTAGATGGGATCATCAAATGACCCCTCCTCGAGACCTCGACTTGTACTTACTAAAACCCATCCATGTTCCTTCTTTCTGCCGCTGGAATAAACGTGGCTACCTACTGGGCCCAAACCGTATAACATGGAATGGAAGTATATAATCGAAACGAAAAGAAGAAGAAGAAGCCCTTTTTGTTCCGGGGCCGCGGTATGTCTTTCGAACAGTCCCAGCCCCGGATTAAACAAATACTATTTCAAGACATGAGACATCTGCTACCCTCACTGGGTCCGCGTGGCGAATTACAGATCAGTCCGTTTGACGGAGAGGTCTGAGTCCCAGCAATGAGATGTTCCCACTGCTGGGATTCAAACCTCTCCGTTGAACTTTCCCATTGCGAACACGTAAACTAATCACAGTAAAGGTAATGTGAGTGACTAAAACTTCCCACATATTATAGGTCTGTCTTCTCCCAACATCAGACTGATTAGACTACTTACTTATTTCTAGCTCAATTTTCTTGATGAAGATTAACCAATTACGGTATCCTGATTAGGAATTGAATTACTTAGTACTACATGCCGAGACAGGTCGATCGATTTATCTCAGTATATAGCCCCACCATTTTCTAAAGAAAATTTGTTTCTACATTACTCTGGCATAGTAAGGTACAGTAAGGCATTAGTAGAGGCTCGTGCTAAAATCGTCATTTGCCTTTTCCCAACTATGTTGGGGTGACTTCCAGTCTATTCCGATTCAGCTGCATACCAGTACAACTTGGAACGACTGCCTATCTGACCTCCACAACCTAGTTAAGTTAGTACGAGATAGGTACTACGATACCTCTTGGTATTGGTATCGTTTGTTACTGGTTGTCAGACTTTCAGACTACTGACTATCTGTAACGAACGACTGTGTCAAAGATCTACAAAATTATGACCGACTAGCTTTTGCCAGCGGCATCGCCCGCGTGAAAATGAAGATTTTCCATACAAACTTTCATCCTCTATTTAACTACCTTAGGGGTGGAATTTCGAAAAATCCTTTCTTATTCCTTGTCTACGTTATAAAGGGAACCCCTGTGCAAAATTTCAGCTTTCTAGGTCCAAGGGTTTGGGCTGGGCGTTGATGAGTCAGTCAGTAAGGACTTCTCTTCTTATTTATATAGAAGAGACCAACGGATATACGTGTTTTTCAAGGAACGGAGGACACTTTGTATCGAATGGGTAGTCGCCTATACCACAGGTCAAATTAGGCAAGCGCGGCTTAGAATGAACATTGATCCAAGCGGCTTTTAAGCCACGAACTCCTCATCCACTGAAGAAGTGGCTGAAAAATATCCCTAGCTACACTTTTTCCACGTTCGTGTTCTTGCGTCCAATTTCATACATCTTGTCATACATTCGTAAAATCATGTCTACAAATGCTATAATGACTCAATGCCCATGGCTATGTATGAGTCTACTTTTAATGATGATGGTGTATATAATTATAGCCAAAATCACTTACATAACGGTAACATGACATCAATGGTGTTTGAAGAAAACCTTGGCTTGTACTTAGTAATGATGACTGTTGAATTAGGTGAGAAAAATGTTGGTTTGGTCGCAATCGCGATTGGTATGCACGATTTCCTTTTTTTGTGGGGTGGGATATCATCAAATAACACCTCCCGCTCTTGGGCAGAGCAGAAGGGAGTCTCAGACTTCTACTGACTAAAAACCACCCATTTTATTTTTTTTGGTGGTTGGAAAATCATCAAATGACCCCCCCCCCCCCCCGCTCTTGGGCAGACCGGGGAGTGTCAGACTTCTACTGACTAAAAACCGAACCCATGTTCCTTCTTTGCCCTTGCGCCGAGGCCACGTCATCTAGTACAAAAATCCGCGGCCCCGACGGGGTTCCTTCTTAGCCCTTGTGCTGAGATCGCGGTATCTCTTTCGATCGCAGCCCCGACGGGAACAACCCGCAGCCCCGACGGGGATGCAGGAGTTCCTCAATTCGATTTCCAGGTCGGGCAAAATGTGGTTAGGTTTTCCATCAGTTCTTTGCGGTTTCCAAGACAGTTAAATTGTTTCTCAGGGACTTTGTCGAGCTTCATTGTTTCTGCGCTTTTCTGGTGGTCGCCATTATTGATTCTGGCTTTCAGGAGTTACCGTGGTATGGGAATAGTGTGCTTGTCCCAACTTAAAAAAAAAGTTGATGAAAAGTTGATTAGAAGTGTGGTACTTATACGCATACCAACCCGCACTGGGCCCGCGTGGTGGAGTATAGCCCATCGCTCTCCTAGAGAGGTCCACTGAGTCCCTGCAGTGGGAACATTAAAGGCTGATGATGATGATAATTATAACGGTTGTATAGTATGATACATTCATGGGGGTTTATCAAAATCCATTGATTCATATAAATGAGTCATAGTTAATAGGAAGTCAGCAGTGGATGCTGATACTAAAATACTTCCTCTGTGCGTGCCTCTACGCTAAATTAAAATGACTAACACAAACTGTTATAGTAAATAATGATTATTTAATTATAAACTCGTTGGTCTTGTGGTTGTAAACGCGACTGTTGGCTCTTTAGCCAACTGGCCAAGTGGTAAACTCATTTGGGACCCGCGGGCTGAGTTTACTAAATCGTAATTGTTTCTTTTGTCGATTGGACTCGCTGATAAAGATAAAAAAACTCTTTCAATGAGGTCTTGGGTTCAATTCCCAAGCCTAGTGTTATTAGGTCTTTCCATCAGGAATTTCTAAGTAGCGGCCACGAGTCTGGAATTGTGCCCGGTGGATGGCAATAGGCTCCACTCCTGTTATGTGGAACTTAAACATAACTGGCAAAATGCGGGTGTGCAATGGGTACACCTCACCTCTGCTTAACCCTTTGGAGGTTACAGGCGTGACAATGTTATGTAGATTTTACATTATATTGCTTTAGTACTAGTTGCCCGGCATTTTGCTGAACTGGGCCTTTTTGGCGCAGCCGTGAGGCACACGGTGGGACGATTTGTTTAGTTTTAAGTTCTTTTTTTTATATTATTTTTGTTTTTACATTGTGTGTATTTGTGGCCTGTGCCAAATAAATGCATTTTCTTTCTTTCTTTCTTTATGCATGAAAAAAAACCAAAGTCAGAATCAGTAGGTAGGTGGTGGTATGTAGGCTGGGTAGGTTCTGTAGTTTCTGCCTACCATATTAGAAACAGTCGTGAATTTAAACAAGCAAATAATAATTATGAAACAATGCAAGACCATCTCATATCCTTGAGTATTGAACTTGCTGATAATATTGTAGCGACGACATAGTAATCTATTGTGTACGTACCTATAGCAATATGTACACAAAGTGCATGTTTCCAACAATACCGCTGTTATCGCTGACCTGACCTTACACTACATTAATATGACTAACATACCTACCTACATCGGTAACTATACTAGTATCTGAGCTTTGCACAACTAACTGCACGCTCTAAAAAGAAAGAAAGGTATTTATTGGTGACATTACAGGAAGGTAAATTTACAATAACCCAAAAGTATAAATGAAAAGTTTAAAAATAAGACTACCAAAATTGGTCCCGTACGAGGCCTCTATAACAGCATGGAGACGGCAATTTATTCGACTACGTTGTAAAATGACTCCTTTGCATTGTAAATGAACTTGTACCGTCTTCAGCATCGTTCTCCTGCACTTATCTCAATTTATTTGTAATCGGCGCAGCATGTCTTCTTCCATGTTCTCTATTACTCGTAAAGTCGTAGTCGTCATCTCAGCAGACACCTCCTTTCTAGCCATATCATCCTTCACACAGTCCATCCATCGTTTCTTTGGCCTTCCTCCACTCTTTAACCATACACATTTATGTACACAAAAGTTGTCGTCGGTCGGTTGTTGTCGTTTTATTTATCTATGGGCCAAAGTTGCCTGAAAATAAATTATTTTTTATTATTCCATACAATTTTAAATTCTCAGTAGTTTATCAAAGGCCCCATAGAATGCTTACAAGAGGAGTCATGGGGAAAACCGCAGAATTCTGTGTTACAGCACCTTACCTTGGCCTACTGAAAATCATGGTGAAACACATGGGTTATGAACTTATGATTCAAACTATCTGGAGCGATGATTCTTAGAAGGTGGCTGGATGAAAATAAAAATTAAAGGAAGAAGTTTATTTAAAATCTTAATGAGGAGATAATGAAACGCATGTAACTAAAAGATATATGAATGTTCTTCTTAGCGTATCGATGACAAGTCAAATTGAGACGGCACAAAATTTGACGACGAGTTTGGCACTTTCAGTAGCCTCCATCAACTCCTGTGATGTGCAAGCAACAGGACAGCCAGAACACGATATCAAGTGCCTTATAGTTTGTGACGCAGCACCACATTTACACTCCTGGAAATATGAATGTTGACGAATGGAGAGGGAGAGGAAGGTCTAAGAAAAGATAGATGGATTGTGTAAGGAATGATATGAAAGAGAAAGGAATAAATGATGCCATGACGTCTGACAGGGAAGAATGGAAGAAGAAATATATTGCGCCGACTCCAAGTAGATTAAGACAAGGGTAGAAATATGCTGAAGTGTCTGGTGGATCGAATTTTCTTCGACTAAACTCTTTAACTTCTTAAAGCCGAGCTTTCTTCCTCCTCTCTGCTACTTTTCATCTATGCTGTGCCCGACAGGGTCCATGATTGAGACTGATGTAACTGATTCCCTACTAACTGTATACCTACATTATGGTACGCAATAAAGAATTGAGAATTCCTCAAGACAGCCTCCGTAAATTTTGCTCCAATTTTCACCACAAAAACAATGTGTTTTCCTCATCCGAGCGTATTTAAAGTAGCGCTAATATAAACGACATTGACCCACAAGTGATTCGTATGATTCGCATGTTTTTGTTTTTGCTCGATGACTGCTATGACTCGTCTCTTGTTGTGTCATTTTGTTTAAATAAATGTAATGGATTATTGACTAGTGTTATTTTAGTATTACGTGGTTGTGGTTGCCAATAGGCAGGCCTTGTTGTTAAATTGTGTTGTGCCCGCGAATTCGCCCGTGTTGAAAAAAACATATTTATCCTTTAAGCAGAGTGTTATTTTTGTAGCTTTAAATCAGTGATTTTTAGTGAGTGTTTTGGAGGATCTCGGACTGTATCCAAACGTAAAAACTTGGTCTTTTTAGAAAAGTAGTGTAGAAGTGTAGATATTATTACCTAGTGAGAATAGTCCGGTGGGAGTCGGGACGGCAAATCTGACACGATTGAAGAGATCTGTCGCTGACTCGCTGGACCTATGAACGTTAAGTGGAGTGGTCTCCACTGAAATTGACCGAAGTTTGGTAAGGAGAATTTTATTTTGTGGTTTAATTTTTGCTCTATGAGTCTGTTTGTTGTTTATTGTTTACGAGTATTTGTTAGTTTATAAATAAAAATAAAAAGTATTTATGATCCTGTGTTGGCGGAAATAATTTGCTTGCTATTCTATTTTGAAACCGATTAAATAAAAGAGGAGGTACTAAATTCGGTTGTATTTTTTATGTTACCTCATTAATTATGTTTTGTGTGAATACTTACATTTAATTGGTCCCAAAAAATGTCATCGAAATCAATTCAGTAGTTTTTTTATCTTAGTCTTTAAAACCTAAATATCCAGGTAAGTGGAGTAGGCTGCTGTTTTTCTGAAAAACAACCTAAAACTCCGTATGAAAAACTTTTTCACCACCCGTGCCAGTTTCTCATGTTATTTCCTCATCCAGTTTATTTTACCTATTTAATCCCATTCATTCACAAACCGCTCCACAGTATTATTTATTTTCCCAACAGTATCACACAAACACACATGTTTCGAAGCAAGTTTTCCTCGAACTGATCATGACTTCATGGCACCACGTCAGCCACGTCACGGTCATTCATAACGACGTTACGTCACTCATACAGTCATCAGACAATTCTGACCGTAAGTATTTATAATTATATCCATTGATTATATCTCAAACTAGACGATTTAAATTGGTAGATTTGGTCTGCCGCGTCAAAAGATAGCGTTTTGTTTGACATTTCTGGCACTCAATACGGATGCTTCGAACAAAAAACTCGAAGACATATTGTGACATCTACCAAACCGCACTGGGCCCTCGTGGTGGATCTCTTATAAAGAGGAGGCTCTTTCTCTTCAATATGACACTTTGTCGGTGTTGTTCATGTGAACCGTACTCCTTTTGCCTCGTCCACATTCATACATCTAGTCATACACGCCGGTCATTTTAAAAGAGTACCTAATCCTGGAGTTTCTTGCCAGGTTTTATCCATAGGAAACAATAATGATATTATATTTATCAAACCTTTAATACTTACTTATTATAAAGTCCCCATTCGCCGTCCATTCGACATTGACCTCACTTGTGCAAACGCTTACGACATCGTCTTTAGACTCGCCGTTTATTCGCTACATCGACTAATATGGCGATTTTTGTACAACAAAACCTTGATTTCTTTGACGAATTTAGTTCGGAAGATAATTATGATCAAATCGTCGCACATAAAAAAGTTTGCTAGTCCAGAAAGCCAGTGGCCCGAAACTCTGACAACCAGTTTTACAAAGGTACCTATACTAACTTAGTTGTGGAGGCCAGATGGACAGCCATGTAAAATACTGGTAAGTATTGTGGTGCATCCAGTTAGGCTGGAAGTCGACCCCCAGTTAGTTGGGTAATAGCTAGGCAGATGATGGTCCAAAATAAATTGGCATTAGGGCAGGCACATGGTGATCAGTTAAAACTCTACGACGATGATGGCACCATACAACCAGACCACATTATGTCGAAGACGGAACAATAATACCTATGTGTAAACATGATTGTGTCTCTAAGCTTAATTGCGAGGTAATTGACCGTGAAAACGTGTGTACACGCGGCAAAAGAATCAACGTTTGAGATGTGATGTAAGGAACTGTCATGAACAATAATCCAACTGATGGCCATGCCTTGTTGCTGGTTACATAATTATCGACCCTTCACGTTGCCGTCAACCAAGCATTAAATGTGTAGGTACATCAAACTATAGGGGTAGGTACTTAGTTTGACGTAAAAATTATTGCTAGGAATAGGAAACGACTTTATTTTTGGGATGAAAATCACATTTTTGGGTAAAACTCAATGAAGCACTCTTAAAACATTGTGCTAGTGGATGATTTGAATAGAAAGAAAGGGTCATGGAAGTAAGTTATGTGAAGTTATAACTTAGAAAACAAGTAGGTATTAAAGAAACAGTTGTGAAAAAATTCTAACTTTGAGCCCCAATATTTTCGTAACTAAGGGGTTCCCATCCCCCGTCGGGGCCGCGGATTTTTGTTCTAGATGACGTGGCCTCGGCGCAAGGGCAAAGAAGGAACATGGGTTCGGTTTTTAGTCAGTAGAAGTCTGACACTCCCCTTCGCTCTGCCCAAGAGCGGGGGGAGGGGAGTCATTCGATAATTTTTCACCCACCAATAAAAAAAAAAAGGGGTTCCCATCCCAGGTATGGTCTAGAGAAAAAATCGCTGTGACGGGGAAACAAGTGGCTTTCGGCTTTACACTTATTAAATTAAATTAAATTAAGTAGTGAAAATTGGTCAAGTCATATGAGGACCATACCGTATCTGAGATGGTACAAAGACCAACCTAGACAAGCATAACTTAGTCCGAAGATTGATCCGAGTGGATGTTATTATCTAGCTTTCAAAGATCAAAGATGAAATAGCGGCAACAGAAATACGTAATTTGTGCAATAGCTATCGCGTTTCTTGAGATACAGCCTGGTGACCGACAGACGGACGGACAGACAGCGAAGTCTTAGTAATAGGGTCCCGTTTTCACCCTTTGAGGTAATGAACCCTAAAAAATGATTCCATCTATAATATCCCAACCATTCAAAAACACCAAAAACTCCGCGCCACTGCCCCACATACCGTTTCGCAATTCGGGACGATTAAAAACTCAGTTTCAGCCCACTCGACAACTTTCTCCGTGATTGCTGGCCCTGCGACCTTTTTGCGGGCGTAGGCAGAACGCCTACTGGCCGGATGTTAGACCTATTCATGGTGTTGTGGTAGGTAGGTGGTAGGGAGATAGATCGTAAAGCGGCGCTTTTAGTGGACGGAATGTGGAGTTTGTAACGCTGTTTTGATGATGTCTTTTGATGAAGATGAGGGTTTGGTCTCGATCCCTGCCATGGTAACAATGTTTATAAATCTGCAAACTTTGCTGAATGTTCTACTGACATATTTATTATAACTATCTGTTCCCCGCGATCTTCATTCGCATGAAATGATTAAAACAAATAGGTACTTCCCTATTTGCATTGAATTTTGTTAGCAATTTCGATAGATTTTATTTTCTAGAACGGAACCCTACTCCTTTTTCTAAGGTCCCTTCAAAATAGGTCCAGCTTTTTCGTAGATTAGCTAGAACAAACAGACAGACAATAAAATAAAATACTTCTGAAGTTTTTCTTATGAAGAAACTTCTTCTAAATCTGACCTAGTATCTAATCCAAAACACAGTTTGGTTAACTACGACTTCAACACATTGTCAGTTCATTAATATAATCAAACATCAGTCCGTTTGGCAAACGCGTTCATTCACCCGAATTTAATAAATCATCCCATCAAATACCATGACAAATTAAAACGAAATATGCAAGCACCAAACAAATCTGGACCACTGACCCGCCTCGCCTCTAGCGCCACAGTTAAATCTGCGGCTATTTCCAGAACTACCTATTGGCTCATGAGATATTACGCCGTCAGAAGTGGGTTACCGGGCCGTTTATGAGGTTGATAAACCCACTGTCCTGATGCAATGGGCAAATATGGTCTGACGCCATCGTTTCAAGAGTAAACTTTTTGAAATTGAAAGTGTGAACCTTACGTTTTGGGTGTTTAAAATTGGAGCAACCAGATTTTGACGTGATGATTGTCGATTGATTTTTTCGTTATCATAAATTAATCTATACTAAGATTATTAAGAGGGTTTTTATTTGGTAGTAAGTCTATGTAGGCGGTCATTTCCGGAACTAGTGATATAATTCTGAAAAATCTTTCACCGGCCGAATACTACATTAATCATGGGTGTTAGAGGCTTCATATTATTATAATAATTAAAGCATGGATATTAGCCGACCATCATTGACTTAGCATCAGCGTCATTGAAAACTAACCCTGTATTAAGCAATATTTAGTTAAATTGTACTGTAGCTAGTCGACCAAATCCAGCCGAACCAGCCTGGCAGCGCAGGATCGAGCGTCGTATCGATGGGGCCAGCCAGGGTGATTCTCCCAAAATGCGATATAAAAGTAGAGTTGTATTGTTTTTGTAAGCAAGATTTTCTAGAAGCCACGTTTTTGTCTTCCATTCTCCCTTGTTAGATGTTACAGCATCATTTACTCCTTTCGCTATCATATCATTCTGCACAGGATCAGTCCATCTTACCTTTGGCTTTTCTCTCCTGCTCCATCCACCAACATTAATAACCATAACATTTTTATTCAATGATTGTGTGACTTGATGATCATGTCAATAGATTCTTCCAAGTCAAAATCCCGGTAGCAACAAAGCTCGCCATCACACACATTCCAAGCTATCATCTCAGCTACCTACATAAAAGGTGTTACAATATAATGTGATGACAGGTTGTCGAGCGCGCCCACGATGCCATAACTGCGTTACTTATGGTCACTGCACAAATTATACGTGGGCAGATCTGGATAGGCAGATGTTTTGATACTGTCATTCATGTTTATTGAGATGGCGAATATTTTGACAGTTCGCAACAATAGGGGATCGGACAAAAAAAACTAATTAGTCCGTCAGATAGATTTCCAAAAATTATTGGACACGTATTTTTTCTTTTTTCACGTAAACTTAAAATGAAGACGGTACAGTGCTTCGAAAACTCGTGTGACGTCATATGATAGTACATTTTGACGACACAAGTGACGTTTCAAGCCCCACTCCAAGATCTTTGACGCGTTTTATCTTCGTCATTTTTTATTGTTTAGATAAAACAAAAAACACGTAAGTATTCAATATTTTCCGATAATCTAACTTACGGACTAAACAGAATCATATTATTTTGACCCAGTCCGATCCCCTGTTATATATTAAGTTTCCTGCTCCAGAATGATGTTATCATCTGCCTGCCTTTTCCCAACTATATTGAGAACGGTTTCCAGTCTAGTCGGATGCAGCTGAATACCGGTATTTTACATGGAGCGACTGCCTATCTGACCTCCACATCCCAGTTAATACTGGGTACTTAATATGATACCCCTTAGTAAGACGTGGTTTGTAAGACTTTCCGGCCACTGACTACCTGTAACGACTGTCTAAAATCTACAAATTTCAGGTAGACCCAATGGCTTATCCGGATGGTTAGACTGGAATCCGAGCCCAAGATAGTTGGTAACCTACACACAACCCTCCTTTTGAGCCAGCAGTCCGGTAAAAAGCTAGACTGAAGATGATGACAGTACCGTCACTATAGCGCTAAATTGTCTCCTTGTAAAACTCCAAACGAAACATAATTCATCTCCACTTCTAACCCACTATAACCGCCATCTCTCAGCCTCTAACCGAGCACACAACATTATAAACAGTTGGTGTACCACATCAGACAGTAGCCTCATTGTTAGCGCGTGCCGCTGCGGCCGCGCCGAATGGCACGCGTCGTTACTTACGATCAACTGCTTGTCAGTTACTATTTGATTAAAATCAGCTTTATTGGAAGCGTTTAGGAGTTAAAGTCCTGTTGGTCAGTGACTGGGTTGTAGAGGTCAAATGGGTGGTTGCTCCATGGAATATACTGATATTCCCTCAGCAATACAACCCTCTCAGTTCATAAAGGTTCCTTGGAATGTCTCAAGGAACCTTTATGAACAACCTGACACTGAAGGGCAAATTGCAAAAAAACGTAATTCGAATTTCGCGAGCTACCTTGTCGCATCAACCTTAAGACAATTTTACTCCCTGTATAACAAAGCTCCACAATGAACACCACACGCGAAATCGTCTCCATTAATATTATAACTAGCAGCCATGCTTATGTCATGATTGACCTATTTACTGCCGCTAGGTGTGAGCTGCCCTCAATTCTAATGTACCTACCTACTGTACGCCCGATTAATCTCACCTGTCTTTGTCACTTCCTTTGTAATAGAATAGAATAGAATAATTTATTTAAGAAAAAAGATAATACAATAAAGTGTACATTTAGGCACAGTGTTGCTTCACATACAAAGTTATAATTAGTGCTTATAAGTAAACTACTACTAAAATATATTTATGAGAGTTACAAATAGTGGTAATTTAGTGGTAATCTTTATATTATTATAGCGACCTGCCCGATCTAGGTTTATTTAAACCTGTGTTTCAGGCCATCACTTTACGTCGCATAATTTAATTAATACAATAAAATTACTAAATAAAATAAATCTAATAACAACTTTATGAACAATATCTCAAAATGATACAAAAAAAAATAAAAACACTAAAACTAGCTTAACTATAATTATATATTATGTGCAATTAGATACAAAGTAAAACATAATCAAACGGCAACTTCTAGAAGTTTTTCTGTGTCTGTGTAATTGAGTAACGCCAAATGTTCGGATATCATGACACTACATTTTTTATAGCTTAAGAGGAAACGCGAGTGGTCTTTTCTCCATACAAACGCTCTCGCCTGTTTTCTTTTTGGTTAATGACCCTAGAGCAATGTTTTTTTACAGAATAATAAATATTAACTATTTCTATGTCCCTATGTTTTCCTTTTTGGTGATAAATTATTTTTATAAGCACTAGAACCCTCAAAAAATGCTCAAAATTGCTTGTTTAGATCGCTGTTAACAGAGTCCTAGTGTACAAATTTGACAACTATTAACGAAAAAAGAAAAAAATAGCGGCGTAGTATATAACCTCCTTATTCATTGTCTAAAATATCTTTTAAATTGGTTCAATATTGGAGGAGGAAATAATAGGCGAGAGCCAAACCTCGAATTCTAACTTTTTTCTATAGTTGTCCTTATCGCACGAATTTGAGGGCAGGAGGACGGAGAGAGACAGCGATAGTAGAAAGAGACAGCACTCGCATTTCCTCTTAAGCTATAGAAGTTTAGTGTCTTGTTGAGTCTACTATACAGAAAAGGTCCTAAAAATACTTCAAATCGCTCAGCAAACGCATGCTTAGTTTGAGGCTTTGTACAAACCAGGTCCTTCCTTAATGGAACGGGACAGATGATATTGTGGGTAAAGATTTTATGATGCATGGAAAGTTTGCGAAAACTCGAGGGTAATAGAATAATGTTTTCAATGTTGTCTAAAATGTTCCCACTGCAGGGCTCAGGCCTCCTCTCAAGGGGAGGGATGGGCTATAGCCCACTACACGTTCCCAGTGCTGGTTGGTAGATGTCAGATGTCTTCGAATTTTTTGGTTCTAACTTCTAATTCTAAGACATGATGAAATAAATTATTCAAACTAATGCGCCTACTTGGGTTCGAATTACGACTTACTGTTTGTAAGTCGGGACCGCGACCACTGGGCCACCCCTGCTCTTGTCTTCTGCTAAATGTTGTCATACAAGGTGTAAACGAACCCTCCACAAAGCCATCAACCAAGCATTCTGTACATCAAACTAAGTAACTCTCCTCCTCCTCCTCCTTGCGTCGTTTTTCCTCAATGCTGAGGGTCGTGGCCTCTTCGGATCACTTTCTCTCTGTATGTCTGTCTGTGTAACTCTACCAAAAAAAAAAAACCAGGGAAATGTTTTTTTTTTGGTGGAAATCACCTTGAAAATGTAAATGTTGCGCACTTAAAAAATTGTGCTGGTGCATTTAGTAATAAGAGGGTCGTACGCCTCGTACCACTATACAAGTAAAGTTTTAATGTTAAAAACTAGTGTTTAAAAAATACTTGTCTGGGTGGTTAAAATATATTGTCCTAAACATCGGGTTATAGATGTAATGTTGCTCTAAGTTTTGTAAAAAAAATTAAAAGAATTAAATCATTCAATCAAATCATTCATTTATTTAGACCCAGATAATTGGCTAGCCTATTGAGACTGGAATACCAGACCAGACTTAAATATCCTTATTTTAATATGCGACCAAGGTAATTCTGATACTATTGCGCAAATTCTCGAGAGAAATAATAATTATGTAAAAACCATGTTACAGCGAAAATTATGTTTCCTGCATCAAACGAGGTCCTAAAAAAATCCTTAATCCTTACATAAAACCTAGTGGATTAACCAAAAGGGAACAAGAACAATTTGTATCATATTCACTCTTATCTCCTCTCACTATAATGCCAAATATCTCCATAACGCGCATTGAAATTTTCGCGAGTTAAAGGACGAATCCCCGGGCTGTGGCTGGGCTCAGGTTATGTAAGAGGCTCCATGAAGGCGCCAGACGACTGCCAGACGGCGCCAACCCGACTGGCGCCAAGACAAAGACAGACGCACTCTGAATCCTCCCTCTCTTTCCCCCACAGACTGTTGGCGCCCAACGTGGGACCGTTACTGAATAACTTCTTAGGGGGGAAAAACTGTTTTTATAGCATTTTGATTTGTTTAAATTTATTGCATTGTTATTTTTTTCGATTGTAGAGTTTTCGGAGATAAATTTGATGTAGTTTTCGTGTCGGTTATTTTTTTAATTTATTGGTTTGGGAGGGTGGGCGCCAGTTTTCGGAGGGAAAACTATTTAGATGGGTGTTAAGATAACTGGAAGACAAGATTGCGAAAACTTCTATCTTGTAGTATTCAGCAAAATGATTTGAGTATTCAGCAAGTCACATGGATTGAATTAAGGCGATGACAAGAGCCAAATAGGCTTGTCTCGAACAACTTTTTAGCCAAATCTATACAGTTTAACACGGCGGAAAAAATATATGTTAATCTTGAACATATTTCTGAAAATTTCGTTGTTTTCAAAACATGTTTCTGAAAAGTTTTCTCGATACAAAAAAATGGTAAACATACCTCTTAAAATGATCTTCCAACAAAAATATCTGAATTAATTATCAACGTACGTTCGTAAAATTTATAACAATAACGTATCATATTTAAATACAAAATTTGGTTGTTTTTAATTTTTGATTATTTAATAAATTATTTTGATGTAATTAATTATTATATGGTTTGTAAGAAGTTCGAGCGTTGCGTCATCGCGCTCTCTTTCTTACCTAAGCAATCCGACAGTGAGCGCTTAGGCGCGGTGCTAGACGGACGTATGTCACTTTGCGCCCCACTGACAGCTATCCGTTCATCTATAAATTATTATTGACCGCGTCACAATGTTAGTCCAGGATCCACGGTACATTTTTTCACTTGATTACTATCAAGCTAATTTTCCGTGAGCAGCTGCATTTTGATAAGACGCCAACATTACCCTATACGAAAACTCTCGATTGTGGTAGGTAATAGGGGCAGCAGGGATAAAATATATATTGATTATATATTATTATAATTATTTATTTGATGATTTTCAAAAATCTATTACTAACTATTTTATTTTTATCTGATGATCATTATCTAAATCCAACATGTATTGAAACGAGCTCATCAAAAATTACTACAAACCAGCTGTTTTTTAGGGGTCCGTAGCCGAATGGCAAAAAACGGAACCCTTATAGATTCGTCATGTCTGTTTGTCCGTCTGTCCACCCGTATGTCACAGCCACTTCATTCGGAAACTATTGAGACTACACAGTTGAAACTCGGTAGGTAGATGTATTCTGTGAACCGCTTTACGATTTTTATACAAAAATAAAAAAAAGGATTTAGGGGGTCGCCCCATACATGAAACTGAAACTATTTTTTTTTTTTCATTAAACCTATACCTACGTGTGGGGTGTCTATAGACATTAGACAGGTCTTTAAAAATGACATTGAGGTTCCACAAACAATTTTTTCTCAAAGCCAATCGTTTGGAAGACAGACACTTCCAAATTTGTAAAATGGCGACCGGCCTCGCGGTCGCTTGCCTTCGGTATTGCCAACAATGACCAGCTTTTCAAGGCTGCTATCTCCTCTTTGCATTATGTGGCCGAAATAAGACAAAATACGCTGTAGGCAAACTGTTGACAATCGAGTCTTGATATCGAGTTGGTAAAGGATAGACACATTTTGTGCGTTTGGCCGTCCATGGAATTCGGAGAATCCGCCTAAAACACCACATTTCGAAAGCGTCTATCCTCTGTCTTACTCTTGTTTGGATTGTCCATGTCTTAACTTGTGGGGAAAAATGCTCCTTCCGAGAAGCCTGTGCCTGAAAAGGAACCGATCCAGGCTGATGATGGTTTCGTGACGGTGTTGAGGAGGAAGCGCCGTCAGCGAACCATCAAGAACCGCTGCGGCACGGCTCCATCGGAGCCCAATGTGCATATTCGTGCCGCAAAGCCGAACACTGTGTACCTCTCCCGTCTACATTACACCACTACGACGGAGGACATCGTGGAGTACGTGCGCCAGAAGATCAAGTACGTGGCGAGAGTGCAGCTGCTCGAGTCGCGCCGCAACGTCAATGTTTTTTTAAAAAAAAAAAAAAAAAACTTTAAGGCGTTTGTGGTGCGAGTACCGACATGCTACCTGCACCTCGTCTTGGAAGAGGACTTTTGGCCGCAGGGGGTGGTGTTTCGACGCTTCCGCGGGCAAGTGCCACATGATCGCACAGTGACGTAGTGCAAGTGTAGTGATACTAATATAGTTTTAAGGTTTTGTTTACTAACACAAGCTGTCAATTATATCGTATGTATGTTAGTCTGTAAGGTATTTATCTATGGGCCAAAGTAGCTTGAAAATAAATAAATATTATTATTATTAACTCTATGGAGGAAAATCAGGAAAACTAGTGCTCTGACCAAACGGGCCTTCGTTTTAAAACTTATACCACGTTTTTCCCAGATGTTCCGGGGGCGTAATATAGCATCTTTAGCCATGGCTATCCGCCGTTTTATTTCTGTGACGCAGCTACCTTCATTACTTATATTGGAGCCCAGTTAATCGAAGCTGTCCACAGTAGGTATAGATGCCTTAGATGTTATAGGCGCCCGATAGCTTTCCCGTACGATCTACCACCATAAGCTTGGTTTTCTGCCTATTTATTGCAAACCCTACTTTGCCACTTTCCAATCTGTGCCGTATCTCTTTCATGTTGCCAAATGTTGTAGCAAGTAGAACGGTGTCATCAGTGTACCTCAGATTGGAAATCCACTTTCCACCAACAGTAAACCCCTTGTCCCAGCCCTCAAGAGTCTTGAATGATATTACTCTTCATACATATTGAAGAGCAGAGGTGAGAGGATGCATCCCTGCCTAACGCATTTGAACAGTCGGTGTCTATTTTGACGAAAGAGCGGTTGTTGATGTGTAGGTAGAGGTATCGGACTATGTCAATAAGATGTTGAGGCGTTCCCATGTCTTTAAGAACCCCCCACAGCTTGCCCCACTCCACGCAATCAAATGCTTTGGTATAATCTATGAAACATATCAATACAGGGCTGTTAAATTCCCGGCTTTTCTCTATAATTTGGCGAACGTTCAGAATTTGTTCCCGCGTGTCTTTGCCTTTAACAAAACCTGCTTGCTCTTCTGGAATTTGTGGCTCCAGAAAGTGTATTAGCCTGTTGTTTATGATGTACAGGAATATTGATGGTGCGTGGAGTAAGTGCCAAACACTTAATATAATTTTTAGAATCTTGTAGGTAACTTGAAAAGAGTGGGTTTAATAGAAAATATCCAATCCCCAAAACCCAGTTAGTAAGTAATCATTTTTAATGACTTCGTTATCGATACATATTGGAAGGAAGGAAGGGGACTCTTTGATCAAACCATACATTTTGTAGGACAAATATTTTTTCAAATAATTTAGATAATTATCATCAGATTTAACAAAAAAAACCCAGCTGATGATTCTCAAAAGTGTTTGTACTTAACACTTTTGAGAATCATCAAACCAACATATTTTATCCCTGCTACCCCTATTACTTACCACAATCGAGAATTCGAGAGTTTCGTGCAGGAAATTGTTGGGCGTCTCGCCGTCTCATCAAAATTAGCTTGATAGTAATCAAGTGCAAAAATGGACCGCGGATCCTGGACTATTTGTTTCTTACTTGGTAGTATGGCGCTAGGGTATCGGAAAAATTGTGGGCGTGTCCAAAAATACTGAAACATCAGAAGTCAATAGCTATTGTCATCGCCTTAAGTTATTTACTGCATGCCTCCGAATTTCGATCCCGAGAACTTGATAGGAAAATAAATCATTGAAAAAATAATCTTGGTTGAGATTTGAGCAACGTCTGATATTTGTAGAATAAATAAGGCAGTATTGTCTGCCGGACAAAAGGAGCGCGTAAAATTAAAAAAATACTTTTTTTTTGTTATTTTGTATGGTTGAATTTGCCCTTTAAAAGTTAAGCGAACAATTAATTTTTATTTTAAACAATTATGAACTTAAAATATCCGATAATCATAAATGACAACTGACAGCCTTTGACAGTTGACAGCTGTCAGTCAATGACAGTTGACCTCCAACTTGGTGTTCCTATTATAAGTTTCCCTGACTATACAATACTTCATTGGTTTTAAGACCTAACAACTCTTACGACCATACAATATGACATAAGCCTTGAAATAAATGAGATTATAGCTCGCTTGCCAACTACCTTACTACCCTCGCCTGGCAACACAGATTACTAATGTCAATGACTGGACAAGTATAGTGTTGCCAAACTATTGTTTATGAGTACTTTGTTTCTTTTTATTTTCTCATGTTTATGTCATCGTATCGTTTTAAGTTTATGAGTATGGGTTCTGGTAATGTCGGAGTTATGGCGTAGTTTGTCATCATATTTCTTTGAGTCGTTCATAAATGATTTTATTTTGCCAATAGATTTTGGCAAACTGTTATAAATCTCTTTATAAAATAAAACTAGATAGGGCGGTGTTTCGTAAGTACCTAAATACTCTGAGAAGAGAAAAACTCAGAAGTCAGAGTTTCTTTTAGGTCCATAATCTTAGTCAACTCACACAAGGTCTTTAAATTTCTCTTCTTAGTTCATGATTGGTATTCAAGGATTCTCAGAGTAGTGGTGGGATTGTCTCCACTGATCCCGAAATCCGATTGGATTAGCCACGAATCTTGATAAGTTGTCTTCACGGATCCTGGGATCCGTTTCCACCAAAAAATAATTATTTTTGTCTCCATGGATCCCAAGATCCGTTTCCACCAAAAAAAAAGGTCACAAAGTGTGTGTATAATTATGATCCTATTATAGGTACTATAAGAAGTACCTACATCTTTGCCGATTACAATGTGTTTTTCTTATAAATGCTGAGTAGATGGGAAACCCTTTTTTTAGGTTATTGAAAAAAAAGCTTAAAAAGTTGTTGTCGATATCGTTCTTGCGCTCTCCAATCTCCAACCCCACTTCGCTAGAATAAGATCACAAACCTCTAAATATCGATACTAATAATGTTCTCCATCTTCCTCAGGTAAACAGACTGCAATGTGAAGAAGACTTAGACTAACCACGCCAAAACGAGTGCCTTCCAAACGACTAAGTGCCTATTTTATAAGAAATAGTTACGTTAAGCTACGAACGATACGAAGAGACGATACGCGAATTACTGGTGAGTACTACTTACTAATTATAAAGGGTTTTATCTGCAAAAAAATCTAGGGTTTCTACGGGATTGGGTAAAAGGCATCATAATTCTCTTGCCTTTACCCCAATTCTTTTGGGAACGACGCTGCAGCAAGTCTTCTGCTTCCATACTCCAACAGAACCTACAGAAGGCCTCCTGTTATCTTCATAGACAACCTGTGCCAACCCTATCTGAATCTTACCCACTTGGGGTCTAATCCCTCCAGAAAACGCGGAATTCCTTCAGGTTATTACTTTTTTAGTCTAGAGTTGTTTATGATAAAACTACCCATTAGCCAAGCTACCTATCCGTAACACGAGATGCCAATAAAATGTATCTTTCAAGAGTGGATTGTTGGAATTTAAAGCTAGCACGTGGAAGTTCACACGATGTTTTTACCCGACTGCGGCGAAGCCCAAAAGGAGGGTTGTGTTTGTTCGTATTTAAACTTAGGGTGTACCATGGTGTCCTCTGTTGAAAGGCTACTACCTAACAGTTGTCGGGTTTCTGTATACAGGATCGCCATTAATAGTCACCTGCGGCCCTACCATGTGGAAACGTGACAGAACTATACAGGGTGTCTAGCGCCATCTCTTTTTCTCACTGGAATAAGAACTGTTTTAAGACGTCATGGTAGGCCTTTGCAACCGTCATTACACGAATTAGTTATTCGTGTAATCGCGATCTTTTCTAAGGGCTGCTGTGGAAGTCGCCACATATTTGCCTTTCTCCTACTTCTTTCATTGCATTGACTGATTGTTTTCACTTATTTCTTATTGCCTCTTGCTAGGTTTCTTCATCTATAAATATCAGTAACTCTTGAAAGCTTAGCAATTATATAATTGTAAAAACAGTTCTTTTTTTAACGCCATCGGAGAAAACCTCAAACTTTTTGTTTATTTTTCCAAAAAACGTCCGCGCAGTCAATTTCCATGTAAGAGACAGACCCTCACTCTAAACCAAATGTATTTTCTGTGCAACACAGCGGGAGATTCTTCTCTCTAAGTGAAACCGATTTACTGAACATATCGCCGGAATTTTGGTTAAACAAAATACTGGAGAATAAGGCGTGTTAAAAAAATAAAGGGTCCTGCCTGCCCGCATATTCGTCCCTTCATCGATGACATGCAGGGTTTCAAAAGGCCCTTCTAAATCCAAAACTGAAGAAATAGTAACAAAGTTCAAACTGGACATTCCATACTGAAAAAAATCGAAAACTTATTCTATTTCAAGTACCTATCTAGCTATAAATTCTAATTTAGCAACTCCTATGTCATCTTGTCATCTAATACATGCCATTTCAATAAGTAGTCTATGTAAATTTTATAACCTGTTGGCCAACAAAATTCTTAGGCGCTTTGCACATGGAGCAACTATTGCAGCATCTGGCAACTAGCTGTTTACATAATATTTCAATTGGACTACGCACACATAGCAAATTAGCAACTCGAGTTCCGGCAATCGTCAACAGTTTTCAGTTGCTGCAATCGATGACTAAGTTAGTCAGTTCCTAATAGCCGCAACTAGCAACTGTTAAATATATACCGATTTTTAAAGTTGCCTATTTCCTCGACCGTCAATCGCAACGCGTCGGGCGATTTGACACCCTTCCTGTGCCCGACAATGCCAAAGTTGCTCACAGATTGCCATAAAATTGCGGCAACCGTAAACGTTATAGCAACTATCAACTAGTTACAGGAAACTTTAAAAAATGTTGCTAGTTGCCTCAACGTAGTTGCTCCATGTGCAAAGCGCCTTCCTTTCCGCGGTTTAGTTACTTCAGTTAAAAAGACATTTTTTTTTAAACTGTGCTTTATGAAACGTCAGATTCTGTAGTACCACTAAGTTTCAGTTATGAGTACACTGAGTACTTCAGAAATCGGGCATAAGTCACCCTTCAATTATTACTTGTTGTGAATTTCAACTTCACTCAATTCCGTTTACCCCTTGTCCTCAAGTGGCAATAATATAATCATCAGTATCAACACTCATGGCTTACTAAGAATGTGGAAAAGTGTTCCCTTACGAGTACTCATCAAGTACTTCACTCCTACCACAGAGCGTAGAATAGGTGCAGCCGCCGCATCGCAGCCGTGCGTTGCGTCTAGTCGCTGCCGTCTTCAGGTCTTCGGTACATACCGAGACCCTCAGTGCTCAGCTTGCCTTATGGGCTTGTCGTACTGCTGGCCCCTAGGCACGCCAGTGTTGGTTCCAATAGTTATTTCTTTCACCGTCTTTACGAGTGCTGCGAAGCTTTTTTTAAGCCCGCCACACTTTTACCGAACCACTGTACTTCCTGAAAGCCAGAATCAACAGTGGCGAGTGTGGCGACCACCAGAAAAAATCATAGACAGTGAAACTCGGCGAAGTCCAAAAACAATTTAACCATCGTGAATCTTGCAACGAAATTAACAGAAAAGAATAGCGGAGGAGTAGGAAAAATATAATTTTCACTTCTGTAGAAGCTTAACAACAGGTTATCCAGTTAAAGGGCTGTCAATCTTAGATAGTAGTCACTCCATATAAAAAAAAAAAACTGGCTTACAGCTGCAACCAGTTAGAGTAGACGTAGACCAAAACATAGTTAGGACAAAAATGATAAGTGAGCTGATACTCTCTGCCGGGGCTGCAGGTTGTTCGAAAGAGATACTGCGGCCTCGGACACAAACGACTAAGAAAGAACATGGGTGGTTTTTAGTCAGTAGAAGTCTGACACTACCTACTGTTCCGCCCAACGCTGGAGTCTTGATGATTTCCTACCCTCCAAAAAAAAAATTTTTATCTGATATTAGACAGTGAAGGTACGTCGGTTCCATACACTATGGTGTAGTCAATGCCTTCTCTAGCAGCGATTCACTCTGTAACCCAAACGCAACTAATAATTGATTCGTGTGATACAACTGTTGCCATAACACTCAAAATATTTACTTTGACAATAGCGTTGCCAGAGGACGAGCGACCTCGCTAATCGGTAGGGTATGGTGATTGGTGATGATCTGGAAAGGGTTGTATCTATACTTCTATACTAATATTATAAAGAGGTAAAGTATGTGTATTTGTTAAATTGTAAGGGGTATGCTACCTTGGGTTTGTCTTAGAGAGGAATTTTTCATTCATTGAACACATAAAAACAGTCGGTGAAAAAGCTAAAAAGAACTTTTATGCTTTAACGAGAATATCCAAATCTACATGGGGTTTATCATTTTTAACTCTAAAGACGATCTATGGGGCTACTTACTTGGGGTGTATGTGCTACGGGGCACCAGTTTGGGCCGATAGGGCCACCATTGGAGCGGTACGACGTAAATTACTTCAAAGCCAGCGGTTGGCTTTGATTTTCTTGTGTAAAGCGTATAGGACGGTTAGTACTGAAGCCTTACCGGTACTGGCAGGGGTACTTCCAGTCGATCTTGAAGTACAGCGCCGTGCTTCAATGTACTACTGCGCACGAGAGACCGCGGACACAGACTTTTTAACGCAACGTGACCGTGCTAAAATAGCTAGATTACTTAAACCACAGACTGACGTCTGGGAGGAACTTCTGTCTGAATGGCAATGTAGGTGGGATAATTCCATCAAGGGCCGACATCTTCACCAGTTCTTTCCATCCGTTCGTGAGCGGCTGGCCAGGACATGGCTGGAGGTGAATCACTGTGTCGCCCAATTTCTCACAGGTCATGGTAACTTTAAGAGTAAATTATTTTCCTTCAAGCTTGTTGAGTCGCCTTTTTGTCAATGTTCTACATCTGACTGCGAATTTGAACAAACTGCACATCACATTTTATGGGAGTGTAGTCTTTGGCAGAATGAACGTAATATTATGTTAAATAGTGTACAGGTTACATCCGGAGTTATTTACTATACGGACCTACTATTAATATCAGTCAGTCAGCTTAAAAACTTATACGGACCTTGTAGAAACTAGAACAAATTTCCGTGCGTTCAAGCAATTTTGTCATACCTATTATTGGAATCAAATATAACAGCTCACAACTTAGGACCCAGTAATATTAATGACAATAATATCCGTGGTGCTAGGCAACTGGGCTTATCTCAGTTGTATACGTCCCTGTGTGCCTATTGGCCTTGTTCTGTTCTGTCTCCTGCTGATATGGAGGGAAGTGGAAACTATGTTTTTTCCTACTCCTCCGCTATTCTTTTCTGATTAATTTCGTTGCGGGATCCAAGACAGTTAAATCATTTCTCTGGGACTTCGTCGAGCTTCATTGTCTCGGCGCTTTTCTTGTGGTCGCCACTGTTGATTCTGGCTAACAGGAGTTACAGTGGTTTGGGAATAGTGTGGCGGGCTTGTCCCAAAAAAAAAAAAAAAAAAAAATTGTAAGGGGTAATCTCAGGATCTACTGAACCGATTTTAAAATTTCTTTCACCAATAGAAAGCCACATTATTGCTGAGTGTCATAGGCTATTTTTATCCTTGTATTCCCACGGGAACGGGATCTACGCGGGTGAAACCGCGGGACGTCCGCTAGTTTGATAATAAAAGTAGAAGAAGACCAAAGAAACCATGGATGGAGTGTGTGAAGGATGATATAGCAAGAAAGGAGGTGGCTGATGAGAGAGGTATGAAAGACGACATGTTGCGCCGATTCCAAATCAATTGGGATAAGGGCAAAATAATGTTGATGATAAAGAATAGGGGAATTTCATAAAACCACCATTAAAATTCTAAATATGTGAAAATCGCTTCCAAGCAGTACATGCAATTTGGAAATAGCTTTTGAACAACAAAGCCGACCCGTAGGAGTAACATAAGTTTACATAACACCTAAAATCCTTAAGGGGTGAGCGAGAAGTGTACAAAAGTACATACACATTTCGCCAGTTATGTATTAGAAGGTGAGGGTTTTGCCGTCAACCGGGCACAAATCCAGCCTCCGTGATTGCTACTGGGAAATTCCTAATCGAAATATTCAAAAACACTGCCTGTCCTAGGAATCGAATCCAAATCGGTTTTCTTTCGAACGGATATCTATATTTGATTCGAATCATGCTTACGTAAAACTAGCACCCTTTACCTTATACAATACCGAAATCCAAGAAATCTGTGAATAAGAATAGAATATTCTATTGGTACTTTGGTAGCCTTTCTTGGTATAAAAGTGGACGCGGAACGATTCTGCATGTAGGTGGTAGTAGATTATATCCTGTGCTAAAAACATCATAAAGGGATATTCTTGTTCGAGCTATGATTTTATTTGCAAAGTCAAGAATAGAAAAACGGAAACTGTATTATATGTATATTCAAAGTCAACAAACCAAATGAACTGGCTTGAGAAACTCCTCCGAAATTTTTGAAATCATTAAAAAAATTAAATTAACTCTTGCCCATTATAAGACTGGTCCCAAATATGCCTGATAAATATAGATACAGAGAGAAGTGGAGACAGTTTGCTTAGCAGCTCAAAGATTCAGGCTAATAAAAATAATGAGAAGTGAATTCAAATAGCAAAACTCAACAAATCATAAAGTTCCATCCTAAATCTATCTAGTTCAGCAGACTGGGAAAGCTATAGCCGCTTTCGTTGAAGTCTTTTCTAAACGCATTTCGACTGACCGTGTAGAGAAAAGTCTTACTCATTTGCTAATCATTATTGAAGAGACTGATACGAGTTACTGTAGTTCAAAGTTTCAAACTAATGAAGAAAACAATTTTGTTAATATAATACAAGGAATCGTTAATTTTCTATATGAGCTTCATCTATTAGAATAACAGCAGCTCCCATCAACGCAATTACCCAAAAACACAACAATATCTATAGCGACATCAATATCTCAATTTGCAACATCAACAGCGTCACTAACATCAATGTTGCCAGCGTCTCAACCCTTCACGTCGCTACCCATTACTTCTGTTCCAACGCACATTGCACTCCGCTACGTAAATATTCATAATCGTACTCTATAACAACACTCTTTGGGGTTACATCTCGGCCCACTAACTATTATAGTTCATTGAACTGTTTAAAATCTTCTGCGAGTACGAATAAAGGTGATTTTGGCGTGAGAGGTGGTGTTTTTTCAAATTTCCTGTCAATCAGCAACCTTTTGTCGAGCAAAGTGGCCACAGGTGCATTGTTAAAGCCAACCCTCGTTTATAATTCTTTTATTGTTGAATTGAGTCGGTGCTCGCAAAATTTCTTGCATCATCGAGGGAGATATTAATGGCCAGTAAAAAGTTTTATTAGTAACTACAGCACTAAATCTTATAGTGACATGATAAGGGGATTAATAACTTTGGCGTCCCCAAAAAGCATCCCATGGAAGTCTTCGTCCCGATACGAATCAATAAACAAAATCACGAGCTCCGGAAATCCGAGCGGAGTCCGAGATGCATTTCCATCTTTCATCGTCTTTTCACCCTCCGAATATCATCCCTAAAGTTCGTTCCCCCATCTCTGTGTTTCACGGGGGTGCGTAAGGGATGGGAGATTCGCAGAGCGCGTGCGCGGGTCAACCCCTCATGAGCTTCCGAGACCGTTGATAGTGGCAAGCGCGAGATCCTGGCGCGATGCCGGGGTCGCGGAACATTCCTCCGTGGACCGTCCGCGGTGGCGGAGGTCCCGCTCTCTCACCCTCAGCTAGCAAACTTGCACAACTGCACAACACTCCCAAGTGTTAGATGCACCGCAGGGAGCCACACTGGGCCCTGACTTAGTACAATTCAACTCAGTCTCCTTCATTCTCCAAACTCTATTCAAATCAATTCACCAAGTCTTCTAAAGCCAAGCTTAACAAACAAGCGGGGTGTGAGAGAGCGAGAAGGCAAAGTATTTCTCTAAAGTGGGAACGAGACGACGAGATGGTACGCCGCTCCCGAACGAGGTAAGCACCACTTGTACGGGGCCACGTGTTCCAACTTTTAGTTTTCAGTTTCAGGTGGTTGGAACTCGCCGCTGGCCGTTGTTTCGTCAAAAGCTTTTGTTCCCCTACAGAATTCACATCACAGATTTCCTGCGTTGGTAATATGTACTATTGATTATGTTGTGTGTTGCTTTGTTAATGTTTATCCAATTGGTTTCTGTTTGGTGTCCTACTTAGCGTCGGGTTTATTGTATTATTTAGGTACTTCGTCGTTAGTTCTCTATTTCTTCGCTATTTTGTGCTCTTCGAAGGTTTGGCTAGATTTCGTTATAATTATAGTATGTTTCCTGTATTCCTACAGTCAGGCAGAAAAATTTACTTACTGGAACTTAAGTGTTTTCTCTACCTCTCAAAGGTGTTAAAATAGTATCAATAGTTCTTAGCTCCAGTATTTGTCATGGTGGGCAGCTTGAGTGTGCAGAATATTCATCTCCACATTATTTATCTATTATCGCAAGGTGTTTCAGCGGTTTCAACTCTTATAATTCCTCTTTCTTAAACCATCATTCTTGCCATATTGTCTCAAGCGCATTCAGAAACAACACTTGCCTCATAATTTGATAACACGATAATGCGTACCTTTTCATTAAAATCGTACGTTTCACCATATCAATTCCCTTTGAACCACGGATAATTATCGCCTGCATCCTCTGTGATTACAACTCGTTAGTTCTCTTCAAGGTTCCCACCGATCAGTTATATTTGTATGCCTTTCAATTAACTAGAATTTTCTTCGTCTGTTTGGACGTTCATTAAATCGTCTTTAAATCAATCTGTTTGCTCAACCCGTTTTTATCCGGGATTAAATAGTTTCTTTTACGTAGATATCTTGTACCTCATTGAAGATTTTCTCACTAACTCCTACACACAATTTGCTGTCTTTCACAGTTGCGTCATTGGGCTTTACATTGTTGTCCCCTTTCTTATTCTTATCTATTGAAAGGTTGTTCCATTCATAAAATCTACTATCGTTACAATAGTTGCTCTTGACATTCAAATTGTATTGCCAATCTTATCTTAATCCTTATCTATATGAATAATAAAATGCATTTTACGTAACGTACTTCAATAGGTAAAAGTCAAAGTTGTACGTAGGTTACTTTGTTACGTAACATAGATATCATTATGTCCGATTTCGATATCCATATCTCCTATTTTTGCACTTTTTCTATTAGAAATATTACAATACTCGGTTTCGTTATCTTCGCTATCATAAAGATAATACCCTGATTAGTACCGTTACGTTGTCCCCTAACTATGTTATCAGTATAATTCTCTAATCAGACAGAGTTGATGTGTACAAGAATAGTATCGTCATTCATTAGTTCTATGCTAGGATCGTTAGAGTCAATTTTGCCTCCACGGGGGTCACCTCCTACGGAGATGATTGGCTTGTCTCCTATCCTACCTCCATCGATTAAGGGGTGATGAATGAATGGGAATTAGTCTGGCTTGTTTACGGATTATCGGGGATTATTTAAAGAGATATCTGTATTTATGTTACCCTGTTTGGTAGTTGAATTTGTGTCTTGTAATTTTCTTGTTTTGATGAATTGATTATTTTTATTGAGTCTCATCTTTGTTAGTAGTCTTGATTATCCACGCATGAACTTGTTAAATGGGGTGTCTTGCTTATACGTGGTGGTACAGCTTCAGCCACATTTCGATACTATAACTGCAACTTTATAAGGTTCTGCTGTCTTGCATCCTCTTGTAAATACTAGTTAGAAATAATTCTTCTATTTGTCATAGAAATTACACAATATTTTCATCACATGTATGTGTATGCGGTAATGTCGTCATTCATGGGTTTTCCTTAAAAAGACTTAAGAATGCGTCTTTCGTTCCTTATAGTGTCAATTTCCATATTTCACTATGATACTAGTTTTGCACTTAACACCACAATATTTTCTCTTATAAATTAAAACTATAGTTCCTCTTAGAATAGAGTAGATGGACTGTGTAAAGGTTGATATGGTAAGAAAGGAGGTGTCGAAAGGAGGTGTGTGAATTTGGGATAAGGCCTAAGGGCATAAGGATGATGAATATGAATTCCTCCTACTCGTAGTGTGCCAATGGCAAGTTAAATTGAGTCGGGTCATAATTGAGCTACGAGTTTAGCTTCCTCAGTTGTGTTGTGTCCTTACATTCGTCCGTGCAACATTAGAATAATAACGAAAACAAGCGTGTTTGAAGAAGTTGGTATAATTATGTAAATTGTGTTTCTGAATTATATTACTGCCATCCTCCGAGTTCATGCTCGAAAATTATGTTTTAATTCCAAAAATCTAATCACAGTCTTCGATCATCCCAACAAACAATTTGACCAATCATCCCCTAAATATATTAAAATGGCGCAGCCTCCCCTACATCCGGCCACTCAATAATCCCCTAATTCGCTAATAGAAAAACAGAACTATCGGATTTCCCGCGCACGCTGTGACGACTTCCTGTGTCACCGGAAGTTTGCCAGCGGACATGTATGGACGATTTTATCTCTCCTTGAGATATTCTTGTTTGATCTATTCGTTATTTTTGTTCATATATTTCTGAATATATCTATTCGGAAAATAATATGGCTAATTAAAATATAAGTGGGTGTAGATAACGTGTCATCGAATCTACTAATTGGCTATTTCTCCGCATGGCCTACCCTTTTTTTGTGGATGCAAAATCATGAAGTTACCGCTCCCGCTCTGGGTGGAGTGGATGGGAGTGTCAGACTTGTACAGGCTAAAACCACCAATGTTCCTTCTTAGCCCTTTGTGTTCCGAGGCCACCGTTTCTCTTTCGAACAATTTCGCAGCCCAGATTAAAGCCTATCCTTACAGACATATGTGGCATCTTCTAATACGTACTGGGCATGCATGATAAGTTAAAGCACATTCCCTTGTCGTGAACCGGTGGCGGTGTATGAGCAGTGTGAACATGGTATGCAAATTGCGCTTTGCTTGTGCTCATGCGCGAGTAGAACAGTCTTAGTATTCTAATCTTGCTTGAGTCTTTAGTTTTCTATTGACTGTTCCCGAAAGCGGGTACCTGTGTGGGGTCTCTAAAAAGGTATGTACTATACTGACATATTCACTACTCGTATTTATCCGTACTATCTCACTTTGACTGTATTAGTTATTTGTGAAGAAGTGTTATGCACTATCTTTATCATAATGACTTTTGTCATTATTAAACGTTCTTCTCATTACATGTCTATCAACATATTTGTCTGTATCAATCATCTTTTCTTTAGAAACAGCAATTTCATTACGAATAAAAACGTACCACGATTAGCAAATTCTAGAACCTACCTAATCCTGTCGACCACGCCCTCGTGTCCTATTACATCGACATCTTCCTTTTCACTTAACCTAAAACCTTAATCTCCAAGAGTGAGCGAGACAGCATCTCCCCGGGCGCCAGACATTGCGGCGCCGGAGTCTATCGATCCTCCCTAATGGAGGGGGTCACGCATGCGCGATGGTTGTTTGTGAAGATTTCTTCTGATTATAGATTTTCTTCTAGTACTTTATGTATTAGAGGTTTATTAGCTTTTAGTTTTATTGTGGCTTTCGTTTTTATATTTAGTTCGGGATTATCGTTTGTTTGTTTGTTCTGATTGGACGGTTGACTAATTAGATTGGTTTAAGATATTAGCACAGATATTAGTTGTGGTGAAGTCATGTGTAGTCTCTAATAGTCAGCATTTCTTTTCTTTCGAAATTACCAAAAATAATAGTTTGCACGAAAGCAGAGCTCTAAATGCGTTCATCATAATTTAAAACATTTTGTCTTGTTCTTCCGTCGTTCACATTGTTGTTTTAAATTCGATAATTTCATTATTTTTGCTTTAGCTTATAAACCTGTCGAAATCAAACATTGTAATTTCTACATTCATTATTATACTCACATCAACCAGTCACATTTGTGCCCGGTTGCTGGCAATAGGTTCGCCCCCATTTACACAGACTTAAACATAACTAGCGAAATGTGGGTGTACTAATGAGTACACCGCTGCCTAACCCTTTAGGAATTACTTACGTGATGTTATGTTATCAATCCTTTAAATTTCTTCACAAAAGAAACCCTTTCTAAGGAAAAATCTTAGCAATATCGGATTAATACCTCCACCATTGTTTCCCAAAACAAAAAGAATCCATGACGTCACTGCGACAGTAACGTAACACTATAATAGTGTCTATGGTCGCCATTGTGCGGTGACACTATGGTCAGTGACGAGTGTGACACTCCCTTTGTCTGTCTATTGTTTATGGTGTATTGAATATGTGTTCTTGATGCAGTTGTGATTGTGACATATGTCACGGGTGGGGGGGAGAGAAAATTTGAGATAATGTGTAGTAGTCCAAGATCCCAGGGCCGCCAGACATCACGTATTTTCTGACGAAGGAAATGTGGACGATTGAGTAGTGTTAGTATGAACTAAGAACACACTACTACCAGCTAGCTTGCTTGGACTGCCAATTTTCAGGTATCAGGTCATCAAGGTACACAAAAAAATTACTTACTTCACGTATTTTCTACAAGCTGATTTTTACGTATATTTTAGGCAATATCCTTAAAAATAAGTCGCAAATACCATAATATCAAAACCACCAAATCCACCGTGTGGTAGTATGAACCCGTTTTAGTAGATTTTCCTTCCAATTTTCCTCATTAACCTCAATGACGTAAAAATCAAAAACGTCCCTCGATACCTAAAAATACGAAACCCAAATTAGACGCAATCATTATTTATAAATACCCCAATTTTACCTTCCATTCATCCACCTTTAACTAAACTTTCCAATTGGTTCAACTTCTAACTTTAGAGTTACGAGTTCCGTTGCTAGGCAACCGGGGCGACGCTGTGAAACTTCAGGCTTGACTGACTTTCAAACATATTGTAGGGTAGTCGGAAATTATTTTGGCATCGAGGAAAAGTAGGCCAGAGTTTACTTTAAGTTATCGAATTTTTTTGTGGTTTCAGTTTGTTGTGTCCTGCGATACCCGGGGTGGTAGCACTATTTACTTAGTTATTCACCGGCTCACCAGATCATCAAGTCAAATGAAAAAAAAAAAACTGAAAATCCTTTTGTCAAAATTCTCTGCAAATCCGACGTGCACTAATTGGTCAGTTTTATTATTTAAAAACCGAGATAACTTATCCTGCAATCTCATAGACGCATCTACTAACACGAATAGACGCGTTAAATCGAGCTGTCCACACCCATCAGCTTCTACCAACATTCTCAAACTCATTGATCCGTGCACAATGCGTCCCGACATGTTTTGAGCTCTATGAATATTGTAATAAGGTGACAAGTTTATATTCACCCCCTAGTTGTTTATGTTTTATTGATCCATTAGTACAAAGACTTTATTTTATAATGTAAGCAACTCTGTTTTGAGACAGTGTATGCTTCTTCTAAAACGGTGAAGGAAAACATCGTGAGGAAACCGTCATGTCATAGAACCAAAAAAATCGAATACCTACATGTGACAACTGCCAACTCGCACTAGACACGCGTGGTGGATTACTTATAGCCCATCCCTCTCCTAGAGAGGAGGTCTGGTCCCTGCAGTGTGAATATTATAGGCTGATGATGATGCTTCTGATCCGTTTTATCCGTAAATTAATATTATAAGCGTTATCAACAGTTTTTACAGACTTGAAGCCTGTAAAATCAAAATTGAAAGAGGAGGTTTTCAATTCAGTTGTTGTTTTTTAGTTTGTTACTTCATAAGTTCATAACTCCGTTACTTAAGAACCGTTTCGATTTTTTCTTTAATTAAAAAAAATGAACCTAAAAGGGTGCTTCAAAAATCACTAAAAATGTCTAAATATTCTCGCTGACATAACTAATAATATAGAATTACGTGTTAAGTTAATCTCTTATCTATTTAATTTAGAGATAATTCTTATAAGATCACCCCTTCTATACTTAGTATTACTGACGAATGTCTGGCATTTGTCAATTATACCGGGTAATTTGATTAGACGCGTCCCTAAATCCCCATTTCTGTTGAATGTCACCTAAGAACGAAGCGATTCGGATAATCTAAGCTGAATTATGAGCTTTACGTAGCTTGATAAGACTGCTTTGTTGGTGTAGTGGTTGGCAGACCAACTGCTGAGCATGAGGTGCTGTGGGTTCGATCGAAGGTCGGGTAACGTGTTATTGGGAGATTCCCATATGGAATTTCTCAGTAGCAAAATCAAAATCAAAATTCATTTATTCAAACTAGGCTGATAATCAGCACTTTTCGAAGGTCAAAATTTACTTTATTTTACTTTACTACAGTGAAATTTGGCTAACTGGGACATGGATAAGTGAGAAATCTCTATAACTGGAACTCATACTGGGGTCCCATGAAACAAATTGAATATCTGAGACACATTTAACCAGGTTTCACTGTATTTACATTTTTTATAAGACAGTCCCCCAAAAACGCCCACCCATCGGCACTTCCTAGTGTTTAGCTGGAAAGAAGAAGTGGCGGAACAAACTCCCCAGCACACATCTGTCTGTTTGGTTGGTTAGAAGAACCAGACTCGATACAATAGCAAGGTGTCAGTTAAATTTAAGATTTACTACAGACACAATCAGTAATAAACAAAAGTATATACAAATTACAAAGTAAGTGTAAACAATGTAAAAATAAAATAATAAATACAGTCAAAATAATAATAGCAGTCACGGAGACTGGATTTGTGCCCGATTGATGGCAATGGAATCGGCCCCATTATCATCCTCTAGCCCTTATCCCAATAGGGATGTTTACTAACTAAACAAAATATGATTCTAATTAGTCCGTCTAATAGATTATCGAAAAATATTGGATACGTATTTTTTGTTTTATCAAATCAATAAAAATTGACGAAGATAAAACGCGTTTAAGATTGTTGAGGTTGTGACGTCACTGCTCGCTAAAAAATGTCTTTGAATATGACGTCACACGAGTTTTCAAAGCACTGTATCGTCTTCATTGTTTTTTTTATGTGAAAAAAGAAAAAATATGTCATGTGTTCAATATTTTTTGGAAATCTATCTGACGGACTAATTAGTTTTTTTTTGTTAACAATCCTATTCATTTGGGGTCGGCGGCTGCTTGCCTTTTTCTTCCATACTACTTTACTCGCCATCTAATCAGACACCTCCTTTCTTGCCATAGCATCCTTTACAGTTACACAGTCCATCCATCTCTCGCCACCTATTACATGGGTTGGACTTTAACATAACTGGCGAAGTTTGGGTGTACTATTAAGTACACCTCTGCCCACACCCTTCAGCGGTTACAAGCGTGATGTTATGTATGAAATATAGCGGTGACGTAACTGAAAAAATTTCATCAACAGTCCTCTTAGTCATAAAACAATAAACTGTCCATATAAACGAATGCAGACATAGTAATATTAAACTATTAAAATTCCAAACGGGGTACCGCTGCAAGTTCCAGAGGCTCAAATAATGCCTTTTTATGCAAAACTGTATGCAATAACTCGCCCGTTATTACTATGGGCTTTTTAATGAGTCCACGCGAATTTGTTAATACCCCAAAAACACATCCAAACCACCCTTATGTGTAGGGGAGTAAGGTTCAATATTCTCCTTTGGGGAGATGCCGCCGCATTTTTATTGCATTTCGGTCCAGTTGAGGGGCCTACTCCTTGGTTTTGAGTTAATAGATCTAGATATTAATTCAAGGGTTAGCACTTTTAGTTTATAGGTTAGTTTATTTCGTATTAGTCACGTTTGAGTCATTAATTCGTCGTTTATTTGATGGGGATCCGGAATTATGATTAAATCGTGTTTTTATGTTATTGGTTTGCAGCTTTCGGGATAATTTGAAAGGTCACTTCTCTTGTATAGTCAATCTCACTACATCTTTGTCGTATTTGTTGAATAGCAATTAGCAACTTTGTGTCGTGGTATTAAAGGCGGGTTTTCAGGTTCATCAGCATCATGATTTTTTTACCCTTATCCGAATCCATGGTTTCTTTGGTCTCCCTCTACTGCTCTACTACTCTTTAGTATCTATTTTCGTAATTAAATATTCATTCATCTACAACTTTGACATCTGCTTCACAGTAAAAAAAAATAATTACTTTGTCGGCGTAACTCATTTGTATAATCATGCAAAATTACAACTTTCTAATACTAAGAGTCTTTGAGATATAGTGCGGACGGACGGTCATACAGACGGACAGACGGAGATGGCGAAACTATTAGGGTTCCATATTGACTACGGAACCCTAAAAATCTATGCAAACTTCCTGCAAGGAAGCACAAACCAAACGTTTGAATTCTAATCTCATTCCCATACTTATCTTCTAAATAACTGTCAGCTGTGTCGACTCGTTTTTTATCCGAGCCCGCATAGCATTCGTTTTAAATACCGACGCATACATTACGGGCTACAGAAATAGATGAACTCATAAATATTGCTTTGTAGCCAATAAACGGAATGAGTTTCGAAGTTTTGAGTCTGAGAGTGGTGTAGAGTCAGTGGCACTAATATGTATTGGTAAAGTTTAGAAACGAGTTCGAACCACCACATCTCTGATTTTTGCGTATTCATGTGCAGTATTGATTATTTTATTATTTTTATATTTTTAGGGTTCCGTACCTCAAAAGGAAAAAACGGAACCCTTATAGGATCACTTTGTTGTCCGTCTGTCTGTCTGTCAAGACCTTTTTTCTCAGGAACGCGTGGAGGTATCAAGCTGAAATTCATATCAAATACTCAAGTCTATGGTCTCTTGGAGCTGTGAAAAAACCAAACTTCTAAGTCAACGCGATCAAAAGATACTCCCGTTTATGCCGCAAATTTTCGACACTCGCAAGGGAATCAAAACCTACAGGGTACTTCCCGTGAACTCAGAATCTTGAAATTTGGTACGAAGCAACGTCTTATAGCATAGATAAAGGAATAATTACGAAAACCATAAATTTTTAGTTACATCAAGATACTCCCGTTTATGCCGCAAATTTTCGACACTCGCAAGGGAATCAAAACCTACAGGGTACTTCCCGTGAACTCAGAATCTTGAAATTTGGTACGAAGCAACGTCTTATAGCATAGATAAAGGAATAATTACGAAAACCATAAATTTTTAGTTACATCACATAATATATTTTTTTTACGGAACCCTCGGTGCGCGAGTCCGACTCGCACTTGGCCGGTTTTTTTCAATTATCACTCGCTTCGATAGCTTATAATCACAATCTTTCGACAGTTTACAATCTCGCGAGTTAGATTTTAACCTAACGGTATTTACAATTTTACGGTGACATTACATAAATGTGCTTGTGACTAAAATTTCTACCGACGGTAGTTGACTGTACCTAGTCGTGTTAAACTGTTGTCTCGGTGCTATTTTTATTTAGTTATGATTCTCGCGTCGTTAATCTAAAAATTGACTCACTTCGTCATAACATTGTGTAATGATTTATGAGACAGCTTACTGTCTGAAAACAGGGTAATATTTTTTTGATTTGGAATTCATGTTTTATGCTACTAGACATAGTTTTCAAGAATAATCACTAAATACAGCTTCCACTTTAAGATTCATCATAATATACTCAATGAAGTTTATTCTATTTGTACTTAAGGATAAAATAGAATATGCTGTTGGCATCATAATAGGGGATCGGACTGGGTCAAAATAATATGATTCTGTTTAGTCCGTAAGTTAGATACTTAATCGAAAAATATTGAATACGTGTTTTTTGTTTTATCAAATCAATAAAAAATTACGAAGATAAAACGCGTCAAAGATCTTGGAGTGGGGCTTGAAACGTCACTTGTGTCGTCAAAATGTACTATCATATGACGTCACACGAGTTTTCGAAGCACTGTATCGTCTTCATTTTAAGTTTACGTGAAAGAAGAAAAAATACGTGTCCAATAATTTTTGAAAATCTATCTGACGGACTAATTCGTTTTTCTTTTGTCCGATCCCTATTCTCTTGCCCTTATCCCAATTCATTTGGAGTCGACGTAGAATGTTTTCTTCCATACATCTCTGTTACTCACCTCAGTAGTCACCTCATCCTTCCTAGCCATATCATCCATCACACAGTTGACACAGTCCTTCCAACGTTTCTTTGCTCTTTTTCTGCTCTTGCACACGTGCTCAAAACTTTCTTCACGACAATTTTGTTGGCATCTTAAACACTGAATAAGATTTCCTTCCGTAAAACTATAAGCTGTTAACTATTAAAATTGTATTTCTCATAACGAATTTGAAGATCATTACTTGAAGCTGGGTGTTGTCCCATTATAACAGAAGCCAGTTAGTCAAAACTACCTCATTCACTCCTAATAATGAAAAGAACACACACACACAAACCAAAAGCTTCAAACAGAACTCTTTGTTCCGTCCACCAATCCTTTCTACTTTTAGACAACAGTCCTCTAATTTACCTAATTATCATCAATTGCATCATTAATGACTTTTTATTCTGCTCCAAAATGCCGGAAGATATTCTCGTCTAAGTTTAGGCAACAAATCATAACTAAGAGGAATGCTGTATTCATTAAATATAGCGTGTCCATTATGAAGAAATAGTATTTTTAGTTTGTTTGTTAAGCCGAAATACGTGACAGTGAAGACACATTCAGATAGGAGCTACTAACATAACATTATAACATCACGCTTCCATTCCCGAAGGTTTAGGCAGAGCCCACACACACCCACATTTATTGTCGTAAAACTATTATTTGACGTTCTAAAACAAATGATTCTCGGTTTTTATGAAGGATTCTATAATCCTAGGTTAGATTAGTGTCTTAACAAAGCTAGGTGAAACTTACGACGACTACAAAAGCTATAAAATATTAGATTTACGGATGTAAAGATTGACGCCGACACCGTTGTCGATAAGGCAGAGAATACAGAAGGCTTAAGTTCTCTATCTTCTTAGCTTGTCGATTCGATCGCAATTTCAATTAAGTCCATTAGGTTCTCTATCTTATTCGATGCCAATTTGGCCTCATAACTGAAAGAAGGCTAAAAATAACACTTTGAAAAATTACTTGACGACGGAAATCTTTTCGAATCGATGACTTAGATTTTGTTCGACCGCAGCAGGGCAGCCGTTAGCACCTTCGACAGCTCTATCATTTGCTTCATTGAAGTCCTAGAGGGTGCAGTTAGTTGTATTTAATCTGAATTAACTTAAAGGCACGAAGTAATTCTTCAAAAATGTGGACTTGGATGTTTGTGACACCCTTTGTCACAAACATCCAAGTTCACAGCTCCAAACAGTAGTAAATTCAATGAAATTGAACGCGAACGACACGCCCTCTCAAACGGCACGCTTCGATTACTTTTATGGAGGGTGTAAGATATTGTTTGACGAGCGATATGCATGCTTTGTTGCAAGTTGGACAGTTTGGCTTGACTTAGGTGTGAACGATTTCTTGGTTGAAAGGGAATCTAAATTCCCTTTAATTCATAAGGAAGGATTTTTTGGTGTTTTATATCTGGCTAAACAACAAGTCCTGGTGAAGGTTGCGACTTGCGGGGATCCGCTTGATGCGAGACGCACGGGGCCGGTCAATGTGGCGACACTTAGGGGAGGCCTATGTCCAGCAGTGAACGTCTTTCGGCTGAAATGATGATGATGATACTGAAACAACACGTCTATAATCCCCGAAGGGTTACGCAGAGATGTAGCTAATATGTATTACACTCACATTTCGCCGATTTTCAGCTACAGTTCACAAGTGCTATACGCTCAAAAACTTAAAAAAATGTCTAAACATTTTGCACAAATACTATATTCTTGTCCTTATCCCAATTAATTTGTGGTCGGCGCAGCATTGTCTTCTTCTCCCATACTTCTCTATTTCTCGTCATCTCAGCAGTCACCTCCTTTCTAGCCATATCATCCTTCACACAGTCCACCCATCGTTTCTTTGGCCTTACTTTACTCATGAATACCCAAAATACGCATAATTGAAAAACAACAAACAAAAAAAGAAAAGAATAATGTGCCCATTCATAAATAAAAAAGGTCAGCTACAAGTAAAACTTTGTTACTCAATAACTTTGTTCCCAAACTGAAACTTCTGGCGTACCCCTTCAGTTCTGGTCTAAAAATATCCGTCTATATTTACCGTCACAGGTGATGGCTCTGTTTTTCCCCAGTAGTTCGAATTATAGAATTACCAGAAATCGGTTGTATGATACAATGCATAATTTTGGTAAGAAATCTTGGCCACGACAAAAAAAAAAGATTGTTTCCTATTCTCAAAAGAAACGAGAGAAATATTGATTCCAGCAAATTCAAAAAGAGGGAATGACGATTTAGATTCAAAATCTGATGAGGATCTCGAGGAGTCCAACAGCTCTAGGCACGAATTATTTAGAGTAGATAAAATATTTTTTCTACTTTTTATTGATATTGGCCGTCAAAAATCAACCTATGTGCCTAGCTCGAAAACATAATAAAAACAAAAAAATAGTCTAAAATATTTAGCAAAAAAACCACAACTCGAAATTGTAAAACAACAAAATAAGAAAAGAATAATGTGTCCATTAATAAAAAAGGTTCGCTACAAGGTAAACTTTGTGATTCAATCCCTTCAGTTCTGATGTATAAATAGCCGTCTATATTTAACGGCACAGGTGATGGCTGGTGGCTATACGCCATGGTGTGCCGTGCCATCGAATGTTGAGAGTATTATGAAATGTTGTGATGTGAGGAGTTGTCATCAGTGGACGTGACGAGGAGAATGCATTGATGAGAGGTTTTAGCATTGATTAATAAAAACCCAAGATACACACTGCGCGTCTCAAAACCGTCCGCTTAGAATGAGTGCAACATTACAAATCGTGAACTCATTTCAAATAGTCTCGCGTCGCTCGCGTCTCTGCACGGTCGTACAAAATGCCGAAGTGTTCACTGAGAAATTGTAAAAATACGGCGTCAAAGACAACAAAAAAGGATGGGATATCGTATTTTCGGTAAGTAAAAATGTTTATTGATTTATTTTTGTTGTATTTATGGCATAATATCGAAAGCAATATGTGATTTTGATTTAATTTCTCTCAGAACTTTACTAAACGGTCCGAGTATAATACGGCATATTTCAATGGTCGCTTTGTTAGCGTAAGAACGATGTATTACAAGTCTTTTCTTTTAGTCGCATTATACAAATGACCCTGTTCGTATCGAATGGAGTCGATTTTTTTTTATTGTGTTTATTTGTGTTTTTTTAATCAATAAGTTTTTTGTTTTATGTTTTTAACAATTATGTATACGTTACATAATATATTAGTTTTTAATTGGATTTCAAAAGAAGAAGAGGTCGTCAATTTGACTTCGTTTTTGACACCTTAAACTTAATAACTACTTAGTTTCGATATTAATGTTCTACTAATACCTTTAAACCAAAAATGTAAATAAATGATTCGAATGGATAATACTTGTTTCATTGATTATACACGACTACACGTACACTAACACAGTCAGATCCTAACTAAAAACATTTACCCTTATATAAAAGTAAAAGGACAATGAGTAATGGTGGGCCCACCCCTCAATAGAAATAAGATCCTCATGAATGAATAGGTATTTTTATGCAGAATAAAATTAAGTATTACGACTACGGTTAAAAGTCAGTACTTTCGGAGTTATGTTACCAATTATACTGACTTATACCTAAGTGATACCAATCTAAGCAATTAATGATTGAGGTCATTTGTAGTTTTGCCTGGCCACGCCTCAATGCAATGCATGTGCGGCGGCTGGGAAGCCGGCTGAGCACCGGGCAGGGAGCAAGGCCTGCGCTCCACCCGCTAAGGCCAAGGGGAAGGGAAGGTCCTCCGCTACCAACTCCACCGTCGTCAACGACGCAGCCACCGATGCCGCTGCTGAATCCGCCACCACCGCAACTCCCACTGTGGTGGTGCCACAGTAGGTCCCGGAGGGGGCTGAAATGGAGTGTCATTAATGGCCCCACTAAGCCTCCTCCAGGCAAACATCAACCACTGCGCCTGCGCTCAGGATCTGTTGCTCCCGAGCATGGCGCAGTGGTCGATCAACATCGCCGTGGTCTCTGAGCCATATTTTGTCCCGCCCACTCCAGACTGGGTGGAGGACCTAAGCGGCACAGTGGCCATCATTGCTTCGGCCGCCGCCGGCACCCCGGCCCTTGAGATGGACAGAAAGGGTCAGGGGTGCATAGCAGCACGGTTCGGAGAGATCGTAGTAGTGGGAGTCTACTTCTTCCAAAACTCCCTCAGGGAGTTAAGTGTCGTCATCGGAGGCTATTCCCTCCCCGTACTTGTGTTCGGGGACTTCAACGCCAAGAGCTTGGCCTGGGGTTCCTGTTACACGGATTTGCGGGGTGGGATGGTCAAGTGCTGGGCTCTGGAAACATCCTGAACCGGGGTTCTGTGGCCACGTGTGTGCGGATGCGGGGCGAGTCGGTGGTGGACATTTCGTTCGCCAGCCCTGCTCTGTCACGACGCGTCGTCGACTGGCGCGTTATGGAGGGGGAAGAGACCTTTTCCGACCACCGGTATATCCAGTTTGAGGTCTCTGCCCAGTCCTCGAGCGCGCCGGTCCCACAGACCCCGAGTGGTCCGCGTTGGGCGCTGAAGCAGCTGGACCGGGAGCTCCTCCTGCAGGCCTGGGTGTCATCACCGGTCAGGCCCGCCGACGTTAACACCGAGGCAGGTTGGTTCCAGGAGGCCATGTCCGGAGTCCGGCCAGGAAGCGCCCGGCGTCACGTGTACTGGTGGTCGCAAGAGCTGTCGCACCTGCGGCAGCAGTGTGTGGCGGCGCGGCGCCGGTACGCCAGGCATCGCAGGCGCCGCATTCGTCCTCCGGAAGCCGTCGAGGCGGAGCTTTATGAAGGGTACAGAGCGGCGAAGAAATCCCTCTCCAAGGCTCGTCGGCGGGCCAAGGATCAGGCCCGCAAGGAGATGCTGGAGACTCTCAACAGAGATCCGTGGGGGCGCCCTTACAAGATGGTGCAGAATCAACTCCGCACCCGGGCCCCCCCGCTGACGCAGAGTCTCCGGCCTGAGCTCGTGGAGGACGTGGTGAGCGCTCTGTTCCCTTCGCGAGGGGAGCATCGTCCCCCGCCAATGTCTCCGCCACCCGGTTCAGGAACCGATGACGACAATCTGGAGGTGACTGTGTAGACCTGAGAGTGGCGGTACGGAGGCTTAAGGCCAAAAATACCGCCTCGGGGCGCGATGGCTTGCCTGGCAAAGCCTGGGCCCTGGCCTCAGACTCAGAGGCTCTAAGGCCCCGACTGGAGAGGCTCTTTAGCGCGTGCATGGAAAGAGGCCAGTTCCCGCTTCGTTGGAAGACGGGGAAGCTGGTCCTCATCCAGAAGCCGGGGCGCCCTGCGGACTCGCCGTCTGCATACCGGCCCATTGTGCTGCTCGACGAGGTGGGCAAGCTCTTTGAAAGAGTAATTGCAAACCGCCTCGCCGCCCCGGGTCCGGATCTTGCGGATCAGCAGTTCGGCTTCCGCAAGAGGCGCTTGACGGTGGACGCCATCATGCGCGTTAGAGCCCTCACGACGGGGGATCTCGGGGTCTCTCGGGGCGGTGTGGTCTTGGCGGTGTCTCTCGACATCGCCAACGCCTTCAACATCGTGCCCTGGAGCTGCATCAGGGAGGCACTCCGGTATCACCGGGTGCCGGCCTACCTTCGTCGTGTAGTCGGGTACTACGGGGGGGTTGACAGACAGGACTGCCATCTACCCTGGTCAAAACGGAGAATGTAACCGGCGAGAGATGTCGTGCGGTGTTCCACAGGGTTCGGTTCTGGGGCCGCCCCTGTGGAACATCGGTTACGACTGGGTGCTGCGTGCCGACCTCCCTGACGGTGTCAGCGTCGTCTGCTACGCGGACGATACGGTTTATACGTCATAGAAATCAATAACGAGTTACCCAATCTATCTAATATATAAAATTCTCGTGTCACAGTTTTCGATGCCAAACTCCTCCGAAACGGCTTGACCGATTTTGATGAAATTTTTTGTGCGTATCGGGTATCTATGAGAATCGGCCAACATCTATTTTTCATCTTTTTTTATTTCTGAAAATGGCAAAACAACGTTTGCCGGGAACAGCTAGTTGGAATATAATATACTCGCTGAGAATGTGTGGTTGTTGCGTGGAAGGATACAGTCACGCCACGTAAGAGCAAGAACATATTATTGCTATATGCTAATTGATAGAAACCAAGTTGGAAGAAACGCGAATATACAATATTATTGCTCTTGTTTGACCGGACGGCGAACTGTAGGCACTTGCGCTCACATCATATTATCTTTGGTTTGGTACCTAGGAGTTGGGTGGTATCAACCATTCGTGGCACCCGCGGGTTTTTAAATGATGTAATTGTCATTGATGTTCAGGAGGAATAATAAATCTTTTTTGTTTTAAAGTGAAATACGTGTATTATTACTATTCTACCTTATAAATATCAATAAAGAAAATGTTAGACTGGAACGACTTTAAGACGTTGTATCTCCAAAAGTACAAACATTTAACAATAGTTTTATTAGTAACTAATGTTTCTCTTATAAAGACCTATCCAACGGTATATCACATGTTACTATTGAGGGGTGGGCCCAGACCCCATACATTGGTTTCCCATTGTCCTTATGTGTTTAAAACACAATTTAACTAACTGTTAAAATAATAATTAAGTATTAAAAAACATAAAAAGTACCTATTCGTCTCCACTCCATACCTTGTCCTACCGGCTTACTTCGGTCGTAAAATTATTATTGCTTTTTATAACTGCATTGTAAAAACAACTTTGAGGAATGTGCGTAAGGTTGAATTTGCAAAAAAATATGTTTATAGTGTAACGATAACTACTTGTGTAGTAGTGCGTGTATTGGTGAGTGTTTGGCGACAGCTTCGACTGTTTGTTTTGTTCGTGGCTGTGCATCTAGGGTTATAATACATCAATGGGTTTTAGCCTTATTTTTCGACCTGTTTGGGTTCAGACTTTACAATGTGTTGTTTATATTTGAAGCTATACCATTATTTACATCTTGTATGACTTTATTTCTAGATCTATTCGTAAAGGTTCATTTAGTGAGCGAGAGTGGTCTCAAAAAAAAAAAAAAAACTACGGCCTTACGACACTTCACTTCATTCTTGCCCACCAATACCATTTCGTGAATCTACATTCTATCTATCATTATTACTAGTTTTGTAAAGGATCATTTGTTATTATTCTCTCCACTAAACAGACTGCAGTGTTTGAGAGTTGCATCAAATATCAAGAGTATATTTTCTGTCCATTATGACACCTTTGATTAATGGTTTAAAGCAAACTCTATAGTAACCTCATTTAACCTTCCTAACCACGTTACCTCTCGTTGTCACCAGGTACCAAGTGAGGATCCACCACCGCAAGCACAGACGCAGTCGTGACGAAGCCTGCGCGCGCGCATCGAGGACGCCCTACACGACAACTGGCGGCGGCTGACTGCCACGCGCACTGTAAGTCAGACAGAATTATCAGTTTATAATACCACTTGCACCTTCCAAGATTTACTCGAAGTAATAGAGCTGTGCAGGTGGCTACATACTGGTCTTACGCTATTTGAGCTCATCGACATGAAAAGAAGAAAATCAGTCTATACAAGGGACACCGAGGCACAAACGGTTCATCATCATCATCAAACACGGCCTGAATTCAACCACTGCCGGGTATAACCCTCTCTTTTCCTGTCCTGTGCCAGCCTCACCCAGGTTTTTCTCCCCGATGGCAACTAAGACCCCTCTCGCCACCGAACGACCGACATTTCTTTCGTCCAGTTTTTGGACGCCATTCGGTTACTGCTTTAGTTCCCCTGTCGTCACTGCGCCTTGCTAGGTGTCCTGCCCAACTCCATGACGTGCCCCTTCCAACCTATAAGCAGTAAAGACGTTCGAAGTAGCTGGCTGTGGTTTGGAAGTTAGTGGTATGTCACTCGTGTGGCTCGGAAAGCCTGTATGCAGTGTTAGCGTAATGTCTCATCGATGTTATGGCGACTGCTACCGGTGAACTATACATGGAAAACTAAACATGGTTGACTAAAGTAAGAGCTAGATTTTACCAATTAAACTTTAAGCAGTTCGATGTTGATACCATCCCTGCTTTAAATAGCATCTCCCGCGCGGTCCCAGTGGTATCAATATTCTATAGCAATAAATTCGCCCCCCCTAGTCCAGCTTATTTTCCCTCACCATTCCTAACAAAATGCTGTCCATAATTCCAGAGTTCATTCGAATCCCGGGCGCGCCTCCGCTCGTTCAGCCAGGAGCGACGTCGCCGACCCAGCGCCTGCTCGCTCGACCCTCAGGACTTGGAAGACAGACCACACAACACTGCTACTATACACAGGTCAGCAAATTATCTGGTCTATGGAGGTCTGGGACTCGGGAGATACGGCTCTTATTTGGAGATCTTTGACACTCATTTATTCAAACTAGGCTGATAATCAGCACTTTTCGAAGGTCAAAATTTACTTTACTTTTAACATTTTTATAAGACAGTCCCGCAAAACGCCCACACACATCGACACTTCCTAGTGTTTAGCTGGAAAGAAGTGGCCAAACTTCCCAGCACACATCTGTCTGTTAGGTTGGTTAGAAGATACAATAGCAAGGTGTCAGTTAAATTTAAGATTTAATATAGACACAATCAACAATTAATCTTACCAAAAGATATTGTAAAAATGTGTACCCAATTTGTGTCAACTGCGTCGTTGGTGTAGTGATCAGAAGCGCGACTGCTGAGCATGAGGTGCTGTGCTCGATTCCCAGGCTAAATAATATTTAATTGGTAGCAAGTGCGACTGGGGGCTGGCCACATCTGCCGCATGCCGGAGGAGCTATGGGCTAAAGTAACCACACAATGGGTCCCAAACAGCAGTAAACGGCAACGCGGCAGGCCCAGAAGAAGATGGCGAGACGAACTCGACTCTTTTCGCAGGGATTGGCAATCAACAGCATTGGATAGGGATAAGTGGAAAGAGGGAAGGGAGGCCTTTGCCCTGCAGTGGGACACAAATGGCTAGTAATAATAATAATAATAAGTGCGACTGCTCAGTGTGAGGTTCCTGGGTTCAATTTCCGGGTCGAGCAAAATTTTCATTCATCATCAGTGATTTCTCAGTAGCAGCTACGGAGTCTAGATTTGTGCTTTGTTTTTGGCAATAGACTCGCCCCCTATTGCAAGCAAACAACTACAAGGTAAACATTGCTATGGTACACGTTGGGGACTATAGGCGTGATGTTATTAATGTATCATATGTATGTATGTGTGTTTAATGCAAATTAACTCAACATGAAAATCTTCCAAATAGTACGAGCTGAAATCACCTTAAATCTCATTCCTATAGACTTGAAATTAGTACACCCAATAATATAAAATTACAACATCCACTTTGTCCTCAGAGCCCAATCTCTAACAAAAATGGCGGCTCTTTCGCTGAAGATATCGATAGACGGCGGCAAGGTGGTGAAGACCATACAGTTCGACCCCTCCACCACCGTCTACGACTCGTGCCGGATTATCCGGGAGAAGATACTGGAAGCCAGCAGTGGCGATCGTAAGTATTCACTGATGTATATTATATGTGGCCCAGTCGTAATGGCCCCGACTTACGTGTTGGTCCCTTGTGGTACGTTAAATTTTACGAAAACAACTCAAATTCAAAGCATATATTCTAATTAGACCATGTCACTTTTGACCAAGAAAGCGAAGTGTCTATGGAGAAGATTGAGCAAGAAACTTCATGGGTCACGCTCTTTAAGGCGCTGACAAGAGCCAAATAGGCTTGTATTGAACAATTTTTTAGCCAAATCTATACAGTTTGACACGGCGGAAAAAATATATGTTAATCTTGAACATATTTCTGATAATTTCGTTGTTTTCAAAACACGTTTTTGAAAAGTTTTCTCGATACAAAAAAATGGTAAACTAACCTCTTAAAATGATCTTCCAACAAAAATATCTGTATTACTGATGAACGTACGTTGGTAAAATTTATAACAATAACGTATCATATTTAAATACAAAATTTGGTTGTTTTTAATTTTTGATTATTTAATAAATTATTATTTTATAATTAATCATTAAATGGTTTGTAAGAAGTTCGAGCGTTGCGTCATCGCGCTCTCTTTCTTACGTATGCAATCCGACAGTGAGCGCTTAGGCGCGGTGCTAGACGGACGTATGTCACTTTGCGCCCCACTGACAGCTATCCGTTCATCTATAAATTATTATTGACCGCGTCACAATGTTAGTCCAGGATCCACGGTACATTTTTTCACTTGATTACTATCAAGCTAATTTTCCGTGAGCCAACATTACCCTATACGAAAACTCTCGATTGTGGTAGGTAATAGGGGCAGCAGGGATAAAATATATATTGATTATATATTATTATAATTATTTATTTGATGATTTTCAAAAATCTATTACTAACTATTTTATTTTTATCTGATGAATCATTATCTAAATCCAACATGTATTGATAACGAGCTCATCAAAAATTACTACAAACCAGCTGTTTTTTAGGGGTCCGTAGCCGAATGGCAAAAAACGGAACCCTTATATATTCGTCATGTCTGTTTGTCCGTCTGTCCACCCGTATGTCACAGCCACTTCATTCGGAAACTATTGAGACTACACAGTTGAAACTCTACAAGTATTCTGTGAACCGCTTTACGATTATTATACAAAAATAAAAAAAAGGATTTAGGGGGTCGCCCCATACATGGAACTGAAACTATTTTTTTTTTTCATCAAACCTATACCTACGTGTGGGGTGTCTATAGACATTAGACAGGTCTTTAAAAATGACATTGAGGTTCCACAAACAATTTTTTCTCAAAGCCAATCGTTTGGAAGACAGACACTTCCAAATTTGTAAAATGGCGACCGGCCTCGCGGTCGCTTGCCTTCGGTATTGCCAACAATGACCAGCTTTTCAAGGCTGCTATCTCCTCTTTGCATTATGTGGCCGAAATAAGACAAAATACGCTGTAGGCAAACTGTTGACAATCGAGTCTTGATATCGAGTTGGTAAAGGATAGACACATTTGTGCGTTTGGCCGTCCATGGAATTCGGAGAATCCGCCTAAAACACCACATTTCGAATGCGTCTATCCTCTGTCTTACTCTTGTTTGGATTGTCCATGTCTTAACTTGTGGGGAAAAATGCTCCTTCCGAGAAGCCTGTGCCTGAAAAGGAACCGATCCAGGCTGATGATGGTTTCGTGACGGTGTTGAGGAGGAAGCGCCGTCAGCGAACCATCAAGAACCGCTGCGGCACGGCTCCATCGGAGCCCAATGTGCATATTCGTGCCGCAAAGCCGAACACTCCTTTGTACCTCTCCCGTCTACATTACACCACTACGACGGAGGACATCGTGGAGTACGTGCGCCAGAAGATCAAGTACGTGGCGAGAGTGCAGCTGCTCGAGTCGCGCCGCAACGTCAACTTTAAGGCGTTTGTGGTGCGAGTACCCGGATCGGTGCACCCGGTTTGTGGTGCGTGGATCGCGCCAGGACTCAGCCGAACCTTATCTCGGGCCCATGGGAGACAGGTCTCAGAACAGCTGCCGTCCTAACGGGATCAAATAGACGCGATACGCGCCTCCGAACAATATTACAATTTCTGAACTTACAGCTAACCTTACCTCATTTCTTCGAGCCGGTCTCACTTCCTTGACCCCTCGCAAGTTGTGTAACTGTGTATGTGTATAATGAGTGTATGTGACCTTGCGATGGTTTGCTGGTAGTTCCGGACGATTCTTCCACGTCGCTGCAAGCCACGCCGTTAACGCGAGCCACCACACTCACTCCGTATTAGTCTAACCACACAAGCCTCGGTGCTTTCCCAATAGCACTCCCGTGACAAGGCAAACCAATGATATTATCAATAACCCGTTCGACATTCACAGCGTCGCTAACCGTACTGCTTAACTAGTATAATTGGGTGCCGCGAAATGACTCCACAAGTCGATTTAATCAATGCGCGTGCGCTTTCACCCGTGATTCTATGGTTACTATAATATTCGTTCGACGCCCAGCACGTCTCAATACGAACTACTTGACGCCGAGCCCAGCGCTCGACCTCTCTCCCTCCGCCCCTGTCGCCCCGAGGCGGAGAAAATCAAAAATCTGAAGGTAGATTATAAACAATCACCCCCCCCGGACCGACCCGTTGTCGGTCCGCTCAAACTCCCGGGAGTCGAGATAAAGTTGAAACTGCCCGTCTAAGGATCGAGTCCCTCACCTGGACGTCTGCGATCCTTGGAAACCCATCCTTGCCCGTAATCAGGTTAACAATGCGCCCCCGTCGCCAACACAACGGTGATAGGTTAGCATCCTTAACCAGAACGAGGTCTCCAACGCAGGGTGGGGTCGTCCTGTCCGTCCACTTAACGCGTTGCTGTAGAATATGCAAATACTCCAGCGACCATCGCTTCCAAAAATTTTGGCTCATTTGCCGTAACATCTGATACCGTGACAACCGGTACAACTTGACATCAGTATACGGATATTCCGGCAAGGCGTTAAGTGGTTGGCCAATCAAAAAATGACCTGGGGTCATGGCCTCAAGGTCATTCGGGTCAGCGCTCAACGGGCACAAAGGTCGCGAGTTTAAGACCGCCTCAATTCTGCAAAACACCGTTGACAACTCCTCAAAGGTGAGAATCGTTGAGCCGATGACCCGATACAAGTGAGTCTTGGAAGACTTGACTACTGCCTCGAAAATTCCACCCCAGTGGGGGCATCCAGGTGGACTAAAATACCACGAAATGCCCTGACTGGCGAGGCCCGTGCCAATCTCTCGCTCATTCTGACTTAAAAACAATACAATTTCCTTTAAGCACCGGTCGGCGCCCTTGAAGTTGGTACCACAGTCCGACCGAATCAGTGACGGTACTCCCCGTCTAGAAACAAATCGATCTAACGCCGCCAGAAAGGCCTCCGTAGAGAGATCGGCCACCAGTTCCAAATGAACGGTCTTGGTCGCCAGACACACGAAGACACACAGATATGCCTTAACCGACTTCGCGTTGCGAAGGTGCGATGTCTTGACCATGAAGGGCCCCGCGAAATCTGTCCCTACGCCAGCAAATGGCCGAGCCTCCGTGACTCGGTCGGCCGGGAGATCTCCCATTTGTGGCTGCATTGTGGCTGCCTTGAGTCGGTAACAAGGCAAGCAACGAAACACAACGCTCCGTATGATTCTGCGGGCCGATAAAATCCAAAATTCACGCTGCAAAATGCCCAGAAGGGTGTTACAGCCTGCGTGTGAATTCTTGGTGTGACGGTCCCTAACCAACAACTCCACCAAAGCTTCTGAATGAAGCACTTTCCCATGAACGTGACCGGCGCGATCCAACCGGTTGGGTCGAACGTTCGTGCGATAGTCGAAAGGACCGATGCTCAATACTGTCTGAGCCCGTACAAATGTCGTCTACATAGACGTCCCTATCAATGACAGCGGCCGCGCGGGGAAAGCGGAGCCGTTCTTGATCAGCCAGTTCTCGTAGCGTACGCATGGCTACATATGGGCTGGGCTTTAATCCGTACGTGTTTGTGTTGAGCTCGTACGTGACCATCGGTTCTTCTGGGCTCTCTCGCCACAATATCAGCTGGAACCGACGGTCGTCTGGATGAATCTCAGTTTGACGAAACATCATCCGTACGTCCGTAACGAAGACAACCTGGTGTCTCCTGAAGTCCGTGAGAATGTCTGCAATGTCTCTGGTCAGCTTAGGACCAGCATGGAGACATTGATTCAGGGACACCCCGCTAGACGTCTCCGCGCTCCCGTCGAACACGACCCTAATCCTTGAGTCAGGTGTCTTCAAAACAGCATGATGAGGCAACACATAATGCTCCTCATGACGATAGTCAACCCTGGACACCGACATGTGACCCAACGTCAGGTATTCGCGCATGAACTCCACATACTTCTGTCGGAAGTTGGAGTCCCGCTTCATGCGCCTTTCCATTGCCACTAACCGCTTTTCTGCCAGACTCCATGAGCTCCCCAGCGGAGGTCGAGTTGACAGAAATGGCAACCTTGTCATAAATCTACCCGATGGGAGGCGCACCGTGTTACATCGATAGAATGTTTCGCACTCCTCATCACGTGGGTTATTTCTAAGAGCGGTGGGTGGCTCTTCCGTTGCCCAGAACCGTTGCAGGACGTCGGATAACACGCTGCCATAATATATGGAGCTATAATCCGTTGAGTGCTGTGGTTCCCGTACTGGGCCCAATAACGCGTAACCACCTGCGGTACGCATGGCCACAACCCCGTTTGGTTGCAGCTCCCGTTTGCCGCTTCGGAGCAGCTTCCCGAGGACGTCAGACCCAAGCAAGACGTCCACCCGTCCGGGGATCGCGAAGTGGGGATCGGCTAACTCCAATCCATTGGTCAACCCTTTTACCACAGACGGTAACCGAGTCTGAGGGAGGACCCCAACCACTTCGTCCAAAACGATCGCCGTGGCATTCACCCGCGTGACCGATGCCGTGTCACCCATCTCGAACAGGAATGTCGTCTGACCCCTGAGGTGAGGCACCCGATTGCCACCTATACCTACGGCGCCATCCCGTGATGGCTCTAATGTAAGGCCCAGCTTTTTCACTAAACAGCTGGACACAATACAACCTTGTGCCCCTGAATCTAACAGTGCTCGCACGTGCACCGGCTGTCCGTCAGTACCCCTGACAGTAATCCTAGCCGTCGGTAATAATACCGTTACTGTCGGGGTGGGCACCACTGACGAACAGGCTGCTAGTTGCTAATAGGAGGCACCTCCCTCCTCCCCTGCCGGAGGGGGAGTAAATACTGTCCCAGTATACGGGTCCCAACCCGGGTAGTAACCCTCCCGACCCATCGGTGACATCCGTGCCGGTCGGAAGTAGCCTACTGGCATCCTTCCGAACGGTGGCGGGCGCGCCGTCAGCCGAGGGCGTTCTGCGAGAGGCGGGGAGAAGCGACTACTCGGGGGTGGCAACATGCCCCCCAACGCATTCGAGTACGCCGCGTAACCCGTCTGTACTACCTCCGGGCCCCTGCCCGAGTCTCGGTGCCTATCCCCCCCCCGCGGGGAAGACGACGGTATCGGGTTGTGCTCTGGATCAGCCCTTGGCCCACCCCCCCGAGGGGGCGGCGACCGCTGATTCCTGGCCGACCCACCCCCCCTAGGGGGGGGTGACCGACCACCCGAATCTGGCTTAGGAGAGGGGGGGTGACCTCCCGGCGAGGCTCCGTGCACCTCCCTACTCTCCGCCAGGCATAGCAACTCGTGATGGGCTCCTCCGCAGGTTCCACAGTTAGTGGTCCTGTGGCACTCACGTACAAAGTGAGTCCCCAAGCAGCGGAAGCACAAATAGCGCTGCTTGACCACCCCTCTTCGTCTATGCACCCGCTGCGCCTTAAAGTCCGCGCATGCGGCGAGACCGTGCCCTTCCTTCCGACAGAAGGCGCACACTTCCGATTGGAGGGCGTGGTATTTCTTCCCCCCCCGACGGGGCTCAACCGGCTTGGGCCCGCTCGTACGTCGGGTTGACGGAGGAGGGTGCGACGTGGATGCCCCTTGGCAATCCGCCCGCCGGCACTCGCCTCCTAAAAACACCCTCAAGTCATCGTAACTTGGGAGGTGGTCCGTCGATTCGCCACCATGTGACTGCTCAAAGCGCGCCACCACGTCGATCGGCAACTTCCGTAAAACCCTATTGACGATGATATATTTATTGTCCCCTAACGACAACTTAAGTCGATCTAACGTGTTCACCGCAACCGTGACCGGATTAAGGATTTTCGACCTTATTTCGTACACGTTAGACACCTTCGGGATTTCAAAAATCTTATCAATGAGGCCATCAACTATTAATCGCCGATTATCATATCGGTCGATTAATAGGCCCCATGCCGTCTCATAACTGGCGTCCGTAATCTCCAGGTGGGTCAAGATGTCGTGCGGCTCACCGTTAAGCCTACCCATTAATTGAGCCATCTTGTAGGCGGGCGAGAGATCCGTACGCGAATGCACGACACTATTAAAAATATCGCGGAATCGCGGCCAATCGGCATACTCGCCGCTAAACTCGGGTACATGTACTGGTGGCAACGGCGCCTGAATTCCTACGCCTGCTGGCCGACATGATTCCCTGACGTCACCCATGCGCGATCGCTCAATGTCGGCCGCCGCCTGGATTATGCTCATGGACATTTCCCCACACTGGTCCACATTGCCCCGTACCACCTGAGCATCCTTATCCACCGACGACAGATCCGTCGATTCGAGACATGCTAAATACTCAGCGTGACACTTTAACACGGCGTCATATCGTTCGTCAACTTGCCGAGCGCGTGACAATAACGCATCTTCACGATCGGTGCGACCTACCAACGTAACAACCGATGAAAACCATCTCAATTCAGCTTCGATTCTGGCTGCGATAGTTTTCGTTACTGACGGAGCCATAGTACCAACTTCAATACGCGATTATGCAATAATAAATAACAATAACCAAAAAAAATAACAATTATTGTATCCGGAATTAACAATAATAATATATTCGTTGAGTGAATAAATCTACGACGCTATGCCAACTCTTGAACTTATTCCTCTACGTGCTCTAGAGGTTATTCCTCTATGTCTCAAATGTTGACAATCATAACACGATTTGTGATGAGGTTATATTTGTGCGTAACCGAACGTAAATAACAAATTATTTTATCAACGAATATTCACATTCCATGTACTTATTATTAATAACGCCAAACTCAACTTGAGGCGTACACTGGTATGTAGGTCAATGTACTACTACCTACAAGTTGAATTTGTACATGAACACAATTTTTACAAAGTAAATTGGTACCAGGTACCTACTAATTTTTACAAAGTGGGTTTAAATAAACCACGCTCTGCTACCAGATTTTGATCGCGCCAGGACTCAGCCGAACCTTATCTCGGGCCCATGGGAGACAGGTCTCAGAACAGCTGCCGTCCTAACGGGATCAAATAGACGCGATACGCGCCTCCGAACAATATTACAATTTCTGAACTTACAGCTAACCTTACCTCATTTCTTCGAGCCGGTCTCACTTCCTTGACCCCTCGCAAGTTGTGTAACTGTGTATGTGTATAATGAGTGTATGTGACCTTGCGATGGTTTGCTGGTAGTTCCGGACGATTCTTCCACGTCGCTGCAAGCCACGCCGTTAACGCGAGCCACCACACTCACTCCGTATTAGTCTAACCACACAAGCCTCGGTGCTTTCCCAATAGCACTCCCGTGACAAGGCAAACCAATGATATTATCAATAACCCGTTCGACATTCACAGCGTCGCTAACCGTACTGCTTAACTAGTATAATTGGGTGCCGCGAAATGACTCCACAAGTCGATTTAATCAATGCGCGTGCGCTTTCACCCGTGATTCTATGGTTACTATAATATTCGTTCGACGCCCAGCACGTCTCAATACGAACTACTTGACGCCGAGCCCAGCGCTCGACCTCTCTCCCTCCGCCCCTGTCGCCCCGAGGCGGAGAAAATCAAAAATCTGAAGGTAGATTATAAACAGACATGCTACCTGCACCTCGTCTTGGAAGAGGACTTTTGGCCGCAGGGGGTGGTGTTTCGACGCTTCCGCGGGCAAGTGCCACATGATCGCACAGTGACGTAGTGCAACTATAGTGATACTAATATAGTTTTAAGGTTTTGTTTACTAACACAAGCTGTCAATTATATCGTATGTATGTTAGTCTGTAAGGTATTTATCTATGGGCCAAAGTAGCCTGAAAATAAATAAATATTATTATTATTATTATTAACTCTATGGAGGAAAATCAGGAAAACTAGTGCTCTGACCAAACGGGCCTTCGTTTTAAAACTTATACCACGTTTTTCCCAGATGTTCCGGGGGCGTAATATAGCATCTTTAGCCATGGCTATCCGCCGTTTTATTTCTGTGACGCAGCTACCTTCATTACTTATATTGGAGCCCAGTTAATCGAAGCTGTCCACAGTATAGATGCCTTAGATGTTATAGGCGCCCGATAGGTTTCCCGCACGATCTACCACCATAAGCTTGGTTTTCTGCCTATTTATTGCAAACCCTACTTTGCCACTTTCCACTTCCAATCTGTGCCGTATCTCTTTCATGTTGCCAAATGTTGTAGCAAGGAGAACGGTGTCATCAGTGTACCTCAGATTGGAAATCCACTTTCCACCAACAGTAAACCCCTTGTCCCAGCCCTAAAGAGTCTTGAATGATATTACTCTTCGTACATATTGAAGAGCAGAGGTGAGAGGATGCATCCCTGCCTTATAACGCATTTGAACAGTCGGTGTCTATTTTGACGAAAGAGCGGTTGTTGATGTGTAGGTAGAGGCATCGGACTATGTCAATAAGATGTTGAGGCGTTCCCATGTCTTTAAGAACCCCCCACAGCTTGCCCCACTCCACGCAATCAAATGCTTTGGTATAATCTATGAAACATATCAATACAGGGCTGTTAAATTCCCGACTTTTCTCTATAATTTGGCGAACGTTCAGGATTTGTTCCCGCGTGTCTTTGCCTTTAACAAAACCTGCTTGCTCTTCTGGAATTTGTGGCTCCAGAAAGTGTATTAGCCTGTTGTTTATGATGTACAGGAGTATTGATGGTGCGTGGAGTAAGTGCCAAACACTTAATATATTTTTTAGAATCTTGTAGGCAACTTGTAAAGAGTGGGTTTAATAGAAAATATCCAATCCCCAAAACCCAGTTAGTAAGTAATCATTATTAATGACTTCGTTATCTATACATATTGGAAGGAAGGAAGGGGACTCTTTGATCAAACCATACATTTTGTAGGACAAATATTTTTTCAAATAATTTAGATAATTATCATCAGATTTAACAAAAAAAACCCAGCTGATGATTCTCAAAAGTGTTTGTACTTAACACTTTTGAGAATCATCAAACCAACATATTTTATCCCTGCTACCCCTATTACTTACCACAATCGAGAATTCGAGAGTTTCGTGCAGGAAATTGTTGGGCGTCTCGCCGTCTCATCAAAATTAGCTTGATAGTAATCAAGTGCAAAAATGGACCGCGGATCCTGGACTATTTGTTTCTTACTTGGTAGTATGGCGCTAGGGTATCGGAAAAATTGTGGGCGTGTCCAAAAATACTGAAACATCAGAAGTCAATAGCTATTGTCATCGTCTTAAAATCAAAATATTGTTACAAAAATCTTACATCATTCATGTTGAGATCATACATAAATTCATAAATGTGAGAACGATGTAATTCTATTTACGCTCTAAACATGCAGGTTTAAAGCGTCCAGAGTAAATAAAATTATCTTTGTTTGTAATTTCAATAAAACAGCTTTTTAATGAGCACCTTTTTATTTTAGAATAAAAAAAGAATTAGACTTTCGCGTAAAAAAAATTGAACCCTAGACTTTGTCAAAAATCGAAATAGAACAGGGAAGTAATAATTTTATAGAGATATGCTTTGGAATGGGCAAGTGGCAACTACAGTACTTTCACAGCTTTTATGTCTTATGAGTTCAAAAGTGCCTGTAACTGGCCTACTTGAAATAAATGCTTTGATTTTGATAATAATTTCAAACGCACACGAAATTCGCAAACAACAGCTACAAAAAACATTGTAATCTAACTCACTCCTCTTTTCAACAGCAAAAGAATACGGCCTCTTCCTAGCATCAGAAGAAGACAACAAGAAAGGAATATGGCTGGAGGCCTCCAGGAGTCTGGACTATTACATGTTGAGGAATGGGGACCTGCTCGAGTATAATAAGAAGACCAGGAATCTCAGGGTGCGGATGTTAGACGGTGAGTGGGTTTTGCGTTTATGATTCGGTTAAGTCCGTCTGTTAGATATCGAAAACATTGGATACGTGTTTATTGTTTTGTCAAACTAATAAAAATGTACGAAATCAAAACGTGTCAAAGATCATGTGTGGGGGCTTGTGACGTCAGTTTCTGGTAAAAAATGTAAGTACCAAACTGTGACACGCCTTTTGCAAGCACTGTCTCGTCTTCATTTTTTATTTACGTGAAAAAATAAAAAAAATGTGTCCATTATGTTTTGGAAATCTATCTGAAGGACTAATTTGATTTTTCTTTGTCAACTGCCCTATTATGTACAGCGATCATCATCTTGAAGAAACCAGCACGCTTGAGAGATATATCTCCATATATCTCGGAGCTCGTGGCTTAATAAGAACTGCCACTCGGGTCGATCTTTAGGTAAAGCTGTGCTTGCCTAGGTCGGTCTGTGGATGGGTGACCGCCCGACATACCGAGTTTCCTCCGTGCCTCGGAAAGCACGTTAAGCTGTTGGTCCCGGCTCACGGCTGCCATATATAAAGATCTTTGGCAGTTGTTACAGGTAGTCATGGCAGTGACCTGAAATTCTGACATCCAGTCTTACCAAAGGGTATCGTATTACCTAGTATTAACTGGGTTGTGGAGGTCAGATAGGCAGTCGCTCCATGTAATTACTGGTATTCAGCTGCATCCGGTTAGACTGGAAGCCGACCCCAATATAGTTGGGAAAAGGCTCGGCAGATGATGATCTCTGTGGCATATAAAGCCAAGAGACCTTTGGGCAGCATAAAAACAGAAGAATCAAAATCTGCTTAGCCTTTTGCTAAATATTTTGAGGTCATCTTCGGAGAGCTTGTGGAGATACTATAAGGTATACTCTGTCTAACCCTTCCGGGATTACAGACGTGACGCTAGGTGTATGTTTAAAGATCAGCTTCGATTTTATGAAGAGAACAGTTTTGCATTCTTTAAATCACAGAGACACTTCATGATCACTTATCCGGTAGCCAAGAGCCATGAAAAAGGGCAAAAAAACATAATTTGCCAATATCAACGCCTCCTCCTCCCATACACTTGTGTCACATATCTGACAGCTTCCCCATTGTTGCAGGCACGGTGAAGACCCTGTTGGTGGACGACAGCCAGGTGGTCGCCAACCTCATGGTGGTCATCTGTACCAAGATTGGTATCACCAACTATGACGAGTATGGACTGGTGAGTACCGCGGTGACTTTATACAGGAACTGATGGACGCTATTGAAAGCCCAAACTAGTAGCTTTTTTTCTTTTTTGGGGGGTGGGAAATCTTCAAATATCCCCGCTCTCTCTATCTCCGCTATCTCCCGCTCTGGGCTGAGCGGAAGGGAGTGTCAGACTGCTACTGACTAAAAACCACCCATGTTCCTTCTTGACCCTTTGTTTCGAGACCGCGGCATCTCTTTCGAACAACCCTTACGGGTACCCAAAGCAGTAGCTCAATTCTATTTTTTTGTTGTAGCAATCGACTTACTGTCGGACCAGTGTTGTCCCCCCGTACCTAAGTACTAATATGCTGCAACATGAAAATATTGTGTAACAAAATCATTTTAAAACAGTATAGTAACAGTAGCCATGGAATTTAACTGGTCCTCTTCTTTAGGAAACGACCTACTTGAACGTTTTTTTTTTCGACATAACTTAGGTGCCCATAGGGGTCTATGTGAAATGCACTATTTTGATTTTGAGCTCTGGGCTGACACAATTTAGATTGCCATCGACACGATAAAAAGAAGAATTTTATAACAATGTAAGAGATGTGCGTGTGCCTAAATTAAAACAATGCCGATTGCACACCATACATCGACATCCTTATTACTCTGAAATAGGGTAGTTCACTGACTAAAAAAATATGATTCTGTTTAGTCCGTCAGTTAGATTTAGTTTTATCTAAATAATAAAAAAAAATACGAAAATAAAACGTGTCAAAGTTCTTTTTGGTAAAAAGTGCACCTAACTGACGTCACACGACTTTTCGAAGCACTATATCGTCTTCATTTTTTGTTTACGTGAAAATTGAAAAATATGTAATAATAATAATAATATTCCACAACTATCACACAACGCCATCTAGTCCCAAGCTAAGCAGAGCTTGTGTTATGGGTACTAGACAACTGATAAACATACTTATATATTTCTAAATACATACATATTATAGATAAATTACACCCAGACACAGAACAAATGATCGTGCTCATCACACAAACATTTGTCCTGGGTGGGAATCGAACCCACGACCTCCGGCATAGCAGTTAGGGTCACTAACCACTAGACCAACAGGCCAGTCAACAACTACTCTTAGGGTAGTTGACAAATGAATAATTCGTCACAGTGGACAAAAAATCTAGTCTCATTAAAAAACTATCCTACAACAATCTCTCCCCGTCATCAGGTCCGCGAAGATCAGAAAGACGAGCCAGACCCGTGCGAGAAGCCCAACTTCGGCACCCTGACCCTCAAGCGGAAACACCAGGAGAAGGAGAGGGACGCCAAGATGGAACAGCTAAGGAAGAAACTAAGGACTGATGATGAAGGTAAACCACCCCACCACAAGCTCATTCCACCATGTCCCTTCTTCATTTCCTATTACATGGGACTTAAAACATAACCGAAATGTGGGTGTACTATTAGGTACACCTCTGCCTAACCCTTCGGGGATTACAGGCGTGATGTTATATTATGAATTTTATCTAAAAAGTTAATGATCGCACTGGTTTTTTTTGTTTCTTCTTAATTTCAAACCAACATGTTGAAATCCGAAGTAATCAATGTTAAAAAAATATTTGTGCGAGGTTGTCCTATACCTATAGAATATAGATGAATACATCTCTGTCTTATCCTATGTTAGAAAACATACCTGATGATAAAAAGTTAAATAACTGAAAGAAATTTTTTTGGCGGCATGTACTTATGCCATGTCAGAAGACCATGGGTGGCATAAAACACTCTGAGACTATTATATAAAAAAGAATATTGAATTACCTAACCCAAGCATAGCAAGATCTAAAATGGTCCTAAGAAGTTTTATGTTAGACTCATCAATTTAGCTTTTTATATAGACGCATAAGTTTAGCTTTTCATTAACTATTGTACTGAATTTGGATAAATCTATGGTTTTCAGTTTCTTAGATGGCTTGAATGTCGTAATGTAATCCTACCTATTGTTCATTTAGTTAAGCTTCTCTTTAAGTGAACTGTAATTTGTTCTTTGAGAAATAAATGTCTTTTCTCCCGTACAGTGAACTGGGTGGAGCCCTCAAAGACACTCCGCGAGCAAGGCATAGACGTGACAGAAACCTTACTGCTGCGTCGCAAGCTGTTCTTCAGCGACCGCAACGTAGACTCGCGCGACCCCGTGCAGCTCAACCTGCTCTACGTGCAAGCTAGGGATGCTATACTGGATGCCATGCATCCTGTTACTATGGATAAAGGTATACTATTGGATCAGAAGCTCATTTAGACATAACTATAACTACAGGTCATTAAATACGTCCGTCACAATCGAGCTTCTTTTTATTTTATTTTATATGGGCTTACTCTTGACCTCAATCTTGCCCTAAGGGCAGAGATGAGGTCGACGATGGAACGAGCTTACCCAGAAGAAGCCTATTTACTCACGACTTTAGCGCGCGAGTTGAATGCAGAGCTTAGGAATGCGGTAGGCTGTGACAGCACTACCGCATTACACTAGTGTGAATAGCACAGCACTACACTGCTCCCGCTCTTTACCTCAGACCCCGACTGCATTCAACTCGCGCGCTATCTGTAGATCGGGGTTATATGAACTCGGGAAAACCGACGCAGGCAGGGTGTTCCACTCTTTGGCTGTACGAATAATGAAAGACTTAGCAAAACGCTTCGTACGAATGTGTGGAACATCGACTAGGTATCGGTGGTAACCTGCAGTACGTCTAGTCTCTCGATGGAAGAAGGGAGATGGTGGAATAAGCTCGTGGAGCTCTTATAGCCATTGTTAATACTGCTCATAAATCTGAGAAGAGAATTGCGACCTGGAATACAGGCTTAGCTTAGCTCAGTAGCTCATGTTTATTCTGGGCTTATATTGTCACTGATAAAAAAGATAAATCAGGATACATTTATTTTGTAAAATCATGAGTATGTATACAGGTTTTATACTTCTTCCTAGCGTGTCGAACTGTCGATGGCAATCTAAATAGGCCGCAGTACTTTGTTTTTATGAACGCACGACCTCACCCCCCGCCCTGCCGCGCGAGCGATATAATACCTAAATTTTGACTGTTTTTTCTTCTTGGAGACAAACGATAAATAAATTATACAATATGTTTTCAACATTTACTTCAGAATAATAAGTTCTATCTACTGATATAACTTTTATATAAATTCATGACGAAATGTCTTAGCAGTACACGTTTTAAATTGTGATTTAGAGTCATGTTTGATAAAAAAATGTATGAGCCGATCATTCTAAATCGCGTTTCTATCTTTACGATTTACTTGAGAGTATGTTCAATTTTTATGTAATGATTTTTATTTATTAAAAAAATCATATTTAGTTCGATTTTCAAAGGTTCAAAAATCTTAAAAAGTACTGCAACCCTGCCTTAAGTTTGGCGCTTTCGGTAGCGTCTATCAGTTCCTGTAGTGAACAACCAACAGGACACGGACAGGATCCGGCTCGAAGGACCATGCTGAAGTGTTATTTAAGTTTATTGTTTAACGTAATACATTATTGTAATCAGTCCAAGAGACTTTTGAGTTTCATTAGACTGCTCCCGCTAGCTATCGAATATACCACTTCAACAATGTTCCGCATTGTTTGTGGAACAGCACCAAATTTACACTCCTGCATAGCCCTTTATGAATCTCCACCTCAGCAGGCTATTCTTAGGTTTTATTAATGCATGAAAAGTAGCTACATGTTTTGCCATTAAGGTAGGCGTTCAATTTTTTTTTTTTTTGGTTTAAACTGTTCGTTACTAATGATAATATGTTTGTATTGTCAACAGCTTGCGAGTTCGCGGGTATCCAATGTCAGATACAGTTTGGAGACCACAGAGAAGACAAGCATACAGTCGGATTTCTAGAGTGAGTATCTATTTATCTATGTTATTTTATTGTATTTGGGTAGCTTGCAGCTAAAACTTGTAGTGAGGCAATCAACGATAATGAAGACGAATTGTTTGGCATTTTAAAAGCAAACTTCGTGTTTTTCGTCTTTCCTGTAATTTAATTTCTGCAGAAAATACAAAATAAACTTCTTCTCTGATCTAATAATATGTAATTTTCTTTTCAGCCTCAAAGAATTCCTGCCCGCCTCCTACGTAAAGGTCAAAAACATCGAGAAGAAGATATTCAAGGAGCACAAAAAGCACATTACTCTGACCGAACTGGACGCCAAGGTGTTGTACACCAAGAGCGCCAGGGACCTCAAGACTTATGGCGTCGCCTTCTTTTTGGTCAAGGTAGGTCTTTAGGAGGACATCATTTAACTCCCCTTCAGCATCATTAGTCTATAATGTTCCCACTGCAGGGACTCAGGCCTCCTCTCTAGGAGAGGGAATTGGCTTATCCTCCTACTACCACTAAAAAAACATTACCCTTAAGTTTGCTTGTCGTCGCCCCTGAGTTACGCTTCACCCACTCAACCTTCGTTACGCTAAGGACATATAGCTGATGTTTTTTTTATTTTAGAACCTTATTAGCAAAATCCCATTTACATAGGAAAGTACCTACAACTTTATCCACCTTATTGTCGACAGGAAAAAATGAAAGGCAAGAACAAGCTAGTCCCCCGCCTGCTGGGCGTGACCAAGGACTCCGTACTGCGCCTGGACGAGAAGACGAAGGAGATCCTGCAGACCTGGCCCCTCACCACCGTGCGCAGGTGGTGTGCCAGTCCTAACACCTTTACACTCGACTTTGGAGACTATAGGTAAGCTCTTGGAATTGGACTTGCTGTGAACTGCCTATCATCACATTAGTGTATTGCAGTCAACTGTATTTTGCCTTGACCCGGTGTCGTGGGTTTGATCACCAGGGGAAGCATACTTCCCGTCGGGGCTGCGGATATCGAAAAGTTACCGCGGCTCCGACACAAGGGCGAGGAAGAGGGAACATGGGTTGGTTTTTAGTCAGTAGAAGTCTGACACTCCCCTTCGCTCTGCCCAAGAGCGGGGGGGGGTTATTCGATGATTTTCCACCCACCAAAAAAAAAAAAAAAAAAAAAAAGGGGAAGCATACTTTGTAAAGTTGTTTCCAGTTTGGCTAGGACATTGCTGGCTTGAATCACCTGATTGTCTGATAAAAAGATGGTTCAGTGCTTCGGAAGGCACGTATAAGCCGGTCAAACCTTGTCAGAGGTCCTTGAGGCGGTTGAAAATCTCTAACACTAGGGTATGTGGGGAAAACCAGTTTCGAAATAGTAGATTAGTAGCCAAGGGCTGTAAGGCATCAATTGCAGCCCGAGATATTTAGGCGCACGAGCGCAGCGAGGGCGCCAATAGTTCGAGGGTGCAATTGATGCTTACACCCGAGCTAACTACTCTGCTTTACATCTCGATTATGAGGTAAGAAGAAAAAAACCGGCATTACAAGAATAAAGTTTTCAAATACCTCTCTTTAGAACTTTCAGGCAAAATATTGTTAATTGCTGCTTCAGCTTCCATTTTCATTGAATCGGGAGTGCAGCTAATATCTCCATTACTTGCAGAACTCATGTTTTTTTCCTAATTAGCACGTAATTATAAAAAAAATCCAAAAACAAACAATATTGAAAGTAAAGTTTTCTATTACCGTCTTTTTCATCTCTTTTTATTTATTTTTTTCAAGAACGATATTGAGCTTCGCCGTTCGATATTTAAAATTGATGACTATTAAGCCTCCCCCACACAGGCGGTATACTCATACGAAGACAAGGCTGAATAGCGAAGTGACCATTTTTGTCATTGGGCTGAATGCATGATGTCTATTGCCAGTACTATGATGGTTAGATGTACGCGAACATTTTGAAAGAGTGAAGTGTTTTTTTTTTTAATTACTTACCGCCCTAGGGCTTTTCTTGCGACATTAATGCCCTGGAGCGCTAATTGGTCACCTACAAGCCCCATTTGGGGGTAATAAGGACCTACTTACCGAATATGAGAGATGTAAAATATTATGCTTAACTTCTTAACTCTGTACGCGGGATCCGTTTCTACATTTTTATTTCTTGTAGCCACGGATCCCGGGATCCGTGGAGACAAAATTTAATATTTTTTTTTTGTAGAAACGGATCACGGGATCCGTGGAGACAAACCGTCGTTAGACCTGTCCACATTATAAGAAGATGCAAAGCTTGTCAGTATTAGCATTAAATATGGTCTCTCTTTGCCCCTAGCGACCAATACTACTCGGTGCAAACAACGGAAGCCGAACAGATCCTGCAAGTAATAGCCGGATACATCGACATCATCGTGCGCAAACAGCGCGCCAAGGAACATCTCGGTATAGAGGGCGATGAGGGATCCGCCATGTTGGAGGACTCCGTGTCCCCTTCCAAGTGAGTATACCTCACTTCAGCCGAGAGACGTCCACTGCTGGACATAGGCCTCCTCCAAGTGACACCAGATGGACAGGTCCCGTGCGTCTCGCATACAGCGGATCCCCGCCACTTTAACCAAATCATCATTTAGACAAAAGACACTTCTCATATAGAGGAAGCACGAGCATTACCTTACAGGGGGTAAGTAGCATACTTGCTCAAGGGGGTAAGGTGATTTCCGACTTTATGCGAACCGTCAGTCTGTGGAATAAGGGTTCGGACACAATAAAACAAATTAGTCCGTCAGATATATTTCAAAAAAATATTTAGCCCATATTTTTTCTTTTTTCATGTAAACAACATTTACAAAAGCAATAAAAGTTTTTTTTTTTTTCATTTGTAGATTGAAGTCAAGAGCAAGCCCATTTATAATAAAAAAAAAAAAAAAACAATTAAGACGATACAGTGCTTCGAAAACTCGTTTGACGTCATATGTACATTTTATACCTTCAAGTGACGTTTCAAGCCCCGTTTCAAGCCCCACTCCCTGATCTTTGACGCGCTTTATCTTCGTCAATCTTTATTGATTTGATAAAACAAAAAACACGTATCCAATATTTTTCGATAATCTAACTGACGGACTAAACAGAATCATATTTTTTTGAGTCAGTCCGATCCCTTAGTAATCTCATCACTGTCATCATTTCACGTCAGGTGAATTGCGCATAAACGCAAGCCTAGTTAGTTTGCAGTTTTGTACAAACCAGATGTCCTTACTACGTTTTTAAGAGGCCTTGTACAGACAAGACTTGCGGAACTTTAGGCATTTTCGGTGCGATGCTATGTTTGTGTGCAGCGATAACACCGACGAACGCACACACGGGCATTTCGAGCGTTGAACTACGGTTGAAAAATTTGATGATTTAGACGATTATTATTTTAAGTGACATAATTTTATAGTAAGTAAGTACACTTTGAAAAATAGTCTGGAATGTGTGTTGTGTATAGGTACAGTATATCAATCAACATAAAAATGGTTCAATTTGGTGTTAGATGAAATAATATTCATTTATTATATCAAAAATTATGATATCTATTTTAATCACAGATTTAAATTTTGTTGTAAATTGGTTGCAAAAGCACTACAACACGTCAAAAATAAATAATGTTTCCGTCTCTTTTTAACCGACTCCTAAAAAGGAAGTAGGTTCTCTATTCGTATGTTTTTTTTATGTGGTCCGCGCATATCTCCGACAATTGTGGACCGATTTTCAAAATTATTTTTTTGTTTGAAAAGGTATACTCCCAAGGTGGTCCCATTGTCACCAAGTCAGTTACTGATGATGTGAACTCTGAGAAATTGAGGGCAACCCTCGAATATCATAGGTGCACATAACGTTTTCCATACATTTTCAGAAGCTGTTCAAGTATTTGCGTCTGATAATCATAATTTCATGTGGCGGCGCTGCGCTGATGACGGAAGGTGCAACTCCTCAACGGTCAGGACTTGAAAGAAAATTCCTTCAAAATTATACGTACTTATGGATCGATAGTTGTATTCTTTCAGGCTATTAGGTTGAACTGATTATAGACGGTAAATCTCATTAACCGACTTAATAAAAAGGAGGTTCTCAATTCGTCGGCTAGGAAAATTTTAGGTTTTTCCGTCATGGGTGTCGTTTTCATGGTTTTTGGGGTCGCTGATTACGAAAATGAAGTCAAAATGAAAATCAAGATGGCGCCAACGAAAATTTTTGGGTTTTCCGTCATGGGTGTCGTTTTCATGGCTATAGGGGTCGCTGATTACGAAAATGAGGTCAAAATGAAAATCCAAGGTGGCGGTCAGAAAATTTTTAGGTTTTTCCGTCATGGGTGTCGTTTTCATGGTTTTTGGGGTCGCTGATTACGAAAATGAGGTCAAAATGAAAATCCAAGATGGCAGCCTGGATTTTTTTTGGTTTTTCCGTCATGGGTGTCGTTTTGATGGTTTTTGGGGTCGCTGATTACGAATATGAGGTCAAAATGAAAATCAAGATGGCGCCAACGAAATTTTTTGGTTTTTCCGTCATGGGTGTCGTTTTCATGGTTTTTATGGTCGCTGATTACGGAAATGAGACCAAAATTAAAATCCAAGATGGCGGCTAGCAAAATTTTAGGTTTTTCCAGTTTCAGTTCTGTCAGGCTTTGCTGCCGACGAAGTTCATCCAAAAACTTCCATATAGATAGGTGATGAGATGAGCCGATAGAAGTGACTAGAATCCCCTGTGAAAGCCTTCAACGGAGTTGTTCGTTCGGGGAATTTCCTGAAGAACTGCATCAAAAGTATTCCACAGATCAATAGGAAATCTAGGAGCTCGCCTGCCCCGTCTTTCCAACCTTCCGATCCAGTTATCTTCAAAATAATCAATGCCTTGTCGGAGGAGGCCAGAATGCACAATATAAAACAGATTCGATAACTGGTTCTGATGGAACATACGCTAAAGCACATAATTTATTTATTTATTAATAACCAACTTATATTTACAGTGACACCACACATACAAGTTATAGGTTGAACAAAAACCAAAAACTTAGAAATAAAAAATAATAATAACAAAACTAAGAAAAAAAAAAAACATTATTACAATAAAAATTAACAAAACATTCTAGTGGCAAAAGTTGAAATCAAATAAAAATTACCAAAAAAATTGTTAAACCCGAGGAGATAGTACTGGGAGTGGCAATGGACTCCAGGTATCGAGAAGCAGTGTTAAGGAGACTTAGTTCCGTACTTGCAAAAATATCTAATGACTCGTCACATTAAAATGTTTATGTGGGTAAGGGCTAGAAATAGTGGGCTAGTCTTAAGAGTTACGGTGCTTGTTTGAGGAATCGAAAAAAGAGGACGTTGGCGTGGGCGAAGAGAGTGCCGGATAGGTAGTGGGATGTTAAAAGAGATGTACTGTAACAGCAGGGAATTAAAATGGGAACCACGAACTAAGCAGATGACATATTTAACTAGAGCAAGATTTCTCCTGACTTCTAAGCTCTGGTATGTCACCATACCTAGCACGAATGGCGTAGGGTAAATTATATGGGTAAAAGCCAAATAATTTGAGTTAGAGGTAGCGAATAAAAGACTTCTGTGACTAGGACTAGGACCTCAATGACTAGTTTATAGATTTTTTCATGAGGGTTCCAGATTACACTATTGGTTTCGAGTAAACTGCGTACGAAGGAGTTAAATTGTAGATGAGGGTTATGGCTGGTCAATTATTAAAAAAAAAAAACTAAATGTGGCACTCGGAGACTGCCGCGGTAAAGCTATTGCATGGCATATTTTTTTACAACAGCAAATAATTAATTATTTAATTTGACAACCTCAGTTGATAACCTTGTTTTTTTCCGTAACCATAGCAACCTGGTTGAATACTGAATCTTGAATATTTTCGTTAGGGAATTTCTGAATTCGCTCTCCACGCTCAAGGCCCGCGATAGAAGCTATGCAATAGCTTAAAAATTAACTTGTCGTAAAACAAAACCTAAGTTTTTGCGGGACTTGTTGCATATTTGTATTATATTACTATGTTGGTTAAATGTGAGGTGTGGGTCAAAATTAGTACCAATATCGCGTACGGCATTAACTCGTTTCAGGGGCTCATTGTTTAATGTGTAAATATTGAGGATAGGTTGTGTGACTTTAGAAAAGGTCATGATCGCACATTTGCTAATATTCAAGTTGAGGTTGTTTATAGTGCTCCAATGGTGGATGCTGTCTATGTCTTGTTGAAGTGTGACTGTATCGCTAAGATTAGATATGGGAAGCGCAACTTTGACATCATCGGCATACATTAAAACTGTGGAGTGCTTTACACACTGGGCAGGTCATTTACAACAATAAGAAAATACAGGGGACTTAGGTTAGTACTAGGCCAAGGTACTAACCTCCAAGCATTCCGAATTGGCATTTTCAAAAATAACATATTGTTTGCGATTGTATAGGTAATTTGCGAAGAATTTAAGTGTTGCCGCAGAGAAACCAGCCAAAGCCAATTTACTCAAAGTATATCATTGTCAACCCGGTCAAAAGCCTTCTGAAAATCAAAATAAGTGACATCCACCTGCTTTCTGTCGTCAATATTTTTGGCTAAGAATGTCGTAACGTTGAGTAAATTAGACGTGGTTGAACGATTTGGAAGAAATCCGTGCTGTTCCTCCGCAAACCACCGTTGCAGTTTGGAAAATACTTTTTTTAAAAGTACCGCTTGAAATACTTTTCCAAATATTGATAAAACAGCTATGGGTCTGTAATTTTTTATATCGCTTTTTGGGCCACTCTTATGAACCTCCTTATGAACCGGGATAACTTTAGATGTTTTCCATTCTGTTGGGAATGTATTTGACTGAACTGATAATTCAATTCAATTTATTCACAAACAATTCACATTGTATTTGAAATCATAAAAATAATAATAAAACACATTCATAAGTCATAATTAAACATTAACAACAAAAATTACAATACCTACACATAAAATACAAATTTAAATCATAATTGAAACAAAAAATAATCAAAAATACAAAATAATTAAATTATTAGATTGTTGTAAAATTCATGTCAGCTTTATACAAATAGTCATTTTAAAATTAAAAACTGACAAACACAAAGGACAAATTATATCAGTTGGCGCATTATCATAATTGTATTATATACCTTAATATTACATATCGTCAACGGAGTAGAGACATTTATCCAGTAGGAATGCTTGAAGCTTTGATTTAAATGAAGACGTATAGATTAAGCTTTTTAATTCTAATGGTACCCTATTGAATAATTGCACTGCTTGATATTGTGAACTATGTTTCACAATGTTAAAATGAGGACTTATCTTATTTTTCAAATCTTTCCTACGTGTACTCTCCCTGACTAGTCTTTCCTCATGCGTCTCATATGGGTGCGCCAAAGTTGACCTAAAATTTCAACTCCGAAAATTGGAAATCCGAAAATGTTCTTCCTAACATTTTTCATCCTAACGATCGCAATTCCTAAAGTCTCTGTCTCTAATGTTTTAATTCCGAAGCATTCAACTTCCTAATGTCAGTAGCAATAAACATCTATTATCCTATTATTTGTTTTCCTATATTTTCTCAACCTAACCATCTTTTACACTATTATTCAAAGTCATCTTTTTTGTTTATATTACTTTTTATTCATAATAATCAGTATTATAAAAGGTCCCATTAAAATAGGTGGACAAAATTTTAGAAATCATTTAGACCGCTAAAATAAGGACAATAGTAAAAAAAAAAAGAAAAAGACATTAAAATACCTACTTTTATGGGATGAGTTTGTTCTAGAGTGCCGGCAATTTATTATTTTAAGGCAAAATAAAATCACCTTATATAGGTAGTGTTTTTTTTTTGTTGTTTAGATGTCTTTAGTTAGGCTTACTTAAACGCTGTGTTAAAATTTGTCCACCTATTTTAATGGGACCTTATATGCAAAGATATCCATAGGTTAGGTTAGGTTAGAACTGTGACCAACTACGCGCGAGCCGAGCGAGCGAAGCGAGCGGTGCCGCGGCAGCGGCCGGCGAGCGCTACCTCGAAATTGGTCGCGAAATTTTTCTAAGTATTTTTTTCATAGTGTCCACAAGACGAGACTCTGACCTGAATTTCATTCATTTATTTCATTTCAAGACAAAAATCAGTGAAACGACCTTTAATCATTCTAAACAGTTGTATGAGTGAAAATATTATGGTAATTATGTTTAGGGATAAAAACGTTAGGATAAAAAACAGTAGGAGTTGCAATATGTTTACAATAACGATAATAGGAATTAAAATTTTCGGAAACATGAGTGTTAGGAACATCGCCAGTAGCATTACAAATAATAGGAATTCAAACTTTAGGATGAAAAATTTTAGGAGGAGTGATCATTCGGATTACAAATCGTTAGGAAGAACAATTTCGGGTAAAAAACTTTAGGTGAGCCAATATGGACCCGTCTCATATTCATGTATGTACTTTTTTAAATTAATCAGAAGTACAAGAATGTAGAGACTGGGAACTGTAAGAATTTTTAAGTCTAAGAAATGCGGGCGACAACTCTCTCTTTGTGAGATACGGACAATGGTACGTATAGCTCTTTTCTGAAGGACAAAAGCTCGTTTACAGTTATAATTATAGCTGTTTCCCCAGAATTGTATACTGTATCTTAATTTGGATTCAATTAGTGCGTGGTTTACGATTTTTAAGTGTTCAATGTCAATTTCGTCTCTATATAAGGGTTCTTAAAGCATAACATGTGGATGATATAGATATGCATCAATGGCGGCTAATTATTTTTCCAGTTTAATGGGTCATCTATGTGTACTCCCAGGAATTTAGTTTCTTTCACGAGTTCAATATTACCATCATTTAGTAGTATTGTCATAGTGTCATTATTTCGGGCAGTTGTTTTAAATAAAATTACCTTAGTCTTTGCACTTTGCAATTGGCGAATATGCAATGCGAAATCAGGGGTGTAGTGTGTACTCAGTTTACCCAAAAACCATGAAAACGACACCCATGACGGACGAACCTAAAATTTTCCTAGCCACCACCTTGGATTTAAATTTTGGTCTCATTTTCGTAATCAGCGACCCCAAAAACCGTGAAAACGACACCCATGACGGAAAAACCAAAAATTTTCATCGGCGCCATCTTGGATTTTCATATTGGTCTCATTTTCGTTATCAGCGACCCCAAAAACCATGAAAACGACACCCATGACGGAAAAATCAGAAATTTTCGTCGGCGCCATCTTGGATTTTTATTTTGGCTTAATTTTCGTAATCAGCGACCCCAAAAACCATGAAAACGACACCCATGACGGAAAAACCAATAAAAATCCTGGCTGCCATCTTGGATTTTCATTTTGAACTCATTTTCGTAATTAGCGACCCCAAAAACCATGAAAACGACACCCATGACGGCAAACCCAAAAATTTTCCTGGCCGCCATCTTGGATTTTCCTTTTGGCTTCATTTTCGTAATCAGCGACCCCGAAAACCATGAAAACGACACCCATGACGGAATAACCAAAATATTTGTCGGCGCCATCTTGATTTTCATTTTGACCTCATTTTCGTAATCAGCGACACCAAAAACCATGAAAACGACACCCATGACGGCAAACCCAAAAATTTTCCTGGCCGCCATCTTGGATTTTCCTTTTGGCTTCATTTTCGTAATCAGCGACCCCTATAGCCATGAAAACGACACCCATGACGGAAAACCCAAAAATTTTCGTTGGCGCCATCTTGATTTTCATTTTGACTTCATTTTCGTAATCAGCGACCCCAAAAACCATGAAAACGACACCCATGACGGAAAAACCTAAAATTTTCCTAGCCGACGAATTGAGAACCTCCTTTTTATTAAGTCGGTTAATGAGATTTACCGTCTATAATCAGTTCAACCTAATAGCCTGAAAGAATACAACTATCGATCCATAAGTACGTATAATTTTGAAGGAATTTTCTTTCAAGTCCTGACCGTTGAGGAGTTGCACCTTCCGTCATCAGCGCAGCGCCGCCACATGAAATTATGATTATCAGACGCAAATACTTGAACAGCTTCTGAAAATGTATGGAAAACGTTATGTGCGCCTATGATATTCGAGGGTTGCCCTCAATTTCTCAGAGTTCCCATCATCAGAAACTGACTTGGTGCAATGGGACCGCCTCGGGAGTATACCCTTTCCAAAACAAAAAGAATTTTGAAAATCAGTCCACAATTGACGGAGATATTCGCGGACATACAAACACGAATAGAGAACCTCCTCTTTTTTGGAGGTCGGTTAAAAATATATATCGAAGTACAATCGACAACAACAAACGATCGTGAAATTCGACTTCGATCTGAAGATGAAAAAAATTTTAGCAATCTTTACAAACTAGCAAAATAAACATGTTTGATCAAAATTAATAAGTGTATCAAATTGTGGTAATCGGTGTACAATCTCGAAAATATATGCACGAAAAACACGGGAGCGTTTGTGACACAAAGCGATACGTCCGTCCTCTGGCAGTGGCCGATTCGTACTGGCGAGATAGAGTTTGCGCGGTCGATAATATAGTTAACTTTAGATTCAATTTACGAAATGAAATTATAGTTTATTGATAAAATAAAAATACGATTCTATTAGAAAGTTACCTTAAAATTAATACGTAGTTTTTAAATTTTCTTTAACGTGATTCTAAGGTATAGAAAAAAAATCTTATTTGTCGAGACATTTTGTAAAAATTGCGATGTTTTAACATTTTTTTTCTGCTATATTTTGTATTGAAGTCGAAAATGTGGCAAACTGGTCCCCTAGTAGACCATACGGTGATGTTATTTATATTTTTTTTAATGTTTAAAATCGTTTGTAGTGTTATGTTCGGCTAAGCCAAACGTAACTCGATCGGTATTTGTGCGGAAAAGGGCTTTTGAATACGGGTGATTGTCATTAATATAAACATTATTTTGAAAATTCTTCAAACCCATCCACCTGAAAAAGAACTCGTCTCTTATAATAGCCAAAAGGAAGCTTCAAATTCTTCATAGATTTCCCACACCAAGCGATCAAAATTGATCAAAATGAGATGATTTTGTGGAAGGAGCCTTAAGGGAATATAATATACCTTTCTGGAAAAAAGTTAGCATCTGGAAATCTCTGGAAATGTATTGGAGGACTATAATCTTGATAGATAATTATAAAACCAAGTTTTTAACGTTGTTGTCATCTTAAAACATAAAAAAATTGATTCGTGTACAAGAATAACTACCAGTCTGGATTGCGGTTTACTGTTTTTAACCGACTTCTAAAAAAAGAAGGAGGTTCTCAATTCGGATGTTTATTTATTTTTTTATGTTTGTTCGGGCTTTAACTCCGTCACTTGCTAACCGATTTGAAAATTTATTTTTTGTTGGAAAGGGTATACCTACTTCCCAAATGGTCCCATAATTTTTTTTATCGAAATTAGACAAGCGGTTTTTGAAAAATCAACAAAACTCAAAAAATATACTACATGGTCCACATTATGACCCATACAGTCATGACAACCACTAAAAAGTGAAAAATAAAAACTTTTTAACAAAAACCTACTTCAAAAAAAAAACAACACAAAAAAGTGAAAAATAAACCTTAGAAGAAAAATCAGTTATGAAGTCGGTTTTATTTTTTGTTAAAAAAATTGTATCCCCTCCAAGTCATTACCTAAAGATTTGTCCCCAATATAAGCACTGGTCAATTTGTCCTCAGAGCCAACATAATTCAACACGACACGTACAAGTCGGGCAAGGTGAACACCGAGTCCGTCGCTAAGCCCGCCGTGCATAGACCTGGCGCTGAAGGTAATGTGATGTTCTACGTGGAGTACATTTAGTTTTATTTTGTTTTTGATGTTGGTGGAACATCATTGTGGGTCTGTTGAATGGGGAGATCGTCACTTATTAGTTCTTTTAGAAGGTCCTTAGTATCGCGAAAAACACGATACATTACTTAAAGTCATAAAAAAAGTACTTTATACCAGTGACACCTCATAAATCATTATTGTATTCGAAGATACCTTTTCTAGCCATAACATCTTTCATACCGTCCATCCGTCTTTTCTTAACCACCTTCCAAAAAAGTAGGAGGTTCTCAATTCGAGTGTATGTTTCTGAATGTAAGTTACGCCATAACTCCGTTATATAGAAACCGATTTGAATAGTAGATTAGTAGCCAAGGGCTGTAAGGCATCAATTGCAGCCCGAGATATTTAGGCGCACGAGCGCAGCGAGGGCGCCAATAGTTCGAGGGTGCAATTGATGCTTACACCCGAGCTAACTACTCTGCTTTACATCTCGATTATGAGGTAAGAAGAAAAAAACCGGCATTACAAGAATAAAGTTTTCAAATATCTCTCTTTAGAACTTTCAGGCAAAATATTGTTAATTGCTGCTTCAGCTTCCATTTTCATTGAATCGGGAGTGCAGCTTATATCTTCATCACTTGCAGAACTCATGTTTTTTTCCTAATTAGCACGTAATTATAAAAAAAATCCAAAAACAAACAATATTGAAAGTAAAGTTTTCTATTACCGCCTTTTTCATCTCTTTTTAAAAATTTTTTTTTCAAGAACGATATTGAGCTTCGCCGTTCGATATTTAAAATTGATGACTATTAAGCCTCCCCCACACAGGCGGTATACTCATACGAAGACAAGGCTGAATAGCGAAGCGACCTCTTTTGTCATTGGGCTGAATGCATGATGTCTATTGCCAGTACTATGATGGTTAGATGTACGCGAACTTTTTGAAAGAGTGAAGTGTTTTTTTTTTAATTACTTACCGCCCTAGGGCTTTTCTTGCGACATTAATGCCCTGGAGCGCTAATTGGTCACCTACAAGCCCCATTTGGGGGTAATAAGGACCTACTTACCGAATATGAGAGATGTAAAAGTAATTTTTTTATATCAAAGGATATGCTGTCCGATTGGTTACAAAGTTTCATCAAAATCGGTTCAGTACCTTTTTTTTCCTCCTGGCTTTTGATGACATGATATCCTCATTAACTTCAAGTGACAAGACGTTGCGTGGTCTACAACTAAAAAGGATAAAATAAAAAACATTTTGCAATATTGTATCTAACCTTCCAATACGAATGATGTTCCACAAAAGCCCACTTTTATTTTCTTGTTACTTTGCAACCGCTTCACCGTATATAATTTGCCGCTGCTAGGAGCCAAGCCGTTTGCCGTGAACCACATGACCGGAGCACAACAAACAACCGTCTCCGGACAGATCATCACCGGACATACGCCGCCTGCTGTTCGTATTTATTGCTGGTTTTTGTTTATTTTTGCTTGTTTTTTGGCTTTGTGTTTGTTGGGAAATGTTGTGCAACAATGTTGAAGAACATGTTTTGAATGTTTCTGGTAAAGTTCTTAAGGGCCTAGTGTATTACCTTGCGGTAACACTTAGATATAGAATAAAGAAATAGTTCTACGTGTTTGATCTACGGTTTCCGTACATCGCTTACTCCTAAACTTAGTTCTATGGTTAGTTGTTTGTAGAAAACCTGTCTAGAATGTCAAAAACAAATGATTTTTTGAATGAATGCAATTTCCGCAATATAAAAACATTGTTGTATAACTTTTCCCAGTGAATACGAGGTCCTTAGATTTTAGTGAATATTTTCTAATGTGTGTCTGAGGGAAAGTGGCTGTACTTTCTGTATGCTATAAATACGTTTGCGGAAATGAATAAGTACTTTTTATAGAACTATATTTTGTTAACTTGTAATGACAGAAAAAGAGCCTCTTGTTTAAATTATACAAATGCATTGCCACATTCATTCTGACAACCAACTTCGATTATTATTTGATCATACAACCCTAATAATGTGCTAAACATTTTGTTCCACGCTGCTCTTATGGCTACATGTAGTCATCGAAATGGGCTGTGTAGGTATATATTGTATACAAACTTTTATACATTATAGAAATTACAAAAAAAAAACCTGCTTAGTGACTGACTTGGATTCGAACCCCAGGTTGAGCAATGTTTTATTGCCTAGTTCATGTCAATAGGCTCACTTCCTTTTACATGGGATTAAAAAATTACTTGCGAAACGTAAAATGTTGTACAATATGTTCAAAAAACCTGTCTGATCCGTGAGGGAATTATAATCATTTGTAAGGTGGTGTAAATTGGGGTAATTTTGGCACAAATATACCTTTTAAAATTCATCAATCTCTTTACTTTTGTGAATGTTTTAAACTTTACTTGGTAGTGTCATTATATACCCCTTTATGCCACTTTCGGATCAAACAGTTTTTTTTTACATGATTTGTATAATTATACCATTTTCTTACCTATATTTTATATTAGTAATAAAAAACATACCTTCTCCGAACACAACCATATATCTAAACCGAATATCCCCACATACCAGGCGTCCCAAATGCAACAAACCCGAGTGACATCCATCATGACGGAGCCCCAACGAGCGCTACTGTCCACCATCACCAGCGGAGTCGAGATCATCAAGCAGACCGAGGAGGGACTCAGCAGGGTATGTAGTCTTGTTATTAACAAATAGTTTAAAAAAAAAACTTGTAAAAGTGTATGTAAAAACCTATTTGGGTGATTGCCAGTTTTGGTGGTAACTTTGACTTTGAACTGAATTATCCCAAAGATTTATCGAGATATTCTGAGCTCTATTAAAAGTTCTTCTAGCTACAACTTTCTAGTCTTTAGGTACTAGGTACTTATTTTACACGAAAACTAAAATAAAACATGAGTTTTTCGATGCCCTTTTATAGTTACTTTGTTTTTAGGTTAGTTTAGTTTATATATTTAGTATAGTCTTACATTTAAATAAAAGTAATATTAAAAAAAAACATTGCCTTATCAAAAAAATGCAATTTGTTGACATTGACTCATTTGCAAAATAAACTTCATTTATCACTAGTTAGGTGGTTTTGCTCATTCTTTTTAGGTGTTCGTACCATAATCTCTGGAACGCGTGGAGGTAATAAGCTAAAATTAATACGAAATACTCAGGCTTGATACCTCTTGAAGCCATAAAAAAAATCAAACTCAATCTAAGTCAACGTGATCTTATGATATGACCTTTTATATTGCATATTTTGTTTTTAGTTTGCATATTTCTGTTACGGATGCTGTCTATTTTCGAAGACGTAAAACAGGAAACAGTTTCATAAATAGTCTGGAGTCAGATGTCAATTCTATTTTCGGTTCACTTCCTAATGTCCATCGTGGCGCGAACTTCCATTCAGCGTGGGCTTGATAAATTAAAAATATTTTGTACGCTGTAAAAAGAGGGATAAGTTAAAAAAAAAAAAAAATGCTATTAGACCGATTTTTAACACTTAAATGAAATAACACATAACTGAAAAGATTACCTCCAAATCGTGTGTTCATGTTATTTAAATAAACATTTTTTTATTGATAACGGTTAAAGGGGTTCCTGAAAATATTTTTTTAATCAAATATTATCATAATTATTAATTTGCAATAGACATTGGCAAAAAGCATTTTTTTTTCGAAAACATTGCTTTCTTTTTGAAGCTCGAAAAATGAATCAATGCCTCTATTTTAATTAGACCACTACAAAGGCATTTGAACGTCAGAAAAACAAAGACAGCAAAGCTACAGTTACAAGGCTTAATTAACTTGTGAAAGTACTGTAGTTCCCAGTTAAAATTCTATATCTCCATAAAGCAGAATGGAAGGAAACTCCATGGACAGTCTGTAAGACAACTACTTCAATTCCTGAGTATACCAAGGACATTACATGTACTTAAACCTCCCATACTACAATTGTAACCAACATTTGTCCTCCCCAGGCCACATTACCAGCGCTAGGCCACGACGCGGCCTCAGTGAAGTGGAAGCAGGTGACCATGGACACCAACAAGCAGGTCGTGACGTCACAGATAGCCGCAATGAACGCTGCTACGGCTCAGGTCGTCACTCTTACCTCAGGTAACATTGGAGAGGGTTTTTACTGGTCTTTTTGTAGGTGAGAAACTTCTCATCTACAAAAAGACCAGTAAAAACCCAGCAACTGCTGATGATGGTAGCTGTAAGGTGTGCGAGCTTACGTGGACGTGTAGCGAGAGGTCAGTCATTTAGCAGTCTCAGTACCATGCGGTCCGCTGGTGGGTTTCGAGTATGAAATGCCACTTATTTCATTATTTTCTTAGACTTTTCCCAACCATATTAGGGTTGGCTGTATACAGCTGAATACCGCTATTTTACATGGAGCGATCAAAATTTTTTAATTAAAATTTTCTGCAACTTATCTTATCCGACAACAAAAAAATACTATTAGGCAGTAGATATGTAAATGTATTTCTCAAGATACATGGGTATCGGATCACTGGTTAACACGACTGACTGCTGAGCTGAGGTCTACTGGTTGCAAGCGCGACTCCTGAGAATAAGATACCGGGTTCAATTCCCCGGTCGGGTAAAGTGTTATAGTGATTTTCCTTGAGGAATTTCTCAGTAGCAGCCACGATATCTGTATTTGTGCCCGGTTGATGGCAATAGGCTCGCCCCCTATTACATACAATTTAAACATAACTGGCCTTAGAGACGCCTCTGCCTATCATTTCAGGAATTACAGGCGTGATGTTATGGAACCACTAACCCTCTTCATCCCCACAGGAACAGAGGAAGTAGACCACACAGCAGTAGGCGCCGCCATCACCACCATCACCTCGAACTTGCCCGAGATGACGAAGGGCGTGCAGATGATCGCCGCGCTCATGGACGATGGTGACCACGGTGATAAGCTGCTGGACGCGACCAGGAAGCTCTGCTGTGCCTTCACTGATTTGCTGAAGGCGGCTGAGCCGGAGACTAAGGAGGTAAGGAGTACAGCATAGCTATTTATAAAAGATCAAATCGAGTATATCGTATGTCTCTCTCACTTTCGTAATGTCAGAAAAAGATAGACAATATGACTTGTCGAATCGAAGCGTTTTTTTTTAATGGGACAAGCCCGCCACACTATTCCCAAACCACTGTAACTCCTGTTAGCCAGAATCAAAAGTAGCGACCACAAGAAAAGCGCCGAGACTATGAAGTGAGACGAAGTCCCAGAGAAACGATTTAACTGTCTTGTCGATTTAAGCGTTTGTGAATAAGGTCTTTGTGAAGTAGCTTGTCTGGGAAACTACTACTGCCGCTGACTCCATAGAAATGGTGTTTGAAAGGTGTGTGTGCCGATAACATGACACTAACTTTTAAATAAAAAAAATATGAGTTTTCGTATGGGTTCAGGCGTAATCGATGTCAAGAGCAGGCCCAATTAACAATAATGGGATCTATGACTTGGCAGTCCAATGATCACACCACTAGGATGTCACTGTTTATCACTTATCTGCTTAAAATAAATACAGTTCTTTGATTTGCCTAGCACTTTCTAGTCTAAGAAAATGCAGTTGAATATTAGTATTTTACATGGAGCGACTGCATATCTGACTTCCACAACGCAGTTAGTTAGGATAACACGATACCCCAAGGGGTAGACATTAAAATTACACATTCTACCTTTACAAGAAGACGAATAACTGAAAGAGATGATGCTCCACAAAACTGAAAAATTATAAAACTGCGATATTTATGACTGCTCATTGTACCTATTCTCATAATCCATACAACACAAAACTAACTCAATCTTCATCTATTTCCAGCCCCGCCAGAATCTCCTAAACGCAGCCTCCCGCGTGGGAGAGGCCTCCACAACAGTTCTCTACACCATCGGAGAAGAAACGGAAGAAGACAAAGAGACCCAGGTAACCGACCTCAAACGAACCAATAAGAAATCATTCTTGTACAGAAAACTTAATTACTGCTACGATAACTTCTACAAAGTATTCTTTGGGAGGGAAAAAGGGGAGACTTATGATACAGACTTTGAAAATGTTAACATAGGTAATGGCAAGTCTAAAGATTCTATAGATGATGGCATTTATGAAGATGTCGATACTACACGGAATTGGGGACTAGATGTTATACAAGAAGAGTCTGATAGTGATTACTACAGGAGTATCGATTACTGTAATATGCTGTTCAAGCAGAAAGCAGAAAAATCGAATAGCGATAACGATTTTGAATCGATTGTACAAAATTGTGAGGGCTATCTTGATAGTGCTAATCCTAAATTGTATCCGAAAACGATTTATGATAAAATTTATAACTTTAAAAAGGATTTTTCTAATCATGATTACGCTAACGTTAATTATGATACTACTAAAAGTAACATCGATAAATCGAATTTGAATAACGAGAAATCGAATATTAATATCGATAAAACTAATTACGACAACGGAAATATAGATATCAATAGACGTACCAAAAACGATATACTACGCGAACAATTCTTCCTATCAGACAATATCGATAAAAACGACATTAACGATAAATTCAATCGATTCAACGGCAAAAAGATCGAATGTCACAGCATAGTTAACGACATCACTAAATCAGGCCCCGATGTCAAAGTGTCAGGCTCACTAAACATGAAATTGCTGAACCCAGATCGATACAATCGCGTTTTAACGACTACAGAAACGTTTATGGAGACTGCCGAAGCTAGTTTCACTAAAAACCAAATTTCTAAACTACGACGCGATGGTTTCGAAAATTTCGTCAAAAAAAGCGAAAGATATTACACAAGTGAGACTGGAGACAAACATACAGAAGTCTTAAACAATAGTACAGAATCGACAGGCAAAACTGAGATTAGGATATTTTATAACCCAACTTTTAAGACTACAGGTGAAAATATACGCGGATTTTGTCAGTTTTGTAAAAGGAAATGTCCTAGGACAGCTGAAAAGTGTTGTTCAAAGTGTGAATGTCTAGAAATAGAATTAGCAACAATATGGAAGGATAATTGGTTGAATATTCTATGTTTGCTGTCGATTATTTTCATGCTGTTAGCCCTCTTGGTGCAGTGTTTCATGCCGGCAGATGTGTGTGGGGGAGGTAATAGTACGGAGGCGGGGGAAAAGTGTTTTGATATGATGTGAAAAAGTGGGGAAAAGGGTGTATTTTTCCAAAAATATAAAGTAGAACAAAAAATAGAAATATGCCGAATGTTGGTCGAGTGAACTTTTTCTTAGCGTGTCGATTACAATTCAAATTGAGTCGGCCAAAAATTTGGCGACGATTCTGGCACTTTCAGTAGCGTCCTTCAGCTCCTGTGATGTGCAAACTAATGTACTTAGGTCTCAACGAAAAGTGTTTTTACTGAGTAGAGTCAGCCTGCAAATCCCGCATGGAAAGAAATATAGGTTTTCAGTATGTGTGATTTAGACAATACTATTCAATAATTTATTGTCAAAATCAATAAATAACAACGTTTTCATAAGACGAACATGGGTATCTAAGATGTTAACTTTTGAAAATTTGTTTCAAATCGAATTTGCGTTTATATTTTTGGAAAAAAAAAAACAAAAGAATGTGTAGAAAGTCTTGGTTTTCGGTGGCATATTCCTATGGTGTAGGGACCTATAGTAATATTATGTATCCTTCGTTGAAAATACCCAGTTTAGTATTTAGTTCCTTTTAAATATCTCCTGTTTATAATAATGCTCTCATAAAGAATCTCATTATGGCCGAAAATTCTTAAAAAGTAAAATTGATGAATAAGTGAAATTGTAATCCAGCCAGAATCTGGATTTGTGCCTATTTGATGACAATATCCTGGAATAGAGGCCTATACCTAGCTGTGAGTGAAGTCACGCTGTTGATAATGATGGCAATTGGGATGTTTACTGACTTTACAAAATATGATTCTAATTAGTCCCGTCTGTTAGATCATCGAAAAATATTGGATACGTATTTTTTGTTTTATCAAATCAATAAAAATTGACGAAGATAAAACGCTTCAAAGATTTGAGTGGGAGGTTGTGACGTCACTGCTCGCTAAGAAATGTCATACTAATGTCTTAGAATATGACGTCACACGAGTTTTCAAAGCACTGTATCGTCTTCATTGTTTGTTTACGTGAAAAAACGAAAAAATATGTGTCCAATATTTTTTGGAAATCTATCCGACGGACTAATTAGATTTTTTTGTAAACATCCCTATAGGCCCAGTTTATGGCAATAGGCTCACCCCTCTATTATATATGACAAAAACACAGCTGGTGAAATATGATTGTACTATTATGATGTACACCCCTGCCTGTCCCTTCAGGGGAGCAGGCGTGATACTGTTATATTTGAAAAAGCAGAGAGCACAGGTTTCTCAGAAATCTTTGTAGGACTTAAAATCTTGCTTTGACTATCCTGATATATTATTATGGTGGTTGTCAAAATATGGTACCAGTTACGCGTTTAAAAACGATTTTAACCCTTTTAAAGTACTCAAAAGTATACACTTATAAGTATTGAAGTTAACTAAAGTATTCCTTTTATTTTGCCTCTCTATATATAGGCAATATTTACTTAATATTTTAATTTAATATTAAAAAGCACGTTGTTCTTTCTATAGTATTAAATAAAAACGTCTTTTTCCTTCATTTTCATATTTTCTTGTTGGATAAAAGTAAATAATCAAAATTATAAAGACAAAAGAGTAAGGGAAAAGACTGCACTGTGACATGTTTATTAGTTTGTAAGGTTATTTAGTTTTTTGGGAGAATATGATTCACATACATGACTTAAAGAAAGATAAGCAAGAAAAAAAAATTGTTCCGATCCCGATAAGTTGTCAAAACATAATGGCTAATAATCACTTGAACGCATTTAAAAACAAAATGTCCTAGGTTCGATTTCTTAAAGTTTAATTGGGTTTTTCCATGGAATTTCTCAGTAGCAGCCACGGAGTCTGAATTTGTGCCCGTTTGATGGCAATAGGCTCGCCCCCTATTACATGAGACTTACGCCCGAATACTCGAACGTCACTCAATTATAAGTAGCCCTCAAAACTCGTGCTATCTCTGTCACTCTGCGTTAAAGTAACAAAGACAGCACGAGATTTAAGTGCAACTTAAAATTGAGTGACGTTCGAGTATTCGGGCGTTAAAGAAGCGAAATGTGGGAGTACGATTAGGTAGACGTCTACCTAACCCTTCAGGTGTTACAGGCGTGATGTTATGTGAATCACATACTCCCGTCCAGTTCCACAACAAAGAGTTAACGTACTAACTACAAGTTAGTTACACTTAATCTTTAGTTCGGTAGAATGTTGGATAGTAAAGTGCGTAGCTTAGTAGTGGGCGACTGTGAACAGGGCCATCTTTTCCACTGTATACGATACAAGGGAGGGCCTCAAATTCCTGGAATTATCAAAACAGGAGGTAGGGATGTTTCCTGACTAAAAAAATATGATTCTGAATCTGTTTTGCCCGTCTGTTAGACTATCGAAAAATATTGGATTCGTGTTTTTTGTTTAATCAAATTAATGCAAAATGACGAAGATAAAACTCGTCAAAGATGAGTAGGGGCTTGTCACTACGTGGTAAGAAATGTTCCAAACTTCATTATATGTCCAATATTTGTTGGTATTCTATCTGACGGACTAATTAGATTTTTCTCAAACATGCTTGGAAATTTGAGCATTATTTTGACAACCTTCTTCGAGATAAATCGAAATTGCTGTACTGGCCAGATACATGCGACCAGCGGCCGGCAAAAGTTGTATGAAAATCCATATCTGTCGTGTTTAGCGGCCAAATAAATTACATACTAAACTCATATCTGTCGTGTTATTTAAAATGGAACGATCTTTTACTCTGAACCATAGCAACCAAGGAGGTGACTTATTAAAGGTTTTATTTAAATTTCGAATTGGCTGAACTCTTCAACGCGTGAAAAATTATTGTTGTTTATGTGATTTTGAAAAGTAAATTGTATTTAATTTCCTCGCATTATTTGAGAAAAGTACTATACAAGCCTTGGCCACAACTAGGCATTGATGGACTTACGTATGTGTGCCTCGGCTTCGCCTCGGCCCACATTTACACGTTCGTCCATCAATGCCTCTGTTGCTGGCCGCTGCAGTAATGTACTATTTTGTCAACAACCCTATTGTCAAAAAAATGTCGAGCTCGCTTCGCTCTCTCTTGCATCTTATAAGGGCCCCATTATTTTTAAGCGCCCAGGGCTTTGGTTTAAGACGGCCCTGGCTGTAGAAACGCCTTTATAGTAGATTGAAACAGTTCAGTAAAAAACGTAATGCACTAACTTCAGTGTTAGTCTTTTAGGTTTTATTTTGTAGGCTTTTGTCAACGACCATACAGCCACTAGACGCCTAATACTCAATCTAACGCACGAAACAAATTCTGTCAACTCGCTGAGGTGCGGGGGAACGGGGTACTGCATTCTGATTGGCCCTTTCAAGGTCATTGCAGTTTTACGGCTCACAGGAGTGGTCGAAACTAATGCGAACTTTGTGAGTGACGACGGCTATAAGATTTATAGCCCTAATGTGTTGACAGACATTGGTCGCCTGTTATTAGGCGTCTAGTGGCTGTATGGTCGTTGGCTTTTGTGGAGCTGGGCAGTTAGGTGGAAGACTAGGTTGACGGGATTAGGGTATACTCGCTTATGGGACTTAATTGTTATTGACTGCCTCGTTGGTTTAGTGGTTGCAAGCATGACTACTGAACATAAGGGCCAGGGTTGCGTTCCTAGGTAGGGCAAAGTGGATGTTTGGTTCTTTTATCAGAAATTTTGGTCAGTAGCAGCTACGAGGTCTGAATTAGTGCTCGGCTGAATGCAATCGGCATTTGGCAGGAGTAATGTTATGCTATTATTATTATGTTTAATAAGTCTTAGAATATTAGTCAAAAAGTCATCACATTTTTTTAAACAGAATACAAAAAATAATATTTTCGTTTTCGGGAGTAAAATATTCTAGTCTAGTTGCAGCTAAAAATGAGTGATTATTACATTGATATAATCAAATATATCAATGGATTATTAGGAGTTTATTTTCAAATAATACACTTCCCAGCATTATTTATGATGCTTTGTAAAATATAAAAATGATATGAAACGTATTTGTTGTACTTATAATTTCTAACTGCTATAAAAAGTTGTACATTTTTGGTGTCGGAGAAATTAAAAATGTTAGTACCAGATTCATTGCTGTATTGAGAATATCAAGTACGAACGTCACTTGCCAAATTATGAGCCATTATATAAATCAGTAATTACAATCTTGCCATCACAAAGACATAAGCGAGTTATAGCAACCCTTATTATAGCTCCTATACACAATGGTTCGCAGTTTTTGTAATTTATTTCATCACCGCTGCTCTCAAAACGGTGAAGGAAAACATCGTGAGGAAACCGGCATGTCTTAGAACCAATAAATTCAATGACATGTGACATCTACCAACCCGCACTGGGCCAGCGTGGTAGATTATTGCCCGTCTCATAGAGAGGAGGCCTGGGGGTCTAAAACGGCCACTTTGGCAGATCATAATATGAATTGCGTTAAAAAGCGTAAAATGGACCTTTCATTATAATAACTGCGTCTGTAACAATTTAGTAAAATACATCATAATAGGAAAATAATATGAATTGCGTTAACATTCGTAAAATAGTTTTTATTATGAAATGTCCATTTTACGCTTTTAAACGCAATTCACATTATGATCTGCAAAAGTGGCCATTTTAGACCCCCTGGAGTCCCAGGAGTGGGAACATTAAAGGTTAATTATGCTATCTCAAACCATTGTGTAAAGAAACTTCATAATTTACGTTATTTTTGTGTTTATTTATTATTTTGTTAACAATCATCTTAATGCTTACTAATCTAGTCTTTATTTTTTTAACTGTTTAACCGACTTCTTAAAAGGAAGAGGTTATGTATTCGTTATTAAAAGCATTAAGGTAATTGGCGGCTAGGTCGGCTTAACCTGCTAACTTATTAAATTGGACTTAAATGTGGGCCGATCTTTTTTTATTTTTGTTAATGTTTTTGGCAGCTAATTTATAATTTATTTACATGTATATATTTGTTGGTTGTTCAAGTACACATTGTCGAATGATTGAAAAGTATAACGGTTAAATGTTCTTACTTTTTTCCATCAGAAATTTCTCATTAGCAGCCTCGGAGTCTGTATTTGTGCCCGATTGATGGCAATAGGCTCGCCCCCAATTACAAGGGACTTAAACATAACTGGCGCAATGCAGGTGTCCCTTTGGGGATTACAAGTGTGATGCTATGTTCTACGATTCGATTAATCGACAATGTGTATTTGTACTAAATCTGTTAGTGATGTCCATGTATATGTGTCCTTTTTGCATTGCTACATACATAATCATATTGCATACAAGTAATAATACATTAAAATTATAAATATTACTAATACTTTTTAAGTGGAAATAATCCGAGTGGAGACTGAAACAAAACTGGTGCAACTTGGGATATTAGGCAGATGTAACCCTTCCGGGTTCCCTCTCTGCCTAATCCTTCGCCGGCTTGATGGCGTTATGACCAAAAAAAAAGTATTAAAAACGGTAAACATTGTACTTACCACTTTCAGTACCTACCTAAACCGTCACATTTTTCTTTAAAACCCACAGTATGTTATACTATTTTGATATCAATCAATAGTATGCATATTTTTTATTTAAGCGAAGCAAAAAGATCCACATATACATAGACTCAAGATATTGCCATCTTCAAGTACAAACATACAAATGGCCATTTTATAGAAACAGAGGTCTATTTTTAATTTTATTTTTTGCCATTTATTTTTTAAATGCTTGGCGAGATTCGAGTTTCGGAACAAAAAAACTGCAAATCTGAATAATAACGATTATTTTCTTAATAAAAGACTGATTTAATTTCCCCTTTATTTCTTCGACTGTCCAAAATCTAAACTTTTTACTTAAACTTCTCACTCGAATCTCGCCAACATATTTGTCATAGTTATTTTTATAATAATTTAAATGCACTTGGGAGCAGAATAATCGTACCAGTATTTTGCAAGTAATCTTTTTCTTTTAAATATTTTACAATACCATTAAAATCTCGGAAAATGTATTTTTAAATATTAATCAACGTTGATTTATGCTCTATTTGAGAAGCTTTTGGAATCAGGAATACAAATAATACTGGTACAATTCTTTTGCTCGCTGTGTACGGTTGTGGTTCATAAGCTCTCACTGCCATGAGGTTATTTTTGGTTAATACATTTGCTTAAAAAAACAATTGTTTTATTTATAACTAACTGTCTATCAAAGTAAATGTATTTAGCAAAAATAACTTACTAATCAACCCCCTGTATATTGTATATTGACGGAATAATATCATGCTGTATATACGCAAGAAAATATAGGAAACAAAGGTGGTAAAAACTGCTTATACCTTCTTTGTGTGAGAAGAGTATTTAGCCCAGCATTGGGATATGTTAGGATATTAATAATCCTAACATGGTTAAATATTCTCAAGTCCTCACTCATGACGTACTGAAGGCGTTCAAAATGCTAATAATGTACAAAGCGTTGTTAATTTGAAGAAGATAATAAGTAAAATATTGAAAGAACAAAGTCGAATTTAAAAAGACTTATCTAGCAGAATACGGTTGTCTTTGCCGATCTCTTCTATGGACTACATGATATAACAACAATCCTTACATAGTATAAAACAAAGTCGCGTCTGTTTGTTTGTTTGTTTGTTTGTTTGTCTGATTTTGATGCGGTTTTTTTTAATAGATAGAGTGATTCAAGAGGAAGGTTTTAGTATATAATTTGAACGACATCCACGCGGGTGAAGCCGCTGGCATCAGCTAGTATATTATATAGTCATATGAAAATACACGAAATAAAATTAAATACAAAACGTATAGAAACATATTAAGTCAAAAAAATCGTTCGCACCATACAAGTACTTATTCCACGTTCGATCGTTTAGGAAGTAATTCCACACATTGTCAAGAGATGGCGTTGTTTACAAAAATAAACGCGCGTGACCTAGATAGTCGAGTAGACAGATGGCCGGTTTTTATAACGAGTGTCGCGTGCTCGATGTCCGGCTCGAGACTAATGGGCGGCCTGGATTTTTGACTGGATATTTATTATGTTATGTTGTATGAATGAAAAATTGTGGGAATGTATTTAAGGTTGATGTTTTTGTCTGAAATGATAGAGAAATACGACTGTGTTTTTAAAGATACTTTTATATCTAATTCAAGTAAATGATAAATAGGGCCGAAAATATAACTAGCGAAAAATGGGCACACCTCTGCCTCACCCTTTTGGTACAGTAGGCCTGATGTTATTTTGTTGACATGTTGAGTATCATGGTATACAAATATGGTAGTCAACACTGAATAAGATAAATTATAAAGTTTAAATAATATATTTCACATTCTCATTGACATTTTCCACCATACATATTAATTTTCAATATTAACTTATTTAGTGGCCTTACTAATAATGGATACACGATATAGGAGGAATTCCTAGTGTGGGGCAAAAAAATATCCGTTTTTCAATCAGAAGTATCAGCCACCGAGTCTGGATTTGCGCCCGTTTAGTGGCAATCGGTTCGCCCTCTATTTCATGGGACGTAAACAAAACCTGTTATTAGGCACACCTCTGCCTAAACTCTCGGAGATTAAAAGCGTAATGATATGTTACGTCATTCAGAAGTGTGTTACTTGGAAAACTAAATATAATAGGAAGATCATAATTTTACAGCAAAACATTAATAAAATCGGTCATGCATGTCATGTTCACCGGATAAAAACGTCACATCAAAAGTATTTTTACGACGGCGACAGTATTATTTATGTGAACACGGCGTAACGTGTTTATAATGTATACAGTATGTACGCTTGCGTATCGGTTCATAAATAGTTTATATTAATATTTCTTTAGACATGTTTGGATACTGAAAATGTGAGTCGGATGAACAGACTACACTACATCTTCTTATATTTTCCTGCTTTATAATGAAAATCGATCATTGTCTATATCAACATTATAAGATGAAGTAGACTATAACCCACTACGCGGGCCCAGTGCGGGTTGGTAGATGTCACTTGTCTTCGAATTTTTGGTTCTAAGACACGCCGGTTTCCTTGATGTTTTCCTTCACCATTTTGAGAGTACTATGCCTGTCTGGGTCCGAATCCACAGCTTACTAACGTACTTCGTCATCATCATCATCATTACAGCCAAAAGACGTCCACCGCTGGACATAAGCCTCCAGGTGTCGCCACATTTACCTTTCCCGTGCGTCTCGCATCCAGCTCCCACTAGGTGGACTGATGAGCTGGTGAAGGTTGCGGGGACCCGCTGGATACTTGCTTACTTATATCAAGAAATTTACATATTTTTTCTTTCCTACAGGATATCCTGCTCTCCCTAGCGAAGGCAGTAGCCAACACGACTGCCGCGCTGGTCCTCAAAGCCAAGAACGTGGCCGCGCAGTGCAGAGACGACCAGCCGCTGCAGAACGCCATCATATCTGCTGCCACGCACTGCGCACTCGCCACCAGCCAACTTGTGGCCTGTGCCAAGGTAAGAGTCGGTAGAAATTGATTTAGGAGTTTTGAGAAAATTGGGACATGCATACAATAATGAATTTTTCTTTTATTGTCACCGTAAAGAAGGTTTTGACTGTTTAAACCTGCTACCATGCCGTGGTTTGCAAAAGTTTGCTGTCTAACTTTTTGGGCGTCTAAAGTATTTTCACAAGTTATTATGCCTTATGAGTGTAACTGTAGCTTCGCTCCCTTTGTTTTTCTGGTATTTAAAAGTGCATGTAATGGTCTAATTGATATAAATGATTGAGTTTGTATAAGGATCTTCGAATGGAAAATAGTAGTCTAAATGTAATAAGTATAACCTGTTTGACAAAATATGTACGTTTTGCTGAAAAATGTGTAAAACCAACTAGACTCCTACCGTCTTATTATAAAAAGTAGTTAAACTTGGCTTAACTTAGACTTGGTTTATCTCGCATGACGTCTCACTTCAATAATATTCAAAAGAAAGTGACAGCATGCGAGATAAACCAAGTCTAAGTTGAACCAGGTTCAACTACCTTTTGTAATAAGGCGGCAAGAGTCCTAGGGTCAGTTGACTTCATACACTTAAAGAAACCTCGAGAATTTCTGACCCGTCTTTGTCACAGGTAATCTCATTTGTCTTTTTTTTTTATTTGACATGGGCCCACTCTTTACCTCAATCTTGCCCTAAGGGCAGAGATGAGGTCGACGATAGAACAAGCTTACCCGGAAGAAGCCTGTTTACTCGCGACTTAAATAGATTGGGGTTATTATGAACTCAGGAAAACTGACGCAGGCAGGGAGTTCCACTCCTTGGCTGTACGAATGACATCACATATATTTGAATCAGATAATTCCTTCGCTCCCAGGTGGTAGCCCCAACGCTGCACAACCCAGCCTGTCGCGAGCAGCTGACCAGCGCAGCCCGCCTGGTGGCCGTCGCGGTGGAGCGGCTGGTGGAGGCGTGCGGGACTGTGCCGGACAGTGCGGCGCCTGGAGTGGAGCACCTCACGCAGGCCGCGCACAGGGTCACTGACGAGCTGGAGCGGCTGTTGGCGCATTGTGATATGGGTGAGTCGTAAAGCCCCCCCTTCCCTCTTTCTACTTATCCCTATTCAGTGCTGTTGTTGGCCAGTCCTTGACAAAAGACCCACGATCTTCCTTCTGGACTAATCTTTAGCTGCTGTTTGTGACCCATTGTGTGGTTATTGTAGCCTATAGCTCCTCCGACATGATGCAGTAACTAACTTCCCAAAAACAAAATAAACTTTCTGCCCCCTCTGTCCCACATTTAACCACATCTTCTGAGCATTTCCGATCAGTTTAATTATAGACCTCATCCATTGCGTTCTATCAGACGTGATCGTGGTCTAGAGCAGACGCAATTTGCAAAAAAAAACATGATTTAGCCGACATCGACAGGACAAAAATATATCCCCTTATTGAGAGAAAAAGACAGTTTTTAGTAGTCCAAAAGGCTTACATCCAGTCTTTATGAAGGGGTATCATATTACCCAGTATTAACCGGGTTATGGAGGTCAGTTACTCCATGTATTAGGTATACAGCTGCATCCAGTTAGACTGGAAGCCGACCCCACATTGTTTGGAAAAAAGGCTAGACAGATGATGATAAGTGTCTAAACTGGTGTAAAAATTCTAAATTACCTTATTAATTTATTAATTCCTCTTCCTCTCTCTCTCTAAGCTTTGGTTTTACAGATGTGTTGTAACAATTAACATAATATATATTATACATTTTAACAATATTCTTCCTTCTTTTTGTTTCCCAGACCGTCGCGCCCAACAACCCACAGTGGTAGAACGCTCAGTGGAAACCGTGATGTCTGCCAGTGAACGTGTGGTAGCTTCCGGTGACCCGGCGGATATGGTGCGACATGCCAGACTGCTGGGGCAGGCCACTGCTCACCTCATTACTAACATCAAGGTATGTAGTTATATGGGACAAGTCCGCTACACTATTCCCAAACCACTGTAACTCCTGTTAGCCAGAATCAACAGTGGCGACCACAAGAAAAGCGCCGACACAATGAAGTGAGACGAAGTCTCAGAGAAACGATTTAACTGTCTTGGATCCCGCAACGAAAATATAAAAAAAAAGAAATAGATTAGGAAGAACATAATTAATTCTACTTCCATATCAGCAAGAGACAGAACAAATAAGGCCAATAGGCACAAAGGAACTTATACAACTGGGATAAGCCAAGTTACCTAGCACCACGGATAAATCCTTTTGGTCCTAAATAAGTAAAGTCTCTATTCAAAGATTTGTAATAGGGATGTTAACAAAAAAATCTAATTAGTCCGTCGGATAGATTTCCAAAAAATATTGGACACATTTTTTCTTTTTTCACGTAAACAAACAATGAAGACGATACAGTGCTTTGAAAACTCGTGTGACGTCATATTCTAAGACATTAGTATGACATTTCTTAGCGAGCAGTGACGTCACAACCTCCCACTCAAATCTTTGACGCGTTTTATCTTCTTCAATTTTTATTGATTTGATAAAATACGTGTCCAATATTTTTCGATAATCTAACTTACGGACTAAACAGAATCATATTATTTTGACCCAGTCCGATCCCCTATTATAGACAACGTTGATTCAATAAACGTATTTGCTACGTTGACGTTCCAGTTTGCCTGTACTTCAATTTATTAGAATAATTTAAGAAAAATCATAGGAATATTTAATTTGATGATGATTTACATTCCCCACACAGACAGAAGCCGAGTCCCAGCCATCAGACGGACAACGCAAGCTGCTAGCGGCTGCCAAGTTGTTAGCTGACGCCACAGCGCGCATGGTGGAGGCTGCCAGGCAGTGTGCGTCCTCGCCTCAGGTATACTACACGGTTTTTATACTACGACAAGACCACAACATAGTACACATTTCAATATCTGTCTGTTTAGGTATTATTGAAACAACAGTTTTATTCAAAATATATAAAAAATTAGTACATACAGCCTATGTTTCAACACTTATTAGAAGAAAAGATAGTTATTATTACGAGAAATTTATCGATGTCTTATTTTAATTTCTTGCAAACTCGGAAATATCTGAACAAATAAATACAAAATAATAATAATTTAAAGGTGATGCGTATATGAAATAATTAAAAACTATTTAACTTGTCTATCTGTAACTCAGTGATCATACATTTAAAAGTTTGAAATTATTTGATGTGTAATTTGATAATTAATCAATACAGATCAGATATTTACCCTCTGTTTTTTACGAATTTAAAAATCGCCTCAAAATATAAAATACTCTACATCAAACTGCTATCCATTAGTGTTAGAAACACTTTACCATAGCATGTAATAATATTGTTCTGTTTTTATTGTTGTATAGGATCGCGAGAAACAAGAAGCACTCCGCAAGGCGGCTGAAGAACTGCGTTACATCACCGTGGACTACGCGCAGGGACAGGACATCGTGGGCTCACAGGTCGCTAGGTTACAGGTAATGTACACTACACTGTTCTTACTTACTGTTGTCAGTTTTATTGGTTAGTGATTGTAGACTTTTCGTCATTTGGGCTACTCTCGTGGTCGCCAATGAGGATATCTATAAACAAACATAAGCGATTTTAGTAATATTTATCCATAAACCAAATAATCTAGCAACAAAAATGTCAGTCATAGACCAAAAAGAAAAACCCATTTAACCCGTCTGCCTTCAAATCAAGAGTGAACAGGCATCTTCTGGACACGTTCGTTCCATCATAGTCCTTATCCATCGCTTTCCATCTGGCGTGATCGAGGTTAAAAGTACCATTCCGAAAAAAAAAACAATTATGTAGGTACGTTTTTAAGTCGTGTTCTGTTATCACGATCTCAACCAAACAGCTGACGACATAGGGTTGACTATCATTTGATTACCATTATTCTTATCCTCTTGCCCTTTTGAATGCTATTTATAAAACTAATATTAATGTTATCCCTACAGGAGAGCGCCCGTCAAGCCGCTTCAAGCGCTACACAGCTCATCACCTCAGCTCACAACGCTACTCAGTTCAATACTAACAAGTATACACAGGTATGTTTACTTCTAGCAAATATCTTAGTTGCATTCCACTAATTTGGCAAAGAAGGCTCGGTAACGCGAAAAATACATATGTCTTTCTATAACTCGCTGCTTTACAAATAAATAAAATGCCTTTGAAAGTGTCTACAGTACTTATAAATAAAACACATTATTTTTTAATTCGTCTGTCAGTCTGTTTGTTCTGACTATTCTGGACTACTTTCGAAGGGACTTTACTGGCCATATGGCCATTTTATTTTATAAGGACTTTTTCACAAGGTAAAACTTGCAAAAAAAAAAATCCATGGAATTGGGTAGCAGACAAAAACATCTAATTAGTCCGTCCGATAGATTTCCAAAAAATATTGGAAACATTCGGATTCTTCTAAGTTATCTCGTTCCATCGTTGATATCATCTCTGCCTTCACGACAAGACGACTTGACATCTAGGACAAGAGTAACCCCATTTCAAATTAAAAAAATGCAAATTGTATACTATGTATGTTGTCGCCAGGAAACCCTGATGGAGGAGTGTAAGTCTCTCTCAGAACAAATACCTCGCGTTGTGGATGCTGTCAACGTGGCCAGTGTTAGACCTGGTGAGGCAGCCGCTCAGCTCGACCTTATATCTGCTTCGGAGGCCTTCTTACAGGTTGGTAACTAGTGTGAATATTGACTATCCTTAAGTCAAAGTATTTATCTTAATTTGACCATTACAGGCACTTTTGAATGTCAGAAAAAAATAAATAAAACGAAGCTACAGTCACAAGACACAATAACTTGTGAAAGTAGGTCTACGCTTTAGAATTCTCAAGCGTGGATTCCTATGGAAAAGTCTCCATAGATACTCTATTTACCAGCTTAATAAATAGTCAGTATGAAATGGCTACAACACGGTAAATTTTATTAATTTACTAAACTATTAATTTATCTGGCCATTGTTTTGACTATCGTTTATTTATATTTTTCCTCTTCTTCTTTTATGTTTGTTTATTTTTGTATAACTGCTCGAAAATTACATCAAATATCCAGTCAAAGTTAACGATGTAATAACGCCGATTCTCAAACCATGAACTAATCCTTGCTTATCTCCCTCAGCCATCCGGTCACGTAGTGGCAGCATCTCGTGGAGCTCTGCCCACAGTACAGGACGCGACAGCAGCCAAACAACTGGCTGACACCACGCATGCCTTCACCTCCAGCTGTGCCGAGCTCAGGTAACTACCACCATCCGGTCACGTAGTGGCAGCATCTCGTGGAGCTCTGCCCACAGTACAGGACGCGACAGCAGCCAAACAACTGGCTGACACCACGCATGCCTTCACCTCCAGCTGTGCCGAGCTCAGGTAACTACCACCATCCGGTCACGTAGTGGCAGCATCTCGTGGAGCTCTGCCCACAGTACAGGACGCGACAGCAGCCAAACAACTGGCTGACACCACGCATGCCTTCACCTCCAGCTGTGCCGAGCTCAGGTAACTACCACCATCCGGTCACGTAGTGGCAGCATCTCGTGGAGCTCTGCCCACAGTACAGGACGCGACAGCAGCCAAACAACTGGCTGACACCACGCATGCCTTCACCTCCAGCTGTGCCGAGCTCAGGTAACTACCACCATCCGGTCACGTAGTGGCAGCATCTCGTGGAGCTCTGCCCACAGTACAGGACGCGACAGCAGCCAAACAACTGGCTGACACCACGCATGCCTTCACCTCCAGCTGTGCCGAGCTCAGGTAACTACCACCATCCGGTCACGTAGTGGCAGCATCTCGTGGAGCTCTGCCCACAGTACAGGACGCGACAGCAGCCAAACAACTGGCTGACACCACGCATGCCTTCACCTCCAGCTGTGCCGAGCTCAGGTAACTACCACCATCCGGTCACGTAGTGGCAGCATCTCGTGGAGCTCTGCCCACAGTACAGGACGCGACAGCAGCCAAACAACTGGCTGACACCACGCATGCCTTCACCTCCAGCTGTGCCGAGCTCAGGTAACTACCACCATCCGGTCACGTAGTGGCAGCATCTCGTGGAGCTCTGCCCACAGTACAGGACGCGACAGCAGCCAAACAACTGGCTGACACCACGCATGCCTTCACCTCCAGCTGTGCCGAGCTCAGGTAACTACCACCATCCGGTCACGTAGTGGCAGCATCTCGTGGAGCTCTGCCCACAGTACAGGACGCGACAGCAGCCAAACAACTGGCTGACACCACGCATGCCTTCACCTCCAGCTGTGCCGAGCTCAGGTAACTACCACCATCCGGTCACGTAGTGGCAGCATCTCGTGGAGCTCTGCCCACAGTACAGGACGCGACAGCAGCCAAACAACTGGCTGACACCACGCATGCCTTCACCTCCAGCTGTGCCGAGCTCAGGTAACTACCACCATCCGGTCACGTAGTGGCAGCATCTCGTGGAGCTCTGCCCACAGTACAGGACGCGACAGCAGCCAAACAACTGGCTGACACCACGCATGCCTTCACCTCCAGCTGTGCCGAGCTCAGGTAACTACCACCATCCGGTCACGTAGTGGCAGCATCTCGTGGAGCTCTGCCCACAGTACAGGACGCGACAGCAGCCAAACAACTGGCTGACACCACGCATGCCTTCACCTCCAGCTGTGCCGAGCTCAGGTAACTACCACCATCCGGTCACGTAGTGGCAGCATCTCGTGGAGCTCTGCCCACAGTACAGGACGCGACAGCAGCCAAACAACTGGCTGACACCACGCATGCCTTCACCTCCAGCTGTGCCGAGCTCAGGTAACTACCACCATCCGGTCACGTAGTGGCAGCATCTCGTGGAGCTCTGCCCACAGTACAGGACGCGACAGCAGCCAAACAACTGGCTGACACCACGCATGCCTTCACCTCCAGCTGTGCCGAGCTCAGGTAACTACCACCATCCGGTCACGTAGTGGCAGCATCTCGTGGAGCTCTGCCCACAGTACAGGACGCGACAGCAGCCAAACAACTGGCTGACACCACGCATGCCTTCACCTCCAGCTGTGCCGAGCTCAGGTAACTACCACCATCCGGTCACGTAGTGGCAGCATCTCGTGGAGCTCTGCCCACAGTACAGGACGCGACAGCAGCCAAACAACTGGCTGACACCACGCATGCCTTCACCTCCAGCTGTGCCGAGCTCAGGTAACTACCACCATCCGGTCACGTAGTGGCAGCATCTCGTGGAGCTCTGCCCACAGTACAGGACGCGACAGCAGCCAAACAACTGGCTGACACCACGCATGCCTTCACCTCCAGCTGTGCCGAGCTCAGGTAACTACCACCATCCGGTCACGTAGTGGCAGCATCTCGTGGAGCTCTGCCCACAGTACAGGACGCGACAGCAGCCAAACAACTGGCTGACACCACGCATGCCTTCACCTCCAGCTGTGCCGAGCTCAGGTAACTACCACCATCCGGTCACGTAGTGGCAGCATCTCGTGGAGCTCTGCCCACAGTACAGGACGCGACAGCAGCCAAACAACTGGCTGACACCACGCATGCCTTCACCTCCAGCTGTGCCGAGCTCAGGTAACTACCACCATCCGGTCACGTAGTGGCAGCATCTCGTGGAGCTCTGCCCACAGTACAGGACGCGACAGCAGCCAAACAACTGGCTGACACCACGCATGCCTTCACCTCCAGCTGTGCCGAGCTCAGGTAACTACCACCATCCGGTCACGTAGTGGCAGCATCTCGTGGAGCTCTGCCCACAGTACAGGACGCGACAGCAGCCAAACAACTGGCTGACACCACGCATGCCTTCACCTCCAGCTGTGCCGAGCTCAGGTAACTACCACCATCCGGTCACGTAGTGGCAGCATCTCGTGGAGCTCTGCCCACAGTACAGGACGCGACAGCAGCCAAACAACTGGCTGACACCACGCATGCCTTCACCTCCAGCTGTGCCGAGCTCAGGTAACTACCACCATCCGGTCACGTAGTGGCAGCATCTCGTGGAGCTCTGCCCACAGTACAGGACGCGACAGCAGCCAAACAACTGGCTGACACCACGCATGCCTTCACCTCCAGCTGTGCCGAGCTCAGGTAACTACCACCATCCGGTCACGTAGTGGCAGCATCTCGTGGAGCTCTGCCCACAGTACAGGACGCGACAGCAGCCAAACAACTGGCTGACACCACGCATGCCTTCACCTCCAGCTGTGCCGAGCTCAGGTAACTACCATCATGGTATTATATTATTTTGGTAATACGTTATGTGGTGGACTAGGATTAGGGGTTATTGTAATGGCCGCTCAATCTAAAATCCTAAAGAAAATCATACACAACAACATACCTGTAATCACCAAAAAAATAACTACATCATTAAAGAACTATTCTTATAACATTGTTATTCTTAACGGTTCAACTGAAATTATTAAATCAACATTTTGATGTTTATCTGCTACTGAATATTTATTTACTTTTACAAACATACTCTGTTTTAGACTTTCACGGTTTATAACTAAACTTATGCTGTCACTTACGGGATATCTTCCGTGATTATATATTTCCGTTATTATGAATTATTACATCAATTTGATGCTTGCAACAGCTTCGAAATATCGAGAGCTCATAATAATGAATAACCTTACAGTTTAAATTTACAAATAATTGCAAAAATTATTTCCCCGTCACAGATCAGCAGTAGGTCGCGCCCGCATATCGTGCAAGGGTCTGGAGCTGGACGCGGCTGCAGAGATCATCAAGTCTCTGCAGGGAGAACTGGACGAGCTGGAGGAAGCCGCCAGGGCCTTCGAGCTGAGACCTCTGCCGGGACAGACTGTGAGTTTTATTGTGCTATGTTACTAGATAATTACATCTTTAAATGGCAAAAAAGTTGGAGAAACTTCACATTTTCAATCATGATTCTCTTGTTTTATCCCAATTTATTTGGAGTCGACGTAGCATGTAGCATGTCTGCTTCCATCCTTCTCTATAAGGTCCCATTAAAATAGGTGGACAAAATTTTTGTAATCATTCAAACCACCAAAATAAGGACAATAGGGGATCGGACTGGGTCAAAATAATATGATTCTGTTTAGTCCGTAAGTTAGATTATCGAAAAATATTGAATACGTGTTTTTTGTTTTATCAAATCAATAAAAAATTACGAAGATAAAACGCGTCAAAGATCTTGGAGTGGGGTTTGAAACGTCACTTGTGTCGTCAAAATGTACTATCATATGACGTCACTCGAGTTTTCGAAGCACTGTATTGTCTTCATTTTAAGTTTACGTGAAAAAAGAAAAAATACGTGTCCAATAATTTTTGGAAATCTATCTGACGGACTAATTAGTTTTTTTTTGTCCGATCCCCTATTGTAAAAACGCATTAGATACCCACAAGAAAATAAAACAGCTAGCGAAAATACACTAAAAGTTTTAGTCACCCAACATTTTATGTCAAAAAAATCACTATAAGGACGCATTTACGATGGATAGTCAAATCATTACTTTTTTAAACAAAAGTATGTTTATTAAATACAATGCTTTGTATTTTTAAAATGTTTTTGCTACGAATTGTAGGTAGATGTGCAAGGTACAATTCTTAACTATAAATATAATTTTAGATATGTCCAGTTTCTTAATAAATGTACCGAAGTGAAAATTTTTACTTCGGTAATGATTTGACTTATCAATCGTAAATGCGTCCTTAATCTTTTAATGGGACCTTATATAACTCGTCATCTCATCAGACACCTTTTTTCTAGCCATATCATCTTTCACACAGTCCATCTATAGTTTCTTTTGTCTTCCACCTCTCCTTTGTACTCAAAATTACCCTTACGACATTTTTCTCATTCCTCCGCATCACTTGTCCATGCCACGACAACTGTTCAGCCACCGGCGCCACTTCCGGCGCAGTATCACATCTTAACTATCACTAAATATTATAAAACCAACTTTAAATATTTATTTTAAAGAGACCCGTGACAGCTACTTTTGCATTGTCAAAAATAAGAAAGAATGAAAAATGATTTATTGGTTTCCCACAGGACAAAAACAAATTGACCAAAAATTACAGGTAAACCAAGTTAACATTGTATGTCAAAAATATTAGAAAAAATTATTCACAAGCGATTAGAAAAGTATCTTAATTCTATTAACTTCATCACCGATCGACAATATGGATTTAGACCCAGAAGTAATACTACTACAGCCACTATTGATCTTGTTGACTGGCCTGTTGGTCTAGTGGTTAGTGACCCTAACTGCTATGCCGGAGGTCGTGGGTTCGATTCCCACCCAGGACAAATGTTTGTGTGATGAGCACGATCATTTGTTCTGTGTCTGGGTGTAATTTATCTATAATATGTATGTATTTAGAAATATATAAGTATGTTTATCAGTTGTCTAGTACCCATAACACAAGCTCTGCTTAGCTTGGGACTAGATGGCGTTGTGTGATAGTTGTGGAATATTATTATTATTTTATTTTATTTTGTTTTATTTATCACTAAAATTAAACAAAACATAGACAGAAAAAACATAGCCCTAGGTATTTTTATTGATTTAAAAAAGGCCATTGATACAGTTAGCCACAAACTACTCCTAAAAAAACTGGAATCAATAAAAATCACGGGAAATGCTCTAAAAATGCTCGAGTCTTACTTAAAAAATCGTTCGCAAGTGGTCAAACTTGGTAATCACCAAAGTGATGCACTACCTATTACATGTGGCGTCCCACAGGGATCTATCTTGGGACCCTTACTTTTTTTATATATATATATAAATAATATAAGCGAAATTAAACTACATGGTCACCTTACCTTGTACGCCGACGACACTTGTTTATTTTACTTCGGAACTTCCATCCATCACATTATCTCACAAGCACAAGAAGATTTAAATACCCTATTCGCATGGTTTCAGTTCAATCTCCTAACAATAAATATCTCTAAAACAAGTTATATAATATTTAAGGCTAAAAATAAATCGATTCCACCATATGACCCTATAACAATTAATGATATCCCGCTACAGCAAAAACCATGCGAAAAATACCTCGGTCTAAGAATGGACAGCTCACTAACGTGGAATGCTCACATAGATCACATAAAGAGTAAACTTTCGGCACTCTCCGGGTCACTGCGTAACATTGTTCGTTGTATTCCACCAAAACTGCGGTATACTATTTACAACTCCCTAGTAAAGCCACATCTACTTAACTTAATCGAAATTTGGGGCAGTGCTGCTAAAACAAAATTATCTGAACTTCAAATTACCCAAAATAAAATCATAAAAATACTATTTAACTACCCATATCTAACATCTACTAGCAAAATTTATCAAGACACAAAAATAATGAACATAAAACAACTTTACATTTACAACACATGCATTTTCATCAGAAATATTCTTAACAAAAGCGTTCACTCAAACTTAACACTCACTCAATATAAACAAGTTAGTCAACGCAGTACACGGCGAGCAAGCTTGCTAGTTTTACCGAAAACAAGAACTAACTATGGCAAAAAAATGCTAACTTTTGAAGGAGCACAGCTTTATAACAAATTACCGTCCTGTATAAGAAATGTACACTCTTTCAATGCATTCAAAACTCAACTTAGCCAGCACATAATTGCGGATCGATCACTTCTGGAGAAATGAATGCATTGGATGGGTAACTATTAAGTTGTAATACTGATGACGAACTTATTGTAATTTTTATTTTTAGTATTGTTCTCAAGTTAGTGACTTATGTTTTTATTGAGAATAAAGTTTCTTTAAACCGAACATAATTAAACTACCAAATAACCACCAAATAAGCAACCAATGGTCCAGGAATTTTGGTGACTGAGTATTTTACTTAGTCGCTGTCGCTTGCTTCTCCTTAGCGTATCAACGCAATAACTTAGGCCCAAAACTCAGCCTCCTCTTCTATATTAGTACTTACCACATTTCCCTCTACCCTTAGGCGGAATGGGCGTCCTCAACAATGAAGACATCATCCCGCTCGGCCGCGTCCCACACCGCAGCCCTAGTGTCAGGTGTGAGACACGGAGAGCCTGCCACCTGCGGCCGGGCTGCTGGCGAGCTGGCGCAGAGCCTGAAGGACTTTACGCAGGGGCTGCGGGCCAGTGCGGCGCTGCATGATGAGCAGCCGAGGAGGGAGAGGTAACTAACTACACAACTCTTAGAGTTTATAGTGGCGACTACCAGTAAAAAACCAATGAATCTCAACAAGAAGACTTTACGACGATACTGAAAAAACAGATAGTCAGCCACATCAGCACACTACAGATGGACTAGTTGATGACACTAAGGTCAACCCACAGCCCGAATTAGCCCGAATATAGGCCTCTCTTATCTTGTGCCATTCTCCACGGTTCTGTACCAGTCTCATCCAGGCTTTGCCCCCGATGGTAACTATGTCGTCTGCCCATCTCACCGCTGGACGATCCACACTTCTTTTGCCAGTTCTTAGTATGACTGGCGAAATGTGGGAGTATCAGTTCTCAAAGTCTTAAAAAAATCGTCAAAGGCGTTTTGCTTTTCGACTTTCTTTTGCTAAAAGCTTCAAAACTTGTGTGTTGCGCTCCACTTCCACTTCGATTACTGCCAGTTTATAAATCTTACCTTTATCATAGTCATCATTCTCCTGCCCTTATCCCAATGTATTTGTGGTCGGCGCAACATGTCTTCTACTTCCATACTTCTCTATTTCTCGTCATCTCAGCAGTACCTCCTTTCTAGCCATATCATCCTTCACACAGTCCATCCATCGTTTCTTTGGTCTTCCTCTACTTTTATAGCCATCTACCTTCATACTCAACATTTTCCTCACAACATTTCCTTATAAATTAAATCTTACTTTTATATCTATTCTAATGTCATTATATATCTTGTCAACAGAGTCATAAACTCAGGTCGTCAAGTGCTGTACTCGTCCCAGACGCTGGTGGAACACGTGAAGAGATACCTGACCACCTCGGAGACTGTGGACACCTCGTCCATCATGAGCATCGCTAAGGATATATCGCAGGTGAGACAAAGAATAGAATAGTAGTTATTTGATAAGGGAGCGTTCAAGTATTACGTAACGAATTTGGGGGGACGGGGGTCTTGTAAAACGTTACGATGCGTTACAGGGCCGGGGGGGGATTTTGAACCACGTGTTACGTAATATTGTTTTTTAACCCTTACGTAGAAAGATTCTATCACCCATTATTTAAAACTTTTTTTATCTCAATTTTAGGTAGAAATGGTCACTTAGTGGTTACGTAACGTTTTAATAGGGGGGAGGGGGGATACAGTAAAACGCTACGGCGCGTTACATGGGAGAGGGGGTCATAAATCTCAAAAAATTGCGTTACGTAATACTTGAAAGGACGTATACGCATCTGGGCAGTTTGCAACGCCACTTCTTTGTGGGACTCTAGGAAGTGACGAAGGACGGGCGTGTTGACGAACTGTCCGTTCGTTCGTTGATTCGTTCATTCGTTGACCCCGTTGACATCATTAAAATGATGTCAACGGGGAAATCTCGCGACCAGTTCACCAATTTTAAGTAGCACCTCTGATGTCCTTGCTAATCTGACAACTTAGATTTCAAAATCAGTTGTTTTGATGCTTTTTACAAATGCCCTTACCCTACTTGAAACTGAACTTTATCTCTTCACACACAGGGTCTAGAATCAACCCTGGAAGCCATCCCATCTCACACAGAACTAGACGTGGCTATGGAGAACATTAATGAGACGCTGAATATCCTCAATATGGGAGAGTTTCCACCTTCAGACAGGAGTTATGGGTAAGTCTAACATTTATTTATTTATTTAAGTCTCCCAAAAAAAGATTGTGTTGTTTAGTAAGTGCGTATAGGATTTTGAAACAAACAAAACGATCAAATTCATATGATTTTAAAACATATTATTGCAATCTACAGACAACTAACAAAGAGTAATACATATACTCAGTAAGTAAAATAAAACATCCAGTTTTAGTTTACTCCTTCTATACACCTTTTTTTTTTTGGTGGGTGGAAAATCATCGAATAAACCCCCCCCCCCCCCCCCCCCCCGCTGTTGGGCAGAGCGAAGGGGAGTGTCAGACTTCTACTGACTAAAAACCAAACCCATGTTCCTTCTTCGCCCTTGTGTCGGAGCCGCGTTAACCTTTCGATAATCCACAGCCCCGACAGCTCACTTATACACCTCAACTTGCATTAAAAAATTATTGTAGTAAAAGATTGCCGTGTTAGCCTGACCTATCTCACTCCTGAGGAGTGTGTCTTCTCCCATTCCTTCCACTTTTCTTTGATGTTATGCCTTTTTTTGAGAGGGAAATCCGAGTCTGATTAACTCCTCCCGCTCTGAGGGGAATGGAAGGGAGTGTCAGTCCCATACTGACTAAAACCTCCCATGTTCTTTCTTAGCCTTTTGTATTTCTTTTGACCCGCAGCTTGATGTTACGCCTCAGAAAGAAATATTTCAAGAAATTTTTAACCTTATCTAAATAAATGCTTTTCACTTTTTTTTTAATCTTCCTGTTTTCTCCCGTAGCGAACTCCAAACGGAGCTAAACGCCGCAGCAGTAGGCCTGAACACGGCCTCATCAGAAGTGGTCCAGAACGTGGAGCGACCTGCCGCCCTCGCCTCCACCAGCGCGCACTTCGGAGACGCCTTCAATAGGTTGTTGGGAGTCAGCATGGAGATGGCTGGACACACTGAGGTAATACATCAGACCAACAGGAGTCCAAGCTCGCCACACTATTCCCAAACCACTGTAACTCCTGTTAGCCAGAATCAACAGTGGCGACCACAAGAAAAGCGCCGAGACAATGAAGTGAGACGAAGTCCCAGAGAAACGATTTAACTGTCTTGGATCCCGCAACGAAATTAATCAGAAAAGAATAGCAGAGGAGTAAGGAAAAAAAAACTGTTTAACAAAAAATAAAACCGACTTAAAAAAAAAACACAAAAAGTCAAGAATAAATCAGTTTCTGAAGTCGGTGGCAAAAAAATGAAATCAAACAAACAAAAGTCACCGACTTCAGAAACTGATTTATTTTTTATTTTTTGGTAAAAAGTTTTTATTTTTCACTTTTTAGTGTTGTTCACATGTTCATGGGTCATAGTGTGGACAATGTAGTTTTTTTTTTAGTTTTGTTGATTTTTCAAAAACCGCTTGTCTGATTTCGATAAAATCTATGGGACCATTTGGGAAGTATACCCTTTCCAACAAAAAAATATTTTTTGAAATCGGTTAGCGAGTGACGGAGTTATGCCCGAACAAACATAAAAAAAAATATCCGAATTGAGAACCTCCTTCTTTTTTTAGAAGTCGGTTAACAAGAGTCCAGTTACCTTCCCTCTGCCCCAAGAGCGGCTCCTACATGGACATCACTTGCGGCAGTCTATGTCCTGCTCTTTTTCCATTCTCACCTGTCAGAAGTCACGTCTCTGTCATATCATTCCTCACACAATCAAGTCGTCTTTCTGTTGGCCTTCCTCGCCCTCTCCATTAATATTAATATCCATCTCTTTTTTAGTCACAAGACAGACGACTTCTTTTATTTGTTTCTGTAACAGGCGTCACTTTCAAACTTCTTCTAGTATTCGTTACTTTAACATTTCTTGTCATTCCACGCATCCATCTCAATAGTTGACAAAAAAAAATCTAATGAGTCCGTACAGATAGATTTCCAAAAAATATTGCACACGTATTTTTTCTTTTTTCACGTAAACAATAAATGAAGACACTGCTTCGAAAACTCATGTGACGTCACATCGCACTACATTGTTTACCACGTAGTAGTCTGCTGATCTTTGACGCGTTTTATTTTCGTCAATTTTCATTAATTTGATAAAACAAAAAACACGTACTTATCAAATATTTTTTGATAATCTAACTGACGCGGACGGACTAAACAGAATCATGTTTTTTTGTAGTCTATCAACTACCCTATTCTGTCTCTATTCTTATGGTTTTTTTATTAAAATGCTAACGCGTATATTATTTCGTTTGTAGGACCACGACGCACAAACTCTGATGGTGAGCTCCATGAAGAGTGTGACGGTGAACTCGTCCAAACTGCTGGGAACTGCAAAGTCTGTCAGTCAGGTGAGATTACATTCTATTTATTACTTCATAGAGTTCATTATACAAGGAACGCATTTCGTCGCTAAGCCTACCAAATTCCATATGAGCATTTTTATGTTTTTGAAAACTTCACTAAACATAATCTCCATTTCATTCTAAATGTGCATAAATAATTTTGCAATATTTTCGAATCTATTCAATAACGTTTTTAATTAATTATTATATTTCAAATAAATACAAAATCATCAGCCACAAGACGTCCACTGCTGGACAAAGGTTTCCCCCATAGAACGCCATAACAGACAGCAACCTGCCGTTTGTATCCACCGGTTGCCCGCGACTTTCACGCCATACCATGAAATCATTCATCATCATCATCAGCCTATAATGTTCCCACGTGCGGGACTCAGGCCTCCTCTCTAGGAGAGGGATGGGCTATAGTCCACCACGCGGGCCCAGTGTGGGATGGTAGATGTCACATGTCTTCGAATTTTTTGGTTCTAAGACATGCCGGTTTCCTCGCGATGTTTCCTTCACCATTTTGAGAGCAGTGTATGAAATCATTACCGCATTGGATTTTTTTGTAAAATTAAAAACCATAATGTTTATTTGTGTAGGACCTGACTCGTCCCAATGCTAAGAACCAACTAGCAGCTGCAGCTCGCGCCGTCACCGACAGTATCAACAGACTTGTAAGTATTGCTGTTTTTTTTTATTTTAATTACTAGCGAACCGCCACATACAAACCTGTGCTACATATAAACCTTCCTCATGAATCACTCTATCCATTGAAAAAACCCGCATTGAAATCCGTTGCGTAGTTTTAAAGATCAAAGCATACATAGGGACAGGCAGCGGGAAGCGACTTTGTTTTGTACATTGTAGTGATTCTATTACATATTGCACAAACTCTATAAAATATGTATTGTCCACCACCCATTGTCTTTAAGTAGACTCCGGACACAGGTAGACCGAAGCAAGGAAAACCTGTTCAGGTGGAGATTCATAGATGACTCTGGCCAGGGGGTCTAAAATGGCCACTTTTGCAGATCATAATGTGAATTGCGTTTAAAAGCGTAAAATGGACCTTTCATAATAAAAACTGCGTCTGTGACTATTTTACGAATGTTAACGCAATTCATATTATTTTCCTATTATGATGTATTTTACTAAATTGTTACAGACGCAGTTATTATAATGAAAGGTCCATTTTACGCTTTTTAACGCAATTCATATTATGATCTGCCAAAGTGGACGTTTTAGACCCCCTGGCCCGTTATTCACAAACACTTCGATTCTGAAAATCGTATGTCTATATAAGGTCCCTTTAAAATAGGTGGACAAATTTTAACACAGCGTACAGTACGTCTAACCAAACATATCTAAACAAAAAAAAAACATTAAAAAAGAGAATGTGGCACTCGGAGACTGCCGCGGTAAAGCTATTGCATAGCATTTTTTATCAATTATTTAATTTGACAACCTCAGTTGACAACCTTGTTATTTTCCGTAACCATAGCAACCTGGTTGATCATTATATTTTCGTTACGGAATTTCTGGATTCGCTCTCCACGTTCTAGGCCCGCGATAGAAGCTATGCAATAGCTTAATAAACTGTTTTTTTTTGCCTTAAAATAATAAATTGCCGGCCGGCACTCTAAAACAAACTTATCCTTTATGAATAGGTACTTAAATGCGTTTTTCTTATTTTTTTTTTTTACCATCGTCCTTATTTTGGTGGTCGGAATGATTTCTAAAAGTTTGTTCACCTATTTAAATGGGACCTTATATATTAGTAGGTATGTCTACTTGTCGAATCAAAATCGAATCAATTGTGAATGCCCCGCATTAGCTAGAGCCTAAATGTGGCGTTGCCCCACTAACGATGGGACACTTGATATTGTGTCCAGCCTGTCCTGATATTGTCCTTATATTTGCACATTCCTGTTGTGACGGGCGCTATAAAAATGCCAATCTCATGTGGTGCCGAGCGCAAAAAACGAACAAGAAAGAGGGTAGACCGTTTTGTCTGCTCATAAACATCCACCCGCAATGACTTCAGTTTATCCGTGATCATGGTGCTTGTAACAGCGCCGAAATATCGGGAACTCGAAAATAAAACTGAACATGGTTAAACACACTAATTTCCCATTTAAAATATCTCATCATCAACAGCCATGTTCCCACTGCTGGGACACAGGCCTCCTCTCTGTGAGAGGGAATGGGCTATAATCTACCACGCGGGCCCAGTGAAAACGATAGTTTTTAAACATTTCACTGTTTTCGTGCGATTACTTGTAAGATCTACTAGGAGACACTAAATAAATTGTGTGTTTAATCTTAATTCTTGAGGTTAATTAGGACGCCGCCTAAGGAGAAGACTAACAATGCCTCCTCTCTCCAGGTGGACGTCTGCACAGAAGCAGCTCCAGGTCAAAAGGAATGCAACGCAGCCATCCGCAGCATACAGAGCACCAGACCACTACTGAACAGTCCCACACAACCGCTCACTGAACTGGGATACTTCGCCTGTCTGGACTGCGTCGTGGAGCAGAGCAAGAGCTTGAGTGAGTATAATGTTCCCACTGCTGGGACTCACGTGACCGCTACTGAACAGTCCCACACAACCGCTCACTGAACTGGGATACTTCGCCTGTCTGGACTGCGTCGTGGAGCAGAGCAAGAGCTTGAGTGAGTATAATGTTCCCACTGCTGGGACTCACGTGACTGCTACTCAACAGTCCCACACAACCGCTCACTGAACTGGGATACTTCGCCTGTCTGGACTGCGTCGTGGAGCAGAGCAAGAGCTTGAGTGAGTATAATGTTCCCACAGCTGGGACTCACGTGACCGCTACTGAACAGTCCCACACAACCGCTCACTGAACTGGGATACTTCGCCTGTCTGGACTGCGTCGTGGAGCAGAGCAAGAGCTTGAGTGAGTATAATGTTCCCACAGCTGGGACTCACGTGACCGCTACTGAACAGTCCCACACAACCGCTCACTGAACTGGGATACTTCGCCTGTCTGGACTGCGTCGTGGAGCAGAGCAAGAGCTTGAGTGAGTATAATGTTCCCACTGCTGGGACTCAGGCCTCCTCTCTAGGAGAGGGATGGGCTATAAGCTATAATCCATCATACAGGCCCAGCACGGGTTGGTAGATGTCACATGTCTTCGAATTTTTTGGTTCTTAGACATGTTCCTCACGATGTTTTCATTTGAGAGCAGCGTTGATGAAATACATTACACAAAGTAATGCGGCTGTCTGGGTTCGAACCTGCGGCTTACGGAGCAGCAGTGGCCTATATTTCTGTACTTTAAATTAAATTCCCTGTTCAAAGTATTATTATAATTATTTTTTTATTATCTTTCTCAGGTGAAGGCATGTCTTCCATGGCGAGCTCAGTGAAACGCAGCGAGGTAGACCAGTTCAGCCGCGCGGTTGGAACTGTGGCTAATGCTGTGCAGGGGTTAGTGGAGTGTACTGCACAGGCTGCCTACTTGGTGAGTGTGTTATCCCATAATAGGGCATGGCTAAACTGTGGATGTTTGCAAAAGTTTCAAAGCTAATATGTAATTTTAAGTATATAAAATTCTTAGATTTTTTTTTCGTTTGGAAACACGATCATTGGCCTATAAACCATAGATAATATATTCAACTACGCAATGAAAGTGACAGCTCATGGGAAAATATGTCCAATTGACCTTTTCGAATGTGAAATTCAATGTGGGAATAATGTTCCTGTTGCCTTATTAAGGGTTATACAGTAGAACTGCCTGGTCTTTGGATCTGCTGAGTATGAGGTTTTCAGTACGATTCTTGGGTCATTGAAAGTGTCAGTTGGGTTTATCATCAGAAATGTCTTAGCAACAGCCATGGTGTCTGGATTTGGGCCCCGTTGATGAGAAAAGTCTCCTTTTCAGGAGTTACAGTGGTTTGGGAATAGTGTGGCGGGCTTGTTCCAATAAAAAAAAAAAGGATTGCCCCGTGGAAATTGGTATTTATATCGTTTTTTCGACTACTCTGCTGTTCTGTTTTTATTCATTTCGTTGCGGGATACAAGTCAATACTTAAATTGTTTCTCTGGGACTTCGTCACACTTCATTGACTCGCTGTTTTTCTGGAGGTCGCCACTGTTGATTTCTGGCACACACAAGTTGCAGTGGACAGCGAATTATGTGGCAATCTTATACCAAAAAATACGTTTCTAGAATCTTCTCCCATCCACATTCACACTCAGTAGGTACAGATAGCGCGCGAGTTGAATGCAGTCGGGTCTGAGGTAAAGAGCGGGAGCAGTGTAGTGCTGTGCTATTCACACTAGTGTAATGCGGTAGTGCTGTCACAGACTACCGCATTCCTAAGCTCTGCATTCAACTCGCGCGCTATCTGTACTATCAGAGAGAGAGGTTTTCTAGAGTATCATAATTCTAATTCTCATAATATAACTCCATGTCGTTCCCCCCAGGTGGCCGTGTCAGACGAGACCAGCGTGGCAGGTAGACCAGGTCTAGTAGACCAGGCGCAGTTCGCACGAGCAGCTGTGGCCATCGACCAGGCTTGCAGAGCGCTGTGTGACAGCAGTAGTAACCAGCAACAGGTATATACCAACCAGTAATAGGTTATATCATCTCGAATGACATAGTCATTTTTCTTTTCAATGTTTTATATTTCAACTAGCTTTTGCCCGCGACTTCGTTCGCGTGGAATAGTGACTTCCGGCAGATTTTTGGTTTATCTCGCGAAAAAAAAAAAACTATCCTATGTCCTTTCTCAAGTTCCAAACTATGTCTGTACCAAATTTCATCAAAATCCGTTCAGCCGTTTAGGCGTGAAAGAGAGACAGACAGAGTTACTTTCGCATTTAAAATATTAGTATGGATGTAAACACAATACTGTGTTTGTTGTAATTTAAAATGAGCACTTATTGGACTACCCCTGTGTTTTTTGCCGTAAAATTGTAAATGCCGTTAGATTATAATTTATCTCACAAGATTGTAGAAAGATCGCTTACAAGAGTAGGGATGTTTCATGAAAAAAAAAATACTATGTTGTTTAGTCCGTATTTTATCTAAATCTAAAAAAAATACGAAAATAAAACGTTAGAGCTTGTGGTGTCACTTTCTGGTAAATAATGGACCAAACTGTGATGTCACACGACTTTTCGAAGCACTGTATCGTCTTCATTTTTTTTTTTTATGTGAAAACTGAAAACATATGACGTGTGCAATATTTTTTGAACGGACTAAATAGATTTTTTTTATCAACTACCCTATTTTGCGCAGTATTTTTCGGTAGATTATAATCTGACGCCTTGGTAATATTTTTGAGAAGTGACGCGATGTTCTGAGCGCCCTCTAATCACCGTGAGCTTCCGATGTTAGGTCCAAAAGTTCAAAACTGACATGTCCATGTCCCGCAGGTCCTGTCAGCAGCCACAGTAGTAGCGAAGCACACGAGCGCCCTCTGCAACGCGTGTCGCCTGGCGTCAGGTCGCACTGCTGAGCCGGCAGCCAAGCGACACTTCGTGCAGGCAGCCAAGGATGTCGCCAACTCCACCGCCAGCCTCGTCAAGGAGATCAAGGCGCTCGACACTGACTATAGCGAGGTGAGGAACTGCTTTCTTTACCACACTGAGGAAACCATCATCATCAATTCAGATCAATAGATACTATCAACTTAATAGAGACTATAAGAAAAGTGTCAATGGACACATTCTTAATTTTGTAAGCTTTAGCAAATTAAATTAAATTTAAATTACATATTAGCCTCAAGGTCTAGATTGTAATTGTATGAGTAACCGTTTATTAACGAGTACCTACTTCATAATGAAAAAAAAAAAAGCTATTCAGCTGAAAGCCGTCCACTGCTGGACATAAGCCTCCTCTTAGTGTGGCCACATTGACCAGTCCCGTACGTCTCGCATCCAGCGGATCCTCACAACGTTCACCAGGTGCACGGTACACGTAGTGTAAGGTCGCACAACACGTCTTCCAGTTCGCGGTCGCTACTCCACAACTTTCCGGCCATCAGTTCTGCGAGCAATGTGTCCTTCCTGTTCACTGCCACTTAAGCAATTCTTCGGGCTACGTCGGTAACCTTGGTTCTCTTACGGATGTTTTCATTTCTGATGCGATCACGCAAGGAAACTCCGAGCATAAGCATTTCCATTGCCCTTTGAGTGACTTTGAGCTTTCTGATGAGGCATTGAACCATTTAACTTTGTGTAAGGAGAGTTTTCTCAGGGGTTGGAATTTTTGGGCTATTTCAATGAGTCACTACGTTATATGGTAAAGGTATATTGTAAAACGGTAAAAACACAGAACTATAGGTAAAACTAAACGAACAAACAGGAGTTAAACAGTAAACTTGGTAATATTAAAACGAGCGTTACGCGGATCTGTTGAAAGCGCGCGCGAATCGAACTCCACTGTCTTTGGTTTAGCGTGTCGCGGGCTGGGTTGCCAGGAGCCGTGGACGGTGTTGCTAGCTCACAAAAATTATTTAAAAAAGGTAGTGCTACATTTGTTATGAATACCTTTTCTTTTCCCCCAGGCTAACCGCGCCCGCTGTGCATCAGCAACAGGTCCCCTGCAGGACGCAGTACGAAGTCTGTGCCAGTTCGCAGACAGTCCCGAGTTCGCGTCCATTCCCGCCAAGATATCCGTGCAGGCCAGGCACAACCAGGAGGCTATATTGGATTGCGGCAGGTTGGTTACTTACACTTACTTTTATTGGCGTTCAAACATGCGAACTTAAATCAGACAAAATAAAAGAAAACTTGCAAATCTATTTAAATAAAGAGAGAAATCCTGACTGACTGACTGATTGACTGACTGACTCATCAACGCCCAGCCCAAACCCTTGGACCTAGAAAGCTGACATTTTGCACAGGGGTTCCCTTTATAATGTAGATAAGGAATAAGGAAGGGTTTTTCGAAATTCAACCCCTAAGGTACTTAAATAGGGGATGAAAGTTTGTATGGAAAATCGTCATTTTCACGCGGGCGAAGCCGCTGGCAAAAGCTAGTGCGTAAATAAAATTACTGACGTGGGATAATATTTATTTAGTTATTAAAACTTTATGCACAAGTTAAAACTGTAAAAAGGCGGCCTGATGACATTGTATTCATATAATTTCTTTATTCGAGTAAAATCTATCACTAATTGTGTACGGTGGATCATTCGAAAACGGAATATGCAGATCAACAACCAATACAAAAGTGCCTGTAAATGGTCTACTTGAAATAAATTTTGAAACCTAAAACAACTAGCTTTTGCCCGCGACTTCGTTCGCGTGGAATAGTGACTTCCGGCAGATTTTTGGTTTATCTCGCGAAAAAAAAAAAACTATCCTATGTCCTTTCTCAAGTTCCAAACTATGTCATTGTCTGTACCAAATTTCACACAAATCGGTTCAGTAGTTTAGGCGTGAAGCAAAGACAGACAGACAGAGTTACTTTCGCATTTATACTATTAGTTAGGATTTCCCTTGTACTTGAACTAAATGCTTTGATTTTGAAACTTAAAATATTTAACTTGTAAATTGTCCACAGGAACATAATATCCGGTTCCTGTTCGATGTTGGAGTCAGCTCGGTCCCTCGCCGTGTCTCCAGCAGAACGCTCTCACTGGCAACTACTAGCTCAACACAGCAAGACTGTGTCCGATAGTATCAAGGGTCTCGTTACTAACATCAAGTGAGTTTGTTTAGTTTATTTATTGGGTTACTATTGTAAGAATATTTTTTATTGTTAATTCTTTTAATTTTATAAAATTAGTGTAAAAGATAGCGAGAGCAGTGGTGGCCCAGTGGTTACGACCCCGACTTACGAACAGTTGGTCGTGGGTTCGAACCCAGGCAGGCGCATTCATTTGTGTAGTTTATTTCATCACCGCTGCTCTCAAAACGGTGAAGGAAAACATCGTGAGGAAATCGGCATGTCTTAGAACCAAATATTCCAAGACATGTGACATGTACTGCACCGCACTGGGCCCGCGTGGTGGATTATAGCCCATCCCTCTCCTAGAGAGGAGGCCTGAGTCCCGCACGTGGGAACATTATAGGCTGATGATGATGTATGAATGTTGACGAGGCAAAAGGAGTATGTAAAGATCGTAGCAAGTGCCGTTCTCTGGTTTCTGCCTACCCCCATGGGAAACAAGGCGTGGGTTTATGTATGTTTTAGTGTAAAATTTCGATACGATGTAAAAATTGTTACTGAAATAAATAAAATGAAACAAAAAACTAAATGAATGTGGTATGCAAGTCCAAGCTCATGCTTAGCGTGTCGTTCGCATATCTTCGATGAATGACCATTTATATTCCATATCTACTACATGTTACTTTATTTATGTATTTATTGGTTAAGTGAACAATGTATGTTCTGTGGCGACTAGCGACATCTATCGCAACACCTGCGTACTAACAACGATCGACAGAAAATCCTACATCGCGCTATCAACATTATCCGCGACTTAAGCCTATATAAGAGTTCCCGACTTACAACTGTCGGGCAGTTAGCCCACCGGACATGCAACACCCGTCCGGTCGGAGGATACTCCCTTTTCTATGGGGGATGAGGAGCTTTACACCCTGTTCCTCATACCCCCACAAAGTTCTTTTAGAATAAAAATAAAGAATCTTTAAACCCATATCCAGAGAAAGCACCGAATGCTCTAGGGTTTGATAGATGTCACACTTCACAGTTTTTCGAAATGTCAGTTGTAGTCCTCACAATTATTGTTTCCATCACCGTTTATAACCCTATATTCTTCCACAGAGAGAAAGCCCCAGGTCAGCGCGAATGCTCAGCCGCGCTGGAGACCCTCAACAAACAGCTGAGGGAACTGGACCAGGTCGCCATGCAGGCAGTCGGCCAGGAGCTGTACCCGAGGAAGAACAACACGCTGCAAGGTAACTAATGTTTTAATGTTTTTTTTTAACCATTGTTTTCAAATCTTCCCCTTTAGTTTAAGGGGAATTCAGAAATCACATATTGTTCCCGTGACCTGCCGCCATTTCATCCATCCCGTGTTTATTCTGTGCTTAACACTACGGTCTTTTTCGCCTTCGCTTTATACAAGTGAACCGAGGTACCGGAAGTTAGTACTAGTAACTTAGTAAACACATTATATTGTTCTCCACCAGGTTATTCAGAACAGATGGAGAACAGTGCGACGGAGATGCTGGAGCGACTGGAACCGCTGCGTATTGCAGCCAACGGAGAGGCTGAGAACTTGGGACACGCTGTCATACAGCTGGTGAGTTGACATACCATTCAGTTAAAAAAATAATAGTTTCTCAGCAATCATTTTTGCGTTACTTAGTTTTATGTACAGAACGCGTAGTTTGTCTGTTTACCAATTAAAGTACTATTTCACCGATTGGTTCTCAATTCGACTGTTTGAGTTTTTTATGCATGTTACTTCATAACTCCGTCATTTAACCCATATTGGTCCCATAGAAATTTCATCAAAACCTGTTTAGTATTTTAGTTTTTTTTCTTCTGGCCTTTGTTTACATGATGTTCTAGATTAAATTCGTTCACGATGACAAGACTTTGTGTGGTCTACAACTAAAAAGGATAAAATAAACTTTTTGGAAAAAACGAAGCGACTTCCAGAAAACACCACATATCAAATAATTTTCGTGACTTTGTTGGTGTCATTAGAGTTTTTCGTAAAACACGATCTCTGTGTGACAGTTTCCGTCCACTATGTTCATGATTACACTACTTTCTTTCCTCTTCAACATCATTACTTCAGCCGAAAGACGTCCACTGCTGGACATAGGCCTCCCCCCCGTGTCGCCACATTGACTCCGACTAGCGTATACCCGCAACGTTGACCAGGTGCACGGTCCACCTAGTCCGCGCAGGAGGCCGCGCAACGCAACGTCTTCCGGTTCGCGTTCGCCACTCCACAACTTTTTCCTCTTAACCTCTTAGTAAGAAAGAAAGAAAACATATTTATTTAGCACAATATGCCACAAGTGCACACAACAAACAATAAAAAAATAAAATGAACAAACAAAAAAAAAAGAGTGTGCATCTCACGGCTGCGCCAAATAGGACCAGTTCAGCAAATTGCCGAGCCGCTAGTGCCCGACGCTGGTTTTCAACTGGCCCTGAGATGGTGTTAGTGAACGAACGTAAAACAGTTTTAGACCCTTGTCTAAAAGTGTGTATGTGTCTGAGTAGATACTTAGATATATGAAATAGCTGTATAATAATAATACAAATAAGAAAACTTAGGAATAAAATAAGAATAGAAAAATAAATAAATAGTAAATAGTAATACCCCTTATCTCTTTCCTAGGTATCATACGCCGAGCCGCTAGTATCAGGCGCGGCCGGTGCAGCATCCAACATCACGGAGTCCAGCACACAGACAGCTCTGCTGGAACATGCGCGCACTGTGCTGGAGACACTGGCACAGCTCGTGCTCAATGCTAAGACTGCTGCTGGAAACCCCAGGGTGAGTAGATATGGAGTACTTGTCGTGTTATCTCTTCTCTTCATAGGTTGTTCGAAGCAAGGAACACCTGTTCAGGGGAGAGTCATAGATGACTAGGTGTTGCTAGCGGCTTCACCCGCTACAAGTCGAAAATTGTCTCACGGGAAGATAAAATCGGGATAAAAACCTATGTGTTAACCCAGGTTATAAACTATCTGTGTACGAAATTTTATCCAAATCCATCCAGTAGTTTTTGCGTGAAGAAGTAACATACATACACACTCACAAACTTTCGCCTTTATAATATTAGTGTGAAAATAACACTATTTAACCGACTTCTAAAAAAGAAGGAGGTTCTCAATTCGGATGTTTATATAATTTTTTTTTTATGTTTGTTTGGGCATAACTCCGTCACTTGCTAACCGATTTGAAAAATTATTTTTTTGTTCTCAAATGGTCCCATATTTTTTTATCGAAATCGGACAAGCGGATTTTGAAAAATCAACAAAACTCATAAAAAACTACATTGTCCACATTATTGTCCACCACCAGAAGTCCATAGTTGACTGATAGAGAATGCCCTTTTTTTTTGAAGCGTGGTAAATCATCAAAAGACTTAGAACCACCCGTGTTCCTACATAGCCCCTTGTGTCCGAAGCCGCGGTATATCTTTCGATCATTCCCGCAGCCCTGACAGGCGTCAGCCCTTGCGAGCCCCTGCAATCTTTCTGACATCTCTTTGAGGCGCTCGTGAAATACTCGCGCGCCGTCGACACGACAGTAGAGAATGCCCTGAGACTTAAAATTCGCCTTGTTCAAACAACTATATGTTGGGTAAATTTCCAGTCTAGTGGGATACAGCTAAATAGTAGTTTTTAACATGGAGCTACTGCTTATCTGATCTCCTAAGCCCAGTTAGTACTGGGTAATACGATACCCTTTGCTAAGACTAGTTGTCAGACTTTAATGCCACTGACTACCTAAAACGACTGCCAAAGATCTAGGTATGGCTGTCTGGATCAACGGGCGATCGTCTCATTTAATAGGGATGTGTCCTGGGTGAAAAAAAATTGATTCCGTTTAGTCCGTCAGTTAGATTATCGAAAAATATTGGATACGTGTTTTTTGTTTCATCAAATTAATAAAAAATGGCGAAGTTATAACGCGTCAAAGATCAGGAGTGGGGGCTTTTGACGGCACTACGTGGTAAAAAATGTAGTGCGATGTGACGTCACACGAGTTTTCGAAGCACTATAACGTCTTCATTTTTGGTTTACGTGCAAAAAGAAAAAATACGTGTCGAATATTTTTTGGTAATCTATGTGACGGACTAATTAGATTTTTTTTGTCAACTACCCTATTATCTCAGCCCTTTTTGGAGATAACCACTGTTGACTGTACTAAATAACTAAAAAATCATAGGAAACGATGATTTTTGTAGGGCTCCCTATTTCATTCTTCCCTTCTGTAAACCTAACAGATTTTTTAATACTAACGTTAATTTCTCCACCCTTAGGCAGTAAACATCCACGGCAAAGTAACGGAACAAGTATCGCAATGTCGCGCGTCTCTGTCTGAGCTACAAGCGTGTGTGAGGGAGCTCAGTGCGGCGCGTGGGGCTGTGGGCCCACTGCTGGACACCATGCAGAGAGCTATAGCCAGGCTGACGGAGCACAGGTCAGTAACTAACTTTAGTCGAAGTTCTCGGGACCTACGGCTTAACGTGCTTTTTAGAAAACTATGAAATGGATGGTCACCCGTCAACAGACCGTCCTAGACAAGCGCAGCTTAACCTGAAGATTGATCCGAGCGGTAGTTATTATTTAGCCACGAGCCATTTTAATTCCAATTTTTGTAAACAATTTGATGTATTTTTTTTATTTGGACTGCCTTGAGAAGAAACTCATACATTATCTTGATCCTGTAACTCTGCTTACCCATTCAGAGAATGCAGGCATGTTATGAACTCATTTCTATTATAAATAAGTACGTGGACGTAGTAAAAGAATTGAGTAAATATCGTAGCAGGTGACATTTTTATAGTTTATGCACATTTTATTCGATAAATGTGAGGACCATGTGAGAGCGAAAAAGACTTACTTCTGAGTTAGTTTCGACTTTTTCTTCTTAGGTCAGGTTTTTAAATATGTTTGTAAAATCCAATTTGCAAAATAAACTTTTGCATCCCCATGGGTAACCGGCGTGATGTTACAAACTTTCAAAATAAATACAGATACACCACAGTACAGTTGGCCTTAACCGCTCAGCTGTAGCACAGATATAACGCGCGCTATTTTAAGATGCGCTCACAATATGTACCGAGCGTTTGCGCTGTAGGCTCCATATTATCTGCCAGAGTTGAAAGAAAGAAAGAAAATATATTTATTTGTCACAGAAACATGACGAGCATATAAAAAGACACAAAAAGCAATAAAAGTTAAACAAAATATTAAAAAAACTAGCTTTTGCCCGCGACTTCGTTCGCGTGGAATAGTGACTTCCGGCAGATTTTTGGTTTATCTCGCGGAAAAAAAAAAAAAAAAAACTATCCTATGTCCTTTCTCAAGTTCCAAACTATGTCTGTACCAAATTTCATCAAAATCCGTTCAGCCGTTTAGGCGTGAAAGAGTAACAGACAGACAGAGTTACTTTCGCATTTATAATATTAGTAATAAGTAATATTAGTATGGATATGGATTGAAGTGTCACCGCGGCCCTGGAACATAAAGGGCTAAGAAGCAACGCGGGTGCGTTTTAGTCAGTGAGAGTCTGACACTCCCTTCTGCTTCGCCCAGAGCGGGAGCAGTCATTTGATGATTTCCTATCCTTTCATATATTTTGTGTGGAAGATATTATATTCAGGTGCAGCAAGATTGCCTGTAGATTCTTTACAGTTTAGGTTCAGTTTTTAAAGTTTAGTGTTTAACTGCTTCGTTGGTATTGTAGTTGCAAGCACAGCTGCTGAGCAAGAGGTCCTAGGTTCGATGCACGGGTTGGGGATAACAGGCGTGGAATAGGTTTGAAAGTTTATTCCCGATATCTATCTTTTGATAGTATTTGTACCAATATAAGGTCCCATTAAAATAGGTGGACAAAATTTCAGAAATCATTCAGACCACCAGAATAAGGACGATGGTAAAAAAAAAAAAAATAAGAAAAACGCATTTAAGTACCTACTCATAAAGGATGAGTTTGTTCTAGAGTGCCGGCAATTTATTATATTAAGTAAAAAAAAACCACTTTATTTAATGTTTTTTTTTTTGTTTAGATATCTTTGGTTAGATCTACTGAACGCTCTGTTAAAATTTGTCTACCTATTTTAATGGGACCTTATATACATACGCTAAATGGTAGAGAAATGGCTTGCCAGATGATAATGATTTTGATGTCATTACAGTCATTGCATGGAGTCCCGCAATAAATTATTCTTTTTTGATGTTCCAATAACTTTCTTTCGCTCCAAACATTCATACTTAGCCCAATTATAAATCCATTATCCATCTCCTCCGTAAACTGGAAGCTTATGGCATTAGAGGCAATGTATTAAATCTCATAGAATCCTATCTGAAAAATCGTAAACAATATACAGTAATTTCTAAAATAAACATTAATACTAAAAAAGAAGAAACATATGCTTCAAAAAAACGTATAGTTAAATATGGAGTTCCGCAAGGGAGCGTATTGGGTCCTTTGTTATTCATTATCTATATAAATGACTTGCCAATAGTAACTAATTATCCAGTATCACTCTTTGCCGACGACAGCACAGTCACTATTCATTCTATAAATAAAAATAGGTATGAACATGAAATTAATAATACAATCAATTCAATAATTAACTGGTTAGATAGCAATAATTTAAAAATCAATCTTGAAAAAACAAAAATTATGTTCTTCAGTCAACGTTTGGAAGCACCAAATATTACTGCTCAACACAAATTAACCGTTATAAAAAGGGTAGACACGGCTAAATTTTTAGGTGTAACCATTGACAAACGTCTGAACTGGAAAGCACACACAGAAGAATTAAATAAAAAAGTATGTTCTTCTGCCTATGCCCTCTATAAATTAAAACCTATTATAAGTACCAATGCGCTAATTACTGCCTACCATGGTATTGTCGGCTCCATATTGAGGTTTGGAGTTATATTTTGGGGAAACTCTACTAATAAAGAAATAATTTTTAAGTCACAAAAAAGGTGTATTAGGGCTATGTTTGGTTTGAAAATAACTGATAGTTGCAAACAGTATTTTATTAAATATAACATTTTCAGTCTGCCTTGCTTATTTATTTATGAAATAGCTAATTTTATAAAAACCAATCCTAACCTATTTAAGAAACAATCGGACGTTTATATTCGTAATCGACGGGATAATAATAAACTTTGCGTACCAAGATCAACCACAGCATTGATGCGTAAAAGTATTTTTTGTTTGGCACCAATCATTTATAATAAAATCCCAAAACCTATTAGACAAATGCCGACTGCTCTGTTTAACCACTATGCACGACAAGATTTTGACACATGACATACCAGCTGAATCGGCGCAAGGTGGTGCAAATTGTCATGAAATCAAAGAATTTTTGTGAACATTCAGCATTCGATTTTAGAATGAAAAATATGTCACAGCAGCTTTCTAATATGATAAGTTTGTGGTTAATGTCTCCAGTATCGTATTGAGGCCGGTAAAACGGCGTCAGTCTATTGACAAATAGTATAAAATACATAATAATATACACTTCCAAAAAATAGGTATCCTAGATGCGCTGGAAATAATGTACTTAAACAAGTTTCACATTTGCTAATAACACTCTAAAGGGCAAAATAAAGACAGTAACATTCTACCTGCGTTCTTACTTTTGCCATTATTCATACATAATTTCGTAAAAAAACACGAACAAAGTCGTGAAAAATATTCATAAAAACTATGTTGCAATATAACCATAGACAAATAGAACATAACACTTGATAGTGCTTACCGTAAACCCCAGTTTCATTATTACGATTAAAAAGTTGCATTCAGCCTAATCGATAATCGCAATGAAAACAAGTTTAAAAAAAGAGTTAGACGAAATTACAACTCCTTGGTATAAATCAAATAGTTATTTTATTTTAAAATCTTTTAATTTAAATTAGGAATGCGTTCGCAATTCACATTTATTAAGTACATATTTTTATTTTCTTCATAATTTATTGTGAATTATTTGGTTTTGTAATAACAGAATGTTGGTTAAAGGATGCCCAGGTTCTTTGTAGGCATAGTAAAAACATTGTTTGATCCACCAAAACTATATTAGGAAATATGGTTGAACTATTTTTAAATTTTAACAACTTTATGTAATTACCCATATTCATCATCATCATCATCATTTCAGCCAAAAGACGTCCACTGCTGAACATAGGCCTCCCCCAGGCGTCGCCACATTGACCGGTCCCGTGCGTCTCTCATCCAGCGGTTTCCTGCAACCTTGACCAGGTCATCGGTCCACCTAGTGGGAGGCCTTCCAGCGCAACGTCTTCCGGTTCGCGGTCGCCATTCCAGAACTTTTCGGCCCCATCGGCCATCCGTTCTGCGAGCAATGTGCCCTGCCCATTGCCACTTAAGTCTGGCGATTCTTCGGGCTACGTCGGTAACCTTGGTTCTCAAGCGGATGTCCTCATTTCTGATTCGATCACGCAAGGAAACTCCGAGCATAGCCCTCTCCATTGCCCTTTGGGTGACTTTGAGCTTTCTGATGAGGCCCATTGTGAGCGACCACGTTTCGGTCCCGTATGTAATCACTGGCAACACACATTGGTCATAGACTTTCGTCTTGAGACACTGGCCATATTACCCATATTAGCAAAAATGAATTTGAATTTGAACAACTCCGGGTTCGAGCAAAGTGTTGTTGAGTTTATCAAGAATTTCTCAGTAGCAGCCACGGAGTCCAGATTTGTGCTCGGTTGATGGCAATAACTACTGGCGTCTTGTTATGTTCGAACGTACTTTTTTATTTAGTCTAATCTTTCCCACTTCTGGGCAAAGGCCTACTGCATTCCTTTCCAACTCTCTCAGTTACTTATTTCTGACCAAATCGTCACGCCGTTTCTTGGACCTGCCTCGGTAACGACGACTGACAGTAAATTTTACTGTCCTTAATTTCGCAATCGGCAAGTCATAAGCCGTATCTTATAGAAACATTAGGTTATTCTTTCAAAAAGGTTCACCGGCCGCTCTAAAATCTCTATTTTTACAACTGCACAGTTCAGGTTACCCATCATAGGCCGTGGGCCGTGGCTTTTAAGTGAAGCCATTAACAAATATGAGACAGAAGAATAGGACAAGTGTAGGACTCATGCCCTGATAAAAACATTTGTAGAGTTTTCTAAAAAGTATAAACTTCCTATAGATTTTGGGGTTGCCAACAAAGCTCATCTAAGAATCAAAAATGAAATGAAAATTGACGATTAAAAGTATTGGCGGAGAAGGTAAAAATAGTGGGACAGATCAGGCTGATAAAAAAAAAGTATTTGTGAATACACACCAACCAATCCAGGCTAAATATAATTACATAATTACCAAAACCAAACAAACTTTTACTAACTATACATACCAAGATCCATGGCATTCTCTACCCAACCAATAATTTAAAAAAAAAACAATAATTAATATTCTAATAATTTTAAAATATACAGGATTAGTTAGAAAAGCGAGTGCATTCCGAATTTAAATTTTGATATGGAAAAATAATCGGTGCCAATTTAGCCATAGATAAACTGTTCTGTTTAATTGTTGTGTATATTTGAATTTTTTCTATGTACTTAAAACTATTCAGATTATTATTATAACAGCTTAAAAAATATTCTAATTATGTTTATTCTATTTTACGCTCAAAACAATTTTATTTTAATTTCTGTCAATCGATTTCTTAAATTCCTTAATTTTATTACTCGAATTAATCGAAATTTACAAAAAAGAATCGATTAGAATAATCGCTTTCACACATCATACCTAATTATTAAAAAAAAAGAAAAAGAACATGGACGTCAATTTTGAATACAAATTGAGCTATGATGAAGTATGATGATGATTATTTCGTGATTATTGGTCCTGTATTAGTAAATTATGCTAAGATCTGGGCATTGTCATGTTGTGTATAATATTTCGAATGATATTTGTCATATTTGTTATTGAATCTTTAAGCGTCTATGTGACATAATTTGAAAAATAAAAATGTAAACAAACACGATTGGCGCAAAACTTCGATTATAGATTTTAAAATTCATCACTACCACTGCTTATTTAAAATGATTTATGGATGAAATCGTCACAAAATTAAATGACGAGTTATTCGATCTCAATATAGTGGAGCTCGAATGTCCAAAAACCACATTTTTTATGCGTTTTAGCCTCGGCCAGTACTGCCGTCAAAATGGCGATGACCGTATTTATGTACTTTTATTTTATAAGAGTAAATTAAGAAACTTGCGCAATAAATACAGAATATTTAATGGCGTTCACATATGAGCTTTTTATTCAACTCTCTTAATTAACACATACACATAGTATTTGACAAACAGAAATAAAAATATTTACATAAATAATCAGGATGTCGTATGACTTGACTGCCGACCCCTTGAGGGGCCGAAGCCGAGCCAGCGTAGGTTTATGTGTCGAGCCCCTCAAGGGGCCTGTACCGAACTTTATGGTTAAAATACATTTAAAAAAATACCTCATAAACAAGTGCTACTATACCATAACAGAATTTTTAAATGAACGCAATTATAATTAATTGCGTTCATTTAATACGAGATTCCTATAATTGCGACATTCTTCACAATTTGAGTCACAAACAGTACTTACTTCGTTTTATTTTTTAAGTAATTAGCATTAGCAATCTTTTTTTTTATTAATTTCATTGTTTGCTGTGTAGAGTCAAGTCATTTCTTATTTGTTTTATGGTTTATTCTAAACCAAAAAATATGTTATTTTGTACGCCTTAAATGGCAAAACATGCAGATCAACCTGTTTATTTTAAGACCTTGCACATATTATTTGATGTATACTCATGTTTTACAATAAAAAATACAATTATCAAACCTTTAAACCCCCCACTTCAGTCCACTTTTGATCCCAATCTGTCAGAGATATACAAGTTAATTATGGCTCGCTAACTTCCTAAGTAGTCTCTGGTCAATAAGAGTTGCATTTGGCACTGCTCCAACTCTCTGGTCGTCGGTGATCTAACGAACGAAGATGGTATTATTTGTGTCTATAGTTAGTTTGGTGACGTCATTGTGTGGTTAGGGATAATGTACTTTAGGATAGACAAAAAACGCGATCTGACGAATTGAGAACCTCCTCCTTTTTGAAGTCGGTTAGAAAACATGTAATTATGTATTAGGTAGCAGTGGTAATTTTAGTGACAGAGCGCGAAAGTTTCTGTTTGCAAATTTGTTAATGTAGTAACCTACTTAATGTATAACATCATGCTTGGAATTTTCTAAGGGTTAGGCAGGTACCGGTCGTTCTTGGTATAAAAGAGTTATGTATTCATTTTTAAAAAGCATTTGTAAACATATTATTATACCACATACTTCTGGTTTTTAGAAGACTAATCGTCTATTAATGATGTCATACGCAATATTTGCGTACAACAAGCCGTTATACACAACAAGGCTGATGATGAAGGATATTACAGTTTTTCCAGCACTGCAACTGTCTCATTGGTCGCAAGTGTGAATTTCTATGTAGCAACCACGAATTCTGGATCTGTGCCGGATTGATGACAATAGGCTTGCCCCCTATTACATGGAACTTAAACATACCTGGCAAAATGGGGGTGTGCTATATTAGATACAGCTCTGCCTAACCCTTCGGGGATTATAGGCGTGATGTTATATTATGAATCAGTCTAGACGCCCAGATATCTTGCATATCGATACACTAACATATAGTAAGCTCATACGCAAAGTCTTGTTTACTATGCGCGTCAGTTGAGCTAGGTCGTTCGACGCGAGCTGCGTTCGTTGCAACTTTAGCGACTATATTGTTGTTTTAGTCAAGTGTGAATTTGTATTTTTTGTAGTGGAGAACGAAAGTTTTTCTTTTTTTACGTGATTTTGGTTTGAAAGTGTGACTCTGACGCTAAAACGGTTATAGAAGTGTTTTATAAGTAAAGTTAGTTTGTGTTTTAGTGTTGTGATAACTTAGATTTTGGGATATTGTGGAAAGCCTCGTGTTTCATAGTCAAGTTTCAGCATGGAAAAATTGAAGTTAGTGTTATTTATTTACTTTGATATTGTCTTGGTATTTTACCTGTCTTTCTGATCATGTAGTTAGTTAGTACCTAACTGGTGTGTTTTTATGCCTCCTATGTGCCTCTGACTTAACGTCGAGAAATATATCTCAGGCATGATAGTTTCTTCTCAATGTTTTCCGTTACAGTCCAAGTGTTAATTATACAGTAGTTAGTACAGTTATAATTATTTTTCCCTGATTCATTACGATGTCATAGTTTTTAAGAGATTAACGTGACATGTAAGAATGCCTTCATTGAGTGTTATTATGTTTGACTGTAATTGAACTAATAGGTACAGTTAAATTGAAAATCATTAAAACAGAAACTCCACACAAGGTTTTTTCCAGACCCAGAGTCTAGAACTCTTGAAAGATCAGAAAAGTTCATGATAAAATCAATCAACATCCGCATTTTAAAATAGTTTTGTCGTCACCAATATGATATTGATTTAGTAGTTCATAAAACGCAGTAATTCTATCAAATGTTTCAGTAAATAAACCCAGTGTTTCTGTGAATGTCGCACGACCACGTTACCGAACAGACATAGGTCGTAAACTTTATTTTAACAGTTTTAACGTGTACCCCGCGTTTGATGTCGTTGTGTCAAGGTTAGCTCTGCTGGACTCTTATATTTGTCTAGAACTACGGATGGTAGATTTAGAGCTAGAATTATTTCGTCTAATGTCTTACTGCAGGGCAAATACTAGTTAACATACAGAGGGAGTGAGTATAGTGAGAGCTCTATTTCGCTGCGTGTTAGATTCTATCAACAAGTTCCCATTATAATTCTCAGTCTCTATTTATCCCAATTGATTTGGGGTCAACGCAGCATGTCTTCTTCCATAATTCTCTATTTCTCGTCAACCCGTCAGACACCGCCGTTCTTGCCATATCATCCTAATTAACAAGAACAACAATCAACATACTTTTGCAGAGTTTCACTAGCTAATTTAAGCTAGCCCAGTATTGTTGACCAAAACAAATAGTTTACAAGACAAACTTTTACAGCCAATTTTCTGACATAGCCGTTTGGCATCCCTAACCGCTATGTATTAAACGAGAAATTCGCGGCATATAGGTCAAGACCAACCATTCGCATCTGTTTATTTGTTTGGGACTGGCTTCCATTCGTACAAGTTTTAGTTGGAAATATATTTTTATCATAGTGGTTTGGAGGAGCTCGTAGCTGAGTAATAACAGACGCTCGGATTTATCTTCAGGTTAAGCCGCGCTTGTCTAATTTGGTCTGTGGATGGGTAACCACCTATTATGTACCGAGTTTCCGACGTGTCTCGGAAAGCACGTTAAGATGGTGGTCTCGGCAGACATTTGTAGATCTGTGACAATCGTTACAAATATGCAGTGGCCCGAAAGTCTGACAAAACGTATTATTCAGTACTAATGGTTTGTGGGGGTCAGATTGGCAGTCAGTCCTTATAAAATACTGATATAGCACCCGGTTGAGCCAATGCGGTTAAAGACTAGCAGATTCATACATGTACTAGGTTTTTTCTATGTATTTCAAAGCTAAGAGTAATGGTCATCCCGCCATCTTGGAAACCGAACTATCATCATCATTCGCTTGCCTTTATCCAAAGAACAGTGGCGATAACATAGCTGATGGAATTAATAAGCGTCTACTTAAGTCACCGCGATAGATACCGACGAAATAATTTACTTAGTTTTATCAAATCAAGCTTATGGCCTATAAAAAAAAATGTCAACAAAAATTTGTTCGAGAGTTCGCCACTGTTCTTTATTTGCTTTCGGAGCAGTATGTCTTCATCATCCATACCACTCTAATTTAGGTTCAGTTGAAAATCAGCGTCGGGCACTAGTTGCCCGGCATTTTGCTGAACTGGGCCTTTTTGGCGCAGCCGTGAGGCACACAGTGGGACGATTTGATTAGTTTTAAGTTTGTTTTTTATATTATTTTTGTTTTACATTGTGTGTATTTTTTTCCATTTTTTTTCCATTTTGACATATGGATCTCAGACTTGGTCTTTGACAAACATTCAAAAGTCCAAGCTCAAGGTTTGCCAACGTGCAATGGAGCGCAGTATCCTAAGCGTTAAACTAATAGACCGTATACGCAACACCACACTGCGCTCCAAAACACAAATCACTGACGTTGCTCAAAAAGCCGCTAAGCTGAAGTGGGACTGGGCTGGCCATGTCTGCCGTATGCCCAACGAGCTGTGGGCCAAAACAACCACGTTCTGGAACCCTGACACAGCCAGAAGGCGACGTGGTAGACCTCGAACGAGATGGCGGGACGAGCTTGACAGAACAAACGACCAGTGGTCCACATTGGCCCTGGATCGCAAAATTTGGAAATCATGGGGGGAGGCCTTTGCCCTGCAGTGGGATGACACGGGCTAACAGTAACAGTAATTGTGTGTATTTGTGGCCTGTGCCAAATAAATGCATTTTCTTTCTTTCTTTCTTTCTATACTTCTCTATTTAGGTCATCTCATCAGACACAGGAGGAGTCTCTGACTTCTTGCCATAATCATTCTTCACACAGTCCATCCATCGTTGTTTTGTATTTTTCTACACTTATACCCTCCACATTCATACCAAAAAATCTCCCTTTTTTGATGGGTTGAGAAATTAAATGACTCCTCCCGGAAGGGAGTAACTGACTTCGACTTGTACTAACTAAACCCCCATTCCTTCTTAGCGCTTTGTGTCCGGGGCCGCGGTATCTCTTGTGAACAGTTCCGCAGCCCCGACAGGCGTCGGCCCTTGCCTGCATTGTCAGTCCACGACATTTTCCATCTTGTAAACCTAACTAAACATGTGCTATGTCGTTGTTACAGAATGTCTCTGATCGGAACGTACGACGAGACAGACTCGTTCGTGGACTATCAGACCAGGATGGTTGGCGCTGCCAAGGAGATCGCCAGACTTGCTACCGACATGGTGAGACAGAATCAAATAATGTAATCAATTAAATTTACGGTACCTGCATAGCTATCAACCACTCGATAGGTCATATCCAATCCATCGAAAAAGTCCCCTAATCGCTTTTCACAAAACCGAAGCCGAGTAATGAATTCGATTATGATTCGAGATGAAGATAGCCTCCTGCCGACAGCTATTTGCTATCGGGTCGAGAATCATTAGTATATTTATCTTCTTAAATATGCTCCAAGTCTAACCGTAACGTCATCCCTCAGACAGCGAAGTCAGCGACAGACGCCAGCCGCCTGGTACAGCTCGGTAACGAGATGTGCCAGAAGTACGAGCAGCTCGCGCAGGACAGCGTGGGCGCCTCAGCCACCACGCCCAACGGAGATGTCGCTAACAGGTACGTCATCATACCGACGATATATACTGAATTCAAGAAAGCCTTTGACAAGGTTGACCATGAACTGTTTTGAAGAAAATTGAGTTTAATGGGGTACGTGGGGATCTGCTGAGATGGTTTTATTCATATGTTTGCAACAGAACACAGAGAGTTGTAAAAAATGTTTTTTGCTCTACCCACTGTAGATATTACTTCTGGAGTACCGCAGGGTTGCATTTTGGGACTTCTTCTATTTGTTTTATTGATCAAAATGTTCGTTCTCAGGATCCGCGTGGCAGTAGTAGAACTTGGTGAGGGTGTGTCGGAGCTCATAAAGGCGGGTGGTCACTGCCGCCTGTCCGCTATACCTGCCAACCAGCGCGCCGTCGCTGACTCCGCCAAGACTGTCAATGAGAAGGTAAATACAACACAAAATATTATTGCAAATTATTAGTCATTGTATTATAACCTAGAAGTAAAATCGAAATATTTGTATGAACAACAACAGTAACAAGCCTTTCGGTGTCGATAACAGAACTTTTGTACCCATATAAAATACGATATAATCAATTCTGAACCGTTTTAAAAACGTAACCTCTAAACTATCTCCATAGGTAATAGCAGTCCTGTCAGCGTTACAAGCAGGCTCGCGCGGTACACAGGCGTGTATCGACGCCGCGGCTACCATCGCCGCCATCATTGGGGACCTGGATACCACCATACTGTTCGCTAGTGCTGGTAAGTTATACCTTTGTTTATATCATATTGTTACCTTTATCCCAATTTAGTTTTCGAATCGGTCTATCTTTTTCTTCTTAGCGTAAATTGTATTGGACCAAAATTTATCGAGTTTGGCACTTTCAGTATATAGCGTCCATCAGCTCCTGTGATGTGTAAGCAACAGTACAGGCAGGACATGATATAAAGTGTCCCATCGTTTGTGGGGCAACACATTCATAGGGCAGACTCATCAATGAATCTTCACCTGATCAGGTTATCCTAACTTCAGCCAATAGTTAGACGAAAAAGTGAAGAACGAACTTGATGCCAAAGCAAAAAGCGTCATTGTTCAATCTCAATGTATATCAGACAAGTTTATAGACATTATTAAAAAATGTAATACAGCATCAGAAATGAGTCGGGAGTCTGTACAAAGATTTCCAGGTCAGCCATGGCAACTCTCTTTTCTGCAAGTAGCACAAATGGGAAACACTTTCTAGTCACAGCTTAAGTCTTTCTTTAGACCGTTCGCCAGTGAAGACATACACTTTAAATTGCTGTTGCGGCTTTTTAGCCTTTGTGGAACGCAGATGTTACTATGTAAAAGGTGTCTTGCATCGACCTATGATGTTCACAAGCACAAAAAAATTGTAGAGTAACCACTTAAACCCTCAAAAAATACAAAAATCATCACCAATCTTTCCCTTTACCCACAGGAACCCTCCACTCCGAAAAAGACACAGACACGTTCTCAGACCACCGCGAGAACATCCTGAAGACTGCCAAGACGCTGGTGGAGGATACCAAGACCTTGGTGGGAGGAGCGGCTGGCACTCAGGAACAACTGGCCAGCGCTGCACAGAGCGCTGTTAGCACTATTGGTAAGTTTATTATATATTATATATACAGCCACTCAGAGACAGACACAGACACGGTCTCAGACCACCGCGAGAACATCCTGAAGACTGCCAAGACGCTGGTGGAGGATACCAAGACCTTGGTGGGAGGAGCGGCTGGCACTCAGGAACAACTGGCCAGCGCTGCACAGAGCGCTGTTAGCACTATTGGTAAGTTTGTAACTACTGTTTTGGTTGTTCTTTCAGGTATATCTTAATAATCTTGGTTCCTCAATACGATTTTCAACATTTCTTTTTACCTTCTCATGTAAATCTATACTATCTATACTAATATTATAAAGAGGTAAAGTTTGTGTGTATATTTGTTAAATTGTAAGGGGTAATCTCGGGATCTACTGAACCGATTTTAAAAATTCTTTCACCAATAGAAAGCTACATTATTGCTGAGTGTCATAGGTTATATAAAAAACCGAAAAATAAAAAGGCTTTTACGTGGTAGTCCGTTTTGCAAAGTGAATCGGAGAAAAATCCAAAGCAGCGGCGGGCGCGGGATGGTTTCGGGTTTAATTCGGTTCGCGTTCGTGCTCGCTTCGGGAGAAAGGGGCGTGGCCTTTTACATCTGAGAGGTAGGTACCCGCGCGGCTCAGTCGCGTGGTCGGCTCCTTACGCAGCGGACGTCCCCGAAATTGAATTTTTCGAAACGTAATTTTCGACTAATTATGCCCAACGAAGTGGGCACGGGTCAGCTAGTTTTGTATAAAAAAAACCTGCTTCGGTGATGGAGTGGTCACAAATTCCCAAGCACTACTGCTGAACATGATTTCTTGTTCGGGCTCTGATTCCCAGGTCAGAACAAGAGTTATTGGGGTTTACAAGAGGCTCGACCTCATCTATTTACTACATAGGCCTTAAACATAACCCCCGATGTGACTATTAAGTACACCTCTGCATAACCCTTCTGAAGTTGGGAGGTTGACGTTGGGGGTAATAATCCAGTTCCCACCAAGCTGATCATAGGAAAAGGCAAAAAAAAAAAAGAAAACTAAACTTAATCACCCATAGATAAAGAAGCATGCCTTTTATCTCCATCACAAGATGACTTACTAAACAAAAACTTTTCTCTCCCCAGTCCAACTCTGCGAGGTAGTGAAACTGGGCGCCATGTCGCTCGGCTCCGGCAACCCGGAGCCCCAGGTCCTGCTGCTCCACGCAGCCCGAGACGTGGCCGCAGCCCTACGCGACCTGGCCGCAGCCACCACGGCTGCTAGCGGGAAGCATGTGGCCCATCCGGATATGCACCGGTTGAAACATGCTGCTAAGGTAGGTTTTACAGTGTTGAAGTGGTTTTGGAGGATGTTAGGGCGAATTTTGTGGAAATCAGTGAAATATTGTGTGCACAGGGTCCACTCTTAAATATAGAGAAGGCGGGTGTTGTCATCCGTGGAATCATAGTAGCTGTGCTGTGGTCGTGAGTCGCATTTGACAATCTCACCTACAGCTCACAACTTAAGACTCTTTAATACTTATAAACGTCCTTGTGTGCCTATTGGCTCTGTCTCCTGCTGATTTAGAGGGGATCCAAGACAGTTAAATTTGTTTCTCTGGGACCGTCGGGCTTTATTGTCTCAGCGTTTTTCTGGTGGTCGCCACTGTATAATCTGACGCACAGGAGTTAGTGGTTTAGGAATTGAAATCTCACCAAAGACGAATTTTCAAAACTATACTAAGTACATGTACTTAGCTTATAAGTGACCTACTGTAGATTCTATAAACAATATTTCATTGATTGTCACAAAAGTTCTGAAAAAACAACACTTACACATATTTCGTTATTGTAAATAGCAAATTTTAAAGATAATCGTTGCTTCAGTAGTTGAATATGCACTGTAAGTTTTTATAAATGGTTAATTTAATTAATAATATCAAGGAAAGCCGACAGAATTCCTTGACGGCTTGATCACATGTTTTTCCAAATTTTTCTTTGTGTTTTAACACGGTATTTTTTTAAATTTTCGCAACGCTCAAATAAATATGCAATATTTCGTAGTAGCCTGTGCAAAAAGTTAAGCACCATTTAAAAATCTAACATTTTAGACCATGAACAACAGTGCCATACTTCTTGGCCCAGAGCAGCATATACAACAAGAAACATTTCAATTCCATTTGTGTTGTCTATGGTAACGGCAATCGCGGCAATACACCCTTCAGGCATATTGTCCGCCATTTTGTTCGTCTTGTCAATATTGGACTGAGCTGGTATTTTCTCTAGCGGCTGTCGGATGCCACCCGTCGCTGGAGCCTCCCCCTCAAAGCGAGCACCATCCCCCGCCCCAACCGGCGCTCCGCCCTCTTACGCAACGACTATAACTCTGCTGACTCCGAAACTGACATCTTCCAGTCAGACCAAGAGGATGAACTGGTCAAACTCCTCGATTACTCCAGTCAGGATGATGATATCTCTCCTTCTATCTTCCACGATAATTGTGAAGAAGTCATCTCGTATATTGAGAGTTTGATGACCATACCACCAGTTAGGAGTCACAAAAATGATGATTTAAATGAGAGGTATAATGTAGCTGCTAAAAACAGCCTTCTAGACATGGATTGGAGGGTCCTAAAGTATGGAGAAAATATCCTGTTAGGAGAGACTAAGAAACTAGCAGATTTAGTTCACGACATTGGTGACAGAGTCGAAAATAAACGAAAAATAGATAAAATCCAAAGAATCAAAGCAAACAATGATTTAGATACAGAAATGAAAAGATTATCCGCAGTCATTGAAAACATTGATACAGAAATAGAAATAAACGTTAAAACGGAAGTCAAAATAGAAACTGTACACAAGAAGCCTAAATTAGAGGATGTTAAATTGAAAAGTCCTGTGTTTACACTAAAGAAGGTTAGACCAGTAAGTTTGGATATCCAGGCTACTTCTCCTGAAGCTACTGACGCAATCAAAGATATGCTTAGCCCAGAAGAGAGACAGAAAGATGAATCTATGGAAATTGTCGTTAAACCTGAGTTTATGACGAAAACTCCGACGAAAGACGTGACTGACGTTAACACAATGACGAAAAAAGTCAGAATGGAATTCTGGAAGATGTTCAAAGATGACACTGAATGGTGGAAAGCCATAGCTAAGAGAAATCTGGATAAAATGGAAGAAACGAGGCGAGAACTGGAAAGATTCAGTGGCCATGAACTTGTGTTGGGCGAATTCCAAACACAACTCGATAGATTTGAAACCGAAAAACATACTCTACAAAATTTCATCGAAGAAGTCGATAAGTCTAAAGCTGTTAACCAAGATTTGGAGTACAACAAAAAATACGAAGATATGGTCTTAAAACTTATTGAATTCGCGAAAAAAGACTTCATTTACAAAGGGTTTGATCCTCTTATAGAACAATTGAAAGCTTTGTCGAACATCAAAATCGATCGCAGAAAAAAGGTGGACATCCAAGAGATTTTGAACATCTACTCACAAATAGACACAAGCAAATACACTTACGAAGAACTCTGCCTTTTAGAAAGATATTACAAAGAAATTATCAGAAAATACAAAAATCATTCGAGAGACAAAGAGAATATTATACCAGAAAACCGTCAAGAGTTCAACAAAAAAATTACAACCACAAATGTTTACTCAACCAACAGTCTACATCGAAATATAAACCATCACATAACCTATAATACAGACACTTTAAAATCAACGCGGTCTAATCCAGAAAAATCGCCAAATACACTCGAAATCTTCGACTTGACTAGGACCTACCCTATGCAATACTACGCTAACAACTGGTGGACGATTTACGAAGACGTACTCAAAAGCAGGGAACAACAATTCGGCTCTATTGACAACTGGTGGAATGTATACGAAAACATACTCAATAAAACGGAAACTACTGAAGATATCGAAAGGATAAGGTCTCTAATGCGAAGCCAGTCGAAATCCAGGCCGAATTCCAGGATGGAAGAGCAACTACGGATGTTAAATGAAATAAGGAATGACCGGTTTAAGGAGACAGAAGCTGTGACGAGGAACGCGGATGAATCGGTCAGATATAGCTCTTTGATCGCTACTGCGCACGCCTGGCATGGTGTGGAGGCTTCTCATTGGTTATCAAAGTCATTGTTCTTGCGGCGGACGGTTTTGCACCTTTTTCTTTTATTTTGCACGCTTTTTATATTGTGTTTTTTCGGGTCTTCTGGGTGCAAAAATCATATCATGAGGAACATTTTTCATACAAAAATACCATCTTTAAAATAATCTTGTGATAGTTAATCAAAATCAAAGTATTTATTTCAAGTAGGCCAGTTACAGGTACTTTTGAGTTACGACACTGAAATGTAGCTACAGTCCAAGTCACATAAGTCGTGAAAAGTGAAAGTACTGTAGTTGCTTAATTAATGAAGCAAGTAGACCATTTTACAGCTAATCATATCAAAAGATAATTGGGCTTAATATTCGTAACACCTCAAAGAGGAATAATTTCCACTGTCAATTATCAATCAATTCTATATCGAGTCAAAAAACGGGACAAAAACGTTTTAAAGACGGACAGAACAGATGAATTATTAGGCTTTCCCTTATTACATGTGGGTGTACTATTAGGTACGCCTTTGCCTAATTCTTTGGGAATTACAGGCGTGATGTTACGAATCATTTTGCCCATCGTCATCTATCAATTCTAGGGGTATATGGGTGGTATCATCCTAATAGAAATAGTTGCAAAAACCGTTTGCCGCGTACTAACTCGCTTCCGTCATATCACAGTCGTACTGAAATGTGTTTAGTTTTATGTCGCAGTGTGGCATGTACCTGACCAGTCTCCCAGCTTGTACATCTATTTGTTTCAGACTTCCATCATTCAGCGGCATTTCTGAGAAACTAATATATTCTTTTCTTAGGCTGTCACAAAACCGGAGACAGTTTAAACTACAAAAATAACGCATTTGCCCGACACAAAGGGCTTCCTTAAGTTACCAAATATTGTTTTAGCATGAAGCCGGTGAAACGAAAACATCCGATGAAATCGGCATGTCTTAGAACCAAAACAATCGAAGACATGTGACATCTACCAACCTGCATTGGGCCCGCGTGGTGGATTATAGCCCATCTCTCTCCTAGAGAGGAGGCCTGAGTCCCTGCAGTGGGAACATTATAGGCTGATGATATATGTTAGGCAGTCGCTCCATGCAAAATACTTGTATTCAGCAGCATCTGGTTAGGCTGGAAGCCGACCCCAACATAGTTGGGAAAAGGCTACGCAGATGATGTTTTTAGCATTTATGTTAGTTTAAAAGTTTCGTCTAAGAATTATAATAAAATTGTAGCCCTACATCTGGTGTTTAATAGACCTGGATTATATATTATTGTTAATGAAAAAGTAAGTTGTTAGATTAAATTCTACTTATCATAGCATTTAGTTTGTTTAAACTCGTTCATTGTCAATTTTTTCCTCTAGGTCGTTTTCAAAGTCCTCTAAACACATTTCCCATGGATCCATGTCATGGCCACCATCATATCACGGTGCCTTCAAGAGACGCTTGTCATCTGTACATAACCAAACCACAAGCTTTCATATCAGCCGCCATCCGGTCCAATATTGACAAACCAATACCTATTTGAGTGGGGTGGGATTAGAGGGCTTAATACGGATGGAAGATTTGAATGTAACGTAAATTTGAATGATTTTTTCATCGAAAGTACTATCTATCTACAATCGAAATAAGTATCACTTTTAGATACTAAAGAGCATTAAAATTTTATAAGACAGAAGACGTTGTGTTGGAAGGCCTCCCACTAGGTGGACCGACGACCTGGTGAAGGTTGCGGGGATCCGCTGGATGCGAGACGCACGGGACCGGTCAATGTCACCACTTAGGGGAGGCCTATGTCCAACAGTGAACGTCTTGCGGATGATTGTGTGAAACGAGTATTTTCCATTATAAAATCATTGTTTGCGTTATATTCAAATCTAACGTCCGTGTAAGACCCACTGGGCGTAATATACGCCGCTCAATTTTTGTTACAGATTTTACGCAACAAAATTTCGGTAACTAACTTTGAGCGGCATAAATTACGCTTTCCTGATCCTACTCATAAATAAATTATGTTTATGTATTATTTAAAGTTATTTTTCTTATATATTTATGGTGTTATTTTGAAAGCTTCTGGGTTACAGCTAAAGCATGGCGCTTTTGTCGTTTAGCTAACGGGTTTTTATAATTTTTTTACTTAATTCGTATTAAAAAATACTTAATTACTAGTTGGCAACCCAAAGCTTTAAATTCATGTTTTTAGTTTAATTTTTATTAAAACATTGTTGTCGTTTATTAAAATGTTAAGCAGTTTGGACGTTTTGGTGATTTTCTGATCAATGTATTAGGAACTGGATGACTTATGGATAGCATTTAATTAGGATTATCCAACTCCACAAGCTTGTAAGCCATCTAGCTTCATATTTAGGAACTGCAGGATAAGTAGTTTACGTGGCACAATCCCCTTTACTATAAGTAAGCCTGTCTCCCAGTTGTAGGGACGCTAAATTTATGAAAGCAGTGATAGTCGTTGGTGTTATAGAACTTTTGTTGGGACGTGATATAGGTTCTATAGTTATATGAAATGAAATGTCCAATTCTATGTTGCACTATGAATTTAATAAAGTATTTACTATAACTAAACACGGTACAATACTACAATAAATGATTGACGCGAGTAACGGGTAGTAACCGACTATATGTGTTGTCACGGGGACGCGTGACTTCGAACTTAACTTGACGGTGCAACGTCATAGGCACTTATAAGCTCGCAAGTGGTGTGCGTGCATGTGTGGGTAAACATACCACTACATGTCCTCCCCCCTTAGATGAAGACAATTTAATAAAAGGGTGAAAAAAAAAAATATCATCAAAAGCAATGACCAAAGTGTAAAAACATTGCAAATATTAAATAAAATGGTTTGGTGTGAAAGTGTATAACTATACATAACTCCTAAATTAATAAACAACAAGACTACGGTAACATAAGGTATTTTTATAATATAAAAACAACACTACACAAATGGATACTTACCTAAACTGAAGACATTTTGTAAAAAAATATTAAAATACATTGGTCATAAATTTAGTAATAACTTGACACAAAAAGGTTTTATACAAAAAGGTTTTAAACTTAAGAGTTAGCTAAGTGGTAACGATAACATAAAAATAAATACGTTACAAGTTGACATAATTAGTGTGAAAACAAACAATTTTGTGGGTCTATTTTAAAACACAGAACACTTCACCGCACTTCAAATTTCACTTGATGGTGCAACGTCATAGGCACTTATAAGCTCGCAAGTGGTGTGCGTGCATGTGTGGGTAAACATACCACTACAGTGTGACCACCGGACTGTCAAATCATAGGTCTCGAATTCGAACCTAAGCCACGCATCTCTATTTTTTCGAATTCATGCGCGCTCTGAGCTGGGAGTGTCAGACTTCTACGGATTAAACACCACCCATGTTCCTTCTTAACCCTTTGTTCCGAGGCCGCGGTATCTCTTTCGAACAACCCTTAGCACCGAAGGACACTCTGACACCAGGTTCACGATAAAGAAGAATGGAAATATGCATTTAAACCACAGTTCCTAATACATTGATCAGAGAACCACCACAGTTCCCATACAGAATACAACAATAATGTTATTCCCTCGTTAGGTGATGGTGACGAACGTGACGTCTCTGCTGAAGACCGTGAAGGCAGTGGAGGATGAACATACACGCGGCACCAGGGCGCTGGAGTCCACTATCGAAGCTATCTCACAAGAGATTGAGGTTTGTGTACTTATTATTTATTTACAAACAACTTAGTACTATTTCACAACAACAAAGAGAACAACAACAACACACAACAACAATTACAACAACACTACAAAAACACTACAACAATTACAACAGCACTTCAACAATTACAACAACACTACGACAATTACAACAACTACAACAATTACTACAACAACTACAACAATTACTACAACAACTACAACAATTACAACAACAACAATTTCAATGAGAACAAAGAGATTAGCGTCTGTAGTCGAACTAGTCATGATTATGTTCTGTGTATTTTTGGATAGCCTTGTTGGTGTACTGTTACATGAAAACTTGGATTCAATTCCCGGATCGGGAGAGTTTCATTGGGTTTCTCCATCAGGAATTTCTTAGTAGCAGCCGTGGAGTCTGGAATTGTGTCTGGTCGATGGCAATAGGCTCGCTCCCTACTACATGGTATAAGATAAGATCTTCAGGTTAAATAGTGCTTGTCCAGGTTGGTCTGTGGCTGGGTGACCACCTACCGAGTTTCTTCCGACCCTCGGAAAACACGTCCCGGCTTTCATGTGTAACATTCGTAACAAGCAGTCATTGGCCAGTTATACCAAGGGGTATCAGATTACCCAATACTAACTGTGTTGTGGACATCGAATAGACAGTCGCTCCATGTAAAATTCTAGCATTCGGTTAGACTGGAAGGCGACCCCAACATAGTTGGTAAAAGGCAGGAAGGTGATAACTTGTATAACTAGTCAAATATGTCTCCTTCCCTTAGGGCTCGTTTACAGAGACGCGGGGCGTCGCGCGGCGCGTGCAGAAGGCTCGTCTCGTGCTTTTTTATTAATTTACTGAGAGACGGGTCCACCGTAACAAACGCAGAATTTTAAACTAACGTGCGAAAATAGCTTCTCGTAAAATTGACGATTGAAATCGTTAACTTTTTCATACATCGCCATGTGTTTGAATTAAAAACGCAGCACGCGCCGCGCGATGCCCCGCCTGTACGTAAACATGTACTTACTCTTTGGAAAACACAAGTTTTTATAAATAGTAACGTCATCTTCCCCACCAGGTCCTCATGTCCCCCTCAGCCCCCAACTCGACCGCGACCCCCGAGGAGTTGATCCGCGTGACCCGCCAGATGACGGTGGCGACTGCTCGCGCTGTCTCCGCCGGTAACGCTAACAAACAGGACCAGCTGACGGCGGCCGCTAATCTTGGGAGGAAGACTGTGGTAGATCTACTTGTGGTTTGCAAGGTATGTACTATGTCTCTAAGGCCCCTAAGTATTAGCCAACTAGAAGACGTATTTTGGAAGAAGTCGTCTTGATATTTATAGATAGAAAAATGAAACCCGTTTTTCGTTGTCACGACATAGCATGAAAACGGCTTGACCGATTTAGCTGAAAATTGGTAGGGAGGTAGCTAAGAACCAGGAGAAGGACGTAGGATACTTTTTTTTAGGTAGGGTATTAGGTAGGTAGGGTAGTAGATAGGTAGGTAGGAAAAACGCATTGCAACGCATGCGCGGGTTCAGCTAGTTTATAGATAGAAATAGCCCTCCTGTGAGCGTTACCCACATTGATCTCGCTAATTAATTCTCGCAAACAGTAGTTTCCAATTACTTTCACCAGCTTCAATATCCGTGGTGCTAGGCAACTGGGCTTATCTCAGTTGTATACGTCCCTGTGTGCCTATAGGCCTTGTTCTGTTCTGTCTCCTGCTGATATGGAGGGAAGTGGAAATTATGTTTTTTCCTACTCCTCGGCTATTTTTTTCTAATTAATTTCGTTGCGGGATAAAAGATTTCTCTGGGAGTTCATCGAGGTTCATTGTCTCGGCGTTTTTTTGTGTGTATCTAAGTTATAAGTCCGACCATGTCCCCCCCAGGGCGCAGCTCACTCGGCAGAAACCCCTGAGCTGCAGCAGCGCACGGTGTCGTCAGGTCGCGCAGCCGGGCTGGCGTACCGCGCGCTGCTGCAGGGCGTACTGCAGGCTGCGCAAGGTGACGTCACTGCGCGACACACGCTGCCGGACCTCAGCAGGCATGTGGCGCATACTACGGCCGATATTATTGCTACGGCTGAGCTGCTTAAAGGTACACTTACTGTAGTTTTTTTTTCAATTTTGGCCCCATAGATTTATACCTTACAAACATACATATGATATAAGGTGCTTCTAAATGGGCTATACTTTCCCAGCAATGTATGGCTGTACCATTTGGTAAGTATTAATCGGCCATCTCGAAAATATTGCCGGCTACACGTGAAATACTTGGCTATTCCAAATATGTGTGGTTATATGACCTTACTACAATATTGCTGGCAAAGTATTGCAGCCACAAATGGCAGTAAAATATTGCCCGTTTAGAAGCAACTTAACACAATTTGTGTTAATAATAAAAAGAACCTTATAATAACACTTCACTTGTGCACTAAGACACCACTATGCGTTCATGTGGCAATTGCCCGCAAAACATCGCGCCAATTTTCATTGTCGAGTGCTTCGTTGGCCATTGCATGAGGTCCTAGATGCGATTACCGGGTCAGGCCCTGCAGTCTCTACACTAACAAGGACGCTACGAATGTCGTTAAGTCGAAAAATCGAAAACTTTCTTTAATAGGTTTTCAATCTTATGCTGTTGAAATAAGGTTGAAAATCTATTAAAGAAATTTGACATCGATACGACGTAGAGACATTCGTAGCGCTGTTATTAGTGTAGAGACTGCAGCCCCAGGCAAATTAATGGGTTTTTCCATAAGAAATCTGTCAGTAGCAACCACTTTAGATTTCCGCCCGGTTGATGGCATTGAGCTTGCCTCTTATTACATGGGATTTAAAAATAGCTGGAACAATAAAAAAAAATGTACTAATGCGTACACGTTATGTGTTATGTTATTTTTCGTTACTATAAAACTTAATCAATTCCAAAATATTAATTCATGTTACTCTTTCCTTTAGGTTCTGACTGGGTAGACCCAGACGATCCAACAGTGATAGCTGAGAACGAACTTCTTGGAGCCGCGGCCTCCATCGACGCAGCAGCCAAGAAACTGGAGTCGCTGCGGCCTAGGAAGAGCGTTAAAGTGCAGGTTAGTAGGGAGAGGAAACATCTGGTGGTCTACTATGACCTCATAACCTTTAGAACGCCATGGTCATGTCAAGCCGACAAATAAAAACGGACCATTTTATGTCATATTTAGGCGACGTCGGTGGCGTGTTGGGTACGTATTTGTCGGCTATACCCAAAGAGAATTAAACCACTTGAGAGCTGATAGACCGATTTCGTCTAGGCACACGACTCACCACTGCGGGTCGGGGGACGAAGAAAATACAGCGGTTGTGATTGGCCGATGCAACAATGTCAGGACAAAAGTTCCAATCATAGTGATGTACAAGTCAGTTTGGCTACAATACCTAATATCGATAAAATCGAACATAACGATGTCTGAAATAATTATGTAATAATAAAACATACCAAAACAGGCAAAAACAGGGTCGGTGTTGCTGAACTAAATAAACGGCGTCGGTTCTTTAGGGTTTCAAAGCAATCTGCCGTGAAATGCCTTGAACAAACAACGCTATATTTTTTTGGAAACCAATTTTCCCTGTTAACAGCATTAATCCACTTTTCTTTTACTTCTGGAATATTTGGAAATCTAAAATGTAAACATTAAGTAATGTTACTTTTTTACAGTTAGGGAACATCGTATTTTTTATCGACAATATATCATTTATACTTTGTTTTGAATTTGTTACAACACTACAGCAATACGTCTTGTTCCTCTATCTTTACCTACAGATGGAAAGGGACAGACTTATTGACAATACCTAGTGAGAGAAAGGGACTTTTCAAAAAGACATCAACGCGGTATACGTTTTACGCGCCTTAAACGTAACAACTAGTTTAGCTTGAGCCCTGCAATTATTCTTAATATTATTAAATCTATTTAAATAAAAGAAAGTCGTGTTAGTTACACCATTTATAACTCAAGAACGGCTGGCCGGATTTAGATGAAAATTGGTAGGGAGGTAGCTAAGAACCAGGAGAAGGACATAGGATACTTTTTTTTTTTTTTTTTTTTTTTTTTTTTTTTAGGTAGGGTAGGTAGGGTAGGTAGGGTAGGTAGGGTAGGTAGGGTAGGTAGGGTAGGTAGGGTAGGTAGGGTAGGTAGGGTAGGTAGGGTAGGTAGGGTAGGTAGGGTAGGTAGGGTAGGTAGGGTAGGTAGGGTAGGTAGGGTAGGTAGGGTAGGTAGGGTAGGTAGGGTAGGTAGGGTAGGTAGGGTAGGTAGGGTAGGTAGGGTAGGTAGGGTAGGTAGGGTAGGTAGGGTAGGTAGGGTAGGTAGGGTAGGTAGGGTAGGTAGGGTAGGTAGGGTAGGTAGGGTAGGTAGGGTAGGTAGGGTAGGTAGGGTAGGTAGGGTAGGTAGGGTAGGTAGGGTAGGTAGGGTAGGTAGGGTAGGTAGGGTAGGTAGGGTAGGTAGGGTAGGTAGGGTAGGTAGGGTTGGTAGGGTAGGTAGGGTAGGTAGGGTAGGTAGGGTAGGTAGGGTAGGTAGGGTAGGTAGGGTAGGTAGGGTAGGTAGGGTAGGTAGGGTAGTAGGTAGGGTAGTAGGTAGATAGGTAGGTAGGAAAAACGCATTGCAACGCATGCGCGGGTTCAGCTAGTTATAAATATATTTTACTTACCGATGAAAAGTTATGCCATCTTTTTTATAGCTGGATGCTCTAGACGATTTCCCACACCATTTAATTGAACCACCATTATGAGTTCTTGTAACTAATAACTTTTTTAAACATTTCTGCTTATAAGCAGAAATGTTTAAAAAAGTTACCGAAATAATCACGTGTGGAGAGATCCAATAACTGGTCAAAACTAAAATGGTCACTCATAGTTTCATCTATTATAAGTGCAATTTCATTTATGTGTCGTGAGCCTGAGTCGCCCGTATGAGCAGTCAAGAGGCTTTATAGTCATTGGCTATACCTGACCATCGCAGCAAAATTGTTTTAATCTTATTCCAGTGTGGAAAGGAGATGGCGCTAGACATGCTGTTATAGCTCTATCGCTTTCCCACACTGGAATAAGATTCAAGAGTGTCTTGAATAATATTTCTATAAGGTTGATGTTCCAGGGTAGCCCGCGAAATTCAAATTTTCTTAAGTTTTTACAAGGTCAAAGTCATTCCGGAACCTTTATGAGCTCGGAGGGTTGTATTAATGATTTTGATGATTATAATTCTGTAACTACATATGTCTTACAGCCGCGAATCAAATGTTCATCAACATACAACCTATCACTTGCCTGCAAATTGCAAAAAACTTAAGAAAATTTGAATTTCGCGGGCTGGTTGGAGGATTCACCTTAAGACGTCACGGTTAACCCACTTGGTCTTTAAAATCAAGAAATATTTGAATGCTGATCAATTTCTTTTACTAGATTTTTAGTGTAGTTTTTTTTATTTCTGTGTACATATTTCTTGTATGATGTGTAGTATGTCTAAATTCAATATAAATGTTATAATGTTACATCAATCATTTAAATATGGCGCATGTCTTGTTTGTCACTCGCCTTATTATTTACTAAATCAATAAAATGTAACTATTTTTAAAACATCAACAACCCATAAATTGCCGACGAAACCTACCAAACGAGAAGAATGAACACACAGACAGAAGAACATAAAAGAAGCAGCATTATCTTCTAGCGCGAATACCGAGTGTCGTTGAGATATGTTTGATATTCTTGGTTGTATCGTTAGCGTCACCCAGGAATCAAACATATTCCACATCGATGCCGGTACTAACTACTGAACTACGGGGACTGAGGATGAACGAGAGAAGATTTTCTCTTTTAAAAACTTTTTTGTGCCTGTCTTATAATAATAATATGTTTTTTATAGGCTTTAATTCTACTTGCCGTGATTTCTTTTGATGTTTACGTTTTCACTCTATTGTGTATGTGCATATGTTTTGTATAACTGGATAAACTTGAATGGAAAATGGGTAGTTTTTTTAATGAAAATAACTACAGTTGTATGCACGATGCAATGAACAAATTAAGCTATGCAATTCCACTATAAACTGACCTTTTAAATAAATAATCTCAAAAATATGTTCTTCATATTTTATATAATCGAGTTTATCCAGTCAAGTATGTCATTATGTACTACCGCTGTCCGAGCTCATTGAGGGTCTGCCGATTTTCAGCCTTATACCCTAAGTATTACGGCAGCGCTGCGTAGCAATGATGTTATGGTTGATTATTGTATTATTTTGATGTTATTGGTAATGATTTTGACACTATTATTATTTTGAGGGTTTATAACGTGGTCAACTGTCAGTGATATCGGTAGTTTGTTATTGTCTATTTTTCTATCTACGAGTAACTGTTTAACTATCTTTTTGATTGAGTTTATTTGTAAATAACTTTGGATTTATGCCCGCTTGATGGAAAAAGGCTCGTCTCCTTTTACATGGAGCCCAAATATGGGTTAACTACCACCTCTGTCTAAATCTTCGCGGATTAAAAGCTTGGTGTTTTAGTATTTACTGTAATATCACCTTATTCATCACCATGTCCGCTACATACAATACTGGTCCGTTCCCTACAGGAGGCGGACGAGAGCCTGAACTTCGACGAGATGATCCTGGAAGCTGCCAAGTCCATCATCACCGCCACATCCGCGCTTGTCAGGGCTGCATCAGCCGCGCAGAGGGAGCTTATTGATCAGGTATGTTGGGGTCATAACTGATTCTAGCAGAACATTCCCACACACACAGCATAATTTTTTAAGATACCACGTTTGAGCTTAAGCACGGCTGAATAGATACAGTGAAACCTGGTTAAGTGAGACCTCAAGGGATCTGAAAATTGGTCTCACTAACGCCCGAATACTCGAACGTCACTCAATTTTAAGTTTCACTTAAATCTCGTGCTGTCTTTGTTACTTTAACGCAGAGTGACAGAGATAGCACGAGTTTTGAGGGCTACTTATAATTGAGTGACGTTCGAGTATTCGGGCGTTATAGAGGTATCCCACTTACCCAGTGCCTCAGATATTCAAATCTGTCTCATGGGACCTCAGCATGAGTTCCAGTTATGGAGGTTTCTCACTTATCCAGGTCCCACTTAACCAAGTTTCACTGTACTTAAGAATCAATAAACTTATTACCGTCCTCAGTCGGGTAAAAATACATGCTGCTCCTACCCCAAATGAATTTAGACAGGGTAGTAAAATTATAGTGAATATCCTTATTTACAGGTTGTTTTGGACAAGTCTTGTATTTACACCTACTGCTGCAAATTCTTCAGTAAATGATTGGAACATAATGTTCAAGTTAGACTAGTTCGTTTTCAAGTTCGAATACTTTCGGAGGCATGAAAATATGATCGCGTCGTTAGGCTACATTCACGGTCTTATTGAGCATGTTACTTTTATTACTAGACTTCTAATGTTATTTCAACTAACTAATTTCCAGGGCAAAGTAGCTCGCCGTCCAACATCCTCATCCGACGACGGACAGTGGTCCGAAGGTCTCATCTCAGCAGCTAGACTGGTGGCAGCTGCGGCACACTCGCTGGTGGAGGCTGCCAACGCTCTGGTGCAGGGGGCCGGCTCTGAGGAGCGGCTCATCTCTAGTGCGAGGCAGGTGGCTTCGTCCACTGCACAGCTGTTGGTGGCTTGCAAGGTATGTTCAACTTCTGTCAGACGCTTCTTTAACTATAGGGGTCCTTTAGACTGCCACCTGATGGCTTCCGGCCACCGTCAGCGCCTGTGGACGTTGAGTAATGGGCTAGTGAGCCGTCCGTCTGTCTTATGAAGACGACAGGCCGTGTTGATGTGACGACGCGAGCCTTGAAGAGATGTCAGCAGCATTGCAGGGGCGAAATAAGAGAATAACTAAACCCGTTCTCTCTTATTCTCCAGGTGAAAGCCGACCCCTCATCAGAATCCACGCGCCGTCTCCAATCAGCAGGAGCCGAAGTGATCAGGTCTACAGACAACCTGGTGCGAGCTGCCCGGGACGCCATACAGACTGAGGAGGAACGGTCTCTGGTCCTCAACAGACGGATGGTTGGGGGGATCGCGCAGGAGATTGATGCCAGGTGAGGATCATTGTTACCAGGTCATCTAGGTGGAGTGATAACCTGGTGCGAGCTGCCCGGGACGCCATACAGACTGAGGAGGAACGGTCTCTGGTCCTCAACAGACGGATGGTTGGGGGGATCGCGCAGGAGATTGATGCCAGGTGAGGATCATTGTTACCAGGTCATCTAGGTGGAGTGATAACCTGGTGCGAGCTGCCCGGGACGCCATACAGACTGAGGAGGAACGGTCTCTGGTCCTCAACAGACGGATGGTTGGGGGGATCGCGCAGGAGATTGATGCCAGGTGAGGATCATTGTTACCAGGTCATCTAGGTGGAGTGATAACCTGGTGCGAGCTGCCCGGGACGCCATACAGACTGAGGAGGAACGGTCTCTGGTCCTCAACAGACGGATGGTTGGGGGGATCGCGCAGGAGATTGATGCCAGGTGAGGATCATTGTTACCAGGTCATCTAGGTGGAGTGATAACCTGGTGCGAGCTGCCCGGGACGCCATACAGACTGAGGAGGAACGGTCTCTGGTCCTCAACAGACGGATGGTTGGGGGGATCGCGCAGGAGATTGATGCCAGGTGAGGATCATTGTTACCAGGTCATCTAGGTGGAGTGATAACCTGGTGCGAGCTGCCCGGGACGCCATACAGACTGAGGAGGAACGGTCTCTGGTCCTCAACAGACGGATGGTTGGGGGGATCGCGCAGGAGATTGATGCCAGGTGAGGATCATTGTTACCAGGTCATCTAGGTGGAGTGATAACCTGGTGCGAGCTGCCCGGGACGCCATACAGACTGAGGAGGAACGGTCTCTGGTCCTCAACAGACGGATGGTTGGGGGGATCGCGCAGGAGATTGATGCCAGGTGAGGATCATTGTTACCAGGTCATCTAGGTGGAGTGATAACCTGGTGCGAGCTGCCCGGGACGCCATACAGACTGAGGAGGAACGGTCTCTGGTCCTCAACAGACGGATGGTTGGGAGGATCGCGCAGGAGATTGATGCCAGGTGAGGATCATCATTATTAGGGCAATAACCAGGAGGCATGCTCATAAACACGACGTATGATGTCTTGCCTAAGTCATCTCATGTCCTCACTCAGTCGATCTTTCTGTGAGAGATCCGGACAATCACACAATCCGCTAGGCAAGGACTGTCACAAAAGCACACCTATTTTTTTCTGCCTATATTGTCCCACTGCTGGGCAAAAGTCTCCCTCATAGCATGAGTGGAATGCTATGAGGGAGACTTTTGCCCAGCTGTGTCTCTTTGTGGTTTTCTCCGTTCAATTCGTCATAAACACTTCTAGATCGTCACGCCAGCGTTTTTTAAGCCTCCCTAACACACCAATCACGCCTGTAATTCCCAAAAGCTTAGGCAGAGGTGTACCTAATAGGGGGCGAGCCTATTGCCATCAAACCAAATCCATACTCCGTGACTGCTACAGAGAAATTCCTGATTCAAAAAACCGGTAGCAATTTGGCCGACCCAGCAACCTTAAAATGAACGTATACATGACATTGTTCTCCACCAGATCCGAAGTCCTCCGCATAGAGAAGGAGCTAGAGGAAGCCCGCGGCCGCCTGACAGCTATCCGACAAGCTAAGTACAAGATACGCGCTGGAGAGACCTCGGGAGATGATACCGACACTGATGTACAGCTGGGGTATAACAGTGATGCCAGCCAGCAGCACAGGTGAGATAACAAAAAAAAACAAACTATAAGGTCCCATTAAAATAGGTAGACAAATTTTAACAGAGCGTTCAGTAGGTCTAACCAAAGATATCTAAACAAAAAAAACATTATATAAAGTGTTTTTTTTTTTGACTTAATACATATAATAAATTGCCGGCACTCTAGAACAAACTCATCCTTTATGAGTAGGTACTTAAATGCGTTTTTCTTATTATTATTTTTACCATCGTCCTTATTTTGGTGGTCTGAATGATTTCTGAAAATTTGTCCACCTATTTTAATGGGACCTTATATATTTCAGATCCCATTAAAAGAAGATGTAGTGAAAAGAGTATGCTTAAGTGATTCGGTCATGTAGAGAGGATAAGTGAAAGTCGATTAACGAAAGGTATTATAAGGCAGATGTGAGTGGCAACGCCGGGAGAGGGAACGCCCTAGAGAGACATAAACTGACCTTATTGGTGATGTTCTTCAGAAAGGGCAGGTGCGTAGTACTCGTAACCGGCGTGCGTGTATGAACAGATGTATGAATGTGGACGAGGCAAAAAGGAGTATGTATGTAAGGATCGTAGCAGGTGGCGTGTATGTTACTCTCATTAAAATAGATGGACAAATTTTAACACAGCGTTCAGTACGTCTAATCAAAAATGTTCAAGCAAAAAACACGTCTAAAGTGATTTTATTTTGACTTATTATGTTGGAGAGCAGCGGTGGCCCAATAGTAGCGGCCCCGACTTGAGAATAGTCAGTCGTGGGTTCTAACCCTGGCAGACGTATTACTTTGTGTAATTTTTTTTTTTCGCCGCTGCTCCCAAAATGCTGAAGGAAATCACCATGAGGAATGTCTAAGAACCCAAAAATTTGAAGACATGTGACATCTACCAATCCGCACTGGGCCCGCGTGTTGGATTATAGCCCATCCCTCTCCTAGAGAGGAGGCCTGAGTCCCGCACGTGGGAACATTATAGGCTGTTTTGATGATGATGTGGGATAACCAACATTTTTAGCGTATTTTCGTTAGCTGATTTTAATCTTGTCAGTGTCTAATGTGGTTTTCTTTTTTTACCAGTATCCTTCATTTTGGTTGTCTGAATGATATCTAGAATCTATATTAATGGGACCATAAAAAACCAGGAGCCTATTACTAACAAAAATTCCTCTCTCCCACAGATTCAAGACGCCAAACAGTAGTTTCGCAAACACAACCTACAGTCCAAACAGTACATACTCGCCGCACACAACACAGACCACACACAACACAACCAACTTAAGCACACACATCTCACACCTAAACCAGTCCATACACGGAACACCCGGGCCGGCTAAAAGCCCGGTCTCACCCGGATATGGGTACACTACGCCGAAAAGTCCTACAGTACCTGCTAGGCCGGAGAATTTCAATAATATGACGCCTTTGAACCAGTCAAGTTTGAACCAATCATCTCTGAACCAATCATCTTTGAACCAATCGTCTGTGAACCAATCAACTTTGAACCAATCATCGTATAGTCAGAATTCGAACTACAATCAGTTTAGAGATGAGAAGCAGTACACGGTTCAGAGTCCGACGTTTTCAAGCTTCAGACCTCAAGAGGAGCCAAAGCAGAATTATGAAGGATTTACTACTCGGTAAGTTGTTTTTTTTTAGTTATTTTGGTCAATTTTTGAAGTTGGTTTTTTTTGGTGGCGAAACCTGTAGAAGATGTTTAGTTTATCTGATGAGTATTGGCGATTTTTAACTTTTTCTTAGAAACTAATAAAATACTGTGCACTTGGCAATTTTAATATATTGTTGAGTCGACAGACTGCTTCGTTGGTCTAGTTATGTTACGTATGTTCAATCCGACTATCTTTATTAATCTAAATCATTTTTATATGGGGTTTCAGCACCAAAAAACTACAATAATTTCACTTCCACAACACAAGTAATAGGGGATCGGACAAAAAAAAACTAATTAATCCGTCAGATAGATTTCCAAAAATTATTGGACACGTTTTTTTTTCTTTTTTCACGTAAACTTAAAATGAAGACGATACAGTGCTTCGAAAACTCGTGTGACGTCATATGATAGTAGATTTTGACGACACAAGTGACGTTTCAAGCCCCACTCCAAGATCTTTGACGCGTTTTATCTTCGTCATTTTTTATTGATTTGATAAAACAAAAAACACGTATTCAATATTTTTCGATAATCTAACTTACGGACTAAACAGAATCATATTATTTTGACCCAGTCCGATCCCCTATTCTAACATATTTTTTTTCCAAATTATTAACGCAAATATTTTTGCTTTCCACGCTGCCTATCGGACCCAAACAGATGACTATATTATAACTATTTACTACTATTATATACAACAAAATATAACAATTTCAATGTGCCTTCACACCTTATGATATGTGCCTACTATATAAATTATATATACATATATATTATAGTTAGTAAGATTACGAACACAAATATACAAACACTCTGGAAGCCAAATTTAAGGTTAGAATAATTATTTTTTTAAACATATTATTTTAACTGGTTATTCTCGCAAAATATTTGTATAAAGTAAGAAAAATCTTACAATCGTTGAATAATCAGTAAAAGTAATATTCAATATTATGTAGTATTTACATTAATATCGTATTTAGAGTAGATATTTTAATAGTTTTTTTGTTGACCGTATTCAAAAAGCTTAAAATTACACTATACTATTATTTGAGCTTGAGACACTGTCGGCATTTCAAAATTATTGTGAACAGTAAAATAAATAGTATTTCTTGTTTTTTTTTTAAATATTTCAAAAAGATGTAGCTGAAATAACTGTACCATTATAAAAAATCTTTTAGTATGGGACATAAATAATATCCGTTCCAAACGTTCTCGTGTTTTACGAAAAGAATGTTCCAAATATTTTTTTTTTGTTAAATCTAAACAACATGAGATTTGACAAAATATACCTTCTTTAGATATTCAATACATTTATTTTACTGTCATACACATTACTATACTTCATGCATGTCTTCACGCTTTACACAATGTATACTCAGCAAAATTATACAAACACTGTTTATATGTATCTGTTAGAAAATAACTATTATATCGATACTATTCCACTCTACTTGAACCACAGACTGGTCTAGCTTCAAAACTGTCTATCCTAGTTTTGAATCTAAATTTAATCCTAGATCTATGCTTTGAATTTAAACTTAGACCTAAGCTTAGATTCAGTCTTAGATCTAAGCTTAGATGAAGCCGTAGTACTAAGCTTGAATATAATCTTAGATTTATGCAAAAAAAAATAACTTAGATTTTGTCTACATTGTGTCCTAGATCTACGAGTGAATTTAATTTTAAAGCTATGCCTTGTTTCCTAGATTTAACTATAGATCATGAATTAAATCTAAGATCTATGCACCTTTACCAGATTAATGACTTTTGTCTAGTGCTTTAGCCAGATTTTCTAGATCTCTGCATATTTTTCTAGATTTAATCCTAGATCTATGCTGTTTCCTATTTCTGTGCCTATATTTTGTCCTAGTTCTATGCCTAGTTAAGTCTCATTTGCGTTTCGTTTCACAGAATATCTTCCAATGACAGAACGATGAATCAAGAGTAAGTTTCAAAAACAACGCTTTTACATACATTCATACATATACTATAGTTGAATCTAAATGTTATTTTTAGATGGCAATGTTGACAAAGTTAACTTTACTCTCATTTTGGGCTTCGCACATAGTCAGGTAAAATACTGATTGACTGCAAGATAAGTTAGGAAACATAACGAAAATATATAAAATATAATATTCTTTACTCAACGAACTACACATAATTATATGTTTTAGCAATACTCTTAATAATAATAATAAGGTTAATCTACTCTTCAAAATATATAATTCGTTAAACTAATATAATTATACTTGATATCCCGAAGAGTCGTCCTCAACGATTCACCTCCACGTTTATTATGCGCATAGCCAGTGTGGAACTTTCTGTTTGTGTTCCCTCCCACATTTATCCCGTCTTCAAAGCATGAGTAAACAGGCATCTTTTAGGCGCACTCGTTCTATCATAGACTTCATCTGGCGTGATCCAAGTAAAGAGCAAGCCTAATTTGCAATAAAAAAACTAATAACAATTAGCACAATCTGGGAATCAAACCTATACTCCATTTACTATAAGATTAGAATTTTAAGTTGTCCGTTTTTACAGTCCGTTCAACCGATTTTGACTTCTATACCGTAGGCATAAGGATGACATTAAAAGCAAAAAGAATGTTACAATACCGACTGTTAACTGCAGCTGCATTTTGTCTTGCTGTCAACGTAATAGAGTTCACAATCGGTTGAACGGACTGTAAAAACGGTTAACTTAAAATTCTAATCTTATAGTAAATGGAGTATAGCGCTTACGACCTCTAGACCAACAGACCATCTTTGTTTTCATTGCCACCAAAGTAATATCACGATCAACTATACGTTATGTAAATAAATACATATACATACAGAATGTAAATATTTTTTGTGAGCGTCCAACAAGCTTGAAATCCGCTTTGCGTTATGCTCGGAACGTTTTGCGAACCTATGTATGCATATTATAATGCTTTATTTTTTATTTATTATACAAAATTCTTGCCCCGTACTAGGGATTATACTTGTATAGCATACTCGGAACAACTATCTGCTATGCTGGAACAACAATTGGCGTCTTTATGCAAATATTTGTGTTATTTTATTAGCTTGTATTGTCCCACTGCTGGGCAAAGGCCTACGTCATAGTCTTCCACTCTTCTCTCCGGCCAATTTCGGAAAAAATAATAGTAAATTACTACACTATATTTATTTGTTGAAGACCAATAAAAAAGTAAGAAAGAACAAATGCTGCGTCCACCACAAACAAATTGGTATAAGGGCAGAGCAAAATGATTTACACACTGTATTTCTATTCGGTTTCAGCTCATTTTGCAGTCAAAGTCAAAGTCAAAATTCATTTATTCAAACTAGGCTGATAATCAGCACTTTTCGAAGGTCAAAATTTACTTTACTTTACTTTACTACAGTAAAATTTGGCTAACTGGGATTTGAATAAGTGAGAAACTTCTATAACTTTACTGGAACTCATACTGAGACATGAGACAGATTTGGATATCTGAGACACATTTAACCAGATTTCACTGTATTTACATTTTTATAAGACAGTCCCCCAAAAACGCCCACCCATCGACACTTCCTAGTGTTTACAGTACTCAAATATCATAATTTTTTTCAAAAAGATAGCAATTATTGTAGTACCAGCGTGCGTAATCGCTTGCCCAACATAGAACTATCAAAATTATACACATTGACCACCAGTCTGTCACAACTTATGTTTGTTTTATCAATGACTGATTTTCAACTCCCTGTATTCAGCAGCCATTTTACGAATTGGTTATTCTAATATGATTTTGCTACAGGGCTCATTTTAGGCGACCCAATATTTTTTTTGGTAATTCATCAAATGACTCCTCCCGCTCTGGGCCTAGCGGAAGGGAGTGTCAGACTTCTACTGACTAAAAACACCCATGTTCCTTCTTAGCTCTTTCTGTCCTGAGCCGCGGTTTCTCTTTCGAACAACTTGCAGCAGCTTTAGCCCCCTGATCTGACTTTCAGAAACCGTGTCAACAAAATTATCTGACCTCAATCTCTGCTTGTTCCCAAACGCTCCTAACATAACGCCCAAGCGGACCGAGCCATCGTTCTGTACATAATATACTGTGTATAGCTTATATACTATCTCCTATGTACTTGTACTTAGAGCAACTAACTAGGCATGCTCTGTTACTGATTGATGCAAGGTTTTACGTGGTGGTACAGCTTTTTTACATGGAGGAAAGATAAAGATGTTTCTTCAAAAATTTTTTAAGTTTAAATTGTGATATCGTTTCTTGTTTTCTCTGAACTCCGTTTTTCCGAGAAGTATATAGTTATTTTACAAAAGTAATATTAAACTTGATAAAAAATCTTTTACCAAAAACAAAAAGTCTCAATGAAACTTACATTGCCCAAGGCGAATTTCAGTAATGAAATTAACGCTGTCAGCATGTAGAAACCGCTTTCTAGAGCTCTTGAATTTAGGTTTATAGTATAGAGTTTGATCTAAGCACTGAGGCAATAAGTCCGCCTTTATACACTTTTAAACTTGTGCATAAAGCTTTAATAAATAAAATAAAGAGCAAGAACGTAATCAATATCACAACCATGCCAATTCCAACAATTTTTCCTCCTCTAACGAAACTGGACCACCACTGACAAAACCCTTTGACAAACTAATCTAACCTAACCTGCATGGGGCGCTTCTAAAGGACAAGCCTAGAGGAGGTGACAGTGAGGTCGCTAACCCTGCCGGAGGTCCGCACGGCGCACCTGGTCGGGGAGGACCGGATACCGTACCAGAGGGAGAGGGCGCCCCCTCCCCCGCCCAGGAGGGCTTCGCTACTTAGGTGCGAGGATACTAAGTGAATTCGGTTTGTGATGTTACTCTTCTTCTTCTACTTCTTGGTTTTGCACACGGTTGCCAGGTCAAGGGTTTGGTTGAAGCGGTACGGACAGTTTGCGGACACAATTCGGAATATTTATAAGGCCCCATTAGAATAAATGGAGAAACTTTCAGAAATCGTTCAAACCACCAAAATAAGTAAAATGTAAGAAAAAAATAGATATAAGCCTTACATATTTATAAGACAAAATAAACAGCTAACGAAAATACACTAAAAAATGTTGGTTTCCTCATACTTTAGGTCAAAATATAAACACTCTAATCAGTGTTTTTTTTTGCTTTGATGTTTGGTTAGACGTACTGAAAGTTGTGATAAACATGTTCCATCATTATAATGGGACCTTGTAAACCTGTCTCTGGGAAGTATTTGTCCAAAGTCTGGTGTATATCAGCTCGCTCTCTGTTCGTATCGTTTTGACTAAACTTCAACGGGGGTAGGGGATGAAAATGGGGGTATTGGTTTTTAGTTTCATTGTAGGAATTATTGTCGGTTGTCCATGTCATTGCATTGTAGTGAAGTAGGTACTAAATATCATTTGTGAAAATCATTTTAAATAATTAAATTCAGTTTTGGGTTGTAACATTAAAATTTCGGTTATAAAAACATTTTATATCTCATTTTTGGTTTACGAAAAAGGCTGCTGACAAAAAGATTAAAATTATCAGAAGCCCAAAATAGCGAAACAGTGACCAATATTATCATAAATCATACCTTTTCAACCATAAAAACAAAATTTCAAAACTCTCAATCAAGAAACTATCCTGTTAATAACAAATCATCAATCATACTGCCCCACTACCGGGCAACACAAATCATCATCATCATCACTGTCCGAAATCATCAGTTCTATCACCAACCTGGCAACCACATCGGGATAGGTACTGACTGGGGCACAGATCGTGCTAATATATGGCACATGACACCATCACTGACCTTGGGAGGGAACACCATGGAGGTAGCATCAGTGCCCTATATCATATGACCCCCTCTTGCAAGGAAGAGGGGGGGAAAGATAGTGCAGGGCGCTGTAAACCCTGTCGTTGATTTGATACATTTGAGTTTTTGTAGTAGATATTTAGGCTGGTTTGTTTTAAATGGGACTCTATTGGGAAATCTATATCTGTAGCAAGTACATGTTAGTCTTTTTTAAATTACCTATTTTTTCTTTAAAATAAATGAACATGCTTAATATTTAGGTTAACATGATTTTTATAATTCCGCCTTTAGACTCTGTTTCATTTAGGGATTATTTCAATATAGTATAATAATGATCTCATTTAGATCCAGCCTTGTACCCCACAGGGGAAGCCTTTAGCGTGGACCTGCGAGATATAAAAAACAAATAATCCTGCTTTTGGGCTTCGCTGCAGTCGGGTAATTAATAACGACTCTACTTAAACTCGATGTGTCCTATTAGCGGCAGTGTATTGCAACAAAATAATGTAGGTGGCGAAATTGGCTATAGGAAGAAGAAAAAAGTTTGAATGATTATACGAACGAATTTCTGTGTAGTAAATTAAAGAGAGAAAGCCAACGAACTATGAAATGAGTGACGCTAAATTAATGAGAAATGGAATGAAAGCTTTTTATTCACATATTTTTCAGGTATTGTGTAAATAAAACTTTATATATAGTTGATTGTGACGAATAAAATGTCGAAAAAATTCAGAAGTGTAAGAAAGATTGAACGAATGAAAAGCTTGGTCCTTTAATTATTTTTGTGAACATAACCATTTTTGTCATTAAAACTAAACACAAAACTTGTTACTAATACTTCTTCAAAAAGAAATTCTGATGTTTTTTAATGTCAAATCTTCAAGAATATTCACTAATAATAATGTTTTTAATGACATTTTGTTGCCTGAGACTAATTCTTCTTGTTTTTAATTCTCTTCTGGCATGGCATGGTGGTGTTGGTGTCTAACTCTTCCGGGAATCTATCTATGGGGCTAATTTTATCACTTTTTGTTCAGCAAAACTTGGTTTTAATATCATGTTAGGTTGTTTGTAAAATATGTTGAAGTGAATTTAAAAGGGAGGGGATTATAATTGGGGTTACTTATTATATTAATTTTTGGTTTTGAGTTGTTTATGGGTGAACAATTCTTGTTCTACTACAATAAAAAAATATGAAAGTAGTTAGTTGTGACAGCGACTGCAGAGAATGAGTTCCTGGGTTAGATTCCTGGGTCAAACAAACTGGTATGGGGTTTTTCCATTAGGAATTTCTCAATAGCAGCCACGTAGTCTGGATATGAGCCTCGTTGATGGCAATAGGCTCCACTATAGACTCACCCTCTACATGGGACTTAATTTTAAAAGGAGTAATGTACCCACATTACTCCTTTTAAAATTAAGTCCTATTAATAAAGGGTATTACAGGAACGATGATATTTTAGTTATCCGATTAAGCTTACAAACAACATCACCTATAAAATAAAAAACACCCATAAGCAGCTCAAACCCAAATAACCAACTACAACAACTAAATCAACCTATAACCAACTAAAAATAACATTACAGCTACGAGACGCGCCTGTACGACACCCCGCGACCCCTTCAAGACCCCCCGCGACATCTCCACGACCCCCCACGAAGCATCGAGACTAAGTCAGAAAGGCAAGAATCACACTACGACTATAAGGAGCAAAAATACGGATATGAACCTCCTAAGACACCTCTCAGTCCTAAATTTAACGCTAGAGAACTAAGATTTGATGATAAAGAACCTATATACTCCACCCTGAAGAAACCTTTCGATGGTGTCGGCCAAACTTTCTCTGAACACCAGAAATCGACGGAAGCTATCCCTGGAGGGACCAAACAGTCTGAATTCAAGATCCACAGTGAGTCTTACCAGTCTTATCCTAAGACAGAGTTTAGTAAGACTGAATTCCGCGAAGAAGTCAAGTCTCCATTTGCGTCTACCCCTAAATTTGATAGGTCTACAGAGTTGGTGAAAGCTGTTACTCCGGATTATGATAGAATCGCCTCTCCGTATAAAGAAAGCTCTACTTATGGTGGTCCAAATTACATGGAGGAGACTACTACAGAAGTCAAAGAAATTCCTAACGGTACACAAAAAATTACAACAACTAAAATATACAGTTCTTCTCCAGTGAATTTGACGACGACCAACACTAAATATGAGCCAATCAGGTTAGACGGAATCGATGAATTGTCGAAGTCTTTTGACAACGATTCAAAGTACAGCACTTTAGACTCACGCTTTAACACATTAGAGTCTAAACTAAGTTCGGACACCAGTCGATCTTTCATGAGGCCTTCGGAGTTCCAGTCCTCGGATTACCAGACCACTACAAACGTTACAAAAGTCAAAAAGCCTTCAGAAATGGTGAAGGAAATAGACGCTTTGGATAAGAAGTTCTCGAAACAGACCATAACTTCAGAAACTATTGAAAGGAAGTCAGTAATGACCAGTTCTCATAAATCGGAGTCTTCGTCGACAGTCACTAAGAAATTTGGCAATTTTTAAAGGTGCGTCTAATTGTGAAAAAAGCTTTTATTTACCGCCTCACATCACCGGTATTTATTACAATTATAGTATATATTTGGTTATATCGTCATTTATCGCGGTAAAATAACGGTTTTTACCACAGTAAATGACTGAGTAAAATTATATAGGTTTGTTTACCGGTAATTTTTGGCGGTAATTCGTAATGTAAGTGTTGACATTTAAAAGGACTATGCACGTTTTTAAAAGAACTTTGAAATTATTTATATTTTAATATTAGTGTTTGTAATTTGATGTTTTTCGCTATAAAGTCTCGAAAAGAAATTATTTGGCAGATATTTTGCCATTTCGACTAATTTGTGCAGATTTATTGGTTATAGTCTCGAAATATAACAAGTTAAAAATAAATATTACAGGATAGGCGAATGGCTAAATGTGTTCATTTGCGATCGTTAGGTCGCTTGTTTGAATCTCAACCATTTTTCATTAAACCACTCTAAAATATATATTGAAAATAAAAATTGAGTCGAAAGTCAAAATGTCTGCCAACACAAATTGTATAGTTGTTGTATATTAATATTAAAACTAAAATCTATTGAAAGTTTACTTAAAAAGAAAGGGTGTCTATTCATATGTTTGTTTTTGTGTTTTTGATCTAACATTTAAAACGCCATTTATAAAAGTTACTAAAATATTTATAAAAACTGTTTTTATAGCCAAAATATTTATAAAAGCCAGAGAATTTTTAAATATTTATGAACTAGAATGAAATGTAAGATTAAAAACATGAATTAAAGCGAAAATGACTAAAAATAAATTAAAATATAAGGTGCTAAAAATATTTAATTTAAAATACAACGGTGTCTTAGTCAGCCTTAGAGATTTGGAGTTCAATTATTATTGTTATTATTATACTTGAGTTTAGTTATGTCAAAGAATTAACTATCTACAGTTTACTGAATATAGACAACTATTAAAAAAAAAACTGAATAGGAAAAGTTAGTTTTCTACAACAATATTGGTAGCTCTCTGCGATAGTGGTAATGTCCTTTTAAAATCATTTGCACAGATCACTCGAATAATTAAACCATCATTTTCAGTATATTACAGTCACACTCACAAGATTTTCATAAAAATAGTAAGATAAAGTCTTTCAAGAATATTCGTGAAATAATATAGGTATCCCTTAATATTTACAGTATAGGCTCGTCCCCTATTACATGGGACTTGTGAGTACACCTCTGCCTAACCCTTCGGGGATTACAGGCGTGATGTTATGTTTTTACATACATCATAATCATGTCATTTAAAATGAAAAAGAAATACCACCATTCTCAATTCACAATTGAACAAATAGTGAGATTTACAGACAGCTGATATAGGTATTTAAATAATCTCTTTTACAAAAAAGGCAGCATTTACAAAAAAGTCCACCATACTCTTTGACACGACTAAACCCAAGTCCTACTGTTGGGCAAATAGCCCACGTTTCACAAAGTGCTAGCCCCGCGGGGACCTTATATTGGATGCCTTCGATTTTACCGACTGTGCCATTATGGATAGTATTGTTATTATATTCATTGTTTTTTGGATATTTCGTGCCTTTTCTTCTAAATATTATGTAAACGTTTTGAAGGGGCTGTGTTTTGGCAACATATTTATAAAAATATATTAAATAATATACAAAGCAGCTGAAAACTAGAAAGAGGAGCTTTAAATATTCAGAATATTTGAAAAAAAACGCGATGTGAAGCAGATTAATTAAAAAAAAAGTGTTTTCAAACAAAAGGTCTCTAGATAAACAATTAAAAAACCATGGCAACTAGTTAACTCCAAATGCAGCCCAATTTATAAAATGATGTGCCATTTCCAGAATATATTTAATTTTATAAATTATTATAATATACATTTTATTAAAAAATATACTAACTGAAAAATCTTCACGGCATCCTGTTAAACAGAAGAGCTAAGTATTTATTATAAAACGAAAACAAGCGTTGTAAAAAAATATAGTATGAAACTATGAGCAGCCAATATTGTTCCCACAGCTGGGACACAGGTCTCCTCTCTACGGACCTAGTTTGGGTTGATAGATATTACATATATTTATTCGGACATCAAATAAAAGCAGCTAAAATAAAGTAATTCTACCTACCTCCATAACAGGATGTCGTGAACTTCAGCGATCGTATGGTGCAATTACTTTACAAAATATATTTAATAAAAAATGTATTTGTATACTAATATACTAAGAATTAACTATTTGACCGGAAAGCCGGGCAAATAGTTAATAAGCTTGCAAATTAACGCATTTAAAAATATATGAAAAGAAAAACAAATATTTTATGTTTATTATTGTTTTTATTTTATAGCATATTGATGGTGTCGACGGGCGAAGTCTCGTGAAATTATTTACGAAAAAGTTAATGAATAATATTTTAAGATATAATTTAAATAACTAAATTAAAAACTTACATTTAACTTTCAGAGTAGCTCGCACTTATATGCAATGGAATTAAATGTTTTATTATTTGTCGTACGAGGTGCCTTATGTGAATTCGCAGCTTCAAGAAAAAAAAAATCAACATGTACCTATTTAAAAGGTGGTCATATTTTATGGGTGTGATTCAGTCTACCTCGTTGGTTCTTTTTCCATCAGGAATTTCTCTGTAGCAGCCATGGAGTCTGGTTTTGGGCCTGATTGATGGCAATAGGCTCGCCCCCTATTACATGGGACTTAAACATTACTGGCGAAATGTGAGTGTTTTGCTCTCTGCCTTACCCTTCGGGGATTATACAGGCGTGATGCTATATTATGGTACTTAGGACGATGGTCCCATGTAGAAAGACAGAAAGCAGCTCAGTGTTATAGTCTATACCACATCCATAAATATGACGCTTTTCGGATACATTTTGTATAGAATATTGAACTTAAACATGCAATACAGCTGTTTAAATTGAATATAGCTTCATGTATATTATAGTATATACGTTTGTACTCTTAGGATAGATGCCCGCGAAAGCGATTCGTCCACTGAAAGGTATAGAAACACCAATTCTTGTAGTTTAGAGTAAAAATATATATAAATATTTATAGTTTATAATATAAAACATACGTATTTTGTACCCCAGCTTGTTTATATTCGATATTTAAGTCCGATATATTAAAACACATACAAATGTCGTCAAAAACAAAACAAAAAATTATAAAATTTGACGTAGTTTTTACAAAAACTTTGAATATATAAACAAGAAAATGTCGGAAAAGTATATAAAACAGCAGTAACAATAAATAAAAAAGTGTGTTGACAAACTCAGCGTAATACCTAAGTACGCTAATGTTTTAATATTCTTACCAGAATTATATATTTAAGATTTAACTATATAAAAACGCCATATAGAAGTTTATTTAGCCAAAAAAGGCAAAGTAAAGATAAATGAGGTCACATTGAAATAGCTAACTAACTCTAAAGACGTTAACAATATCAATATTAAAATATAATAAAGAATTGTTATTGGATTTCGCCATTAGGATGTTATAAGTAGCACCCACGGAGGGATTTTTGCCCGGTTGATGGCAATAGGCACGCCTGGATTAAAATTTATCTGGCAGAATGTGGGCTTCCTACAATGGTAGATGTCTTAAACAAATAAACAAAAAATACCCATAAGTCACTTTAAATATATGTCTGCGGAGTTTTCCTAGCTAATTTAATGTGACGTCTCTAAAAGGCGTTATTACCACGAGCGATAGTTCGTGTCGGGCTAAATCGTGTCTTATTAATATTAATACTGTACTATTGTAATCTATACTCTTATTATAAGCCGTCGTATATAGCGCTCAAAGTTCAAAACAAGAAAATATGGCCTCAATTTTTCTACGAGGCGTATATTTTATTGTAGAAATCCGACATTCTATGAAAAATACAAAAGTTAATTGTTCTGGCAACGTCGAATATGATGTATGATTTCAGTTTTAAGAAATCTGACATCAATTCAATTAAACCTTACAATAATAAATGGTGGCTGTTTAAATCTTATGAAATATTCGAAATTTAAGCCTGATTAAACTAGGGGACATTTGAATTTGCAACTTATGGTAGCGAGCAGTGAGCTGAAAATTCAACAGCAAGTCTTAGTGAAAACAGGCATTTTTTGTCGATTTTTCTACAATTTTGAGCGCTCTAAACAACGAAATTCGCTTGGACACTCATATAATATATGAATATACTAATTAAATATAATAAAAACTATATTATACACATTATAAACTAGTTTTTGATACATATAACTTAAGTATTCGAGTACATAAATAAAATCTCTTTTAAAACCAAATGAAAATGTAATTTTTACTAATTTTTAATTGTTTAAATCGATCGCTTGGTATTTTTTGTTAATATTATGTAAAATGTTTATGTGCGGTAGCTAGATGTAAGTTGTATGGTGGTCGTTTCAATGTAATAAACTTGTAACTAATAATATTGTCGTTTTATTTACATTATCTATCCTCCATATACTTACCTAAATAAATAATAATTGTGGCGGCATTTATAGCCAGGTCAGAGGTAAATTGGCGGCATAAAAACTCTAACCTGCCTAGCCTTTTCCCAACTACCTACGTTGGGTTGGCGTACATTTATGCTGCTGAATAACCAGTATTTCCCACGGAGCGACTGCCTATCTAATTTCCACAACCCAGTTAAAGCAGTCTGCACGTAAGTTGAAACAAAATGGCGGTCGTCCGCATAGGTAAAATGACAAAAATAGAGTGAGATTCGAACGAAAATGTGGAACTGAGCATTCAAGATCATAATTCAACTTACGGGATGCTATCTGTAATACATTATCGGGTCTCAGTCGACTTATTTTCATGATTGTACCTAGCTTCGCGAACGACCGCCATTTTGTTTCAATTTACGTGCCGACTGCTATAATAAAGGTACTTAATACGAAACCCTTGGTAAGTCTGATTGCCACACTGTGGCAAATTTCGTGCCACTGGCTAAGTATATTTACAAATCACAGCCGCGTGATACTTCCCGACTAATTAAAATCCTGAAATCCTTGACTTTTCAAGGCAATTTGACTGCATTAGCCCTACCATTGTCCTGGCTTACATCAAGCTTGCTGATGCAGCTAGCCACCGCGTGGTTGAATGTGACGTCACTATGGGCTTCTAGAAAGTCTAGATTTGAATAGTAGACACACACTATTGTCTAATTATAATTTCTTTAAAATTAATGCCATTCACAGTCTACTATGAATACAAATGATTATTATTCTTGAAAACAAAAAAAATGCACAATGAAGCTTTAATTTTGAATATTTGCGTGATTATCGAATCGCATTGATTGTAATTACATTGTGCAAGTTACAAAACGTTACTACCTATTGTTTTACGGTTAGCGAAATGTAGGTAGTTTAAAATTATATCTTAGTACCATTCATCCCTGCCTATCGTTTCGGTAAATTCTGGCGTGATGTAATGTAGCTATAGTACTAGGGAGATCTTAGCTTGTCGATGACAATCCAAAACAACCATTCATAATAAGGGGTAGGGAAGATCAGACAGGCTGGCAGCCGCTGCATGTAAAATAGGTACATGTATTTAGCGGCATCCGATTGATTTCGGTTAGACTGGTATACGACTCCAACATAGCTATTAAAAGACTGGGCAGATGTTGACGATTCTGCTAAAGTGGCCCCCCCTTTTTTTTTTTTGGTGGGTGGAAAATCATCAAATGACCCCCCCCCCCCTCTCTTGGGCAGAGCGAAGAGTAGTGTCAGACTTCTTCTGACTAAAAACCGAACCCATGATCCTTCTTCGCCCTTGTGCCGAGGCCACGTCATCTCTTTCGATAATCCGCAGCCCCGACGGGTCTTCTGGCCCCCTGGTATTAGGAATTATCAGTGGGAAAGTAAACACCTACTTTGGCACTTTGGTTTTAAACCAAACCTATACCTACAACTAATATTTTTAATGCGCAAATTAAAGCGAAACAAAAGATTATTTGGCCTCACAACAACTGTTTTATAAATTCTGATTTTATTGTTAATTGGAAAATTTTAAGTACTTAAGTATTTAACCACTTAACAAACACATAAATGAATAACCAAATGTGTAAGTACCTTCTGAATCAATATTTGTGATGAATTCGGGCCCAATATGGTATGACGCATTTCGTATCGATTAAACAATCGATACAAATATCGAACACCCGTGAAGTAGGTACCTAGTACCTACTTGGTAACACATAACATAACATCACGCCTGTAACCCCCGAAGGGTTAGGCAGAGCTGTACCTACTGTGGCGACTAGCGACATCTATCGCAATTCGCAACACCTGCGTACTAACAACGATCGACAGAAATCCTACATCGCGCTATCAACTTTATCCGCGACATAAACCTTTGGAGTTCCCGACTTACAACTGTTGGGCAGTTAGCCCGCCGGACACAACACCCGTCCGGTCGGAGGATCCTCCCTTTTCTATGGGGGATGAGGAGCTTTACACCCTGTCCCTCAGCTCCCCCACATATCGCCATCAGTTATGTTTTTTTTTAAGTCCCATGTAATAGGGGGCGGAGCCTATAGAGTAAGTTGACTGACTAAAAAAATATGATTCTGTTTAGTCCGTCAGGTAGATTATCGAAAAATATTGGATACGTGTTTTTTGTTTTGTTTACGAAAATAAAGCTTGTCAAAAATCATGGAGAAGGGGCTTTTGACGTCATAGTCTGGTAAAAATGGACCAAACTGTGACGTTGCACGACTTTTCGAAGCACTGTATCGTCTTCATTTTCGGTTTACGTGAAAAAAGAAAAAATACGTGTTCATATTTTTTGGAAATCTATCTCACGGACTAAGTAGATTTTTTTGTCAACTACCCTATTGCCATCAACCGGACACAAGTCCAGACTCCGTGGCTACTACTGAGAAATTCCTGGTGAAAAATCTTCATAGCGCTTTGCCCGACCCGGGAATCGAACCCCGGACCTCATGCTCAGCAGTCGTGCTTGCAACCACTAGACCTATGTGACAGTTCAAGAACACAACTTTGTAACAAAAATCTAAAATTTAATGATTTTGTCAGTAAGTATAACATAATATCGCATCCTCACATACCAAGTTGCCAACCCAGGACCCCATACCATACTCAGCTGTCGCATTTGGTTAGTACAACAGGCAACTTAGAATCGTGTCAGTGGCTACCTACTTAAGTACCTACTTTGATCTACCAAAAACAAAAGAACATAACGAAATTATACGCCACAGTGGCATGTTCAGTGGCAAAGGCGTCTATCCGATGTCCGAGTTGGAGACTGTCTCATCTGTCTTTAAGGAGTGCTGCGTATGGCAGATAAAGGAACGATAACAATTTTTTTTTATATTTTATTGATAAGATAGTCCTAACTTATTGTAACCGATAACTTCATGTAATGTATGTACTATTTGTGTCACAATTATTATGTAATCGGAACGAAGGAGCCTGAAACTCACGACACAGGGAATCCTAGTGTGAGTTTCAGGAATCAACGAAATGATTGTAATTTTTAAACAATAAACTATTCTTTTAAATTAAAAATTTTCTGACAATAATTTCGGTGGAATAAGATTCAGAATAAGGAGCTGAATGCACATTGAGGGCTGTCCCTTACCCCATAGTTCCAACCACCAGAGTCGCAAGTTCGACTGCTGAAAATGAGGTCCGGTTCCATTCCCAGGTAAAGTAGGCAGCCACAGTCATATTAAGAATAAACAATTAGACCTAACAATAAATCGATATTACAATACAGTCTAATTCGACCAACTAAACAAATATAATAAATTATCCTTTGAGCAGTCTACAATCAATATAATTTAGTTAGTAAATAAGTTTTACTGTAAATATATTTAGTTGCTGTTCCGATATATTTGGTGACGGTCGTCTTCGGAGCAAAAATGATGAAATTTATCATCATTTTAGTGGTGATCGCGATTTGCTCGACAGGTATGTTTTATTTGGCTTTTTATTTAACGAATTTTAACGCAATTCATATTATGATCCTATTATGATCTGCTAAAGTTCATTCAATTACTTAATGCAGATGAAAGTTTAAAGGTATATACCTACGAACTAATAACATTTATGTTCTATAAGTTTTGTCTGTTTTGTTTGTCCCGACTAATCTCCGAAACGGCTTGACTAATTTTGACAGAACTTTTACTGGAAGATAGTTGGTGTTATAAGGAGTAAATAAGACTTCTTTTAAGTGAAATGCACAGCAGCACAGTAGAGGCGGATGCCGCTAGGAGTTTTAGGATGTAAACCCGTACTGTACCGACCTCCTTAGCGTAACGAAGGTTGAGTGGGTGAAGCGTAACTCAGGGGCGACGACAAGCAAACTTTAGGGTAATGTTTTTTTAGTGGTAGTAGGAGGTAGTAGGTAGGTAGTAGGTAGGTGTAGGTAGGGGTAGGTAGGTGTAGGTAGGTAGGTAGGTGTAGGTAGGTAGGTGTTAGGTAGGTACCCGCGTGGTAACCCGTTTCCACTGTGTCTATCCCAACTGTTAAGGCTTATATTAATTTTATTTCCTCCTCCTCTACTCTCGAGTTCGATTCCCGGGTCGGGCAGTGTTTCTGAGTTTTTCCATCAGGAATTTCTCACATTCTCAGTAGCAGCCACGGAGTCTGGATTTGTGCCCGATTGATGGCAATAGGCTCGCCCCCTATGGGTGTCCCATAGGTACACCTCTGCATAACCCTTCGGAGATTGCAGGCGTGATGTTATGTTGCAGAAGTGACTAGTTAAGCTGCCTTAAAATAACGAAGTTCCATTCCAGTTTGCGCCGACATGGTCCGGCCCTGTGACCTCCAAGACTACAGATGTATCCGGGCGAATTTAGCAGCCAACTCTGACTGTAACCCGCATGTGAGAGGATTCCTGCCCAGCGCATATGTGGTGAAAGAGTTCCGCTTTGAAACTCCCTTCTTCAATTCTTCGTACATTGACAAGAATCTAATCGTGAAGAACCATGATAAGTGCTACGTTTCGGAGTTTTTGTAAGTATAAAGGGTCAGCATGTCTGTCTAGCCTTTTTTCTAAAACTATGTTGAGGTCGGCCAGTTAGACTGCAGTCTAACTGGATGCAACTTAGGTACCAGTATTTTACATGGAGCGACTGCCTAAAGAAGAATCGCCAGATTTAAGTGGCAATGGGCAGGGCACATTGCTCACAGAACGGATGGCCGATGGGCCCGAAAAGTTCTGGAATGGCGACCGCGAACCGGAAGACGTTGCGTTGGAAGGCCTTCCACTAGGTGGACCGATGACCTGGTCAAGGTTGCAGGAACCCGCTGGATGAGAGACGCACGGGACCGGTCAATGTGGCGACACCTGGGGGAGGCCTATGTCCAGCAGTGGACGTCTTTTGGCTGAAATGATGATGATGATGACTGCCTATCTGACCTCCACAATCCAGAAAGTGGGTAAATAAATACGATAGTAGGTGGGACTGGTTGTCAGACTTTCGACTTCTGTTCTCTGTTTCGATGACTGTTCATCATCAGCCTATAATGTTCCCACTGCTGGGACTCAGGCCTCCTCTCTAGGAGTGCTTAGGGATGGACTATAATCCACCACCCGGGGTTTCCTCACGATGTTTTCCTGCACTGTTTTGGGTGCAGCGGTGATTATGATGACTGTTAAAGGCTTAAATGATAGCCGGGACCAACTGGCTTAACGTGCTCTCCGAAGGACGGAAGAAACTCGATACACAATGGGTGGTCATCCAGCCAAAGTGAGCAATAGTGAGGCTTAACTTGAAAATAGATCCGCCACCTACCTCCGAAGGTGCAGGTGCCATTCATTTTTGTAATTTATTAAATTTCATCTGCCCTTAAACGGTGAAGGACGGAAAACATCGTGAGGAAACTAGAACTAAAATTTCGAAGACATATGTGACATCTACCAATTCGCACTGTTCCCACGAGGAAACCTGTGTCCCACCATGGCAGTAACGCTTAAAATAGGCCCGAGTCCCAGCTGTGGGAACATGCTGAATACCAACGCAATATTTTTTAAATAAACAAATTCTTAAATCTAGCCCAACAAAGGAAGTATGCACGTACCTATACACCTCTTTTTTCCCGCTCTGGGCTGAGCGGAAGGAAGTGTCAGACTTGTACTGACCAAAACCCACCCATGTTCCTTCTTAGCCCTTTGTGTTTCGGGACCGCGGTATCTCTTTCGAACAGTTCCGCAGGTACGACAACTTATACACCTCTGCTTACCATTCGGGCATTACAAGCGTGATGTTACAGCTACAACACAGAGACGAACAAGGCGGTGCTGAGCGTGGACTGCCCCAATCTGACCCTGGAGTCTGACCGGGTTCTCATCCAGCACAGGAGCAAGAGGGAAGACGAGGAATATGAGTTCCGTTATAATGCTGTCTACCGTAAGTTATCACTTAATTGACTTTTACTTCGCGCCACTAAAGCTATATTTTTTGTAAACAAAGTACCTACTTCTACTAATTTAAGTAGTGACAAATCAATCAACAACCAATCATTGCAAATTCAATCAACTCAAAGTAACATACACGCGTGTAATACGAAACTAACGAGCATTTTCTTTTACAACAACTTTTAAAGAACTGTGATCGTATGCTTTGTGGTATTAGGTACAGTCCCATATTTCAGCCGCGTTCCAGTACCAATAAACAATACACGACAGCGCTCTAAATCGAATCGAATTTTGAATTATTTCACCCTCAATACATGACCTCAGTTTTATTATTTGGGAAATCATCAAATGATCTTTCTTCCTGCTCTGGGCCGAGGCCGAGTGGAAGGGAGTGTCAGACTTCTACTGACTAAAAACCACTCATGTTCCTTCTGAGCCCTTGTGTCTGGGGCCGCCCGGCCGCGGTATCTCTTTCGAACAATCCGCAGCCATATATGACCTCTGAGTGTGTTTCTGTTGTTTCTTCTCAGAGTAGTCATGTACGAAACATCAAAATTACATGTAAAATCTTTTTGTAAAATAAACATCATTTAACACTTACCGAATGTTTTCAGCTCGGGTCCGAGTCACTGTGAACTTGAAAAAAAATTTGGACAAAATGAACCTGTGCAGGGCACACATATTCACAGAAGTCATCGAGCTTCCACACTTCCGCGTCGATCCTAAAGGTTCTTAATATTTAGAATTTGATATAGGCTTTAGCATATTGCTTGCAGAACGGATGGCCGATGGGGCCGAAGAGTTTTGGAGTAGCGACCGCGAACCGGAAAACGTTGCGTTGGAAGGCCTGCCACTGGGTGGACCGATGACCTAGTGAAGGTTTCGGGGTTCCGCTGGATGCGCACGGGACCGGTCAATGTGGCGACAATTGGGGAAGTTGACGATCTTATGACGAAACGTGTTTTAATCGACAGTGTTCTAAGCTATGTTCTAAGAAAATCTGCTCAGTTGTTTGTGGCCATCACCTCTTCTAGTTCATGAACTGATATTCCTAAAGAACACCACAGAGATGTCATGCCACTATCAAAATCACAGCATCATCTATACCTACTTACTTTACTATAACATAACATCACACCTTCAATCCGCGAGGGACAGAGGTGTAGTATCCTTTAGTATACCCACATTTTGCCAGCTGTGTTCAAGTCCCATGTAATAAGGGGCGAGCCTTTTGCCATCAACCGAGCACAAATTTAGACTCCTTAGCAGCTACTGAGAACTTCCTGATTGAAAAATCGGTTTAGGCGCAAAATGCCAAATTCTAAATCAATAACATTTTGCTTGACCTGGGAATCAATTCCAGCACCTCACGCACAGCAGTCACACTTGCGACCATTCCATCACTTTACCATACCCACAATAATTCACTAAACAACACATTTATTTCCAAACAGACAAGCAGACAAAGAACTTCCTTTCGAGAGACCGCACAGTACTGAACATATTTGAACGAGAATCGTTCTACTACGGAGGCGACAGGCTGGCGAAGGCCTTCGTTGATTCCTTAATTTGCGACTACGGGTGTAATAGACTTATACTGCCACATTATAGCGGTACTTTGGAAGATAATGAGGTTGAATATACATAAAACATTCGAAACTTACCTAATAAACAGGATGGAGCCGTGGAAGAGACACTGACACTCAAACGCTTAACCAAAATCTACTACAACTTTACTAACTTAACTCTTTTTGTAAGTTTTTAAACTGACATAGTCGCTAACACTATTATATACATTGAACACGCTATATTTACCATGTTTACTTTTTGTTTCGAGTTCCCGATATTTGTCCCCAAGCACCCATGATCATGGATAAACTGAAGTTACTGCTAGTGGATATTTATGAGCAGACAAATGTACTAGGTATAATCTTTCTTGTTCATTTTTTGCGCTCGAACTCCGTGTGTTCACTCGCGAACTTTTTACGATTTTTACACAGTCGAAAAGTTAACATGGTAAATATCCGTTTTCGGTGGTTATGATAACTTCTTCCAGAATAAATACCGCTACCAAATTAAGCATTTAGTTTAGAACTACATACCTAATTATACTTTCACTGACTCAAAACTATTTTACAGAAATATAACGTTTTTTATTTACTCCACAATGAATACCTACTTACCCATTATAGTCCATTCCACTTATAGAGGAGGCCTGAGTCCCTGCAGTGGAAAACATTATAGACTGATGATGATGTATACCTACCTATACCTAGTTTTCCTTCAATACCTACTGTACTAAACACCACGCTCTGAAGGACAGCAGAGATGTTGGTAATCAATAGTACACCCACATATTTTGTCTACCTGGGACAAACGGTCCAGTTGGGTAGATCTAACTTCGAGAAAGAGGTCAATCGTCGAATCCGACTCGGCTGGGCAGCGTTCGGGAAGTTGCGCGGTATCTTCTCGTCCAACTTACCCCAGTGTCTCAATACGAAAGTCTATGACCAGTGTGTGTTGCCAGTGATTACATACGGGACCGAAACATGGTCGCTCACAATGGGCCTCAATGTCAATGGGATCAGAAAGCTCAAAGTCACCCAAAGGGCAATGGAGAGGGCTATGCTCGGAGTTTCCTAGCGTGATCGATTCAGAAATGAGGACATCCGCTTGAAAACCAAGGTTACCGACGTAGCCCGAAGAATCGTCAGACTTAAGTGGCAATAGGCAGGGCACATTGCTAGCAGAACGGATGGCCGATGGGGTCGAAAAGTTCTGGAATGGCAACCGCGAACCGGAAGACGTTGCGTTGGAAGGTCTCCCACTAGGTGGACCGATGACCTGGTCAAGGTTGCAGGAACCCGCTGGATGAGAGACGCACGGGACCGGTCAATGTGGCGACACCTGGGGGAGGCTTATGTCCAGCAGTGGACGTCTTTTGCCTGAAATGATGAAGATGGCCACGGTGGCGTTTGATTCAGACTGTGGCCATGGGCTGAAAGAAACATGCATCACTGCTGTCTTATTATTATGGCCTACCTACTGTAGAATAGGTAGAGCTGTAACTCCCATGTAAAAGGGGGCGAGCATTGCCATCAACCGGGCACAATTCTAGACTCCGTGGCTGCTACTGACAAATTCCTGATGGATAAACTTAATAACACTTTGCCCGACCCGGGAATCTAACCTCGGACCTCATGTTTAACAGTCTCGCTTGCGACAACTAGGCCAACTAGGGAGTCAGGCAGGCCACTGTTGAATCTGCAATTTATTTTATGCTAATATATTTTTTTCTTCTATTTTCAGATAGAAAAACTGCGAATTACCTGACGAAAGATTTAAGTTTATTGCACATGTACGAAAGAGAAAATTTCTATTTTAGAGGATTTCCATTAATGAGGATCTTTGTTGATCAAATATTATGCTTCTATGGGTGTAGGCCACACATCCTTTGAAAAAACATGGGGGTTATTTTGAAACCAACTTTGTAATTAAATTAATCAAAAATGTATGGCCCTTTTGAGGTTCAAGCAAAATATTTAGAAATTTTAGTTATTTTTGGTTGCAAGCTTTTGTGTAATTCTCGAACATATAATTGTGTATAACTTCTGAATTAAAATGGTTTCAACAAAATTTTGACTTTTCATATTTTTTGCACTGCACATTAACATTTTACTACGCTCAAGAACAAAAGTACAAATTGCTCTCAAGAACAAGAGAAGTCACATGTCGAAATAAATCTTATTACAATGATTCAAAACTCTCATAGAAACGTGATAAAAAATCTGCTCTTCTCTCCGAGCCGGTCAGTGTGCACGGACACTAAGAATATTTGGAAAAAACATAACAACATATTCACTGTGACACGATTGAGACTGATTCGTTGGGAATCTGCCTTGCCTGGTTCGTTCTTGCAGCATAGGTTTAATAGAAGACGGCGCAGTGGCTCAATCAGTTGACTGCTGCGCTAGGTGTCGCGGGTTCGATCCCCGCACGGAACAAATATTTGTATGGCCTACAGATAGTTGTTTCGGGTCTGGGTATTTGTGTATGTGAGTTTAAATGTCTGTGAACGCATCCACGATGCAGGAGAAATTCCTAGTGTGGGGCAACGTTTTAAAAAAAACAAAAGCCACAGTTTCAAAAACTTTTATTTATAAAATCGTTTGACATTAGAACTACGCATACGGACAGCGAAGCTTGTAACAATATCTTACACATCCCTTATCTAACATTATTTGTGAAAAACTAATCATTTACAATATATTAATAATATCATTCGCTTGGGACTCACTTCAAATATAGACTCACTTTTTTAATATTTCACTACTTAGGTAAAGAGAGGTAGTCTATTTTTGTTTACACTCTGCTTAACGAGAAGCTATAATTTTTGAAAACAAAGAATTTCTACTTAGTAACGTAGCTCTACAACTCAATCAAGAACAAATAATTGTAAATTCAATCAAGTCAAAGTAACATCTCACTAACATACGTGTACGAAACTAACGAGCTATTTCATTTGGTCGGATTATATTTTAGCGACTTAAAGCGCTGTCGTCTAATGTTTTGTGGTACTGGAACGTTCCATGTGTCAGACACGTTCCGGTACTAAAATGCAATGCACAACAGCGCCATGAATTGGAACTATTAGTTGTTGGTCGAAGTAACTTAGAAACTCTTTGTTTACAAAAATTATAGCTTCTCGTGGCGCAAAGTATAACTAAGTTCTTTTCACATCATCGTCTGCTTAGCCTTTTCCCAACTATATTGGGGTCAGCTTCCAGTCTAACCCGATGCAGATTAAAATTATCTCATATTACAATACAACACAATTAAATACCCGGTAATACGGGGTGAACAGAGACGCTGAGGTGAAGATACAATGTATTGAGAGAGATTTTAACATTGAATTCATATGATTATGTGACTGACAAGTAGTCTATTTTATTTACTGAATAAATAAATAAATTATTTAAAGACTTTGTTGGCGGCCGCAAAATAATTCAGTGTTAAAATACTTTTCAAAGGTTTTTTTTCTGTTCACGCTGTTTTACTGCATTCAAGGTAAAGTGAAATTAATTAGGAAAAAATAACTAAGGACGATATAACATTTAAAAAAATCTGAACTAAATAAGTTTGTATACATAAGTCAAGTTTATTTTTAACATGTATTGGTTCTGCTTGTTAATTTCATTTCACTTTGTACAGTAAAACAATTTAAATCATTGTTAGAAGGGGCTCATTGATAATATTTCATAAATGGTACCTAGATAATTATTTAGAGATGTTTACAAATTATTTGATCAGGCACACAATAGAATTCTCCAAAGAATTATTAAACATTACATAATATTTATTACAAAAAAAATAACAGAAAAAAAGCATTTATGATTTATTCTTCTTATCAATTTTTATACACAAATAACAAAATTTCTTCCTAAAATAACATAACATCATGCTTGTAACCCCCAAAGGGTTAGGTGGATTTTTCTAATATTACACCTACGTAGAGTTACTTTTTTATACGTCCCATGTAACAGTGGGTCTTGTTGGCATTAACCGATTTATTCTTTTTAAACAAAAATAGGCCACCTCGCATCACTATTATAATATTTCTATATTAATTACGTGTTTTAAAATAGGCAATATCACAGACCTATTACAACAAATTATTATAGTAGGAAAGGTATTATGTAGCTATAATTTTTGTAAACTAAAAACTTCTACTAAGTTACGTAGCGATCAATCAATCAACAACCAATCATGTGTAGGTATTAGAGAACTAAATACGATTGGCGCTGAGGCTGTACGATTGACTGCTGCGCTGCGTCGCGTTTTCGATTCCCGCACGGAAAAAATATTTGTATGGCCTTTAGATAGTTGTGTGTATGTGAGCTTATGTGTTCGTAAACGCACCCACGATATACGAGATAGTACTAGCAGGGCAACGTTTAAAAAATATAAAAATAAACATGGAAGCCAGAATCAATAGTGGCGACAGCCAGAAAAGCGCCGAGACAATCAAGCTTGACCATGTTTCCAAACGTTCAACTTCCAACTGTCTTCGTAACTGCAATGAAATTCATCAGAAAAGCGGAGTAGGAAAAACGTAATTTCCCCTTCCCTCCGTATCAGCAGGAGACAGAACAGAGCCAGGTCAATAGGCACAAAGGGATGTTTGCAACTGGGATAAGCCCAGTTGCCTAAGCACTGAGATTAAAATTAATGGGTGCTAAGTTGAGAAAATATAGTTTTATCTTATCTGTTACCTAGCAGATTTATTGGCGTTTCAGAACGCGGTTAACAGTCTACCGGAATAGTATCATCTTCCAAATTTTTATCAATACTAAAAATGATTACTACCCAGGAGCAACATTAATTTAAAAAAAAGTGTAAATACATATCTATATAAATAAAAAGTTATATATAATTTTACTACAATACAAATAATAAATTAGATCTATTAAGAGATACTTGTAAAGAAAACTACAGTTTTAAAATCACTAAGAATGAGCAATGTTTAAAGACCAGGGGATGCACAAATGTGTTTCAAAATCAGCGATACCCAACCATTTTGTCACTTCGGCCCTATTTTTGGGGTTGGGAATTCGTCAAATAACTCCTCCCGGTCTGGGCAGAGCGGTAGTCAGTGTCAGACTTCTACTGACTAAAAAGCCGCGGCCTTGGCACAAAGGGCCTCTCTTTTTCGCGGAATCTCTTTCGAACCACCTGCAATCCCGACGGGGTCAAAATCATCGAATAATTCCCCGCTCTCTCTCGCTCTCAGCGAAGGGGAGTGTCAGACTTCTACTGACTAAAAACCAAACCCATGTTCCTTCTTCGCCCTTGTGTCGGAGCCGCGTTAACCTTTCGACAAACCACAGCCCCGACATCATCTGGAAAATCATCGAATGACCCCCCCCCGCTCTTGGGCAGAGCGAAGGGGAGTGTCAGACTTCTACTGACTAAAAACCGAACCCATGTTCCTTCTTCGCCCTTGTGTCGGAGCCGCGTTAACCTTTCGACAAACCACAGCCCCGACATCATCTATCAATACAATTAACTAAAATGAAAGTGTCTGATTTTGTATTATCAAACTAACAGCTTTTTACTGAATGCGTTATGAAAATCACTTTAAAAAAAAAACACATTTTATGTCTCTCTGTTTGTTCCGGCTAATCTCCGAAACTGATTTTGACTTAACATGTTCTAAGCGCCACATGTATATATAATAATGGTTTGGGGTGCAATTGGTGCAAACCGGACTTTAGGATTGTTTTAAGTTATTTATGATTTCTTATTTAGCAGCCAGCAATTAACTTTGAGGTTGAGCATGAACACTTGAAAAAGTTATTATAATTTTTTAGTTACACTATAATTAATTGAGGAGAGATATTTTGTTTTATCATTTACCTACTCGAGCAATTTTTTATTTGAATGTTTTTAGGAAACACCCTTTTTAAATATTTTCAAATAATTTAATATTATTCTTTTAGACTAATAAAAGCTTATTTTAAACAACTATCAACAATACGGCACCAAGTCTTATTTTTAAACTATTTTTATAAAACTATCTATATTTTTTTTAAATGTTAATTAAAGTTGTGAATCGTTCTGTTTTGTTTTTTATTATTATTTTAACAATGGACTTTGGGATGGTAGTAATCGTTTTAACAATATAAATTTTACTTGTAAAGATTTTTGCATATTTAGGTAGCAGCCACAGAAAAGCTTGGAGCTAAAAGAGCTTTACGTATCAACGCTGAAAATGTTTTGAAACTTCAGATTAAAAGGTGATTTGAGGACAATCCCCTTTAAAGCGGCGGGCTTAAGAGGGTGCACTTATTGATCAAAACTGTGAAATATTTGAAGGAATGCACCCTCTCTTAAAGTTTTCTACATTGACTAAGGTTAAAGGCAACTTTACTGGTGTAATAGGTAATTAATATTGTTCCTAGATTTGTTAAAATAAAAAATTACAATTGAATACAGAGAATAGTCTAGGAAATGTACTTGTTTTTTATAGTAAAAACTTTAATATTCTATCGACCATCAATTATTTCTAATATAGACTATTTTTTTTAAATTACATAACATTTTATCCCATAAACCTTTAACTACTAAACTAATTTTATTTTCCAAGAAAAACATTGAAATATTTCACTCCAAAGCTTTTCAAACATTTTAACAAACACTTTTTCATTATCACTAAAAACGAGCTATTTACATGTTAAACTTAGCTGAAATAACTTCAATTTATGGCGCTTGCAACAGTGGCGAAATATCGGCGCTTAATAAATATTTAACTTGGTAAATATCCCGTTTTTAGTGATCTGATAATGATCATATCAGTTTAAAAACTTATACTTTTAACAACCTTTCATGAAAACACTAATATTAATACAAAAATCGTGCAAATAAATTGGTACTCTGACGACACTATGTATTTTAATTCTTATCTATAACGCAAATATATCTATCACCATTTTTTAACAATATATTTTCGACAGGTCCCTCAACTGCGTATGCAGAAATGCTGCCCACAAATAAACACGAAACTCATTTACAAATAGAAAAAAAGTCTTAAAACAACAAATAATTTAAAAAAAATATGTATATATCATTCTTAAAAATATAAATAGAAAAAATACAATTTTGAAAAACAATTAAGTTAGAAAATATAAATAATCATGAGCAAAAAATTTGGACAAAGGTACTATTTTAGGTACCTATTTTATGGAATGTAGCCGATTTCAAATATCAGATAATCACAATGCAAAAAAAAACAATACAATATTGAAATTTGTATGTACTTATATATTTTTTTTAATTGTGAGAACAACGAGAAAACTAATAAAATTCAGATTCAGCAGTCAGATTTGCAACGCTCACCGCAATGGCAATAGTTGAAAATCTAGCAGCACGTAATATTAATCATTTAAGTGATTTCATTGTTAAATATTTGCCAAGGGACCCAAGACCTAAATAAATTAAATAATTTTAATATTGTACAGTTTGTGACCAATTATTATGGTTTAGTTTTACCGCGATGGAACGCTGAGTGCCAAAAATCTCACTTACTACATAATCTTAAACGAAAAGCGACCAATAGGCGACCAGAAAAAGCACTAAGCGCCATCTCGTGGCAAAGTTTTCAGCAAGGAAGTTCATGGCAGGCGAATAAAGGTAACAAACGCAGTGGCATCTACGCGAATCAGTTCGACAGTTTTTTTTTTCACATTAATTAACACTTTTTTTTAACCATCTTGAAAAAAATAGTAAAAATCAATATTTTTAATAACTATATGGCCAAAATATGACAGAAATTCGAAATAAAATATTTACAATTGATATGAAAATAAGTTGATATGAATCTTATTCTACGGGAAAAGTACCACCAGGGACATTAATTGTTAAGCTCTTCAACTTAAATATTGAGTGGCCATACAGTCCTTTCAGTGTTTTACTTCAGAGAACAGCAACCAAATAGTAACCTTATAGCAAGGATAATAAAGAGCATTGTAATATTGGTAACGATGCTGAACTAAAGTTTTTACTCGGTTTTTTTAAATATATTTTCCCAAGGTAACGTTAACAACCCCGCCCTTCTGGCACATCGCCAGAAGAAGGGTTTAAGTACCATTTAAGCGCCATCAGAAATAGTGTCAAATTACTTAACAATTAATGTCCCCTAACATTATATAAATTACATTTCATCGGCTTTCATCATATTGTAGCAAATCTCTAATACTGGCTAACATATTTTGGCGGTACATTTTATCAGCCATTTCCGAATCGGGTATAGGCACATACAAAACCACTTTAGTTACTTATAAACTAACTATTCTATGTAACATGCTATGTACATTTTCTTCTGTACTTATTTAGTTATTTACAGGACGAATGGTACAAAAGTTATATATTTTATGTAATTCATCTTGAAAACTACTGGACCGGTTATATATTGGAACTAAGTTTTTTATTGTGTTTTCTTCTTACGTATTCATACAGTGTATGTCAAAAAGTTATCGTGATTTTTAAAGATGTGGCGTTTAGATCATCCAACTGAACCACTTTGTTCATGGGACCATCATCAATAATCGACCCATGTGAATGCTTTTTTTCACAGTTATAAAGTTGGTTCCATAGATAAAGTAGTTCTATTTTATGGTCGGTAACACCACATCCTCGAAAATAACCAAATCTTTCTCAATCAAAATTTATCACGATGTAGAGCTTACTGTTATCATGCATTTATTTTATTTAATCTTAAACATACTGGTTTCGATTACTAACCTAACTGGTGTTTTAAAAACATTTTTACAATAAAAGCTAAACATTCGTTCTTTCATATATATTTTTTTAAAGATCTTTTAATGTAAGTATATTACATTATGTACTTAGATGGCATTGTGACAGATATAATTTCGAGATTTCTGGTTACCCCTTTTTTATCTCAATTAAAAAAGAAATTTAATTTATATAAATAAAAAACTTAACGAATAATTGTGTGCACAATTTGAGCATGTAAAATAAAACAAAAAAAAAGTATAAGAATCTGTAAAATATTCAACATTTTGATCAAAATATGAAAAAAAAAAATTAACTAAAAATTGCGAACTTATTATAAAAGAATTACGTATATATTCTTCCAATAAAAAAAAATATATATCGAGATTTCTCTATGAGATTCCTAAGTATGAACTTTAGTATAATTTGAAGACAATATTAACAATTTGAAGGCACTAAGCTATGTTGCAAAATATTAAAATAACCCTCCTTTAGGGTTTCGCCGCAGTCGGGTAAAAAGAGTTTAAACTAAATAAATATATTTCTAACGAAAATAAAATTGCGCTTCAGGGGAAAGTGAGAAAGAGAGGCTCTTTAGATAAATACAAATCAGAAAAAAGAATCCTAGTAGAAATTTGCCTGCACCCTACCACAACCTACCCTACCGCAACCTATTCTTATTAGTTATACAAAGCACATAAAAACAAAACGAAGGTGAAAATGTGAAATGTCTTAAGCGACATTTAAGGGATTTGCAACCTTCGGTTCGGTGCTTAAAGTTGAAAATCCAACAGCACGCTTAATGTCGCTTATAATACTTCAAATTTTACCGTCGATTTTTTGTAGTTAATAATTTGTGCAAATAAATAATATATATTATTGTTTTCATATAAAAAATTAATATCAAGTCGCTATACTATAATAAATTATACTGACTTGATATTTCTTCCTTATACTTAACATAAAGTGTGCATAGTGTTATAGATATGTATAATAATATTGCAACGGCGAGCTGGCACTAAAAACTCACGGCACATATTCGTCAGCGGTCACGAAAGAGCAAGATGACATGACACTAGGTGTAAACCGTGTAAAGAAATCATGTATTCGCTGTCCTGCTTGCACGTTAAAGACTGCGATTATGACAAGCTAAAGATAACGCGATGTTATTTCGAGCACGGTATTTTTTGTGGTAAGTAATTGGTATGGGGGCTTTCGGAACCGGGACCGCGGTCCCAGATTCCACTTATAGATGCAAATATTACTTTTGAGTAATATTTGCAATGACGGAGAGGTCAAGTGTCATTCGGCTACGTTAAGGGTATTTATACACCCTTTATGTATTATGTTCCCTACAGATATTATTTTGCCATTTGCTTTCAGATATAGGTGCAGAGAGTTTTTACAAAAAAAAAAAACACTTATTGAAAAATAATAATTAAGTAAGATATAAAAATACATAAAAACACAGTAGCACGTAACAAACACTACCACACATATAGTAAGGTTTAAAAATTAATGCTAAAGCCGAAAGAAAAAATAAATAAATTATAAAGTTAAAAAAGACTACAAGCCAAAGCATAAGTTTAGCCTTCGATTTAACAAATTGATCGTCACTTAATAAAAAATATATTTCAGTAGAGCCCCGATTTATTATGAACTATGTAATAAAAGTAAATAATAATGTAAAATCCATATATTTCAATTGAGCAATAGAAAAGCATTTTTTTTAATAATAGTATACAGGGTGGCGAAGACAACACGACAATGAATTAAAATGCATATACCATGACGGTCCCAGTTAGATTTTGAGATATATCTGATAGTTTAAAAATATTCTTATGTAAATATAATTAATAATCCTTAATATTTCAGGGCCCTACTATCGCTAGCATTCGGTAGTAAAAAGCATATTTAAGAACTTATAAACTACATAAACACTATGCTGTTGTTCTTTTATCTGAAAAGGACGAAAGAAAACAAAAATAAACAAAAAAAAAAGGAAAAAAGAAAATATACATTTTAGGAAGTATAAGCTGATAAAGCTGTGGCTTACTTGGTGAATAAATATGGAATGAAAAGATTCTGTATTAGTATGAAGATCTGTCAAAGTTTTTTTTAAATTGCGAGGACTATATTATCACTTTCGGTGCCAAGAACTCAGCATATGAGTCGAACAATATTCGTGTGTGCCCCCAACCCGCCTCCGAGTCGTCGCTATACGTAGCTATAGATGACTTGCGTTCACGCGGCATACAAATAAAAATGGGTAGTTTGAAGTTGGCAGCGAGTGTTAAAAAGAAAAACTGGAATATTTGGAACAATATCTTCGCAACTATGTATTAGGCTAATAAAAGGTTCTCAAGTATGATCCAGCACAAAAAAAATATCGCAATGACGAGAAAATCTTGTCCCTCTCGGCTTCGTTGGATATTATTTTTATACACGTTATACAGTACGTATACAGGTTTTCAACCAATGACGATGCTATGATAACGACATTAGTTTCAAATTGAAATCTTTAGATGCCATTTTTGTACACCAAATGAGACTTTAGTTAGTAATGAGTATGAAATTAATGCTCGCACGGTGCAATATTACTATATAAAAAGCGTGATATATTATAGAGATTTGTAATATCGAGATCCATTAAAATAGATGGACAAATTTTAACACAGCGTCCTAAAGATTTCCAAGCAAAAAAACACACTGATTAGTATTTTGACCTAAATGTTGCGTAACCAACATTTTTAGTGTATTTTCGTTTGCTGATATTTTTCTAGTAAGTATCGAATACCTTTTGTCCTTATTTTGGTAGTCTGAATGATTTCTATATCCAATTATCCATGTATTTTAATGGAATCTTATGTTTAATTAAAATCAACCATAGTTACATTGTTATACACTTTTAAGAATACAGAGAATAGTTATTAAAACAAATAACATTAATAAAAGCAAACCTCTTAGATAAATTATTACAAGTATAGAAAATGATGCCAGCAGTAACAATTATTCTACCATGCTGTTAAGTGTTGCCGGCTAACGTGTCCATATATTTTTATTTTATATTGGCGACTCTAAGAAAGGCTTAAACAGTCTGTAAAATAAATGATTGGGGAACCACCTTCTTTTAAAAGCACTAAACCTATTTGAAAGTTGCCAGATTTCATTTCTAACATGCAGTGTCAACTATTTTGTTTCTGAAAAATTTATTTCAGACATTCATCACAATGTCGCTTGGTAATTTTTGCTTTTTCAAGAATCTATATAAAATACATTTTCTACTCTCCTCCTTCATAAAAGCAGATATACTATATAAAAGTTGCCAGAGAGTTTAGCTAATACTAAATATCACGAGAAAGTATCAACAAGATTGGACACACGGTGACACATCAAACTATAATATCCAGTACAACCTGACCTCGTTTTGTATGAACCTCCAAGTACAATGAGAGATCAGCTTTACTGGCGGTAATGTAATACAAGCCTAAAAGCTTAGAATGCCCTTAAAACGTCCTACTCTTCCACGATGTTAGGGTTTCTGCTTGCCCTAGCCGTTCGTTGGCCCTAAGTAACGCCAACTGAATTTGCTTATGTCTACTTTTTACCTACCTACCGCTAAGACTACCCCTAACCAATTTTCTGTACTAAGAAGATGGATCAAAATTGCCCCACGGCCTATAACAACGTGACATATCTCAAAAAAAAGATAAAAATTTATAAAAAAATATGGCATACTTCTTAAGCTCATTTTTTTACACCTTCATATGAAAAAGTTGCAATGAAAATAGTTCAGGCGCTGTTGTGAAAAATTCGTTCGTATGAGCATTAATATACCGATTTTAAAAATTCTTTTTTTGTTGGAAAGGGTATACTTCCCAAATGGTCCCATATTTTTTTTTATCGAAATCAGACAAGCGGTTTTGGAAAAATAAACAAAAAAAAAATACATTGTCCACATTATGACTCATGAACATGTGAACTTACGTGTGAATCACTAAAAAGTGAAAAATAAAAACTTTTGAACAAAAAATAAAACCGACTTCAAAAACAAAACACAAAAAAGCAAAAAAGTGAAAAAAATAAACTTTAGAACAAAAATCAGTTTCTGAAGTCGGTGGCAAAAACATGAAATCAAACAAACAGAAGTCACCGACTTCAGAAACTGATTTTTCTTCTAAAGTTAATTTTTCACTTTTTTGTGTTTTTTTTTTTAAGTCGGTTTTATTTTTTGTTTGAAAAGGTAGTCCCACGGCCATAAAGTCAGGTCTCCGGTCTCCAGGATTCTGAAGAAATGAAAGTAACATCTCAAAAATAAGCTCATTTTTGTACTTTTTTCACTGTCTTGTTGTTTCTTTTGACTTATTGCATTATGATGAGACAGAAACGTCAGTGGTAACGCGAGGGAGTGATCGACAGAGGTTGTTTCACTAACATTAACACAAATGAGAGAGACGAATAACGATAGCGACGCGAGTCGCGACGGGGCAAGCGAAGCTAAGGAAATGCAAACTAAGTGAATAATGTAATAATTTTTACAGGTACCGTTTGACGGAACGAGCTCAATAATGTACCTAATTCTGGTTGGCGTTTGATTAACCATCGTATAGCCCGACAAGCGGGTGAAGCAGCTCCTGCTCATAACATAGAAGCGCACAATCATTGTGTTTCATGCCAGCATCCAATACTACGAGGACGTCAAAGACATGTTCCTAACGCGAATATTTTGGAAGAAGCCCATTCCCTCTCTAAAAGAGAAGGCCTGTGTCCCAGCAGTGGGAACATTAATAGGCTGTTGATGATGATGACGACGAAATAAATAAATAATAAATACGACGATATACAAAATAACATTCTGTTGATCTCAAGTTCTCAACAGAACAATCACGGCAGGTTTTAATCACGGCATATCCGAAGAAAGGAGTACCACACCTATGTGCTTTATAATAGACGAATTAATGAAAGAAGGAATGCCGTGGTTGAATAGGTCCTGTTGTTCTTGTATACTTACATGGACGCAGGACATTGCAGGTATGCGCCCATGTTATGAGTGTAATATTTTATTTGGGCTGGATGCGTCAGTCAGGAGACTGCAACAGCGCCATTTAATTGTTCCTTAGAACTCGCATAATATGAACGAGTGAAACAACATTATTCACTTGCATTTCCTTAGCTTCGCTTGCCCCGTCGCGACTCGCGTCGCTATCGTTATTCGTCTCTCTCATTTGTGTTAATGTTAGTGAAACAACCTCTGTCGATCACTCCCTCGCGTTACCACTGACGTTTCTGTCTCATCATAATGCAATAAGTCAAAAGAAACAACAAGACAGTGAAAAACTAATCATGTGAAGTACAAAAAGTGAAAAATAAAATAAGAAGAAATATCAGCTTCTGAAGTCGGTGACTTTTGTTATTTGATTTCATGTTTTTGCCACCGACTTCAGAAGCTGATTTTTCTTCTTATTTTATTTTTCACTTTTTTGTGTTTTATTTTTGTCGAAGTCGGTTTTATTTTTTGTAAAATAGTTTTTATTTTTCACTTTTTAGTGGTTCACATGTGCTTACCCCTTCACAACGTACCGGCGTGATGTTATGTTATGAACTGGTGTAAACAATAGACAGACATGAGATTTCAGCAATCCCAGTCCATTTGCTATCATTTATTGAGGAATTCCGTTGCCTATCTCCGAAGTTCTTCATCAGATCTTCACTAAATAGTTTTTATAACCTTTGTTGTAGTGAGTACAGGCGTGATATTATGTTGGGTGATGACGTAAACAATGCTTAGATATGCTATAGCAACAATCGCGGTTAATCTGCTGTTATTTATTGAAGAGTTCCCCCGATTTCTACAAGATCCCATCATCAGATATTAAAATGGTGACAATGGGACCACACGGGAAGCACCAGCTTTCAAATAAAAAAAGAATCATGAAAATCGGTTCACCCAGTCGCAAGTTATGAATTGATAACCTCCTCCTTTTTTTGGAAATCGGTTAAAAATTAGCTTATTTTTGAGATTTGACTTTCATTTCTTCAGGATCCCTGGAGACCGGAGACCTGACTTTATGGCCGTGGGACTACCTTTTCAAACAAAAAAGAATTTTTAAAATCGGTATATTAATACTCATTACGAACGAATTTTTCACAACAGCGCCTGAACTATTTTCATTGCAACTTTTTCATATGAAGGTGTAAAAAAATGAACTTAGGAAGTATGCCATATTTTTTTATACATTTTTATCTTTTTTTTGAGATATGTCACGTTGCTATAGGACGTGGGGTAATTTTGTATGGATTGTGATCCGTCTTCTTTGAAAGGCAACCAATTTTCCAGAGTTTCACCCCAAGGGGGCTAACTACTCTCACTAGGGTTGAACCGCTCATTACTCATGAGTTTGACTCAAAGAGTAAAAGGGGCTGAAATACTATTTGTTGGGAATTTAAGGGTAAAAGCTTTGCTATCCATTTCCTACCTAAGTTTTAACTAATTTTGAGCTGCGAAGAGATACTAGGATTTTAATTCAGTAAGGTAATTCCAAATAACGCATGTACAATAATTATAAAAAAAAAAAACATAATGCAGTCTTTTGTAAAAATAATTAGTAAAAAAATTTGTTTGCCACACTCATACATTCATTCTATCAAATTTTCTTGAAATAATAATAGTTGTGGAGCAGTGGTGGCCCAGGCAGGCACATTACTTTTTGTAATTAATTTCATCACCGTTGCTCTCAAAACGGTGAAAGAAAACATTGTGAGGAAAACAGCATGTCTTAGAACAAAAAATATCGAAAAGAAGATATGTTACATCTACCAACCCGCACTGGGCCCGCGTGGTGGATTATAGCCCATGCCTCACCTAGAGAAGAGTACTGAGTCCCAGCAGTGGGAACATTATAGGTTATGATTTTTTCAAACTGCTTGGGATTATCCATACAAATTCATATCGTCCATACAAATTTTCCTTTTGTTCTGTACGGCCAGATTTACACCTTGTGTATGTACGAGGCATACATTCTGAGAGTGTTTATGTGTGTGTGTGTGAATAAGGCATTACCGTACCAAGGCTATAAGCTACCAACGGATAAGCAAAAATGGAGTGATAACCTCTGCATGCATGCGAATAGTAATATTTTCTATTATTACATTATCAGCTGCCTGCCTCTTCTTATGTTGGTGTCGACTTCCAGTTTAACCAGATGCTTAACCTTCTGAGCGCCACAGTCACGTATAGACGACAAGCCGAACACCCAAAAAAAAACCTTGCAAAAAAGTACCTTAAGTCGACAGACTTAAGGTACTTTTTAGCTTGTCATCTTACTTGACTGTGGCGGTCAAAAGATTAATAACGACGGCTACCAGTTTAACCAGATGCAGCTGAATACCAGTATGAAACATGATGTAAGTGCCTGTTTGAACTCCACAACCCAGTTAGTGTGGGTAATACTCTACCCCTTAGTAAGATTGGCAAGTACTGATAGTCTAGAGTTGTGACCGTTGGACTGACCAATTATAGGTCGTGAGTTCGAACCCAAGACACGCGAATTCATGTGCTTATTGTAGAACTAGCTTTTGCCAGCGGCTTCGCCCGCGTGAAAGTGACGCAAACTTTCATCACCTATTTAACTCCCTTAGGGGTTGAATTTCGAAAAATCCTTTCTTATACCTTGTCTACATTATAAAGGGAACCTCTGTGCAAAATTTCAGCTTTCTAGGTCCAAGGGTTTAGGCTGGGCGTTGATGAGTCAGTCAGTCAGGACTTCTCTTTTTATTTATATAGATAGATAGATTATCACTTGCTGCAGTAAAGGAAAACATCGTGACTAAACCAGCCTGCTTGAGAGATATTTTTCGACGGCATGTAAAGCCAAGTCAGAGGTCACACAACAGACACAAAAATCTTACATCCGGTTAGACACTTACCACACGATTAAGAAAGAAGTAAATAAATCTTTGACAGTCAGAAGTTTGATAATCTGATGATCAGTCTTACTGGGTGTTATCACGCTTCCAAAAACCTCGATTGTAGAGGTCAGATACGCTCCATCTATATATCTATACATCTATTATCTATTACATATAATAAAACAGTAAAAAAACTGTGTCTGTACATTGAATATATTAAAAAAATAATAATTGAGGAGGGTTTAGAAACAGTAATAGAGCACGAATCCAAAAAAAAAATATGTCTGTCTGTATGTCTGTTTGTCTGTTTGTTTGTACACGCTAATCTTCGGAACTACTCGACGGATTTGAATGATTTTTTTGTTGTTGTATAGTTATTAAGTCTGGGCAACATATAGGCTATAATTTATCTTGGAAACTTGAACACCTGATGCAGAACTGCAACAGACCATCTTAACTATAAGAGATACAAAAATGGTACTATAGCAAAAATTGTTCTACGTGATGAGCATTTTCTGCTCAGAGAATAAATTTGAAGATCTGGAACACCTGATGTGGAACTCCACGAGCCTAGCTTCACTATAACATATATAGGAATGACGTCTTAGCAAGAATGGTTCAGCCTGATGAGCACTCTCTGTTGTCGTATAAAATTTGAAGATCTGGAACAGCTGATGTGGAAGTCCAAGAGCCCAGCTACACTATAACATATATAGGAATGACGTCTTAGCTAGAGTTGTTCAGCCTGATAAGCACTCTCTGTTGTCGTATATTTTAAGATCTGGAACAGCTGCTGTGGAAATCAAAGCTATCACTAATTTCACTGTCACTCAATCAACGAGACAGTCACTCATCAAAATTTCCACGTGAACGAAGTCGCGGGCATCAGCTAGTCTATATAAATAAAAAGGGAAGTTTTGACTGACTGACTCATCGACGACTCAAACCCTTGAACCTGAGGTTCCCTTTATAATGTAGACAAGGAATAAGGAAGGATTTTTCGAAATTCAACCCCTAAGGGAGTTAAATAGGGGATAAAAGTTTGTATGGAAAATCAATATTTTCATGCGGGCGAAGCCGCTGGCAAAAGCTAGTGTTTAATACTGGTATTTAGTAGCATCCGATTAGACTGGAAGCCGACCCCAACGTAGTTGGAAAAAGATTCGGAAAATGGTAACTTTTGTTCGACCCATACGCTGAGTTCTTGGCAACAAAAGTGTAAAATTCTATAACTCCATTTTAACTTTGATTTTCTATACACATGCAAAATAATATTAGTGCATTACATAAGAGACTCGTATTAATAAATATAAACAAATAAAAAGGAATGCTAAATAAAGTTTAACTGGCGCACTCAGAGAGGTTTAATGATTACCATCACTTAGTAAAGATTTTGACAGTTTAATGCAGGTTTTATTTATTTATTTATTTATGCAAGGTAGCTTCACAGCTTACAGCTTTTTGTATGTAAATCTTTAGTTAGGGACATTTTGAGCAATCATTAATCTCTGAGTACGGCAGTTTTAGTAAATATAAAGACTAATGGATGGCTACGAAGAAAAGCAACTTGCCTTATTTAAAGCTGTTATTTAAAACTTAGAAGAGATTCAGTGTTTTTAACAGGGGTAATTTTTATAGCTATTTATTTCCCGTTAATTATGATAGGTTTAGTTTTAAAAAATTGGCCAAATAAGTAACCCATCGACTAAATGCAAACTAAATTACTAAATAGTTTTAGTACTAAACGCATTTAAAACATAATTTTGTTTCTGCCAACTGTTTGAAGATTTTTTTTTTATTATAATAGAGAGACTAGTTTATAGCTGTGAGATTCAATTCCATGACAAACTTAGGGCGCTATCATACTAGCGGATTGCGAGCGTCCTCAAAGCGGAGCGTTAGTGGTGGGCAACGGTCACACTGCGCATGCGCAGCGAATTCGTTGCGTACGCGCAGCAAAGTAATAAGACATGAATGCTCAGATTTGTACGAGACAGTCGCGGCGATCAGTTTTCGTTGCGTGCCCGCTCCGCTTTTAGGACGCTCGCAATCCACTAGTATGATAGCGCCCTTAAGGACGCATTTACGATTGATAAGTCAAATCATTACTTTTTTAAACAAAAGTATGTTTATTAAATACAATGCTTTGTATTTTTAAAATGTTTTTGTTACTTATTATAGGTAGATGTGCAAGGTACAATTCTTAACTATAAATATAATTTTAGATATGTCCAGTTTCTCAATAAATGTACCGAAGTAAAAATTTTTCACTTCGGTACATTTATTGAGAAACTGGACATATCTGACAGTTGACAGTTTGTCATATCTGACAGCTTGAGATTTCAATTAGTTTGACATTTCTGACAGTTTGACATTTCAGTAACAGACAAAGTAGTTTCTGTCTGTCATTTCAAATAACCTAGAAAGATAAAGCAAATTATTCAGTTTAATTTAGTCGATGTTTTAACGAAAGCCATTTTTTTTTAATAGTATGACATAAGTAATGTTTTTTATTAAAGACAATAATATTATGGCGATAATTGTTTCCTATTAATCTATGGCGTGTCTTTGAGACCAAACTATAGTTAATATTGTACTCAAAAACTAGTGTTAAGGTACCTAGAGTCGATATACAGGGTGTTTGGTTTATAATTAAGAGCAGCAGTCACAATTTTGTTGCAAATATACTATAGCTATCTAAAATTATTGTGGATTTTTTATGAATTGTATTTATAACAAAAAAAAAATAGTTTTTAATTCATTTGATCTAGTCTAAAGTTTCAACAAAAATAATAATAAATAAATGTCTAAAAAGACAGTCTTAAATAAAATAAAAAATGGAATGTAGAAGATATGTAAATACCTTTCCAGGACGAATGGTATTTCAATGAGATTCCATCGAGATTCAATTTCATTAAAAAATAAATAAAAATCGAAGAAAATAAATTAGGTAAGTAAAATAGTCTTATCTTATATATTAGAATAATAATGTAAAAAGAGAAAAAGTCTAGTAAGTCGTTTTAAAATCATTTTGTTTGAGCCAATATTTGTGTGCGCAAAGCATTTGCACAATTACAGTACCTAATGACCTAAACCGATGCTTAAATAAAAAAGCACTGTTAAATTTCTACAGTTACAATATTAATTAGGCATTTATTTAAATGTCGGTTTACTAGTAAAAAGAGCATAAAATGTTTAACACATGCGACACTTGAAAGCCAAAAATTACTAAGCACATTGTGACGAATGGCGCTCACTGACTTTTGTCTTTCAAGTGTCGCTTGTCAAATTCTGAGATCGACAAAACCTACCCTGTATATCGACGGGGTGACTATACTTTATGTACTATTATGGACGAGTCGACTATTGTGACTAAATGTAATTAAATCTAGACTAATGCTTAGGCAAACGCTTAGGCGTCGCTTTGGGCTTAAGTCGGTCCCTCCTTACCTTTGTTAGACGCATTCTTTCACATCTGGGAAAAACAAAAAAAGAATAAGTACTTATCCTATGGGCAATAAGGTCTAAAGACCCCACACACCCTAGTGTCAGAGTTTCTTAACCACCTGAAGGGCCTCTGACATTGTTTGCCGACCGCTAATTGGCGGCTGGGACCACCGGCTTGCTTGGCTTGTGGCTACCGAAGTACGGAATCATCTCTATATCAACCAATCAATGATATAAAATACATACGTATCCAACAAGGCAGGTTTTCTCAGCATCTCATGCAACCTCCTCATGAGCTCAGAGTCCACTCTGTGCGTCGTGACCCTCGCGTGAGCGTCACACACTCGCTTGTTGCCCGTCGAAGTGGGGGTGCGGTACGAGAAGCTGGGGTCGTCGCGGGGCACCATGCGGGGGTGCGAGCGACCTGCTACCATACCTGGAGGGTGGAACGGGAATGTTAAGACGAGGAAGAATGAGGTCTTGGGTTGAGGTCTGCGGATTATCGAAAGAGATGACGTGGCCTCGGTACAAGGGCGAAGAAGGAACATGGGTGGTTTTTAGTCAGTAGAAGTCTGACACTCCCTACCGCTCTGTCCAGAGCGCGAGGAGTAATTTGTGATTTCTTTCATCATCGTCATCATCCTATAATGTTCCCACTGCAGGGACTCAGGCCTCCTCTCTAGGAGAGGGATGGGCTATAATCCACCACGCGGGCCCAGTGCGGGTTGGTCATTTAATATTATTATAATTAATTAATATTATTTAACCAATAGCGCACATAATCTTGACACAAAGATTGAGCGTTATTGATGCTGTATTATTTTTAACCTATGAATGCATGATGTAATAAATAGTTTCAATTTTTTTTTTTTTTTTTTATATCACATGTCTTCGAATTTTATAGTTCTAGAACCTTACCAGTAAGAAACACATCTTCTAAATGGAAGAAGTTGGTCCTCAAAGCGGCCGTGTAGAGGACTTTGGCTGTGTCCATGGACATCGCGTAGCCGGTCCCTGACAGGTACTTTGGGTACACCCGCGCCCCGTACATGTACCGCGGACTGTACCTGAAATATTAACCAAAAACATGGACTCTAACAGAGCACAGAACACCCACCACCACCACCACACCACCACCACCACCACCACTCCTCCTCAGAGTCGAAGGAACACCTCCTTTCCTCGGGAATATACTGTTTCGGATAAAAAAAAGCATTTTGAAAATCGAATAAATAACTTATGATCTTATTATCACGATTGTACTCATCATCATCATCAGCCCGGAATCAATCACCCACTGCTGAGTATAGGCCTCCCCTTTTTTCCGTCACTTTAAAATGCAAAAGGCAAAGCTGACTGACTGAGAATCAAGGCACAGGTCAAACACTTAGGACTAGAAGCCAAAAATTTTGCACACGTATTCCTTGACCTCTTGTACCGTAGGCATCCACTAAGAAAGGATCATTCAAAATTCACCCCCTAAGGGGGTAAAACGGGGTGCAAAGTTTGTATGGAAAATCGACATTTTTGTAGTTTAACCGTTATCCGCGCGAAGTCGCGGGCATCAACTAGTGTTTCTCTATTATTTCATTCATTATATTTTTTTCGAACTAAGTTTTTTTATATTGTATTTATTATTTATTTATTTATTTAAACTTTATGCACAAACGTGGTACATAGGCGGACTTAATGCCACAAGGCATTCTCTACCAGTCAACCTTAGGGTCAAATAGGACATAATTGTGGTAGAGTACAAAAATAAATAAATCAGGAGAACACTATTTTGTTAACATAAATTAAATTAATATACCTACATAAATCGTACATACTAATACATATACATAAAAATGGAATTAAATAAACTAATATATATTATAATACATACAAATAGTTCATAAAACGAGGAACCAAACAATAATTACCATGACTTTACACACTTAATTAAGAGTAATTCAGTCCGATTTTAAGAAATGCTTCCGCACAGCTCTTTTGAAAGCCATTTTGCTTTCCGCTTTTTTAATGCCAAGGGGTAGCGCGTTCCAGAGTTATTTTATATAAGGTGTTTTTTGTTTTGTACTCATGATTTTATTATAAGTCTACTTATATGTGAGGACTTGAAATTGGCTTTCTGGTGACTATGGTTTCTTCTTTTTGTTTGTTTTTATTAGCTGTAAGTCCTCCAAGTACTAAATAAATTGCAAGATTGAGGTCAAGAGTAAGCCCATATTAAATAAAAAAAAAAAAAAAAAAAAAATTGTTAATTGGCTTGCTCTTGACCTCACACACACACTACACACCACCTTATACACTTACCATTTATTACTAGTATCCTGAACAGGTCTGGCTCCACAAATGAGGTCTCCTATCAGTACGTACTCCTTTCTGCTTACACCTTTAGTCTTTGTGTCGAAATCTTTAGATCTGTTCTTCAGATTGTGTATAAGATTTGGCACGTTTATATACATATCATCGTCTGTTTTTAGTATATAGCGGACTGGAAAAACGAGATAGATTAGGTATACTTACTATTATATTAACAACTACTTAGATGATAAGAATAGTTGGTCGTTGAGTTGAACACAAAACAAAAAAAAAACTAATTAGTCCGTCAGATAGATTTCCAAAAAAATATTGGACACATTTTTTTTCTTTTTTCACGTAAACAAACAATGAAGACGATACAGTGCTTTGAAAACTCGTGTGACGTCATATTCTAAGACATTAGTATGACATTTCTTAGCGAGCAGTGACGTCCAACTCAAATCTTTGGCGCGTTTTATCTTCGTCAATTATTATTGATTTGATAAAACAAAAAATACGTATCCAATATTTTTTGATAATCTAACAGACGGACTAATAATAATCATATTTTTTTAAATCAGTAAACATCCCTATTAGTGATTTGTGTCCGTGGTAAATCTTAATTTAACTAAACCTTACTATTGTATTTAGTCTGGTTCTTTTAACTTAACTGGCAGATGTGTTGCTGGGGAGTTTTTTCCGCCTCTACGTTCCTTTATGTTCCCAGCTAAAAAGGTGGGCGTTTTGGGGGACTGTATCTTGTAAATAAGTAAAGTGAATTTTGACGTTCGAAAAGTGCTGATTATCAGCTTAGTTTTAGTAAATGACATTTGATTTGAATACAGTATTTTATTTTAAACGAGGGACATAATAAAACCCTCAATAGTGCATGCTTCCATGATACTAATAAAAATACGAACAAAAAAAAAACGCTGATAAATAACAGACAGAACCATACCAAATATTTCGGAAAAGTCTCGCAACCCTAAACGCTTATCACAGAAAATGTGCGCAGATCAATGACTTTTAGATACAATCCATTTTCCCTTCATATTTTAAAACTGGCGTAGGTAAAAAATAAACGTATAATAAAGTGAGATCTGGAGAGCGGGCGACCATGGCACAATTACGTTACAAATTAAGGTTATAGTTTTTTCACATATTTGGGACGAGGATCAAATACTGAACACCCTCCTTCAATATGTCCCCCGTTTGACCTAACACACTGTATAAGATGATAAGATAGATAGCTATAAGAGTAGACGAAGACCAAAGAAACGATGGATGGACTGTGTGAAGGATGATATGGCTAGAAAGGAGGTGACTGCTGACATGACGAGAAATAGAGAAGTATAAGTATGGAAGAAGAAGACATGTTGCGCCGACCACAAAAAAATTGGGGTAAGGTTAGGATAATATGATGGTTAAAAACAGCAGGTGTAAATGTATTACGCCCAAAATCTATAATCTATATAAATAAAGAGAGAAGTCCTGACTGACTGACTGACTCATCAACGCCCAGCCCAAACCCTTGGACCTAGAAAGCTGAAATTTTGCACAGAGGTTCCCTTTATAATGTAGACAAGTAATAAGGAAGGATTTTTCGAAATTCAACCCCTAAGGGTGTTAAATAGGGGATGAAAGTTTGTATGGAAAATCGTCATTTTCACGAGGGCGAAGCCGCTGGCAAAAGCTAGTTATTAAATAAACTTACCACTATTATTACAATTACTGTTGATCCATTTCAACATCATAATAGTTTTCAGCGTCAAATTATTGTAAGAATCAATAAACCCTTCTTGTATGACATCGCCATATTTTTCCGATTCTTCATCAATTTTATTTTGTATGGTAGAATCGTTGTCATTCTTTGGCAACCCCAAAAGGAATAAAACCTTATACTCCGGTACTATTTTTAAATCTTCAGTGTTGTCATCAGTAGGTACCAATAATTCTTCCTTCATTTTCCTAAAGTTTTTATTTCCCTTCAACATTGAAAGTACCTTTTCTAAATCAGGGTTTTCCTCGTATCCTTTCGGGGGTATTTTCATAACATTAGTGTCATAATAATCATAATTTGGCTCAGTATTTTCTCCTAATTCTTGATTCATATCGAATTCTGGCAACATGACTTCGTCTTCAAATCTCTGCTCAGGTACTGTTTCATCAGTCTTTTCAGTAACCAGATTGTCCTGCAATACTTTAGCCAATTCTGGCAAAAGTTGGCTAAAACTGGATATGTCTCTTTTCACCCTATTACTAGATAGGTTTACTTTTTTTTCTGTATATAGATCATATGTGTAGTTATAATGTATATATCTTTGTTTCACTGTGTCGTACAATTTAGACATTTCTGGGTAATATTTTTGGTTGCCCCAAGTTTCTCTTATAATCGCTCGTTTTTCAAAATTTGTTGTGGAAGTGCAGACGATTATTAATAGTATAAGCTTATTTTTAGTGTCTTTAGAACATACATTCTTAGGGGCGTGTATTGTCGTTACGTTTTTTGGTTGTATGTATATTTTTGTGTCTCGATTTGTCTCACTTGACCAGCCCGCGACTATACCTGAGAATAAACGGTTTAAGTGAATAAAGATATCATCAAATCTGTTATGGTTAGGGTCATCATCATCACCAGCCTATAATGTTCCCACTACAGGGACTTAAGCCTCCCCTCTATGAGAGGGAATGGGCTATAATCCACCACGCTGGCCCAGTGTAGGTTGGTAGATGTCACATGTTTTCGATTTTTGGTTCTAAGATATGCCGGTTTCCTCACGATGTTTTCCTTCACCGTTACGTTTGGCCCACACTAGGAATTCATCCTGTATCGTTGGTGCGTTTTACAAACATTTAACCTCACATACAAGACACACACAATAACAAGACCCGGAACAACTATCTGTAGGCCATACAAATATTTGTTCCGAGCGGGGATCGAACCCGCGTCTTACTTCGTCAGTCGGGGCCCCCACCACTGGGCCACCACTGCTCTTTTAACTATTATCATCATCATCATTTCACCCAAACGACGTCCATTGCTGGCAATAGGCCTCCCCAGGTGTCGCCACAATGACCGGCCCCGTGTGTCTTGCATCCAGTGGGTCCCCGCAACCTTCACCAGATCATCCCCACAACCTGCACCAGCCGACTTAGCATGACCACTGAAGAAACGGGTTTTGTCGACGGAAGAATCGACAAAATGACAGATTGTAGCAAGGTTTCATGTCAAATTGTATGGAAAAATCTTTGTCGCTATAATAAATGATAATAATTATCTTTTTATTCTTATTGGTGCCGTTCTTCAAAAAGGACAGGTGCGTAGTACTCGTAACCAGCGTGCGTGTATGACCAGATGTATGAATGTGGACGAGGCAAAAGGAGAATGTAAGGATCGTAGCAGTTGGCGTTCTGTGGTTTCTACCTGCCCCCATGGGAAAAGGGCTGAGTTTATGTAGGTATGGTTACGTAATTACCTTTGGAAAGCTGCACGTTAGCCTTATTATAGACAGGTATATACAGCAGCACACAGAACAGTATCATGGCGGTGCAGAACAAGAAGAACTTCGCTAGGACGGTGAGCGTGGACCGACGCTCTCGCTCCTCGAACTTGGGCGTCGCGTAGGGGGACAGGCGACGGGTTTTGTCGTATCTGTGGACGGAAATAAATAAATTACTAGCAGACGTCCCGCGGTTTCACCCGCGTAGATCCCGTTCCCGTGGGAATAAGGGGATAAAAAGCCTATGACACTCAGCAATAATGTGGCTTTCAATTGGTTAAATAATTTTTTAAATCGGTTCAGTAGATCCCGAGATTACCCCTTACAATTTAACAAATACACAAACTTTACCTCTTTATAATATTAGTATAGAGTATAGATAAAATACAAGTGTAAAACCACATGACTGTATTGGTTTTGGTATCAATGTAAAATAAATGCAAAGAAAATATTTGAAGGTATAGGATATTACAACTCAAACTGGAAAAACAAAAAAAATAAGCTTCAAAATCGCAGTCGATAAATTGGTAAAAAAACGAAATTAAACAACCAAAAGTCACCGACTTGAATTTATCAACGCGGCAACGTAGGTAGCAGCGGTGGTTACGGCCCTGACTTACGAATAGTACGTCGTGGACTCGAACCCAAGCAGGCGCATACTTTGTGTAATTTATTTCATCACCATTGCTCTCAAAACGGCGAAGGAAAACATCGTGAGGAAACCATGTCTAAGAACTAAAAAATTCGAAGACACGTGACCTCTATCACCCCGCACGAGGCCCGCGTGGTGGATTAAAGCCCATCCCTCTCCTAGAGAGGAGGCCTGAGTACCTGCAGTGGGAACATTATAGGCTGATGATGAGGTAATCATTTTGTCCACACTTTTCGGGCCGGTGACAATGGAAAGTTTGTGGCTACACCCGTATGTGTTAATCGGTGTGTAACGTGTAAAATTACTAATTAATTGGAATTCATTAGCTGTTCTACATTCGGGGAAATTATCGACATAGGTACAATGCAATCAAATTATCTTGGCAGGTCCGAACTTCGTGCAGGTCATTTTGTTACAACTAATGTATAAAAGTGTTATGATATTTATTTTATTTGTATTTCTCACTGTTTAAATTAGATATTGTCTGATCGTTTAAGTATTGGTTTATCTGGCAATAACAGTTTTCTTCACAAGTTTACATGCGTAAAAGTTCGCAGAGCCTATGTTCAGACCTGCCAAGATAATTAATTTGATCGCACTGTACTCCGCCTTTCGCTTCAAATAACATAACACTTGTTTTCTCTTTTCCCGTGCTTGTAAATGCTCCTACATTTCATAGTTATAAAGATCCATGTAATAGGGGGCGAACCTATTCCCATCATCGGCCGTAAATATACATTTCAGGAGTACTGGGAAATTCAATAACGCTTGAGCTGACAATCGAACCCAGGGTCTCACGCTCAAAAGTACCTCTTGCGACTAATTGACCAGCGAAGCAATGCATCAACATACCATATCATCACACCTGTAATCCCGGAAGGGTTAGGTAGTGATGAATATAAATGTAGATGGATGGAGAGGGAGAGGAAGACCAAAGAAAAGATGGATGGATTGTGTGAGGAGTGATATGAAGGAAATAAGAATAATGATAGCGTGACGACTGAAGGGCAGAATGGAAGATTAAACGTGTTGCAGGAATGAGGAAGATGATAATTTCGACGTCTATCTATTTATTTAAATAAAAAGAGAAGTCCCGACTGACTGACTGACTCATCAACGCCCAGCCCAAACCCTTGGACCTAGAAAGCTGAAATTTTGCCAGACGTTCCCTTTATAATGTAGACAAGGAATAAGGAAGGATTTTTCGAATTTCAACCCCTAAGGGAGTTAAATAGGGGATGAAAGTTTGTATGGAAAATCGTAATTTTCACGCGGGCGAAGGCGCTGGCAAAAGCTAGTATATGATAAGTCCCATGGTAATAATGTAAGGGGCTTGTCTATCAACCGTCCGTGGGTGGCTACTGAGAAATTTCTGATGGAAAGCCCGAAAGTCCAATCTAGGAATCGAACCCAGGACCTCACACGACTTGATGACTAGACCATCGAGGCTGACCAGGATAACATAAATTCCAATTACATTGGAATTCATTAGCAATGGTACTCTGACTCACATACAATGTTCCTTCAAGACAAGTATGTATTATAGGAGGATTGAATGGTGCCAAGTAGGACACATTTGTTTACAAGTGCAGTGTCCGGACGTCATATTATGTCAATGACATAATGCAGTTGAACACGTCATGCACTTTTAGAAGGTGCACTGTAAATATGCATGATTTTTGCGAACCACTGCCGTTTTTAAACCTGATGATTCATCTGCTTAGCGTTTTCCTCCTCCGGAACTCAGTTAATACTGGGTAATACGATACTCTTTGGTAAGACCAGTTGTCAACCTTTCAGCAGGGCTATTGTGTATCTTTTAATGACAGTGGATAACTTATAATGTCTATCAAATAACTGTCAAATGGTGAGTTTTTAAGAAAAAAATGTACCAAACCATAACCAATTTACAGTTAATCTATGGACATTTCTGATAGCCAGTGACGTTAAAAAGATACGGAATAGGGGGGCTGAACAGTGGTTACAGGTGTAACCACTGTGGAAGATCTATATTACATATGGCAGCCATATATGGGCCGTCCTGCTTTCCGAGGCACGGAGGTAACTCGGTAAATAATGGAAGGTCATCCATCCACGGGCGAATCTAAGCAAGCACGGCATAATCTAAAGATCGACTCGAGCGGCAGTTACTATCAACCAACGAGCTCCTTATCCTGATGATAAGTCTTAGGTGAGCCCGAACATTGTCAAAGGAGCTTGAAGCCCAGAAGCGGGCTGCGCTGGATGGGTCGCGAACGTCATGCGTGGCAGTTCTCGTGGCCCATCCAACAAGGCGACAGTATTATCGGTGCACGGCGCGGTGTTGTTAGTGGAGCGCGCCGTCTCCCCGTCTCGGTGCAGTATGCGTATAATGATGAGTGCGACACTTGAATAGGGAATATTCATGTTTTTCTTTTTTGTCTTAAATTAATAGTTTACTATTTTATAACGTAGAAAAAAATATTAATGGGCTTCAAAATACTCTAGATATTTTAAAAAATCAAATTTAAAACTTTTAAAAAATGTAAGCAGTTCAAACGCCGCTCCGCGTGACGTCACATGACACGTCCAGTGGGTGTTTCACAGAACATTTGTATACCTTAACGGGATACAATATCGTGTCAGATGACGTCACATTTCGTTCGAACAACGGTGGCGCGTTTTGGAAGTTTGAATTTCGCTCCCTTATTTTGCACTTTTTGAATATTATTTTAGGGGTTTAAATAATAAGTAAATAAAAAAAAATCCTTTTCATTATAATATTACGATAATAAGTATTCGAGAAAAAAATATTTTAGGTCATTTAAAATTTTATGCATATTCCCTATTGTATGAAGTTTCGACAATATGCCCCAACTAGCAGCGCCCACCGAAGCGTCTCCATACATATTACCGTCTGATATGGTCTACTAGCTACCCCGCGACCTTCATCTACGTGAAGTTATTATAATAATAATACCCACTTCCTATGGATCGGATTTTGTTAACAATTTCAATGGTTTTATTTTGTTTGCAACGGACACGGACGGAACCCAATTTTTTTTTTGGCTTGTGGAAAATCTTCAAATAACCCCTCCCGCTCTTGGGCAGAGCGAAAGGGAGTGTCAGACTTCTACTGACTAAAAACCACCCATGTTCTTTCTTAGCCCTTTATGTCGAGGCCGCGATATCTCTTGTGAACAACCCGCAGCTCCGACAGGACCTAACTTAGACCCAATAACATCAGCTCGACTCAATAACATTTTTTGATCGATTTTATTACTTTTTTCACACATCGTGTTAATTGTCTTAGTTCTTTGAAATAACATAACATTTTCGTGTATTTTTAACAGTAGTCAAGTAGCCAATGTTTATACGATTCGAAGCTCAATGTTTACCCTATCACCAGCTTTCCCCCAAGTGTTTACCTTTGTTTGCACCTGGTGACCTCGTTATAGCATCCAGAAATAGATAGAACCATGCCTGAAGTCTTACCTACCTATAAGTACACTCACATTTCGCCAGGTGTATGTTATAGCGGGCACCGTTGGTCGGCACAAACGCTAGTTTTAGGGGGTAAAACGGGGATGCAGTTTGAATGGAAAATCGTATCTTTTTATATTTTCAAAATTCACGCGGGGGAAGCCGCGGGCATCAGCGAGTTATAAATAATGCGAAAGTTTGTGAGGATGGGTGGATGTTTGTTTGGCTTCCAGTCTAACCAGATGCAGCTGAATATCAATATTCTACATGAAGCGACTGCCTATAACCCAGTTAATACCGAGTAATACGAGTCCCTTTGGTAAGACTGGTTGTCAGACTTTCAGGTCACTGACTACCTGTAACGACTGCCAAAGATCTATATATATGGCAGCGGGACCAACAGCATAACGTAAGTACTTTCCGAGGCACAGAGGAAGCTCGGTATGTAGGTAATAGGTGTCTTCCATTCACAGACCAACCTATATAGGCAAAGATCGACCCCAGTAGTAGTTATTATTAAGCCACGAGCTCATAATACGTATGCTAGTGGTACATATTATAATTTAGGTAAAATGTCTTAATGGATGGAGAAGGAGAGGAAGGCCAAAGAAAAGATGGATGGATTGTGTGAGGAGTGATATATGAATAAGAAAGCAGTAAATGCCACCGTGACGTCTAACAGGGAAGAATGGAAAAGAAAACGTGTTGCGCTGAACCCAAATAGAATGGGATAAGGGCAGGATGATGGTGATGATGATGATGATGATGTGTTACCTGTGAGAAAGTATCGGGCTGTCATCACTGCTGGATACAGAAGGGTACAGTCGGTCGTCGTCATACCAATGTTTATCACCATCCATAGATTTAACTGCGGACAAAAACTTAACATTAATAACACGCATCATCTTCAGCCTATAATGTTCCCACTGCAGGGACTCAGGCCTCCTCTAGGAGAGGGATGGGCTATAATCCACCACGCGGGCCCAGTGCGGGTCAAGATGTCACATGTAATCGAATTTTTTGGTTCTAAGACATGCCGGATTCCTCGCGATGTTTTCCTTCACCGTTTTGAGAGCAGCGGTGATGAAATAAATTACACAAAGTAATGCGCCGCCTGGGGAGGACATGTCTGTCGCATGCCGAACGAGCTGTGGGCCCGTAAAGCTCAGGATTGGTGCCCTGAAACAGTTACACGAGGTCGTGGCAGACCACGAAGGAGATGGCGGGACGAACTGGATGTCTTCCTTGAGAATTGGAGAGACGTCGCACAGAGTCGTGACCGGTGGAAGGAATGGAGGGAGGCCTTTGCTCAGCAGTGGGACAACATAGGCTAGCTATAATAATATTAATAATAATGCGCCTGCCCGGGTTCGAACCCACGACTTACTGTTCGTAAGTCGAGGCCGCCAACACTGGGCCAACGCTGCTCTCAATATAATAACAGTTAACACGCATGTTAGCACATTAACCAAGGGGTCAACCAATCTTATCAAGGGGTATCGGTTTACCAAGTAGGTACTAATTGGGTTGTAAAGGTCAGATAAAGTTGGGTGATGAGATAAGCTGATGATGATGAACGTTATTAGCCTGTAGTGTTTCCTCTGCTGTGATCCATCAGAATACATTATGCCTTATTATTTTATTTTTTATTTTTTTGTACTCTACCACAGACACCACAGTACTGTCCTATTTGACCCTAAGGTTGACTGGTAGAGAATGCCTTGTGGCATTATGGGCCGCCTTCAAATTAGCCGCAAAGAGCCGCGCGGTGGCAGCGCGGCTGCAGCGCTGCCACCGCGCTGCTTTGTTAATCCATATAAAAATCGCGGATTTAAAACCACACACCCGCAGCGCGGATGTAGCGCTGCAGTCACGCGTGCTTTATTTATATGGATTAACAAAACAGCGCGGCTGCAGCGCTGCAGCCACGCTGCCACCGCGCGGCATATTTGAAGGCGCCCTATGTCCGCCTATATACCTCTCATGAAGTTTAAATAAATAAATAATACAGAGCAGGGGAATGGTGTGGGGGTGGAGAATAACATCGCGGTTGTAAAACTTGGTGTGTAATGTAGTCAGCCACACACGGACTGCCCTTTTCAAGCAGGATTTAACCATGAAAATTTACTAGTGGGACTGTTTATATTTGGTCAACTCCCTCAACAGGGCAGTTCCACTAGCAACACGAAAATAATAGGTTTTCTGGGCAAGCTGAAGTGGTAGACATGTTTGTCGAAGGACAATATTACTGTTGGATAAATGTCATATCTGCGCACACGTTACGTCCTTCTATTTGACTATGTCACCATTAACGTTGATGGTCCAGTGACTATTTGATGAAAAAGGCATTCAAAGAAGTCATATGAACTGAGAGGGTTGTACGGCTTTTCTTTTTGTTCTATTTCAGGATCTTGTTTCATACTTTTTCAGCGTCTTTTTTTTTGTCCTAACTTTTTTTTGTATGTCTGTTTCGGGCTATCTCCGTCATTTATGAACCGATTTTCACAATTATTTTTGTATTCGAAAGAGTATACTCCCGAGGTGGTCCCATTGCTTGTCACCAAGTCAGGAGATATCGTATAAAAAGACAAGCGGACGTCACGCGGTTTCACCCGCGTAGTTTCTGTTTCCGTGAGAATACAGGGATGAAAAGTAGCCTATGTTACTCAGGGTGAATGTAGCTTTCTAATAGTGAACGAATTTTTGAAAAAGGCGCAGTAGTTTTTGAGTTTATTGATTGCAAACATACACACACACACTCAAAAATACAAATCTTTCCTGTTTATAATATTAGTGTAGATACATTCATGTACGATTTGTACTAAAATAGACATTATGTTCAGAGAAATAAACGATGTTGTTGCACTAATAGGTGTGGGTTGCATTGCAGGATGCGTCATGCACCCATTGCTGATGTGCTCGTAAAAATAGCCTATTGCCTCAATCATGGAGCCTCAATGAACTATGAACGTACAAAGTGATAATGCCCTTGTTATCTTGAATTGCTTTTGGTTCTTAGGTATAAGCATAGAATAGTGTAACCACAATCAGCCTATAATGTTCCCACTGCAGGGACTCAGGCCTCCTCTCTGAGGGAATGGGCTAGAATCCACCACGCGGGCCCAGTGCGGGTTGGTAGATGTCAAGTCTTCGATTTTTGTGTTCTCGAACATGCCAGTACCCTCACGATGTTTCCCTTCGCCGCTTTAAGAGCAGTGGTAATGAAATAAATGATACCAAGTAATGCGCCTGCCAGAGTTCCTCTGGGCCACAAGTTAGAAAAACATTTATATGGCCTGCAGATAGTTGTTTCGGGTCTGGGTATTTGTGTATACATGTTAGTTTAAATTTAAATGTTTGTGAATGCAACCACGATACAGGAGAAATTTCTAGTATGGGGCAAAGTGTTGATTTAAAAAAAAAATGTTCGAAACCTTCATGTGATCGGTAGAACAAGGTAGGTACTTGTCGCTAAATAATAACAGATCGATCGATTCAAGTTTAAGCGCGCGTTGTCGAGGTTACTCTGAGGACGAGTCACTATATTTATAATGACTATCATGTAGGTATAAGTATGCCCGGAGACGTTGCGTTGGAAGGCCTCCCACTAGGTGGACCGATGACCTGGTGAAGGTTGCGGAGATCCGCTGGATGCGAGACGCACGGGACCGGTCAATGTGGCGACACTTAGGGGAGGCCTATGTCCAGCAGTGGACGTCTTTCGGCTGAAATGATGATGATGATGCCCGGAGGATCAACAGCTGAGCAAAGACCGTCAAAGTCCAAAGACGTTGGTCCTGGATAGATCTTTAATAACCGGAATATTAAAAAAAAAAACAAGAGATTGACATGAAAGGCATAAAATGTCTCCCGTCAGGGTAGCGGGTTGTTCGAAAGAGATACCGCGGCCTCGGCACAAGGGCTACGAAGAAACATGAGTGATTTTTAGTCAGTAGAAGTCTGATACTCCCTACCGCTCTGCCTGAGTCATTTGATGATTTCCCAGACAACAAAAAAGAAAAAGGCATAAAGAGTCAGACTGGCGGCGTTTTAACACGGTTCACATATACCATCATCATCTGCCTAGCCTTTTCCCAACTAGGTATGTAGGGGTCGGCTTCCAGCTGAATACAAGTACCTATTTTACATGGAGCGACTGACATCCCAGTTATTGCGGGGAAATGCAATAGGTACCCTTTAGTAAGACTGGTAGGAGGAAAAAGGCCATTGCCCACAAGTAAATACCTAAATACATATAGGTACAATTTTTGAGGGTGAATGACCAAATATAATACTTAACAAACAATTCATCAAGCTAAATAAAGGTGTAATTTTCACCAAACACTTATTTAAAATATTAGGAAAATGATGATTTAAAGAACATTTACATAAGTTTTAAAGGATATGACAACAATACTTAGTATCACAATGTGTGTTTTTATAAATCACTGGTAAGCAAGTTAGTTTCGGTACATATTTCTTTGTGTAAAATGTGGCATGTGATGTGTATGTCGAATTGTCGAGGCCGCGGTATCTTTGTGACCAACCCGCAGCCCGACGGGTGTCGGCCCTTGCGGGCCCCTCCCATGTTGCTGACATCTCTTTGAGGCGCGCGTGGAATACGAACGCACTGTCGACACGGCCTGTGGTCGTCATAAGACGGACGGACGGCGAGTTAGCCCATCACTCACCGGCCACAGGCCCCCTTGGGAGTTGAATATTGAAAAATTATTTCTTAATGGATGGATGCCTTCGTCATAAGAGGAATACGTGTGCATTTTAAGTTTCTATCCCTAAGGGTTTGGATCCTTTTTTTTTGAGGGTGGGAAATCATAAAATGACACCTCCCGCTCTAGGCAGAGCGGTAGGGAGTGTCGGACTTCTATTGACTAAAAACCACCCACCCATGTTCCTTCTTAGCTCTTTGTACCGAGGCCACGGTATCTCTTTCGAACAACCCCCAGCCCCGAAGGGGAGACACTGCTTATCTGACATCAACTATACAGACGGTCAAACCCTAACCTAACTGTTAATAGCGCGTTTGATCAAATCTCAGGTCATGGCATGCTAAGACAGACCCCAGAGGTCTATTTGTGTGCCTTGTTCAAATACAAGAAACTTGTATTTTTTAAATAAATAAATAATAATAAACAATTTAATTACTTTGAACAGTTAAAAGTCACCGATATACCTACTTAACGAGAATTGTACAGACATTACTTTCTCATATTATAAACTTTTTAAAATAATTATAGGAATAGTGGTTCAGGGAAAAAAGCTACAAACTCCTGGGACCAATTATTATGTCAACTTTTTATAGTTTTAATATTGAGATTACAATGATCAAACAGTTGACTGTTTGACCTTTTTATCCAATTATTATGTGAACTTTTTATAGTTTTACTATTGCGATTACAATGATCAAACAGTCGACTGTTTGACCTTTTTATCTGCTAACGGCTCTTCAGCCATAATCAGATATGTTCTGAGGGGAGGAGTTTCAGGAGCAGTTCCATTCAGTTGCCCTACTAAATGTTGCTGAACTTCTTAGTTTCTCTCTTCAAGCGAGAGGATATCCAATCTCTTGAGGTGTTTTATTGTGCAGACCAGCTATATGTATTTTTTTTATAGTTTTCTAAACTTATGATTGTTTATTTAATTGTTTAGTTTAGTGGCCTGATTCACCACATTCTATTAAGGGGCTGTCAACACCAAACTGATGTTATTTAAGCAGTTTTTTAAGAAAAACTGTTTGTTCTAGCACATTAAAAAAAATATATGTTATTATTCATCATATTTCAAAGACCGTGGATGGACTCGATACTTAATTGGACGAAATCGGTTCGATAGAAAATAATTGCAAAGATTGGTCTTAAAATCATCGTTAAGCGGTTCTATGTCTTTATTTTTTTTTTCGTATGGGTCTGCAATTAAAAACATGAAGTCAACATATTCATACCTAAACCGCTGACGAGTCATATTTCGCAAATAATCCATATATTTTTTTTAAATCAATATTTATTCATTATTTTCTTCTAAAATCTGGCCGGCCCAGTAACAGTGATAGTGCGCTCTCGTTTACTCCGATACAAATAGACAGTGTGTGTGACAGTGACAAATCCTCAAGGCCATTTGGTGTTGACAGCGTCTTAAGTTCCTGTTTACTTACTTGGCAATAAATTCACACAATTTCTAATCAATTTTTGGATTTATTTGTTTAGTAATGGCTATTCTGACTTCATTTAATAGGCCCTTAGTATAATAAATTAATGGCAAACAAGTGTTAGTGGACACTGCATATCTAACCTGAACTACATAGTTAGTGGGTGAAACAATCCGTTTTAAAAGCAAATAGTGACCAATATACTCTCCAAGAATCATACTACAGTCCTGCTAAAGATCACATCAGCCAGAGGCATCCTAATAAACAGCAACCACCAGCAAGATAATAAAAATTAATCCAGTAGTTTAAACATTACTTTCGCATATTAGAAACTTATCAAAATAATTATAGGAACAGTAGTAAAAAAAAGTCCTTCAGTAGATTCTGAGAAACATAATTTTCTATGAACTCCTGTGACCAATTATCAACTTTTCTATAGTTTTCTAAACACATAATTGTTGCGATTACAATGGTCGAACAGACAGGTCTAATTTATTGCATATTTCATGAATAAAACATCTTGTAGCTTCTGCTTCCTATTATGAATGAAGTCCTATTAGAATTTTAAATGAGCTTGTAAATTATGATTACAACCTTCTTTATGAGTGTAACTCTTTAAATAATAAGCCTAATTTCGTGAAATTTATCTTTGTGTTTGAATTAATAAAGATTTCGTGTCGAAAACACGCAAAAATTTCCGCTCCATGAAAAGTGATCGATTTGTTTGAAATATATTAGGAATGAGAGTTAATTAGTTGCTTATGTAAGAATAGAATGTTGGAGATTTTTTTTAAACGTAATATCACATGAATCCGTGATAAAAATACATCGTAAATCGTAACAGAAATAGGTACTAATATTATGATTTAATAATGACGTGCATAACCTCGTTATGACGAACTTTCTTAGATTACGCAAGGTAACACCATAGGTATACGTTCATAATTAAATTAGCGAGCCTTCCTGAAATCTAGGACGTCGTGCAGTCCGAATAAAGACGAAAATTTAAAATATAAATAAACAATATCGTCAAAAATGTCATGTTTTTTTAAATTACTCACCTTTAAATAGCTACTACGCACTAGAAGTAACGAGATTCACACAATAGAAGGTTATGCTAGTATTTTCAAACACTTTAACACTATTAACAATTAATTAAATTATTATTTTACAATGAAAACAGACTATCACATTAGGTTTGATTCAGCTGCAGCAGCCATTTGTGAAAAGTTCGGAGTGTTGCCAAGCCATGATATTTTTTTGTTCACATCACTTGTCAAAATATTTGGTAGTTTTTTTGAGAAAGAGAAACTATGTTCAAAACATGAGTGGTGTAAGCTTACGTGTTCAATCAGTGTATTGATTATTTAAGATAATTTAGAAACATCAAAAAAAATGTGATGTGATTTTCTGATTCCTCCTTTGAGTTTAATTATTTATTATTGCATCATTTCAAAAATATAAAGTTACTTTGTTGCAGCTTTTCTAGTGTTTCTTTTTTTTTCTTTTCTGTCATTTTCATCAGAGCAGCTAATCATAAATGCATAAAACGGATGGATTCAATATTTATTACCAAGATGATCCGAAATTAAATACTTGGCAACTCTGTCAGATAAATCCGGTTCGTTCCACGTATCTATCGTAATTAACTATTTCGATTTTAATTTTTCTATTTTCTCTGTTGTGCCATAAAAGTAAAATGATTGAAACACTCAAGGTAATAGGAATCTTTAAAACTAGTTAGGGAGTGTATTGATTCTGTTTCGTCATCAAAATATTGAAGTAATGTAACAATTTCTGAAAACTCTATTCGTGAAATGTAACGTTTTCATATTTACAAATTCATTCGTTTCGTGATTCGTCGTTTCGGTAAAAAATCCTTGTGAATCTGAGAAAGAAAAATATACAAAATGTCTTCAGGAATAACAAAGCGGCAAGTTCTATCGATGTACAAACTGCTTATGAGAGAAGCGGACAAGTTTACGAATTATAACTTCAGGTAAGCATTTTAAAACTACTTAATTCAAATTACATAACCTCTTTGGTCACAAAAAAATAATAAGGTTACTGAAGTACTTGCTGAGTGCTAATTAATGATAACTGGAAAAATACCACGCGATTTTATAATGACATATTCAAATACTTAGTCGTATTGCGAACTTAGACATCTTTATTTCATCATCATATCATAGCCTGACTTTTTCATCACCTATTGCACAGGATATCATGAAAACAAATAACATTAGATCTATGTAAATCAGGTTAAAAGTTTGGAGTAGGTATTTATGTTGTACCCTATAAACATATTACCTAAAATGTTCAATTGTTCAGAGCCAAGACACCAAGTCCTTGTATTCTTTCTAAAAACACAAATTAATTGTCATTTCTAATAGTGCAACTGATGAGGTCTTAGGTGTATTGTTAATTAGTTTTTCTATTAAGGATTTCTAAGTAGCAGCCACGGACTCTGTAACCTGATGAAATGTGTATGTGCTAATACACCTCTGTCTAATAGAAAAACATGATAATTAAGATGATGGCATGATTTTGTTTATGTTGGATACAATGAATACATCGGCCCCTAAGACGACCCACTGACCCATAGTTTTGTTAGTCTATTCTGTCTCACTGCGAGGCTAAGGATCCCCAAAATATTTCCACAAAATCTTTTCTCTAGCCGTAGTTGTGAGACATTCAATATGGCATGGTTAATTGCATCTTAAGTATAAGTATGACGGGCTGGTGTCCGCAACTCCACATCCGATGCGCGTATTTTGCGTGCTGGTGGGAATATCACTCGATCCACCCTAGCTCCCCGAGAAAAGCTTTTATTGCATCTTTTACTTTACTCAGTCCATCATTACTAAGGAGCGTGGTCACTGGACCCAGTAGAACGGACAAACTGCCTCCATCAACTCCGGTCCAAAGTTGCCATCACCACGTCTGGTATCTTACTCAAACCTTTTATAAGGTCTGGGTAAGCCTGCCTTCAAAGTAAGACTGAACAGGCATCTTCTGGCACACTCGTGCCATCATAGACTTCATTCAATGCTTTCCATCTGCCGTGAGCGAAGTCAAATGCAGACCATTTTGAAACCCATGGGCTGCGGGTCACGTCAGGGCTGCAGGTTGTTCGACAGAACCACTTTCAAAGGACTAAGAAGGAACATGGGTGGTTTTTAGTCAGTAGAAGTCTGACACTACCTACCGCTCTGCCCAGGGCGGGAGGAGTAAAAAAAATACTCCAATTTTAACGTTTATCCTTTAAAGTTACTGATAAGAAACCATGATATAATCTTATGAGGTTTGTCAATAAAAGATAATATATTATTATGATATCATAACATTTGTTGTTATATTGATAATGTTATCTACATGTGTTTTAAAGTTTTTCGGTCAAATTAGCAACGGCCAAGGTTGCGATAACCTTTTTTATCAGTTGGCCCTCTAACACTCTAATTTGTTTTCATTTTGTAGTTTGTTAGTAGTATTGGGGTTAAAATTGTTAAAAGTTATTTTAGTCATCATAATCATCTTCCGGACCCTTGTATGATGTAACCGATGTAACAGACCATAGTGATTTTAACAGTGATAGAAATTAACCTTTCATCTGCCAGAATGTAGATTCACGCGAGACATAATGGCTTTTTAATTGTGTCTAAATACTCAACATACAAGGAGTTAATGTTTACTGGGTGGAACATTAAGATAAGATACACCACATAATTATTCAGTAAACAATTCTGAACCCATGATTCCTTCATCGAAACCAGTTACGAAACTACGGTTTCGTAGACGGCCGAAGCCAACATAGATGTTACAAATTGATAATCTTACTAATATTATAAATGCTAAAGTTTGTAAGGATGTATGGATGGATGGATTTTTGTTTTTTTTCTTTCACGCAAATATACTGAACAGATGTGGATGAAATTTAGAACAGGGATAGTTTATAACGTGGATTTACACATAGGATACCTACTTCTTATCCCGGGATCATACTACGATCCCGTGGGACAATTATCGAACTCCATGCGGGCGAAGCCGCTGGCAAAAGCTAGTTTAAAAATAAACAGCTGTTTCCTACCAAAGTTATACCTCATCAGTCATCACTCATCACCATCACAATCAGGCAGGAGAATGATTCCTTCTTCATGGATGTCCCCAGTGCCCAGGTGCGACCGGAGGGGTCTGCCAGACTAGGAGAATCATTCCTGCCCAAACCCCATTTTGTTTGGGGTATTTATCTTCGGGGACGCCGGCGGACACCAGGCGGGCGATCAGTCCTTTCGTTGTGGATTATTTCGCCCAGTTCTCCATTTTGGTGGATTCCCTTCATGGGTTACTGGTGGTCGGCATCGCGAATCTTCCTGTTGCCTTGCAGAAGCTCACCAGTTGTTCGGTAGAGATTTCTGCAAGCTTCTCTTTTTATTAATCTGAGTAGCTCATACATTGTGCATTCCGCCACAAGGTGGAAACATGTTTCTTCTGCTTCTACACATGCTGGGCATATGGGATCTTCCTTTACTTTCATAATCGTCAGGTGTCTATTGAGTCCGCAGTGTCCTGTTGCGATCCCTACTACTAGTCTTATGTTTCCCCTGCTCATTTTGAGTAGTTTGTGGGATTTCTTTTCATCATATATGACTTTATGTGGGGTTGGCACAACACTTCTTTTCTATACAATACTTCTCCATTACTCTATACCAGTGATAGTGACACCTACTCATTATATTTCTTCTGCAAATTCCAGGGCCTATGCCATAAGAAGAGTAAGAGATGGTTTCAAAGACAACAAGACGCTGACAGAACCTAAACAAATTAAGATACAATATGACTTCGCTATGGAAAACCTTGCTATTATAAGGAGACAGGTATGGCATATTTTACAGTGTTTTTACAACTAGAAATAAGTAAAATTGAAAATTTTCGATGAGGACAAAATGGTTTGCTGGTTTAAGAAAACAGATAATACTTACATGTAAGGAGCTTGTGGCTTAATAAATACAGCAGATCAAGTCGGCCCCGACTTACGAACAGTGAGTCGTCAGGTTCGAACCCTGTCAGGCGTATTACTTTGTGTAATTTATTTTGATCAAAACTGCACTCAAAATGGCGAAGGAAAACATCGTGAGGAAACCAGCATGTCTTAGAACCAAAAAATTCGATGACATGTGACATCTACCAACATGCACTGGGCCCGCGTGGTGGGTTATAGCCCATGCCTCTCATAGAGAGGAGGCCTGAGTCCCTACAGTGGAATCATTATAGGTTGATGATGAAGATTTTATTAAAAAACTTACATTTTTCTTTCCAGATTATCATAGGAAACTTATACCAAACGGATAAACTGGTCATTGAGAACAAACAATAGTAGCAAAACAAATATATTTGATACAGAAAACATCACAGCCGATATGACGAGGAAGAGATCTTGCAAAGACTAAGATTAATATTATTAAGGGACTGTTCATAGTAAAAGAAGGTCCAGAAGAAATAGCAAATTTAACTCCTAAATAAGTTTTTCAAGAGGAACGGTGGAATATCAACCGACCCGGTGGTACCCAGCTGCATCCGGTTAGATTGGAAGCTGACCCCAACATAGTTTGGGAAAAGAACTAGACTTGTGATTATGTCGGTGGAATACCAGCCAACCCTGTCACGGCAGTGGCGAAATATTCGCATAAAAACATGTCTGATTAGATAAAAAGATGTTAGGACCAACATCTCCCCTTCATTGCACTGGCAGAAAACCTACACGAACTGCAGTGGCTGATATGGAAATCTTTGAACAGACTGCGTACTCAAGTTGGCCGCAGCCAATCCAATTTGCCTAAATGGGGTATAGTCGACCATCTCAGATGCAATGTGAGTGTGGAGCCCTAACACAGGATATGTCATACCTCTCTTGCCCGTCGTGCACGACTAACTGCACCCTCCAGGACTTGGATGAAGGAAACGACAGCTGCCCAGGTTGCGATGTACTGGTTGGGCATTTGAGTCATCGATTCAAGAAGAATGAAGAGATAGAAACATGTTTTATGCGAACATTTTGCTGGTGCAAGTACAGTTATACTGTAAACTTATTTGGAAGATATACTGCAACCACTTCAAAATCTAAATATTTCATTTAACACAGGCCTACATGAGCACTTTTAAAAGGTAAAAAGAAAATAGGAGCATGGTTCGGGTTGATTGTTTCCTATAGAGAAGAACTAGCAAGAAACTCCATGGTTACTTTAAAAATAGTTTGATTTCTTTGCTAACATCAGCCAATGGCTTTACTCTAGCAGAAGAGCTATTGGGAGGTGGTACCTTTTATGTGAACCGTCCCTTATGATAAAACTAACTTAGACGTAAACCTAAGTACGTTAATAGCTTATCCACAAATTACTGCGTTTAAGATAGGTACAATTTTGAAGATGGCCGTAACATGTAATAATGTGCCCACTGCAGGGACTCAGGCCTCCTCTCTAGGAGAGGGATGGGATATAATCCACCACGCGGGCCCAATGCGGGTTGGTAGATGTCACATGTCTTCGAATTTTTGGTTCTAAGACATGCCGGTTACCTCGGCCGCCTTCAGAATTGTGCCTACTCTAAAAGGTGTAAACGAATCCTTCACGAAACTGTCAACCAAACATTGTTTATATCAAACTAAGTAACTCTACATAAAAATGATTGCTGCACTGATTTTTATTTGAGTGACTTATTATGACTGTTTACGGTAAAACTCAATGTAACACTCTCAAAGAATTGTGCTGTTGTATTTGTTACCGGCCAAACTCGATTTTAGGCAAAACTATTTTATCCTAGGCGTTTTCTCGTGTCTGGATACACGAACTCAAACAAAACAATTATACTGCACCCAACTGGGATGTAGCGCTCGCTTAGCTCGCTCGACTAACCTAACCCATTTTAACGGTTTGCTAAAAGATCGTTATTTTGTGATGAGTCCTAGTTTTGCCAGAACTCGGGTTTGGATATGCATTGAATTCTACTTTTCTAACATCAAATACTTGTGAAACAGTGGACCCCTAATATCTCCGTAAATAGAAGGTTCCCAGATAAGGTCCAGAACAAAAAACAATTCTCAATGACGTAGAGTCGAACAAATGCCTTTCAGTTTATTTAGTGAATGGTTTTTTTATACCCATTAATTTTATTTTTCATATATACGCACTTTTGCATTTATAATACACTAGCTTTTGCCAGCGGCTTCGCCCGCGTGAAAATGACGATTTTCCATACAAACTTTCATCCTCTATTTAACTCCCTCAGGGGTTGAATTTCGAAAAATCCTTCCTTATTCGTTGTCTACATTATAAAGGGAACCTTTGTGCAAAATTTCAGCTTTCTAGGTCTAAGGGTTTAGGCTGGGCGTTGATGAGTCAGTCAGTCAGTCAGTCAGTCAGTCAGGACTTCTCTTTTTATTTATATAGATAGTTATTATTCACTTATCCACTTACCATTGAGAATGGTTACATCCATATTTTTTTGACTGGCCTGTTGGTCTAGTGGTTAGTGACCCTAACTGCTATGCCGGAGGTCGTGGGTTCGATTCCCACCCAGGACAAATGTTTGTGTGATGAGCACGATCATTTGTTCTGTGTCTGGGTGTAATTTATCTATAATATGTATGTATTTAGAAATATGTATGTATGTTTATCAGTTGTCTAGTACCCATAACACAAGCTCTGCTTAGCTTGGGACTAGATGGCGTTGTGTGATAGTTGTGGAATATTTATTTTTATTTATTATTTATTTATTTATCCATATTGTTTTGCCTCTCTCTACATAACTTCACGCCTCAGGAAGGAAGGTGAAGATATCAGCAGAGGTGTAATAAACCCACATTTCGCCAGATAAGTTTTAAGTCCCATGTATTAGGGTACCTAACTCAAATATTAATGTTTATGGTTTTCCAAAGGAATTTCGATATTATTTCGTTCGTATTTTTTTTTGTTAAAATTAAACTGTGTAAGTACCCATTTGCAACGTAAATCACTTGATAGTTACGTAGGTATTTCATTCTAACCACTAAAACTCACTTTTGAACTGTCAAAGTTTATGATGATGATGATGATGAGAAAAGATGATTTTGTAGATATTACAGATTTTTAGGACGAAATTTAGTGAGAAATACTTGTAGATTTAGAATAATTACTCCTTGGCTGCTCGAAAGACATAATATTAAATGTATTATTATATTGTTTTGTACGGAGATACATTTATAAAGCAAGAATCGCAATCTGTGTGTAAACCAAGTGTTTTAAATTAATTGTTTTTTAGTATGTTTGCTCAGCAGTTATCCTATAGACTTAATAGGGTGGTTGACTGACTAAAAAATATAAGTTATTCTGTTTAGTCCGTCTGTTAGATTATCGAAAAATATTGAATACTTACTTACGTGTTTTTTGTTTTATCAAATTAATAAAATAAAACGTTTCAAAGAAAATTTGTGTGGGTAAAAAATGTATCAAACTGTGACGTCGTGCGACTTTTCGAAGCACTGTATCGTCTTCATTTATTGTAAACGTGAAAAAAGAAAAAATGCGTGTCCAATATTTTTACCCGACTGCGGCGAAGCCCAAAAGGAGGATTATGTGTTCGACGTGTATTCCGTTTCTTTGTTCCCTCATAACTCCGAAACGGATGAAGGGATTTGAATCACATATACGTCGTTAGATTTGTCTTGATGGCGCGAGTGTTATAAGCTACTTACATTAAAATTACAAAACAAAGAAAAATTGCGAATTTTGGGGGCCAAATCGCGGAGTTCAAAACATTTTTTTTCGACTGAAAAAACTGAAAAGTAAAAAACAAGCACTTCAGCAAAGCAAACAGGGTTCATTTGAATATTAAATTATGAAATGAAAAAAATAGAACTAAAATACCCCATATAGAACCCCGCCTGCTTCCAAGTTTTTTAGTTTTTTTTTTTTAATCGATCTGACGGACTAGTTAATTAGATTTGTTTTGTGAACTACCCTATTCCGTATTTTATCTAGCACGATTTTCGTCGAACGTTTGTAAAATGCTCGTCAGTATATTCTCATAAAATTATATGTATTAATAACAATGCATTTCTGTTATGTTTAATGAATTAAGTTTTAAGATTATAGTTTTAGTTGTTAGTGTAAATAAATTAATGTTGAGAATTTATTGTTTTTTATTCAATTTTATTGTAGGTACCTTAATCGTAATCCGCGACGGGTGTACCTTATATTAATACTCCCATATTTCGCTAGTTATTAAAATTTCCATGTAATAGGGGGCGAGCCTTTTGCCATCAAATGGGCACAAATCCAGGCTCCGTGGCTGCTACTGAGAAATTTGACACTTCGATCCAGGAATCGAACCTGTACAGCAGCGACCAAAGGATTATGAAGATTACCACAGAGAATCACATTTTTTAATTTAACAAAAAGTATTTGGCTGAGCAGCCGTGGCCCAGTGGTGGCGCCCGACTTACGAACAGTAGGTCGTGGGTTCGACGAACCCAGGCAGGCACATTACTTTGTGTAATTTATTTCATCACCGCTGCTCTCAAAACGGTGAAGGAAAACATCGTGAGGAAACCGGCATGTCTTAGAACCAAAAAAATTCGAAGACATGTGACATCTGCCAATCCGCACTGGGCCCGCGTGGTGGATTATAGCCTAGAGAGAAGGCGTGAGTCCCTGCAGTGGGAACATTATAGGCTGATGATTTGGCTGATCCAGGATTCGAACCCGTTTTTTTATCAAAACGCCACTTTTATTTAGTCTTTTCGTAGATCCTCAAACATTTTTGTCTTCCATTCATCAGCAAACAAGTCCAATCCAAGGTTGATCTCCAATGCAAGGGCTGCGGGTTGTTCGAAAGAGATACCGCGGCCCCGGGCACAAAGGGCTAAGAAGAAACATGGATGGTTTTTAGTCAGTGGAAGTCTGACACTCCCTTTCACTCGGCTCAGAGCGGAAGGAGTCATTTGACGATTTCTCACTCACCAAAACGTTGTGGCTCAGGTTGGCTGGACAAATCTTCAAAACTGCTCGCATTTAACTAGGTCAATAGGACACTTTATGTGACGGCGAAACACCCTTATTCCAGAATAGGTGACTCTACAGAATCTTAGATAATCGATCGAAAACGTGTCCAGCCAGCTTGAAAAAACACTTTTCGCTGGTCTCTCAATCTCGGTAACGGAAGTGATTTTGACGACTTTTTGCATATCAACGGGCGTCACATAAATTTGTGACAGGCATCGAGCTAAAAGTTTTGTGATACGTAAGTACAGTGGTTTAGTAGAAAAATGCCAAAATCTGTGTCCAGCCAGCTTGAATTTACCTAGAAAACTTTTGGCTGGCACTTCCGAATCTCAATAACGGGAGCTTTTATTGACCTAGTTAAATGCGAGCAGTTTTGAAGATTTGTCCAGCCAACCTGAGCCACATCCAAAACGAAAAAAAAAAACTTTTAGGTTCAGTAGTTTCAGAGATAAGGGTGGGGGAATGGTTGGACAGACAGACACACGAGTGATCCTTTATGGGTTCCGTTTATTCCTTTTGAGGTACGGAACCCAAAAAACATGCAGACGAATTGAGAACCTCCTCCCTTTATGGAAGTCGGTTAAAATGGGACATGTCCACAGGTTTTATTTACCAATTCACGAGATTTACAGATGCATCATAGCATTTAGTGAACGATGTTCTTATGCATTCTTTTTCATCTTTTTAACAGTAGAAGTACCGGATACTGCTAGCTCGGCTTCGTAAATACAAAACATTTTACATTGTTCTCTAAACTGTACAATCGATATCAGAGGTGGGATTTTTCTTAAATATTACTAACTTTTTTCCGCGGCTTCTTGCTGAACATGTGTTGCCATGGCTGACCTAGAAGTTTTTAACACATTCGACTCCACCCCCATTTCATAGAACTCATGTGCCATCCCGCCATACATATTGCAAGTGGACCCTCCAGGGGGTCACTGGCATTACGTTTGGGAAAATGTGAGCCCTCCTGGAGGGCTCCCGGCACTGAAGGTGTAGGTTGTCGTAGCATATGGAAAACCTGCTGAGATGGAGATTCATAAATGACTCTGCGCCGGAGTGTAAATGTGGTGCTGTTCCTCAAACTTTGGTTGTTCACTACAGGAACTGATGGACGCTACCGAAAGCGCCAAACCAGTGCTCAGTTCTGGGACCGACACAATTCTTACAAAACTTATCTAAAATCACGTAGATGCAAATGGCATCAGAAAAAGGGCGAAACAGTAAAACTTCTACTATTTCCTTCTTTTTCCCTTATCTACCTCACTGTACCAGTTTCAAAGTATAGCTCTAACGAACGCCCAGTCATTTGATACGAACAGTTAGAAGTGCAGCCAACGTGCTGGTCTAATTTACCATGATAATTGTACTGCTAGGATTCCTGACCTTAGTCTCTGCTGGCTCCAAGTCGGATACCAAGGATTCGTATAAAAATCAATGTAAGGTTTTTTTTTTGTTTTATTGTATTGTAATCTGATGATACATAATGTGCAAAGCGGTGCTCTACTGTCACCCTGTCGGGAAATACATAGAAAAGATTTAACATAACATCATGCCTGATCTTTGTAGGGCTAAAGGTGCAATTATGTACACCCATATTCCGCCATTTATCTTTAAATTCCATAATTATAATATACATGTGATGGGCAAATGAGAAAGTCTCCTACAGTCTCACTAATAAACTCCCCCGTTAGTTCACAAACGAGACTGAAATGGGACTGGGCAGGAAATGTCTGCTGGATGCCGCTGCAGCTGTGGGCCCGAATATTGCAAGCAAGACTGTCGCCCCGAAACAGATAGACGGGGTCGCGGTAGACCGAGGAGAAGATGGCGGGTTGGACAACTTGGATGGCTTTCACACCAACTGGCGAGAAGAAGCACACCATCGTAAGAAGTGGAAGGAATGGGGGGAGGCCTTTGCTCAAGTGTGGGACTATTCGGGCTAACTAAAAGAGAAAGATTGTAGATCGACCTTACATTAAAAATCAGGGTTTTTCAGGAACTAAGCGAAAAGAGTTAAATTATTATAGGAAGTAGCCTTTTAAGCATTGTTATAAAACATCAATTTAAGCGGCTGTTTTCACGAATCGCCTGATAAGGCTTGCGTTGTTTTTAAACAACTACTTCGGGCGTGACATTTCTCGAATCGTGCGAGTTTTAAAGCAGAGGTATTGAACTACCTACTTATTTATTATCATCATCATCACTTCTGCTGAAAGACGTCCTTTACTGGACATAATTTTAAAACCCTCCCCAAGTGTCGCCTCATTGATCGGATCCGACCTTCGCGTATCAAGCGGATCCCCGTAACCTTCACCAGGGCCCCGAGTCTGCTATTCAATAGTGTCAGAATGGTCGATCAGTGATCTCATAATTGTTGATTGACGACAAGCCAAAAAGTACCTTATGCCTGTCGACTTAAGGTACTTTTTGGCTTGTCGTAAATCAACCATTATGAGATCAATGATCGACCATTCTGACACTATTGAATAGCAGACTCGGGGCCCAGGTCATCGGTCCACCAAGTCTCAATTCTGTATATTGCTGGGCATTGAAAATTATTTTCATTTACGTACATATTTTTTTTTATCCCCAGACTGTACGGACCCCAGGACCATGAAGAAGCACCCAGCGTACACGGAGTGGGCTGATGCCTACTCCTGCACCAGGCATAGATGTCAACCCGGAGGCAGGAACCTTGCTATATACACAGTTGGGTATGTATACCTCAGATAACTTAAGGTTTCAGACTAACAACACCATTTATTTTTTGGAGGGTAGGAATAGTACATTGTTACCTTAGGGGTGAAAGGAACTTATTTAGTCCCGAGTCGGGGTTTGGCGCCTGAGCGCAGCGAGGGCGCTAATAGTTCGAGGGACTAAATAAGTCTTTAACCCGAGGTAAACACTGTGCTTTTCATTACGAATACAAGGAAAGTTGATGGGAATAGGTTTGCCCCCAATTACCTAAATTGGTAAATAGACTTTGCTCCTAATTACATCGGTTGATAACAATAGGTTTGCTCCTAATTAGATTAGTTGATGGCAATAGGCTTGATCCTAATTAGATTATTTGATGGCAATAGGCTTGATCCTAATTACATCGGTTGGGGGCAATAGGCTTGCCCCCAATTACATCAGTTGATGGCAATAGGCTTGCTCCTAATTACATTGGTTGATGGCAATAGGCTTGCTCCTAATTACATTGGTTGATGGCAATTATAGGCTTGCTCCTAATTATATCGGTTGATGGCAATATGCTTGCTCCTGATTAGATTAGTTGATGGCAATAGGCTTGTTCCTAATTATATCGGTTGATGGCAATAGCTTGCTCCTAATTACATCGGTTGATGGCAATAGGCTTGCCCCCAATTACATCAGTTGATGGCAATAGGCTGGCTCCTTATTACATTGTTTGATGGCAATAGGCTTGGTCCCAATTACATCAGTTGATGGCAATAGGCTTGCTCCTAATTACATTTTCTGATGGTAATAGGCTTGCTCCTAATCACATCGGTAGGTGGAAATAGGCTTGCTCCTAATTACATTGGTTGATGGCAATAGGTTTGCTCCCATTATTACAACAAATAATTTGGCAGCTGTCAGTAGAAAGCGATTCTCCCTAGGGCTGAAAAGTAGTACTTTCAATCCGCTCCGCAGGCATGTTCTGACCTACTTTCAGAGTATGAGTAATGAAAATTATCAAATGACTCCTCCCGCTCTGGTCGGAGCGGTAGGGAGTGTCAGACTTGTACTGACTAAAAACCATCCATATGTTCCTTCTGTACCTTTTGTGTCCGAGGTCGCAGTATCCCTTTCATCTCGCAGCCCCGACGGGCGTCATCTCTTGCGGGCCCCTGCAATGTTGCTATACATCTCTTTAAAGCGCGCGTGGAACACGAACGCGCCGTCGACACGGCCTGTCATCGTCACAGGACGTACTGCCGGTGAGCTAGCCCATAACTCACCATCCACAGGCCCGCGGCTGCGGTAGTGGGAAGCCATACACACACACCCTTTACACCTAAATTGCCCTGTATCGCAAAAGCTAAAAAGCCAAAACAGCTTTCTGAAGTGTGTCACCACATTCATTGATGAAAGACAAAGCTGTGGCGAGGTGGTACATCCTTACTTTACCCATTTGTTACACCTGCTAAAAATCTCCCACCTAGATATGAGATGCCATGGTCGACCTGGAAGTCTTTAAATAGACTGCGGACCCAGGTTGGTCGCAGCCAGAAAAACCGGCTGAGGTGGAGGTGGTGGTGGTGCCCCGGAATGTAAATGTCATGATGTTTCACAAACAATGGGGCACTTTAATATCGTGGCCTGCGAGTGCGTGTCATGATATTCACTACAGGAACTGATCGACGCTACCGAAAGCGGTGATCGTCACGAAAAAAGCATCCGGTTTGAATAAAAATATAGGAACAAGGATTCATCATCATTTTTCCGTTGCCCTTATCCCGTCTTGCAATTCATTTGGGATCGGCCCAGCATGTCTTCATCTTCAATACTTCTTTATTACCCGTCATCTAAACAGACACCACCTTTCTTGCCATATCAACTTTACCACAGTCCATCCATCGTTATTTTGGTCTTTTTTAACTCTTATACTTACCAACTTACCCCTCTTACCCATTCATGCTCAAAACTTTCCTCATGACCTTTTCTTCATTCCTCCGCACCACATGCCAGGAATAGGGATTATACAGGGTGGAAACGAATCCTTCACGAAGCCGTCAACCAAGCAGCTAGTACATCAAACTCCCCCTCTCCCCCCCCCACCCCTACGCAAAAATTATTGCTAGGAAACGACTTTTTTTTGGGGTCAAAATTTACATTTTACGGTAAAATTCCATTTAGCACTAGTGGATGCTTTGAATAGTAAACGGGTCATGAAGGTAATTTAAGTTAAGTTATAACTTGAAAAACTGGTATTAAAAAAAATAAGCTATGAAAAACTTGGAACTTTGACCCCCAATATATCCGTAACTAGGGGGTTCCCAGGTATGGTCTAGAACTCTATATAGAATGTCTAAGTGACGGGGAGCACAATGCCCTTCGGCTTAGTTATGGGTACTTTTATACTAATAGTGATATTCTTCTTTCGTGTAGATGTAAGCGAGTTGAAGCGCCGGAGTCTGCCATCGAATGTGAAGAAGTGGTGGAAGATACCAATATGCAGTTCCCCTTCTGTTGCACGCGACTTAGGTGAGATTTTCTACCTAGGTACTATAATTTATATTAACGGTCAGATTCTATGCAGTGACTCTTTTGTTTGTTTTTGGAGAGGCTGATAAATCATCATCAAATTACTCCTCCCGTTCTAGGTAGGGAGCGTCGGACTTCTACTGACTAAAAACCACAAATGTTCCTTCTTAGCCCGATGTGTCGAGGCCGCGGTATCTCTTTCGAACAACCCGCAGCCTTGCATCCTTACCTGACTGATTTATATTAATACCACAGCATGACGCTAGTGACCGCCAGTGTTGGGCAAAATTTAATTGCAAGGTACAATTAAAAATAACAATTGATTAATTGTTAATTGTTAAATATCAATTAACAATTGATTAATTGTTAACTGTGACGTTTCAATTAACAATTAATTAATTGTTAACTGTTAGTTTTTCAATTAACAATTAACCAATCGTTAATTGTTAATCGTTCCTGCAATTAACTTTAATCAAATTTAAATGATGTAAATAGAAATACTATAAGATGGAGGGGTGACCGTGGCTCTGGTTGACTGATGATCTCGCAAAGTCAGCAGGAAGCCGTTGGTTCCAGGCCGCGCTAAATCGTTCTTTGTGGGAGTTAATAGGAGAGGATTATATACAGCAGTAGACGTCTTTCGGCTGACATGATGATGTTTATGTTTCTCGTAAATAGAAAAAAAAAGGTCAGTTTGTCATCAGATAATATTTTTGATGACGTGACGCGAGAAAGACAGAGACAGAAGTTACTGAGCGAGAGCTTACAACTTTGTCAAACGATGTTAGGAAACGGACGGAAAGTTTCGCGGCGAAACAAGTAGCAACAAGAAAGATCATCTTATGTGTGGGTGCAGCAGTGAAACATGATTATTAATTGTTAGTTTTAATTGTTTCTTACAACAATTAAAAATATTAGTTGCATTATTTTAATTGTATCTTGCAATTAACATGAGTTAATTTAAATAAATTAATTGCAAAATGCAACTAACAGATTAATTGCAATTAAAATAATTGTGATTAAATTAATTGCAATTACATTTTCAATCAATTACTAAAAAGATTAAAATATTAATTGATTAATGCCCAACACTGGACTGACCGCCTTGTTGGTGTAGTGGTGTAGTGGTTGCAAGCGCGACTGCTGAGCCTGGATTCGATAACCATTCGATGGTTCGTTGTCACTAGTACCATTGACAGTACCATGATGGAACTACTGAATGTTTTTTTTATCACTAGTTCCATTTTAAAAAAAACTGAAAATAGTGGAACTAGTGTTGAATTTTTTATCATTAGTTCCATTATAAACGAATCTGAAAATAATGGTACTAATGTTGAATTTGTTATCATTAGTTCCATTATGAAAGAATCTGAAAATAATGGAACTAATGTTGAATTTTTTATCATTAGTTCCATTTTAAAAGTATCTGAAAATAATGGAACTAGGTAATGTTGGATTTCATTATCAGTAGTTCCACATTATTATTTTAGACACTTCTGAAAGGGGATAGAATAGAACCGATGTGGCATATCAACCTGGCCGCCATTTTGATTTTTTTTTCGAAATCGCGGCCCACATTGAAAGTGGTATGTATGGATAGAGGACATATAGTCAAACAAAAATTTCCAGTAGCGTGGTACCTAAAGTGTACCTAAACTATTATTTGGAAACAATTTAACGCCTTCACTAAATTCACTTAACATTAAATATACTGCCTCCGAGAACCAACTAAAGGAATATGTATTGGCTATGAATGAGCTAGTAAGTACACAAAGTAGCAACTGTGATCATTGCACAAGTCCATCTGTTGAACCCACACTGGCCCATTCATTGTCTGTATGTAATACAACTATACCACAGTCCGGTGATAGTTTACTATTTGAAAATATTAATTGTATAACAGAACCGATTGTCAATAAGGAAATTATAATTTTTTCTGATGAAATTGGAAAGGATTTAGGCCGCTTGTTGACAAGTAAGAATCCGGGATCTTCAATTATTAACTTTTGTATGCCTGGCTGTTCCTTGAATTTTATTATGAGAAAAATTATTAATTACAATTTCAACCAAGACTCCATATTACTGATATTTGTTGGTAATAGAGGTAATGTGAACAAAGAGGAATTGTTCCAATATTTTAATTCATTATGTAAACTTAGGTTAGGAAAAATTCTAATGTTCACATTCCCCTATAGTCAAAGTTTGCCACAGGAAGAAAACCTCTTAAGATTTGAAATTAACATGACATTGCATAATTTGACATTCAATAATAATATGTTTCATTTACTTGATATTAATAATTATGTTGGTAATAATTTATATTTGACAAAAGATAGATTCCTAGTAGATAGGTACTATCTTTCTAGGTATTGTAAACGACAGATAGCCGGGTCACTGTCTTATTATTTTTGTATAACAGCCAAGAATTTAGCGAAAGAGATTGCTTCTATTGAGCACCATGACATGTTGACTAATCCAGTAAGAAATTTAGTGCATAATATTGACATTGTAAATCATTTAAATTAGAGAATAGGACAATAGAGGCAAACTCTAGCAATAATGTACAATGTCAAAAAACTTTGCCTAATAAAAAGAGCTTAAAATCAAATAATATCAACCTGGTGCATCAGAATATTCAGGGACTGAGGAACAAAGACTTAGAATTGGAACTATTTTTGAATTTAAATAATATTGATATAATTTGTATTACAGAACATTGGCTTCAAAGCCACCAGTTCATGATTAGTTTTAGTAATCACCAGGTTGGTAGCACATTCAACAGAGTTAATGCCATTCATGGTGGATCACTAATTTTAGTAAATAATCAGATAAAATTTAAAGACCGAAAGGACATTGTGAGCCTATCTGTTGAACGCAATATTGAAATAGCCTGTATAGAATTGGAGCAGTTCATTATATTAAGTGTGTACAGGCCCCCCTCGGGATTGTATGACTGCTTTGAGAAAGTAATGGATGAAGTTTTACACAAGATTTGTAACACAAACAAGTCCATTATCACTTGCGGTGATTTTAATGTAAATTTATTAGAAAAGTCAAGTTCATGTAGTAAAATAATAAGTTTATTTCAGTCCTACAATCTCATGAACCTATTTTTGGAGCCCACAAGAATAACGCCTACTTGTGCCACTTGTCTAGACAATATTTATACCGATGTCAGTCCAATTCATAAGGAAATCATAAATGTTCTAGACTCAGACCATTGCGGTCAAATGATTACCATTGAAAACCAAAAAATTAAAATGGTTAAAAAAAATATCACTGTTAACCCTAAGACTGCAGGACGCTTGGAAACATTTAAAAGTAAACTTATGAATAACTTACCGCTATTGTCTACTGACAATACTCATCATCAATATGATGACTTTTTTTATATGTATTGTAAGCAATTTGATTCTACTTTCATTCCCAAGACTATTTCAGTAAATTGTAACGCGTCTTTCAGTGATTGGGCTACCATTGGTATTCACAAGAGTAGAAAGCGGCTTTATGAGCTGTACAATGAAAGAGTGTTTGTAAATACTGTTGAATTTAATTTATATGTTAAAAACTATTCAAAGCTATTTAAAAAAGTGTGTTGTATTGCTAAGTCACATTATTTGAGCTCGAAAATTAGAAACAGTAATAATGTAATTAAAACGACATGGAATATTATTAATAATGAAACGGGAAGGTCTAGTAACCGTAACAGTGACTACTGCTTAACTATTAATGATAGAGTAATTAAATCCGATTCGGACGTTGCCGCAGCTTTCGAAAGTTTCTTTTCTGACATTCCCGTTTCAACGACAAAATCCCTAAACTCGTCACCTTCTGTTGCCGAATCTTTGCTAAAGGAAAATGTTAAAGCTTGTGACTCGGAATTTCATTTTGAACATATCTCATGTAGAGATATAGTGAAAACCTTTCACACCTTAAATGTTAAGAAGACTGCAGATCTGTGGGGTAATTCTGTAGAAGTTGCCAAGTCTATTATTGAGATTGTGGCACCTACCTTGGCTTCTATTTTTAATCATTGTATTGATTGTGGGGAGTTTCCTGACCTTATGAAAAATAGCAAAATTATTCCTTTATTCAAGGCAGGTAGTACATCAGACCCCACAAATTATAGACCTATTTCAGTGCTGCCTACTTTTAGTAAAGTTTTTGAGAAATTGATTTTAGACCAATTGCAAAGATTTTTTAGTAGACATAAATTATTACATAACAAACAGTTCGGTTTTACGAAGGGTCGATCAACTGCTGATGCCGGTGTCGAACTTTTAGGACATATTTATAGTGCATGGGAGGATAAGTGCGATGCTTTAGGCATTTTTTGCGATTTATCCAAGGCATTTGATTGCGTTCTTCATGAAACGTTAATCAGGAAACTCCGCCACTACGGAATTCGGAACAGCGCTCTGGATCTTCTTGCCTCATACCTGAGTAATAGGATCCAAAGAGTTGACGTCAACGGGAAAAGATCTCCCGGATCTTTTGTAAAAATGGGAGTCCCGCAGGGCTCAATTCTTGGCCCTTTCTTGTTTCTCATTTATATTAATGACTTGCCTTACCTCATAAAGGATAACCACGATATTGTGTTGTTTGCAGATGACACTTCGCTTTTGTTTAAACTTAAACGTCAGCAGCCAGTTATTGACGATGTGAATAGCGCGATTTCAAAAATAGTGGATTGGTTTAACGCTAATAATTTACTCCTCAATGAAAAAAAAACTAAATGCATAAGGTTTACACTACCTCACGTTAGGCAGGTGAAAACTTGTGTGTTGGTGAAGGGCGAAGAGTTGAATCCGGAAGATAGCACGGTGTTCTTGGGTTTAACTTTAGATGCTAAACTTCAGTGGGGACCCCATATAGATAAATTGTCGAAGAAACTGAGCTCCGCGGCATACGCAGTTAGGAAAATTCGTAATTTAACCGATGTAGATACAGCCCGATTAGTTTACTTCAGTTATTTTCATAGCGTAATGTCGTACGGCATTCTGTTGTGGGGGAATGCTGCCGATATTCAGACCATCTTTGTCTTGCAAAAGCGGGCGGTTAGATCAATTTATAAATTGAGTCCGAGACACTCTCTTAGAGAAAAGTTTAAGGAAATTAATGTAATGACTGTTCCTTCTCAATATATTTATGAAAATCTTTTGTATGCTCACAAAAATATTAAGCTTTTTAAGAAATATAGTGATATTCACAATATAAATACAAGAAATAAACATAAATTTATTGTACCCACAACAAGGCTCAAGAAAATAGGTGGATCATTTAGATGCCAATGTATTCGCTTTTATAATAAACTTCCAAGCGACATTCAAAATTTAAGCATTAATAAATTCAAATCTTTTATAAAACGTAAACTTTGCCAGAAAGCTTTTTATGCTGTTAAAGATTATATAGAGGACAAAAAAGCTTGGGATTGAGCTGCTCCAATTTGAATTGAAGGTGAATTGATTTTATATCTTTTTATTAATTGTACCTTTTTATTTCTTACACTTTGACATTTTAATTATTTATACATTATTTACAATCCTTTTACAATTTGACATTTTATGATATTTCTTTATACACAATGACATTATTTACTTTTTTAAGTATGATATTATTTTTTGCTTTTTTGATCAATATTTACTTGTTAAATATTTTATTTTTCATTTAGTTTTGTGTATATTGACATTTAATAACTTGACATGATTATTTAATATGACAAATATTTTATTATTTTTGTATTGTGAATGTGAGGACCATGTGGGTCTTTCTCTAATTTTAACTATTGTCTGGCAGTTTGAGTACTATAAGCGACCCACCCAAATGTCCTTTCTTTGGTATTGTTCGTCGTGACGTTGAGCTCCTTGAGTTATAAGTCGAGCTCCACGATAACTGACAAATGCTTGCACTGACTGGACGGGTCCACTCAAATCTGTGTGGTGCTTTATTCAAAAGACCATCTCAGACACTAACCTGCATGATCTTCATGTATTTTATTATTATTTTCATATTGTGAATGTGAGGACCGTGTGGGTTTTTATTTAATTTTAACGATTGTTTGGCAGTTTGAGTATTTTAAGCGACCCACCCAAATGTCCTTTCTTTGGTATTGTTCGTCGTGACGTTGAGCTCCTTGAGTTATAAGTCGAGCTCCACGATAACTGACAAATGCTTGCACTGACTGGACGGGTCCACTCAAATCTGTGTGGTGCTTTCTTCAAAAGACCATCTCAAACACTAATCTGCATAGTCTTCATGTGTGTATTATACCAAGATTATGTTTGTACCTTGAACATATTGTAAACCCAAACGATTTTAAAAGAGTGTCCATGAAGTTTCTTGCCATTCTTCTCATGAGACCAACGCTTTGGAATTGGCAACTACAGTACACTCACGAGTTATTATGCCTTGTGACTGGGACTGTAGCTTAGTTTATTTAGCTTCAGTAGTTCAGTAGTTTACTGCCGCACTCGGAGAGCTTCAGTGGTTGCTTGGGCCGTCGCTTGGTAAGGGTTTTTGGCAGTTTTGTCATACAAAACTATGTCAGGCCTTTGCTGGGTGGCGGCTTGAGCAATCGTTGGATATCTCTGAGTGCCGCAGTTAGTTTAATTCGACTATTCAAAAGTGCCTGTTACTGGCCTACTTGAAATAAATATTTTTGACTTTGACTTTTGACTTTGACTTTGACTTTGACTTTGACTACAAACGTAATAAGTCTATTTTTTTTAATGATTGTCCTTGCACTCAATTGTCGATCTTTACCTTCAAATATCTCGGTAACGTGACACTTTAGGTACCACGTTACTGGAAATTTTTGTTTGACTATGTCCTCTATCCATACATATACCACTTTCAATGTGGGCCGCGATTTCGAAAAAAAATCAAAATGGCGGCCAGGTTGATATGCCACATCGGTTCTATTCTATCCCCTTTCACAAGTGTCTAAAATAATAATGTGGAACTACTGATAATAAAATCCAACATTACCTAGTTTCATTATTATCAGATACTTTTAAAATGGAACTAATGATAAAAAATTCAACATTAGTTCCATTATTTTCAGATTCGTTCATAATGAAACTAATGATAACAAATTCAACATTAGTACCATTATTTTCAGATTCGTTTATAATGGAACTAATGATAAAAAATTCAACACTAGTTCCACTATTTTCAGTTTTTTTTTAAATGGAACTAGTGATAAAAAAAAACATTCAGTAGTTCCATCATGGTACTGTCAATGGTACTAGTGACAACGAACCGATTCGATTCTCAGGATGGGCAAAGATTCATTAGGAATGTCTCAATAGCAGCCATGGAGCCTGTATTTGTGCCCGGTTGGTGGCAAAAGTCTCGCCCCCTGTTACATGGGACTTCACTAACATAAGTATAAAACAAAGTCGCTTTCTCTATCCCTATGTCCCTTTGTATGCTTAAATCTTTAAAACTACGCAACGGATTTTGATGCTGTTTTTTTTAATAGATAGAGTGATTCAAGAGGAAGGTTTTCATTTTTGCACCCGTGCGAAGCCGGGGCGGGTCACTAGTAAAATATAAATGGCGCAATGTGTGTGTTCTGCGAGAAACACGGTAATACCTCTGCCAAACCCGAGGGTATAGGAATAGGAGTGATCTTATGTTATGCTAAAGACATAAGCCTCGCCTTCAACTACCTACTCTACTACGAGGGTGTATTATATTGCAAACACAGTAACTCAAGTCACCTGTTAACTGAAATTACTATTCTTTTCTGTTCGAAGGCTTAAGACCAGTGTGCTTACTCTCGAATATAATTCCGATAGATCGACATTGGAATTGTCAGTCAAACATCAGGCATTGGCTGGACTCACTGAGTCTATAGCCAATCCCTGACGTTTAAATCAACCATTAACTGACGTTTGACCAATGTCGATCTATCGGAATTATATTCCAGAGTAAGCACCCAGGGCCCCGAGTCTGCTATTCAATAGTGTCAGAATGGTCAATCATTGATCTCATAATCGTTGATTTTGAGAACACCAAACTTGTCAAAATCAAAAATTATGAGATCAATGATTGACCATTTTGACACTATTGAATAGCAGACTAGGGGCCCCTATATACACATCTAACTACTTCTTTAGGGAACACAGAGCTGATGTTATTTGATTATTACAAATTCTGCCTCCTCAGATGTCTAGTGGTAGTCCGAGGAGAAGTCTGGACCAGGGTGCTGGGCCAACCCTGGGAAGTCCTGCCCGCCGCGCCTTGGAGTCACATGTATAAGATGAAGAAACCACCACCAAGCGAATCAACTTACCTACCGATGTAAGTGGTGTACATGATCTTGTCCTATGACCCTCGCACCATCAGGGAAAAAGACGAAAATACAGTGTAGTGTGTAGTGTGTTTTACTTACAAGTAAAATGTATTAAAAACTGCAACCCAAAAGACAATTAATACGAATTTCGCTGATTTGAGTAATAAAATAATCAACATCTATCACAATCATGACCACTAAAGACGGATCTAAAGACTGCAAAAAGACAATATTGAAAACACAAAAAGAATTTTGAAAATCGGTCCACTATTGAAGGAGATAATGCGCAGATATACATAAAAAAATACATAGGTACCTACACGAATAGAGAACCTCCTCCTTTTTAGAAATCGGTAAAAAAACATACACTCTTCAATGCCTATGTTGGTATAATATAATGTATCGAGTCTGGTTCTTCTAACCTACTAACAGACAGATTTGTTGCTGAGGAGTTTATTGCGCCACTTCTTCTTCCCAGCTAAAACACTAACCGCCTTATTCATAAAAATAGTTAAGAGTTGTTTAACTTAAGCTTGGTTTATCTCGCATGCCGTCTCACTTCAATAATATTCAAATGAAAGTGACGGCATGTGAGATAAACCAAGCTTAAGTTAAACAACTCTTAACTATTTTTATGAATAAGGCGGATATAGTGTCTTGGGGGGGGGCATGAGGAACAGGGTGGAAAGTTCTTCATCCCCCATAGAAAAGGGAGTAGGGGGGGGGCATGAGGAACAGGGTGGAAAGTTCTTCATCCCCCATAGAAAAGGGAGTATCCTCCGACCGGACGGGTGTTGTGTCCGGTGGGCTAACTGCCCGACATATGTAAGTCGGGAACTCCTATGGGCTTATGTGATTATGTCGCGGATAATGTTGATAGCGCGATGTAGGAATTTCTGTCGATCGTTGTTAGTACGCAGGTGTTGCGATAGATGTCGCTAGTCTCCACATGTCTCTTGCAAAATGTGACGTTCAAAAAAGGCTGATTATCAGCCTAATTTGAATAAATGACTTTTGATTTTGAATTTGAACTTAACTCAACCCTTCCAGGACCGTCGACCATCAAGGCCCAGTCTACGAACTGACAGACAAGTCAGACAGCGAGTCTGACAAGGAGGAATCCCGGAAGACTGGGGATTCACCGGTGCTCAGAACTGCTCTGCCTTCCCCAGATATCGTGGTAATATAGTAATAGTAGAAGACCGAATTTAGGTCTTGGCAGCCAATCCTAGTGGAGATTGCCCATCCACAGGGTAGATATAATTATTAGTGAGCAAAGGTGGCTCTCTCTTCTCTTGCCCTCTTAGTCCCGACGGTACCAAACGGACACGACCTAAGAGAGATCAGGGGGTCTAAAATGAGCACATAAGCAGATCATACTACGTCTGTTACTGTTACTATTTAGTAAAATAGCAATTCATATTATGATCTGCTAAAGGGACCATTTTAGACCCGAGGCACGACCAACTTCAAAACTCCGGTATATAGCGATGGTAGTCAACAGTTCTTTTCTAAAGGCAGCTTTTAATCAGGAAAATGATGGCTTTGTTGTATGGTCGAGACAAAGTCCAATTTCCACAAATTCTTAGTAGAAACGAAAGTTATAATTCTTGAAATTTATAATTTTTGAAACTGCTTTTATTAATGCTTGAATGTTTTGGGAGACTTGCCTACACAATCAAGTACTTTTCTTGATTATATGTTTGTGGTTTATCTTCCAAAATTCATTACTGTTTTCGATTTCAGATCGCGCTATCAACAAATAACGAAGGAAAGGAATCGTCGACTACGGAAAAGCCTGCGAAGTGGGTTTTATTATTTACCTTTTATTTTTATTTATTTTCGGAAAACCTCTTGACAATCCATAGAAAGCCAGCGAATGCAGTTTCTGTGGCTGAAATCCGCTAGATGACATCATCATCAACATCATCATATATGTTACTTTGAGATGATTGGATTTAGAATGATTGGTTGTTGATTGAGATTGCTACGTAATTTTGTAGAAGTTTTATTTTATTTATTTTATTATTTTTGGAAAACTTACAGCTAGGTAGACACAGTAGATAGGTTTATAACAACAATAGGGCCAATTACAAGTTTCCACAAGTAGGTAGGTAGTCATTTATACAATATATAAATATTGCAAAAAAAAAAAACAAAAAGACAGTGATAAGGATTAGTAAACAGAATATAAATAAAAAAGAAAAAGAACACAAAATGGCAAAATACAAACGTTATAGGTTAGTCGAAGAACTCATCACAAAGCGTCTTCTTCAACTTCGACCCGCTTGTAAGTATTAAAAATGAAAATTAAAAAGAAAATTTTTGTTTACAAAACTTATAGCTTCTCGTGGAGTGTTACATACACAAAATAATACGATGGCTTGGGTTCGAACCCACGATTTACTGCTTGTACTTATAAATAAAGATATCTTTTTGCCCCTTTTTTTGGAATATGCTTATTAGCCACTTGTGTCATCTTAGCCCCTTGTGTCCGAGGCATAGCAATATAAAAAATAGCCGAGGCCACGGTATCTCTTTCGAACAACCCGAAACCACAACGGACGTCGGTCCTTGCGGCCCCTGCAATGTTGCTGACATCTCTTTGAGGAGCGTGTGGTACACGAACGCGCCGTCGACATGGCCTGTAATCGTCACAGGACGGACGGACGGTGAGCAAGCCGCACTTATTACTCACCGTCCACAAGCCCGCGCCTACGGTGGCCGGAAGCCATATCTATTCGCCCCTCATTTGAATGTTACAGATGTTTACAAACTCCTCATTCCAAATCTAGACACAGCAGGAGAGGGCACTCGCCTCCAGTGGAGTACTTTGAGGAAGAAGTGGAGAAGGAGAAGCAAGCTGAACAAGGGAACCAGGAGATGGAGGAAGTACCTGCTTCTACGGATAAAGTGAGTGGAAGTTTTTTTCATCATCATCACCATCATTGCAGACGTCCACTGCTGGATATTTAAGGCTCCCGCAAGTGTCGTCACATGGACCGGTTCCGTGCGTCTCGCATCCAGTGGATCCCCGGAACTTTCATCAGGTCACCGGTTCAGTTAGTGGGAGGACTTCCGACGAATAGCCGATGTTGCCGAAAAGTTCTGGAGTGGCGATCGCGAACTGGAAGGCGTTACGTTGGAAGTTTCTATAAATTTTCATCATCACTACATAAATAGTATAAAACAAAGTCGCTTCCCGCTGTCTGTCCCTATGTATGCTTAAGATCTTTAAAAATACGCAACAGATTTTGATGCGGGTTTTTTCAATAGATAGAGTGATTCATGAGGAAGGTTTATATGTAGGTAGCACATTCCACCCGTGCGAAGCGGGGGCGGGTCGCTAGTTAGAAATAAATAATGAAAAACTTGTACAATAGGTGCTGAATATAATAAGGAATGTGCAACATGCCACGTCTCACGATTCTCAACCACATCGCTTGAGTTATTCCGGTCTGATCCCCTAAAACTGATACCCTAGGGGATCCGTTTTATTATAAATTATTTTCTATTCCGGTCTGATCCCCCGTAAAAGAATCGGATACCCTGGTACGCTCCCTAAGCGAACGAAACAAGTGAATTTGAATTTGAAACAAGTGACGCTCGCACTATGACGTGAATGAGGCCTAATCGAAAGTTAGCTTATTAAAAGCTTTTTTCGTACTTTACACTCACAAAAAACATGATGATGCCCCAATACAATTGACTGGCCTGTTGGTCTAGTGGTTAGTGACCCTAACTGCTATGCCGGAGGTCGTGGGTTCGATTCCCACCCAGGACAAATGTTTGTGTGATGAGCACGATCATTTGTTCTGTGTCTGGGTGTAATTTATCTATAATATGTATGTATTTAGAAATAATATATAAGTATGTTTATCAGTTGTCTAGTACCCATAACACAAGCTCTGCTTAGCTTGGGACTAGATGGCGTTGTGTGATAGTTGTGGAATATTATTATTATATTATTATTATAATACAAAGACGGCACGGTTGGCGCAGTGGCTGAACGAGTGACTGCTGTGTTGCGTGTCATGCTATTTGATGCTATGGGTTCGATTCCCGCACGGAAGAAATATTTGTATGACCCACAGGCCTACAGATAGTTTTCCAGGTGTGGGCGTTTGGTTTGTCAGTTTAAATATTTGTAAGCCCACGATACAGAAGAAATTCCTGATGTGGGGAAAATTTAAATAAAAAGTGTGTTTTCAATGTACTTTTATGCTTGCAGCCATCAGACGACGAAAATGAGAAACTATCCGGCAACAATTATTATCCAGTCACACAGAAACCTCATCACAAGTCATATAGACGTGATGTACGTACTCATCATCTTGATACATCATCATCATCATTCTCCTGTCCTTATCCCAATTTATTTGTGGTCGGCGCAACATGTCTTCTACTTCCATACTTCCCTATTTCTCGTCATCTCAGCAGTCACCTCCTTTCTTACCATAATATCATCCTGCACACAGTCCATCCATCGTTTCTTTGGTCTTTCTCTACTCTTATAGTCGTCTACATCCATACTCAACATTTTCCTCATTCCTTCACATCACATGAATACATACTATTAATATCACAAACGGGATATTTACCATGTTTGATTTTTGTTTCGAGTTCCCGATATTTCGGCGCTGTTACAAGCACCATGATCACGGATAAACTGTAATAGTAGTGTCAGTGACCATGTCAGTTTAAAAACTTATATGAATACGTAAAGGTCCACCATGACGCCTTAAAAGTCGTTTTTATTTTTGGTGTGTGGAAAATTGTCAAATAACCCCTCCTCTTGGGCAGAGCGAAAGGGAGTGTCAGACTTCAACATCCTACTAAAAACCACCTGTGTTCTTTCTTAGTTTATGTCGAGGCCGCGGTATCTTTGTGACCAACCCGCAGAACAGTCCTAACTTATTCTTAACCAGTGTGGAAAAGAGATGGCGCTAGACTTTGTATAGTTCTGTCACGTTTCCACACTGGAATAAGATTAAGTTAGGACTGTTTAAAGACGTCTTATTCGGCTTGGCAAAGGGTATCCCGTTTACACACCCTGTATGTGTATTCTTCTTATTTATGGTATTATTTCTTTGCAGAACATCCACAGCGCATCGTCTTGGACGGAAATCCCTATTGACCATTGGGATACACCGAAAGAGGGAGAAAACATAATAGAAGCTCAAGCCAATGTAAGTACTTTTACACTTTATTTAAACCACGTGAAGATGTAAGTTTTGTAAACTAAGAACTTCTACTAAGTTACGTAGCGACCAATCAATCAACCACAAATAAATCTAAATCCAATCAACTCAAAGTAACATATTATTATACACTAGCTTTTGCCAGCGGCTTCGCCCGCGTGAAAATGACGATTTTCCATACAAACTTTCATCCCCTATTTAAATCCCTTAGGGGTTGAATTTCGAAAAATCCTTCCTTATTCCTTGTCTACATTATAAAGGGAACCTCTGTGCAAAATTTCAGCTTTCTAGGTCCAAAGGTTTGGGCTGGGCGTTGATGAGTCAGTCAGTCAGTCAGGACTTCTCTTTTTATTTATTTAGAAGATTGCAAATACAATCAACTCAAAGTAACATACATTGCAAATACAATCAACTCAAAGTAACATACATTGCAAATACAATCAACTCAAAGTAACATACCTACATTGCAAATACAATCAACTCAAAGTAACATACATTGCAAATACAATCAACTCAAAGTAACATAATATGTAGGACGAAAGAAGAAGGAGTCATTTTTACCCGACTACGGCAAAGCCAAAGGAGGGTTATGATACTTGGTCGGGTTAATACAGTGCATGAGGTCCGGGTTGGTCCCGTCGCGCGTCGCGTCGGCGTCGTCGGGGCTGCGGGTTGTTCAAAAGAAATACCGCGGCTCCGGACACAAAGGGCTAAGAAAGAAAATGGGTGCGGGACTCCGGGTCGCGGGGCGGCGGTTGCACGTTGCGGCGTGCATTCGTTGTTCCGTGTTTCGGGGTCTCGAGCATTCGTTGTTGCGGTTTGCGTCGCTGCGTGCCTTCGTGCTCGCAGTGTTCGTTGTTGTGGGCATTCGGTGGCGTGTGGTTCGGCGTGGTGGCTTTCGGAATGACGTATTGCACTCGTAGTTTCGTTCTTCTTCCGTCCTTCTGACATTCAAAAGTGCCTGTAATGGCTTAATTGAAATAAAATATTTGAGTTTGAGTTTGGTGGTTTTTAGTCAGTAGAAGTCTGATACTCCCTACCGCTCTGCCCAATGCGGGAGGAGTCATTTGATGATTTCCCACCCTCCAAAAAAAAGGTCTGGGTTCGGTCCGGATCGGGGAAAGTATTTTATTTTATTTATTTAAACTTCATGCACAATAGTGATACATAGGTAACATAGGCGGACTTAATGCCACAAGGCATTCTCTACCAGTCAACCTTAGGGTTAAATAAGACAACATTGTGATAGGGTACAAAATATCTAAAAAACAACATCAACTTTAAAAAAACTAAAGTACCTATTACCTATTGAGTTTTTCATCCAGGAATTTCTCAGTAGTAACCATGGAGCCTGAAATTGTGTACAGTTAATGGCATTAGGCTCGCCCCCTAAAAAAGTCTTAAACATAACTTTCGAAATGTGGGTGTATACTATTATGTATACCTCTGCCTATGTTTTTTCCTACTCCTCCGCTATTCTTTTCTGATTAATTTCGTTGCGGGATCCAAGACAGTTCTTCTTGGTCAAGCTCTGCTTGGCTTGCTTGGAGAGGTCTACGTCTATCAGTATATGCCTTTCAGCTGAATGAGGACGATAAACTGTATGTATTAGGATGTATTCAGTACTACATTCCGAACCCCTACATGTAATCTATTTGGATTATTAACCCCAAAGGCATACATCATGTATTCCTACTCCTCCACCATTCTTTTCTGATTAATTTCTTTGCGGGATCCATTACAGTAAAATTGTTTCTCTGGGACTTCGACGGGCTTCATTGTCTCGGCGCTTTTCTTGTGGTCGTCACTGTTGATTCTGGCTAACAGGAGTTACAGTGGTTTGGGAGTAGTGTGGCGGACTTGTCCCAATAAAAAAAAGGCCAAGTGGAAGTCGGACTTGCACGTGAAGAGTTCCGTACCATGACTTCTTAAAGGTTTTGCTGTAATCTATACGTGCTGAACAAATTTCTGTATTTTTTTCACAATTTTAGGTTCAGTAGTTTCGGAGATAAGGGGGGGGGGAATGGTCGGACAGACAGACACACGAGTGATCCTATAAGGGTTCCATTTTTTCCTTTTGAGGTACGGAACCCTAAAAATACCTCTGCCTAACCCTTCTGGGATTACAGACGTCATGTTATTTTACAGTTCAGCAACGAAGAACAACAGGTCTCACAAAAACGAGAGCCCAAAGTTGAAGCATTAATGATACCAGTAAAGAAGGAAGCGGCAGATGGAACGGAGTCGAAACCGTCCAACCTTCAAGCCCTGGTGGACGCTATAGGAACCCGGATGAGAGATATTGAGAGCGTTGTGCAGAAGATGAGCGATAAGGTCCACCAAGGTAAAGCTGCTACTGAAGGGAGCAGTGAGAAACGGTGAGTGATTCTTCCATTGAAACCTGTCTTACCATTGGGTCTCGTGACCCCTCTGACCCCCCCTCCTGGATCCGCGCTTGGGTCTAACGACCTCACACACCCTAGTGTCAAGTATCAGTAATTGTTTATTATTGAATGGAGCTTACTCTTGACCTCAATCTTGGAACGAGTTCACCCAGAAAAAGCCTATCCTGGCTTTAACATTGATAGCTCATGATAATTTCTCGTAAACGTGACACTTTAGAATATTTTTTTAACATGTAATGGGCCTACTCTGGATTTCAATTTAGCCCTAAGGGCAGAGTTGAGGTCGACGATGGAACGAGCTAACCCAGAAGAGGCCTATCCTTACTTTAATTTTGGTAGCTCATATAATATCTCGTAAACGTGACACTTTAGAATATTTTTTTTATATGAATGAATTGAGCTTACTCGTGACCTCAATCTTGCCCTAAGAGATGAGGTTGACGATGGAACGAGCTTACCCAGAAGAAGCCTATTCCCTCGCGACTTAAATAAATAAAATAAAAAAATAAATTTATTTATTTATTTTAATTCATATTATTACACTGACACTGTTATGATTCTGCATTTTAGACCCCAGATAGCTAATATGGTGCAGGTTAAGAATTTTGGAGGATTCAACCCTTGAGCGGGGTTAGGGGGGAGCAAGGTGTTAAAACTTTGTATGAATACCTGTCACCGTGGCAGGTGGTGCATATCTGTTAGTTCTTTATAAACCTTTGTTTTTAGTTTATCTGGTGAGAGAGATGGATCTCGTAAACAATTTAAAGATTACAAACGGCCAAGCTCAGAGGATGAGAACTATAAGAGGTAATCAATCAAAAGATATTTATTCATATTAAGCTGATAATCAGCCCTTTTTGAACGTCAAAGTTAACAAGAGACTCCCCAGAGAAGAAGTCTCCATCCAGCATCACATCTGTCGATTAGTTTAGAAGCACCAGATTCTTTATAATAATGTGTAAGATAATATTAACAAACCATTAGGTATATTTATATTATTAGCCGTTTGTGTCCCACTGCAGGGCAAAGGCCTCCCTTCCCTCTTTCCACTTATCGGCCCTATCCAATTATGTTAACTGCCAATCCTTGCAAAAAGAGTCGATTTCGTCCCCCCATCTTCTTCTGGGCCTACCGCGTTGCCGTTTGCTGCTGTTTGGGATCCATTGTGTGGTTAGTTTAGCCCATAGCTCCTCCGGCATGCGGCAGATGTGGCCAGCCCAGTTCCATTTAAGCTTGGCAGCCGTGTGACCTACGTCGGCAATTTGAGTTTTGGAACGCAGTATCGAGTTCCTTATTCGGTCAGTAAGGTTGACTCCGAGGATACTACGCTCCATTGCTCGCTGACAGACAGGTACATTAGGTACCTACATTAAATTGTTGTCACATGTCAGCTAGCATATTCTTCTTCCTGCTCTTAACCCATTCTACTTGGGGTCAGTGCAATACGTTTTCTTCTTCCATTTTCCCCTGTCAGACGACATGGCATCTTTACTTCTTTCTCTTTCGTGTCATTTCTCACACAAACCATCCATCTTTTCCTTAGGAAGGCCAAAGAAAATGCTAGCTGATATGTGTCAATAATTGAATGTAATGTATTCTTTTGTTGATAGCACTAGAGTATAGAATCTGGTTCTTCTTAGATTCAATTTTATTCTAACTCCATACACAGCAATAATATGCACACTGCAAGCTCTGCTTGGCTTGCTTGGAGAGGTCTACGTCTATCAGTATATGTCTTTCAGCTGAATGAGGACGATAAACTGTATTAGGATGTATTCAGTACCACATTCCGAACCCCTACATGTAATCATTTGGGTTATTAACCCCAAAGGCATACATCATGTATTTTCCTACTCCTCCACCATTCTTTTCTGATTAATTTCTTTGCGGGATCCATGACAGTAAAGTTTCTCTGGGACTTCGTCGAGCTTCATTGTCTCGACACTTTTCTGGTGGTCGCCGCTGTTGTTTTTAGCTTTCAGGAGTTACCTACAGTGGTTTGGGAATAGAGTGGCAGGTTTGTCCCTAAAAAAATAGGCCAAAAGCTTCACAAAGTTCGAAAGTTAGGTATAATTAACTAACGGAACTCCACAAACGTGAAGAAAATATGTACTATACCAAATAGCTTGTCATTAATATTCCATAAATAAAAACACATTTTGCTAATTAAAAATAATTGGATGGAAGAACTTTATAAATATGTTAGAATATGACCTTGTATGTACATATATTTCTTTTAAAGGTTTCAATCAGAACGGGGTACCAAATACCTCCGTAGTTCCACAGAAACTAGCACTGAGAAACCATTGTTTATTGGAGATATTAATGTGAAGGGATATTTCAGTGATCCTAGCAACAGTATTTTGAGAAGAAATAACCCATCGAAGATGCCTAAGGTAGTAATCTAAATGTATCTATACATTATCATGATTCTTCTGCCCTTATCCCAATAGGGGATCGGACTGGGTCAAAATAATATGATTCTGTTTAGTCCGTAAGTTAGATTATCGAAAAATATTGAATACGTGTTTTTTGTTTTATCAAATCAATAAATATGACGAAGATAAAACGCGTCAAAGATCTTGGAGTGGGGCTTGAAACGTCACTTGTGTCGTCAAAATGTACTATCATATGACGTCACACGAGTTTTCGAAGCACTGTATCGTCTTCATTTTAAGTTTACGTGAAAAAATAAAAAATACGTGGCCAATAATTTTTGGAAATCTATCTGACGGACTAATTGGTTTTTTTTTTGTCCGATCCCCTATTCATTCGTGGTCGGCGCAGCATGTTTTCTTCTTCCATACTTCTCTGTTTCTCGTCATCTCAGCAGACACCTTCTATCTTCGTTTCTTTACTCTTCGCCTTATACCCCTTCACATTCATACTCAGTATTTTCCTCACAAACACAAATAAAATAATCTATAAATAAAATTGAAGCCTATTTGTCCCGTTGAGGCTGCGGGTCCCGTCGGGGTTGCGGATAATGATTTCACATGATTTCACACCCTCCAAAAAAAGGCCTATTTGTAATTTCAACTGTTTACTGAATGCTAATTGAGCCTATTGCCATCAACTCACAAATCCAAACTCCGTCGCTGCTACTGAGAAACTCTTGATGAAAAAACGCAATATAACACTTTGCCCGACTATAGGTAGTATAGGTGTTACTTGCGACAAATAAATCTCAAGAGGAGTAAAAGTCTATTGGTTTACGACCTATGCTTGTAACAGCAAAAAACTTATTCTTTTCATTTTTGTGTCTTTTCCTTTTTACTTTATTTAAAATAGTGGCTACGCACAAATTTCGCATTATTGAAACACAAAAATCAATACAAACAAGTTTTTATGAGATAAAATCTTCTCTAAAGTGTCACGTTTCTTAGATATTAAAACTATACGTGTTAGAATATATTTAATTTAGTTATGAAGTGATGACACAATCAATACAACTTGTTTTTATTAACCTGTATCAATCAATAGTTGGCATCAATAAAAACAAATAATGTATGGGACAAAATTTTCTAAAGTGTCACGTTTCGTAAACTTTCAAAGGTCTACTAATGACGAAGAGTTGATATTTTATACGTCGGAAACGTAACACTTTAGAATATTTGCTCTCATACAAAACTTGTTTTTAATGATGCCAGCCTTTGATTAAAACAGGTTTAATGCATGGCTTCTATTTTGAAAATAAAATTAAAAGCAGACATTAGGCACACGAGGAAATATAATTGATTCTAGTTGCTCATTCGCAAAGAACTCTCTGCATTCGAGAAGAATAAACAAGACACCTTATTTACTATTCAAAAATATTTCATTTATATCCCTATTTTTTCTACCAAGGAACCTCCACCAACCTATATGGCACCAGTCGTAGAAAAACGTCACAAACCCGTACATATAGCCTTCACAGAAGCCCCAGAAGAAGAGAGTGAGAAGAGAAACAAGAAGCACGGACATAAGAAGAGAAGAAGCAAAGGCCCTCATGCACACAAGAAACGGTATCGTTCTAAAGAAGACAGAAGAAAAATTAATAAACTAAGCATAGAGGTGGAGAAGAATGCTGTGTCCTTGGGTGATAGTAGTGACACACAGTGAACATAGATGGCGTTAGTTGCATGGTTCTTTTGACGTTTAAATGACAGTGACAGTGGCTGTCAATGTCATTTTACTGCTTTTGGTAAACTTTTGTGAATTAATACCCTAAGCGAAAACAGTATAGAGTACTTACTTGACAAAAGATCCATGTAGCTGTTCCTTGATAAATGGCTGAGCGTTTTTGAGTGAATGTTTTGTAGATATAGGTAGTTTTATTCTGTTGTCCGTTGAATGAACTACGGGGTAACTGCGCAACACACTCGCATTCCCAATCGGAAATCCATCAATATTCATGTGAATAACTACACCAACAACACACACAAAAATATCAAACAGCAACACAAAACTACAACAGAACAACGAACACAACACCAACAAGCCACACAATCAACAACACAAAACTGCAACAACACAACAACTACAACACAACCAACAAATACAACCAACAACGCAACTGACACAACTACAATTAACACAAAACTGCAACAACACAACTAATACAACAATAACTTACAACACAACAACAACCAACAACACTATACCAGAACAAGACAACCAACACAACAACAAGTTCAACCAAGTTGCCTTGCAGACGGAAAAACATAGAACTAAATAAATGTAGGTACAGAGTTTAACAAATCGAAGTATTTTTGCTTGACAAGCAGCTGCGCCACCTTTACCTGCAAAGTTGGGATGTGATTTATATTACATCCCGCGATTGCTGTTCACGCTGTAAGATTTATAATAAAGCACAGTGTGAACGTACGTTAGTATGGTTAGTATTATATCTCGATGGTGTGAACGGTCACGTACAAAATGTATGACGAGCAGTAAAATATTATAGGTATCTCAAGATGTAGATAATAATTATATCCCATTGTCAAAAGCCGGCTTAAGGCTGCCTGTCCACTGCAGCGGAGCGAGACTGCGGAGCGGAGAAGCAGAGAAATATTGACCAATAGGATTGCATAAAATCTGCCCTCTGTTCCAGTGTACAATGTTATTGGCTAATATTTCTCCGTTTCTACGCTCCGCAGCCTCGCTCCGCTTCAGTGGACAGGCAGCCTAAGGGCGGGACTCCACGAAAGCGGAGATGAGCCAAATTCGACCAATCACAGGAAGGGCGAAAGACAGATGTAACTGTGATTGGTCGAATTTGGCTCATCTCCTCTTCGCCTGGCACATCTCCGCTTCGCCACCAAAGCTCCCTTAAAGTGGTCATAGTGTACCTACTTAGTTACCTACGTCAACGTATGGGTCTAATTACTGTATTTTTATATCCTATTGTCTAAAAGACGTATGTGAAACACTGTCTAAAATAAAAAAGTTATTAATTAATATTCTTTGATTTTACTTAGAAATCGATTATCCATATTTTTGATTATCTGGAATACCTACCCCTAGTTTTAATTGATTCGAATAATCGGGATTCTACTGTATGTCAAATACACCCCCAATAGCACAGCACCATGCTGAGTGGTTACCTACCTGCTTGTCCCAGTCTCATTACGCTATTCACTTTTTTTTCTGTGCCTTTTGGTATTTTTAAATAAGATTGGTTATGTTTACTGTCTATTTTTTTTTTGTTGTATGCACGTTCTACGACAAATAAATGTTTTTTTCTTTCTTTAAAGCCTAAATCCCTCGGATTGTGATTCGAAGTGTGTTACACAAATTATATTTCTGATTTTTGTAATTTACTGCCGCACTCAGAGAGCTTTAATGATTAGGTACTTAAGGCGAGGTTGCAGTACTTTGTTTTTATGAACGCACGACCTCACCCCCGCCCTGCCGCGCGAGCGATATATTACTAAGTGATGGCTAAAGTAATCATGAAAGCTTTCTGAACACGGCAGTTAATTTACTAAATCTAAGTTATACTTAAAGTCTCAGAAAAGCCAAGCCATTTATTGATAATTTTCAGTATTTAAAATTACGACCTTTTGTAAAAATAATAAAATAGTCTTTTAAAACTGTTTTGTTTTATTTATTTTAACATGGTCAGATAAATCTCACAGGATGGAGACCTCTGCCTAACCCTTCGGGTAATACAGGCGTGATGTTATATTATATTTTTGTTATGTACAGTCGAACAAGCTAGTAAGTGTACAGGCAGAAATCTTTATAATTTAAGTACACTGAAAATATTGTGGCAGTCTCTATCTGTATAATCTTAAAATTAAATGCAAGATAGCTGGCTGTATATCTATTCTACTTATTAGCTTGTTCGACTGTAACTGTACTGCAATTTGATTTCTCATAGGAAGACATAATGGATGGTTTTATCGCCAAAAGTAATCTCTTCAGGAAAACCTGTGCTTGGATTAGAGCCAGGAAAAAAGGGTAACAATACTGCAGGTAGTCTGTATGGTCAATTAGTTAGACATAATAATGCAAATACATGAGGATAATGTCGTGAGGAAAATTTTAAGTATGAATTTTGGAAAAACCACAGTGAAATTTTTATTTACAAACTACAATTTTCAGCTCTAAAATTGTAATAAATATTATGTGATTGGAGACTCTTCTGCCTTACACTATTAGGATTATATGGCATGGTGTTATGTATCAAAACATAACCCTGTCTTTACTCAGTCAGGTAAAAATGTTTTAAACCACCCCTCGATACCACTTTTTTGTACAAACTGAGTAAAAAAAGTGCATAAAAAGTTGTTTTTTTACAACTTTTGCACACAAAAGGGATTTACAAAGCAGGCCTGCGTTCCTGTCATGGGGCCTTGGGGTAACAAAAAGAAGGGTTTTTATTTTTATTTTGGAACATGTTCAGGTTACGCCACGGTACAAGCTCAAGGCCGACGTGTAAATCCCTAAATAGACTCCGAACCCGAGTTGACCGTAGCCAACGATCATACGCTGTATTGTCGTTGACCGTAGCAAAGGCAATGTCTTCAGATGGGGGTTCATGGACGACTCAGATCTCAAGTGTGTTTACAGCGTGTCTCCACAGACTATGGGCCCACTTTCCATCTTCCGCTGCGTGCCCTGACACCTGCATACTTGACGATCTTATGACTGCATCAGCGAGCGGAGTTCGCATAGCTGAATGTTGTGTGAAGTCTTTTTGATGCGCAAAGTAAATCCTTTTCCATTATTTTATCCCAGATGCGCATCAAATAGGTATATATTAGATATCAAAGAAACACGGGTGGAGATATTACATATAAGTCACTGTCAGTGTCATAAATATTTAACTTTAACACGTTCGTTTTATACCATATTAAAGTCACTCAACGTTGTGAAATTAAATTAAATAATTTTCAAATAATCAAAAAAGAAATTGATGATAGGTACATTAATACATTTAGGTATGTAATTATGTTTCACAATAACTATAGTTCTATTAAATACCTGGCAATCTTCTATTTACGGAGATATTGGAGGTTAAAGATTTAACTTGTGTAAAAAACATGTGATAATCAAATGTTTTTTTTTTTCAATATTTACAAACTAGGTACAATTTACAGAACTAAAATTATAGTATAATATATAGGTACAAGTACCTTTATTGATGTGAAGGATTCTTCTTTTCTACAAGTTTTTAAAGTTAAATTATTATTGTAGTGTGTGTGTGTTGTTGTTGTCTTGTTAGTGTATTATTATTATTGTTTATTATAAATTGTTGTTATTGTTTATTATTGTATTTTATTGTTGTTGTGTAGTTGGAAAAAGGCTAAGCAGACGATGAGTCAACAAATTGTTTACGGAACAAGCATTTTTAATCACTTCACCTTTAAGTATAACTATTTAGATAGGTGGATAAAACGTGCACCGCAGTCACATTTTTACCCTTTTTTTTTTTGGTGGGTGGAAAATCATCGAATAACCCCCCCCCCCCCCGCTCTTGGGCAGAGCGAAGGGGAGTGTCAGACTTCTACTGACTAAAAACCAAACCCATGTTCCTTCTTCGCCCTTGTGTCGGAGCCGCGTTAACCTTTCGACAAACCACAGCCCCGACGGGCCACATTTTTACCCTGACGAATAATTATTATGGAAACTGACTGGGCCTTACTTACAACTCACGAATCACAGCGAGTCTTTGCCGGCCTTGGCCATGAAATGAACGGGGCATACAATTCCAATGTTTTGATGTAGCGTGAGCTAAGTATGTCACGTTACACTCTTGCAAATATATAAGGAAGCATCCCTGAGCGAGCGTCATTTGCAAGATACAAGATGGTCGCTGTAGCTGGTAGGTATTGGCTGGTGGTGAGAAATGAGGAAAACGACAGTTGATGGTTTGACAGACCGACTAGAAAGGAATGCGCGGGCGCGTTTTGAGCGCGTGGAGTCTTCGCGGGATTTTTTGGCACACTGATCCACTGATCGTTTGTCCTGCAGCAATGGCGGTCGCAGCGGTAGGCGGAGTGAGGGTGTCGCGCATTAGCCAATGAGAGCGCCCGTATGCAGTCCGTTCTTGTTGGTCATTATTTATTTAATAAAAAAAATATTACATACACTGTAGGAAACATACTTGAAATAAAAGTAAGTACAAATTAAACTTAATTTAAAAAGACGAGCGGACCATAACACCGTCGTCAACATCCTGCCCCTTAGTGTCGTCAATGCGACACTCAAAAACTCATGAGGAAAGCCACTCGTGTGGCGGGACGTTTCATAATACCTGTTTTTGTTTTAATGTCTACGGTTCTTACCCGTCCATCAGCTCCCGGATACACTTGGTGAATGATTCCCTTTGGCCAGACATTCCGAGGGGAAGCGGGGTCCACTACAACCACCAGGTCACCTACCTTTAGCTGTGCACCCTCGCGGTCCCATTTCTTGCGGGGCGCTAGTGTAGGCAATACTTCTCGAAGCCACCTAGACCAAAATAAATCAGCTAGGCGTTGTGCAATACGCCATTGTTTTCTGAGGTACAAGTCACCGTCATCAAAGATACCTATTTGTGGGAGATTGGATGAAGAACCTAGCAGAAAATGATTAGGTGTTAGAGACTCTGGGTCGCGTGGGTCGACGGAAACATGAGTCAAGGGTCGCCCGTTTATTAACCGACTTCAAAAAAAGGAGGAGGTTATCAATTCGACTGTTTTCATATTTTCAACTTCACACAAGAGAGTAAGCAAAGTTTCTTCTCTCGGAGCTCTTTCCTTTAGTACAACTTTTAAAGCTGTTTTAACGCTCCTAACAAGACGCTCCCATGCACCACCCATATGTGGACTGGCCGGAGGAATAAACTTCCACTCAACTCCCTTGTTTAAAGCTTCAGTTGTTAATGCTTGTTGATTATCGAGTAGTTCTTTATAAGCCCTTTTCATTTCCGTGTTAGCCCCTCTCAAATTAGTACCGTTGTCCGAAAACATGGTGTGTGGCCAACCCCTACGAGCGGCCATTCGACGAAGTGACATTATCATGGAATCAGTAGTAAGAGTAGGAACTACTTCAATATGGACCGCGCGCACCGTGAGGCACGTGAATAGTACGCCGTACCTGCGCGCCCTCTGCCGACCGACCGTGACTTCCATAGGCCCGAATAAGTCTACTCCACACATGGTGAATGGTCTATGGTGATGTGTAAGACGACATTCGGGTAGGTCACCTAGGCGTGGCGGCGAAGGCATGGCTCTTTTAAAACGGCAAATTAAACATTGTTTAGATATAGTGCGAACTGTAGGTCTTAGTCGAATGAGCCAATATTTTTGACGCAACTCATTAACTACCATTTCGTTACTAGAGTGCGCGGCCTTTATATGGTATTGAGTAACGATAAGTCGCGCGATATACTCATTGCCATCTAAAATTATTGGGTATTTAGTGAGCTGATCTACATCCTTTACGTTACCGATACGACTACCTATGCGTAACAAATTATTTTTGTCCAATATCGGGGTGAGTGATCTCAAACGGCTATCTTTATTTACTTCTTTGTTTAATCTAAGCAAATTTATTTCAGTTGGAAAGGAATATTCTTGTGAGTAACGAAGTAACAATAGTTCCGCTTGATTTATTAATTTTTCGTTAATTACTTTAATTTCACTTTTCTTACATTTTTCAACAAACAATAGAACAGTTGCAGTACTACGTAATAATCGCAGCCAACTAGAGAATCGTCTTGGTTCGGGAACAGGTAAGTCTCTTATTATATTATTATCTTGAACGACGTGTACTTTTTCTAATATTTCATCACTAATTGTTTTTATTTCAGGTTGTTGCGGCCAGCAAGAACGCGGCTGGTGTAAGAACGTCGGGCCCGAGAACCACTCCGAATCACCTGTCAATACGTAATCACTATTTTTTGTCGCCAGGTCTGCGACGTTTACGCCCGTGGGCACATATCGCAACTCGTCGGACTTACTCAACTCATCTATTTCTCCTAGCCTGTTCGCGATGAATGCTTTATACGTTCTACAATTATTTTTAACCCAGTGTAAAACTGTAGTCGAATCTGTCCAGTAGAAAACTAAATTAGGTTGTAAACGATGTTCCTTTTTAACACTATTAGCTAACTTACATGCTAACACGGCTCCCTGCAACTCAAGTCTAGGCACGGAAACCGGTTTTAATGGAGTAACTTTACATTTACTCGCGATAAACGATACGGTTACTTGTCCGTCGCTGCTTTCGCGACGCCAATATGCGGCAGCGGCGTACGCGCTCGGCGATGCATCGCAAAATAAATGAAGTTCCAAACTAGCTAAACTATCACTCGTCTGATCACAGGAAAAATAACAACGCGGAATTCTAATATTATTTATCTCCTTAGATTGATTAATCCACTTACAGAATAAATCATATAAATTATCATTCAATTTTTCATCCCATTTGATATTAAGTTTCCATGTTTCGCGCATCAATATTTTTCCCTTGATGGTAAACGGTCCCAAATAGCCGTGAATATCAAAAATAGACATTACAATGCTTAGCATTTCGCGCTTAGTAGGTATTCGTTTCAAAAGTATAATATCTTGCGGAATGCGTTTAAAAGATAAATCTAAAGCTAACTGATCGCTGCGCGGGAACCACAATATGCCTAATGCCCGCTCCGCCTGTTTATCAAAATTGAACTCTATTGCTATGTCGTTAAGACTATCTTTTGGAATGTCACTTAGCACATTAGGTACATTGCTGAGATAGTTACACATTTTAAATCCACCTTCATTATGAATTAATGAAATTTCTCGTATTATTTTCCTAGCTACCTCCTCATCAGAAAAGCTATCAATATAATCATCCATGTACTGATTGTTTTTTATAGCCTTTACAGCGTCTGGCATCTGTTGACTAAACCGTGAAGCATTTTTATTTTGATTAATAAATTGAGCAACAAACGGGGAACAATTTGCGCCGAAGATAAGTGACGTCATTACATACTTATTTACAACGTCGGTTCCTTTCTCCTTCCACAAAAACCTAAATGCATTTTGATCGCTATTATGTATTTTAATACGTAAAAACATATCTTTTATGTCTCCTATTATTCCTATAGGGTTCTCTCTAAACCTAAACATTATACCGTATAAAGATTGTAATAAGTCAGGCCCTTGGAGTAGAAAGTCATTAAGTGACATATTGTTACTTTTGGCGGCGGCATCAAAAACCAATCGCAACTTATTTTTGTTTGGGTTGTCCACACCAAAGTGCGGTAAATACCAAACGTGGTCCGACTCGGAATCGAACCTGCACTCTGCCGCAGTCAGTTTTCGTGCGTAATTATTTTTAAGTAAATGTTCAATACGTTCGCGATATCTAATTTCATATTCTGAATTAGAAGACATTTTTCTTTCTACCGACTGTAATCGTTTTAATGCTACGGGATAAGCGTCCGGCATAACAAATTGATCGTACTTCCATGGAAGCTTGACCGACCATTGGCCGTTAACTAACTCAGCTGACTCGTTAAGGATATTTACGGCTCGTAATTCTTCAATATTTTGACGTGGTTTGTTACTGATACCAATTGAATCGAGTGAAAATGAACAGCGAATTAAATCGTGTAATTGGCTTAAATCAATGTCTGTAATACATTCGAAGGTATCTTTAACGACAGCTGACTGACACAATGGTTTATCTACACATGTAACAAAATCAAAACATGATGTCCCGCTCGCGCCCGCGCTGCCGTTGCTCGGGGACGAGTCGCGGAGCGCGTGCGCGGCAGGCTTACCTGAGTGACTTGTCGCCGCTCCGTGCGCTGCGGCTGGCTCGCCGCCGGCGCCACCAACGCTGCCGATGTTGTTGACGCGCTCGGCGCGCTTACCAGTAAAGTAGTCAGCTTGCCAAGCTCCGTGCACACACCAGCCCAATAACGTTTGCGTGATGTATGGTCCGCCCGGCTTATACCTTTTACATAAAATAGGTGCAATTAAATCATAATTGTCCTGACCAATTAATATTTTAGGTTTAACATTGCTGTCACATATTATGGGGTTATTATTACTGGAATTTATTTCACAATAATTTACATTAGAGGTGAATAACTGTAAGGGCAAATTAAGTTCTTTGAGTTTACGAGCACGCAAGTTGAATTTGTTACCGTCACTGTTACTTATTTTACATTTAATTATCTCAGTCTCGCACAATAACTCGGAGTCCCATGCACCTGAAGCACGCATTGTGACCCTTTCCCCGTGCAGCCCGACCTTATCGGCAAGGTCGGCCGCGATGAGAGTCACTGTTGCGCCGTCGTCTAGAAGTGCATGCGTGGCCACACTTGACCTGGGTCCATGAATAGTGACCGGCACTATTTTAAGCACTACATTTGTCTTTGGTTTTATCACTGACACTTCGAGACACTGCGCGGCGCTGGTGCTGGCGTGTGAGACGAGCTCACTAGCGGCGGCGCCAGCGGAGTCGATCGTCGCGCTCGCGGTATCGTTGGGTGGCGCGGATGTTTCAGGGCGCGCCACTTCTGGCTTCGTCCAGTGCAGCATCTGGTGATGAGGCCCCCCACAGGCCTCGACGTTGCAGTTTTCCGCAGTACACTCTTCCTTGTCCGGGTGCCGAGCACAGAGACATTTGAAACATAACTTGTTTGCTCGAACAAATCGCCATCTATCCTTTCTCATGGCTCGCTTAAATTGACTGCAGTCTGGCAACGCATGCTTGTTCCTTTTGCAAAACTTGCACTTGCCGGCAGTGTCGGGGTCACTGACCTTAACAGATGTTAGCACGGAATGACGATCGCTATGCTTTTTCTGGTGTTTATTGTTGTTAAAATCATTCTGGTATTGTATGTGGCTAACTCCCGACTCTGCAACCTTTTGAGCTTCCCCATATAGGAATTTGGACAGTAGTTCCAAT